>QXEO01000464.1:11424097-12024097 GCA_007115705.1 Dactylis glomerata | reverse complement strand
CTAAGTGTAACGAAACAATATACAAATGGTGTAAAAACAAGCATGGAGCATCAAAAATTATAGATACGTTTGAGACGTATCAGTAGACTGCGGCCTAGGCTTTTGCATGTCGTGCTTCATGTCTTTTTGATAGTATGCTTAGTGGTTTTGCTATAGCATGACTTGTCTCAAATGACTGAGATTGCTTAATGAGCCTTTGAAAAAATCATGCGTTGTTTTAATTATTTGGAAGCATTATTTTGGTTTTCTCCTTTGATGCTTTATTTGGGTTGACTTGGCGCATGCTCACACATGTTAGACTCATACAAAGTCATCATTGCCTCTATGATCATTTAGTTTTTGAATTTTGATGCCATCTTATGCTTCTTTTAATGTCGCTTTGTCGCTATGGATGATTATGGCCGTTATTGCTCTCTTAGTTGGTCGCTCCCAGTCTTTTGCTAGCCCTCATTTTGTACTGAGTATGAGCTCTACTCGTGCAACCAACTCCTAAAAACCAAGTTTGCCATTGTGTCCACCATACATACCTATTAGCAATTTGCTATTCCAAAGTACATTTGACTTGCTTTTATCTATCCTTCAAATTAAATTCTTTTTGGTGTTATGCGAAAATTGATCAGTAAAGCTCTCACGAACCTGATGGCACACTTTACTTTTCTCATTTTAAAATTTTGACATTGTGGCTCTCTTATGTTGAGTTGTTATGCTTGCAAGTTGTAAGTTGGAAATTAGCCCAGCCATGCCGTCATGCGGTAAGCTTTCAACATTGCACTCTCTTTCATTTGAGTTGATATCGTGATCTTTTGTTTATGGATACTCGCAGTGTGAAATGAATTGGGAATCTTGCAGGTTCATGGAGTTTGTATACGTGTTAGAGAAACGCCTGGGCCGCTAATCAAAACCATGCATAATTCATGGTGGAAATTTATAGCATGCCCATAGTGAACATTCGACGACGCATCTCACAATAAAAAGCTATACCAATGGTAAATAAAAGAGATGCCGAGGTGTTCATTGTCTGTTTGTCCTGTCATTTTGATGTGGGCTTGTTCCATGTCATCGGGCACGGAGGTACCCCGTTGGCGGTTCTCGGTGATACGTGTATACTTACAATGACAAGAGCTTCTTGGGACTCTAAGTAAAGTAGCATGAGGTTTGGGTATTCGTACTTCACGGGATACGAGGTTTTCAACTTATGATTTGTCAAGCATATGCATCATAAGTGTACTCGCATTAACTTTAACCATTCAAGATGCTTATGATGGGGGCAATGAGAGCTCAAAGCCGGTAAGTACCATAATTTTTGAAGGTTTATAAAACTTGCAATCACTGCTTCCCTCCGCAAAGGGCCTTTCTTTTACTTTTATGTTGAGTCACCACCTTCTATCTTTATGCACCGTCTAAGAGAGCATAGTTGTCATTCTGAGTATAATGTGCATTGTCCCAAAGTTTTCATTGATTGATTCATATTGTTGGTTTCACTTGTTCTCAAATTATTTGTATCTAGTTGCCCTCTTAAACTTGAAGGTGTCCTATGCATTTATGTTTTGCTACTCCATGAGGGACAAGCTGAAAACCATCTGTATGTTTTTCCTTATGATTTGAACACACGTTTGACTTTCATTGTTTCATTTTCATGATCTTTCATTTGTGTTCTTTTTCATATTATAACATGGTTGCTAAGTTTTTTCTATCAAGATTATATCTTTCATGCCCATGTTTTAAGTTCTTTTGATCCCAGCGAACAACGCTTACATAGATGATCAAGACTGTGTAGGTGCATGTCACCTCAAAAATTATTTTTTTGGTTATCTTTCATGCCCATGTTTTAAGTTCTTTTGATCCCAGCGAACAACGCTTACATAGATGATCAAGACTGTGTAGGTGCATGTCACCTCAAAAATTATTTCTTTTGTTATCACTTACCTACTCGAGGACGAGCATGAGTTAAGCTTGGGGATATTGATACGTCTCCAACGTATCTATAATTTTTGATGCTCCATGCTTGTTTTTCCACCATTTGCTAAGTGTTTCGTTACACTTCGTGGCATTTTTTTGCATTTTCCGGAACTAACCTATTAATGAGATGCCACAGTGCTAGTTCCCTGTTTTCTGCTGTTTTTGTGTTTCAGAAAAGTTACACAAGAAATATTCTCGGAATTGGACGAAACAAAAGCCAGACGTCCAGATATTTACTGAAGCTTCCAGAGAACCGAAGAGGAGATGGAGAGGGGCCACAGGGCGGCCACACCACAGGGCGGCACACCCCAGGGCTGGCCCGCGCCCCTTGGTGGTGAGGCCACCCTGGCCCACTTCTGACGCCGCCTCTTCGCTTATAAAGACCCCCCGACGGGAAAAACCTAAATACCTAATCACTTTTCCAGAATACATCGCGATCCGCCGCCGCCGTCGACCCAAGATCGGGAGGGTCCAGAAGCTCTTCCCGGCACCCTGCCGAAGAGGGGAATCGCCACCGGAGGTCTTCTTAATCGCCATGCTTGCCTCTGGCGCGACGAGTGAGTAGTCTACCTTGGACTATGGGTCCATAGCAGTAGCTAGTTGGTTGTCTTCTCCACCATGTGCTTCATATTTAGATCTCGTGAGCTGCCTTACATGATCGAGATCACCGTTATGTAATTCTACATGTTTTGTTTATTGGGATCCGATGAATATTGGTGTTATGATTGAGTTGATGTGCTGAATTTTATCTTATGTTATCTCTATGTTGTTTATGATCTTGCATGCTCTCTGTTGTTAGTAGGTATCTTGGCTGAGTAGTTGCTAGTGACTCCAAGAGGGGGTATTTATGCTCGATAGTGGGTTCATGCCTCTATTTAATCTGTGGGAGTGACAAAAACCTCTAAGGTTGTAGATGTGCTGTTGCTACTAGGGAGAAAACAACATTCATATGCTCAAGGGCATATGCTTTGTTTACATTACACACTTTGCTTAATGCAGTTATCTGTTGTTCGCAACTTAATACTTGTGGAGTTCTCGGATTGATTCGACACAAGTGGATTATTAGTCATAGATGCTGTTGGATGGTGGTCTATGTATCTTGTTGTAATGCCTAGAGTAAATCTCATAGTGATCCTCTCGACGTATGCACGTTGTCTTTATTCTATCAATTGCCCAACTGTAATTTGTTTACTGATAAGGATCACGCCGGTGATCCTTGAGTTTTGTCCCGATCTTTCACAGCGAGTCTACCCGGATAAATAATCTTCCAATAACGCAAAGAACGTCACCTGAAGAAGAGGAACGAATCCAGCAAGCAACGTGATGAAGATCACCACGCCTCAAACCTGAGCCTGATAATTCTTGATGAACACAAGAACCTTCACAGCAATGTATTTGATAAACACGGCAGCGCCGTTTCCCCGGAGGGATGATACACGGTGGAGCACACGATGGTTTTAGACTAAACAACTGAACTCCCTAAACCCTAGACTGCTGGCCTCCTTATATAGATGGCCAGAAAACTGTTGGGCTTGGACAGGCCCAAACCCAAAACACACAATAAAACCTAGGTGGCCCACAACTAGACCTAGCTACGAAATAACATAGGCATGAGTATAAATTGCTGACACAACCTTAGACTAATTATTACATATCGTAGGTCGTCCTGGCGTGCCAATATGCAACGAGCTTCCCTCATCTTGGTGGAGTCCTGAAATTGGGCTTCACCTCCTCCGTCGTGCCCATATCATCCTCCCCCCTTCAAAAAGCGTTGTCCCCAACACGTGAGGGTCTGCTCGAAAGGGTGGCGGAATATCAACAATGGCACCACGCATATTCGCCGTCTTCAAGTCTTGCTTGCCTTCCTCACCACATCCTCCCTCTTGGCCTGCGCGACTTGATACAGCCCTAGGTGGTTGCACCTCTTTTCTTCGCCAAATAAACTTGTGCTTAGGCGCCTCCACCTTCTTCTTCTCAAACCTTGCTGGAACCTTGCGTTGCTGAACATGAACCTGCTTAGCACGACCCTGCAAAGTAGTAATGCCCGGGCCACACAACTGACGAACACGTCCATCTTTGCCTGTATGCACACGCACTGCTGCTCCAACAAAACGTCTCCGTGGTGTTCTAACAAAACTGTGGCTGACTACCCGCGGTACCGTATGCACCGGAACACAATCAGCAACAAAGTCATCGGTCTGAACACCCATGTCAACACGAACTGGAAGGGGAACACATGGAATACATGGTGACATATCCTTCCCTTCATCTATATGAGGCTTGACTTCAACCGGCTTGTCACTAACAAGAACAACTGGCTTGTCATCTACAGGCTTGGCTGAAACAATATCACCACTGATGTTGTTCGCATCATGCTCCTCATGCTGCGGCGTAGCTAGCCCAGATTTTGGCTTAGCCTTGCGCAACTTCGCCTTGTGTACCACCAGCTCAACATCAGACTTTATGTGATCATCCTGCATAGGTTTCAAAGTCCGTTGTTTGCCATCATGCACAAAAGAATATGTATTTGCTCTTCCAGCATGAGTAACATTGCGATCATACTGCCATGGACGTCCAAGTAACAGTCCACACACCTCCAATGGCAACACATCACATTCCACCTCATCAACATAGTCATCAACTGTAAATGGCACACGCACCTTGTGAGTAATCTTCAGCATACCGCAGCTATTAACCCACTCAACATGCCTCGGTTCTGGAATACGCCATGTGGATAAACCCAAAGCCTCCACAACCGCCTTGCTAATGCCATTACAGTAACTACCACTGTCAATCATCAACTTGCATGCTTTGCCTTTGATTATGCACTACGCCTGAAATAAATTCCATCGCTGGCCTCTATCCGCTGTCATGCAAGTCTCATCATGTACTCTTTTGAGTTGCATATTCAGCCCACTCAATGGTACAACCTCCTCCATGATATCCTTGACAACATCAGCCTTGACAACATCAACCGCTGACAATTCAGAATTCGTGGCTACCACCTTGCTAACTGTCGGCAATGGAACAACTGTCAACTTCTCATGAGTAGTCACAGCTGTCCCGACCTTCTGTATAGGAGCTATGCTCTTGCCAACATCCTCTATCCGATGCACAACCTTGGGTGGCTGCTTAATTACTTCTACGGGTACCATGGGCTTTCGAGAAGGAACCACGTTGCTAGAAGGTATAAAGCACTCTCGCAGAAAGTTTCTGAAATTCGCCCAAGTTGCAGAGGTAATGCTCTTCTCCTGCAACGCTTTATGCCACCAACTGTATAGCCTGGCATCCACGCGTCGGTCTGCAAGAGCCAAACGGTTAGAATCATTCATGTTTTGATCATAGGTAGCACACCTGTAGAAACCCTGTAGCATATGACGTTCCCATGACTCATACTCTTCAGCTGTTGCATCATAGGTCAGTTGCCAATTGATCTCATATGCATCATATGCTAAAACACCATCCAGCAGGTCCAGATAATCATTGAAAATATCGCTAGATTTCTTGCCACGGCGACACTTATAGCCGTAATAATCACCCGGAAAAGAATCCATCTTGTGCCTACTTTTGCCCAGCCTTGACTGATTTCTCAATGCCGAACACAGCAGCACAAGAAAACTCCACGCTCTGGATCAGACACGAAAGACTTAGAAGTTTGATCGGTAGCGTTTAATTCCACCACTTTTTTCCGTTGTTTGTAGCCAAGAACACTAGGAAGCAGGCTTGTGTCCAATTGGCCGATATCACCAGGCGCGGGGCGACTGAAACAAAAGCGAGGCAATCAGTCCTGTTGTCCCTGGAGGGCAGACGATGTCTGTGGTGGAGCGACGCACACATATCGTAGGTCGTCCTGGCGTGCCAATATGCAACGAGCTTCCCTCATCTTGGTGGAGTCCTGAAATTGGGCTTCACCTCCTCCATCGTGCCCATATCATTTACCCAGCATGTGTTATTTTATCTTATGGAGAGACACCACTAGTGAACTGTGGACCCCGGTCCTATTTCCATTATATTGCTATCACATGTTTACTTTACTCGCACTGTTTACTTTACTTGCATATTAATATTGCTTTCCACTCGATACGCTCATTCCTTTGTTTCAAGAAAACCGGTGAGATTGACAACCTCATCGTAAGTTGGGAGCAAAGTATTTGGTTGTGTTGTGTGCAGGTTCCATGTTGCTACTAGTTGAAGACGCGCTGACTCGTTATCGTTAACGGCGCCCTTGTTGGAGTGCTAGTAGGCTAGCAAGCATCACCTTCTGGAGTTTGGCTTTTTCTTGGACTGACAAACCTTGGTTTCTTACTGAGGGAAAACTCGCTGCTGTACTCATCAAACCTTCCTCTTGGGGTTCCCAACTGGACGGTGATTTACACTATCACACACCGCCACAGCAGCTTGCGAAACTCCCCTTACAGAAGTCTTCTTTTTCCCCGGCAATGGCACCAGAAAACTTGTTGATGGCGCGGTGATGAATGGTGCCAGAGAACTTGTTGGCGTGTAGTTGATGAAGTAAATGACCGGCCAGTTGGAAACCCCAAGAAAAGGTTTGATGAATATAGCAGCAAGTTTTCCCTCAGTTATGAAACCAAGGTTATCAATCCAGTAGGAAAAAGCCAAACGACTGAAGGTGATGCTTGCTAGCTTCCCGACAGCTCCGGACAATTTATAAGGCGTCTCGTCCAGGCTTTGCTTTGCAAGCAGCAATGTGGAACCTGCACACAACACAACCAAATACTTTGTTCCCAACTTACCATGAGGTTTTCAATCTCACCGGTTTGCTTGAAACAAAGGGTATGAGCGTATCGAGTGGAAAGCAATAGTAGTATGCGAGTAAAGTAAACAGTGCGAGTAAAGTAAACAGGTGATAGCAATATAATGGAAATAGGACCGGGGTCCACAGTTCACTAGTGTTGTCTCTCCATAAGATAAAATAACACATGCTGGGTAAACAAATTACAGTTGGCCAATTGATAGAATAAAGATAACGTGCATATGTCAAGAGGATCACTATGAGATTTACTCTGGGCATTACAACAAGATACATAGACCGCCATCCAATTGCATCTATGACTAATAATCCACTTGTGGAGAATCAATCCGAGAACTCCACAAGTATTAAGTTGCGAACAACAGATAACTGCATTAAGCAAAGTGTGTAATGTAAACAAAGCATATGCCCTTGAGCATATGAATGTTGTTTTCTCCCTAGTGGCAACAGCACATCTACAACCTTAGAGGTTTCTGTCACTCCCCCAGATTAAATAGAGGCATGAACCCAACTATCAAGCATAAATACCCCCTCTTGGAGTCACTAGTATCTACTTGGCCAAGATAGCTACTAACAATGGAGAGCATGCAAGATCGTAAACAACATAGAGATAACATAAGATAATATTCAGCACATCAACTCAATCATAACACCAATATTCATCGGATCCCAACAAACACAACATGTAGAATTACATAACAGTGATCTCGATCGTGTAAGGCAGCTCACGAGATCTAAACATGAAACACATGGTGGGGAAGACAACCATCTAGCTACTGCTATGGACCCATAGTCCAAGGTAGACTACTCGCTCATCGCGCTGGAGGCAAGCATGGCGATGAAGAAGACCGCCAGTGGTGATTCCCCTCTTCGGCAGGGTGCCGGGAAGAGCTTCTGGACCCTCCCGATCTCGGGTCGACGGCGGTGACGGATCGCGATGTATTTTGGAAAAGTGATCGGGTCTTTAGGTTTTTCCCGTCGGGGGGGTCTTTATAGGCGAAGGGGCATCGTCAGAAGTGGACCGAGGCGGCCACACACATAGGGAGCGCGGCCTAGCCCTGGGCTGCGACGCCCTGTTTTGTGGGCCCCTCGTGACCCCACTCCGTCTCCTCTTCGGTTCTCTGGAAGCTTCGGTGAATTTCTGGATGTTTGGCTTTTGTTTCGTCCAGTTCCGAGAATATTTCATGTGTAACTTTTCTGAAACACAAAAATAGCAGAAAATAGGGAACTGGCACTGTGGCATCTCGTTAATAGGTTAGTTCCGGAAAATGCATTAAAACGCCAGGCCATAATCATGCATAGCGACAAAGCGACATTAAAAGAAGCATAAGATGGCATCAAAAGTCAAAAACTAAATGATCATAGAGGCTTATGGCGACTTTGTATGAGTCTAACATGTGTGAGCATGCGCCAAGTCAACCCAAATAAAGCATCAAAGGAGAAAACCAAAATAATGCTTCCAAATAATTAAAACAACGCATGATTTTTTCAAAGGCTCATTAAGCAATCTCAGTCATTTGAGACAAGTCATGCTACAGCAAAACCACTAAGCATAGTATCAAAAAGACATCAAGCACGACATGCAAAAGCCTAGGCCGCAGTCTACACAAGCTCCTTCTTGTACCACTTTTTTGCATAAAGCTTTTTCTCTTTTCCAACACCATTCAAACTTTTTATAAAACAACTCTTTTAATGAAAACCAACATGGACCAGAGGTCAAAATACACCTTGATAAAAAGATATAACAAGATCTGAACACAAAGCAAGATGAAAATCAAAAGCGAAACGCAGTTCTAGAAAAAGAAGAACACTCGATCAAGTCCGTTTTTCAATCTATCGTTCAATGAGTGTTCTTGGCAAATGAAAAGCAAGGCAACTTCTCCAAAAGGAATTTGTTGGGGTCCAACCATTTATTGCAGCAAACAAAACAAAACAAAACTGAAAACTCAAATAACTGACGCTCCAAGAAAAACGCATAATGCATGAAGCAATAAAAATATAGTGCGTTGAAAGGTGACCTGATTTTTGCCGATGAAGACGGGGCGCCTCGGGGGCATCCCCAAGCTTTGATGCTTGTACTTCTTGGATATTTCTTGGGGTGACATGGGCATACCCAAGCTTGAGCTTTTGTCCATTCTTCAACTCATCTCATCATTCTCCAATCCCTACACTTGAAAACTTCCTTCATATAAAACTAAACACAAATCTATTAGCAACATTAGTGTAAGCATAATATTGAATCAACCCTTTTTGCTTCAGGTTTCAACTCAAAACCACCACATATAAATCATACACTACTGTAGCAACTTCCCCAAAAGTTCCGTGATCAAAAGAACTAAAAAAGAAAGCGATAAAGCGGCAAACACAAATATTGGCAGAAATCTGTCAAAACAGAACAGCTGACAAAGGTCGAATTTTTAGAGGGTTTTCTGTTGCTCAAATCAAAAAGTGTTGAACTAATGAAAGTTTGGATATAACCTGGGTCATATGCACAAGAAATCGCAGGTCCAAAAGATATACAGAGAATTTTCACGAATTTTTACGGTGCAGCACCGAAAACTGTTTTAGGACAGCAACATCCCCAAATCTTACCTCACTCAAATTAGAGGCTTCTCTTGGCACAAAAATGAAATAAAAATGATAAGGAGAGGTCATTACAGTAGTAATAACTTCCAAGACTCAAATAAAAGAAAAAGGACTGAAAGTAAAAATATTGGGTTATCTCCCAAGAGTGCTTTTCTTTAACGCCTTTGAGCTGGGCGTAGAAAATGCAAATCAAGTAATATCAAGCGATGAAGCATCGAGCTCATAATTTTCTCTAAGAATAGAGTCAAAAAGTAATTTCTTTATCTTTCTAGGGAAGTTTTCCATACCTTTCTTGAGTGGGAATTGATATTTGATGGTGCCGTCCCTCATATCAATGATGGCACCTTCGGTTCAAAGAAAGGGTCTTCCCAAAATAATAGGACATGAAGCATTGCATTCAACATCCATGACAAGAAAATCAACGGGAACAAGGTTATTGTTAACCATAATAAGAACATCATTAATCCTTCCCAAAGGTTTTTTCTTAGCAACATCAGCAATAGGAACATCATAATAACACTTTTCAAGTGGTGGTAAATCAAGCATGTCATAAATCTTTCTAGGCATAATAGAAATACTAGCACCTAGATCACATAAAGCATGGCAACCAAAACCATTAACATGCATATCAATGATGAGTTCCCAACCATCTTCTAATTTCTCGGGAATAGAGGCTTTTTGCTTCAACTTTTCATCCCTAATTTTCATGAGAACATTGGTAATATGCTTAGTAAAAGCAACATTTAAAGAACTAGCATTGGGAGTCGAAGCAAGCTTTTGTAAGAACAAAATAACTTCAGATATATTGCAGCCATCAACATCAAAATCATTAAAGGAAATAGAGCTATCATCTCCTACTCTCCGAAAAATTTTAGTACTCTTTTGAGAAAAAGTTTTAGCAGTTTTAGGCTTTTTAACACAACGAGTGGGAGTTTTCTCTACACTAATCAAAGTAAGAGGATTGCTAGCATTAGGAATAATATCATTAGAGGTAGTAATGGTACATACCTTCATCTTTCTAGCCATCTCATCTTCTCTTTCCCACCTGGCATGCAATTCTGCTAGCATCCTAACATTTTCATCAATTCTAACTTGGATAGCATTAGCAGTAGCAAAAACATTGCTCTCTTTCACCTCATTAGGCAACACTTTTAATTTCAGAAGTTCAACATCATGAGCAAGGCTATCAACTTTAGAAGCAAGAATATCAATTTTGCCTAACTTTTCCTTAATAGACTTGTTAAAAGCATTTTGCTTACCGATGAAGTCCTTGAGCATTACATCAAGCTTGGAGGGTGTGGCCCTAGTGTTGTTGGAGGAATTACCATAAGAATTACCATAACCATTACCATTGGTAGTAGGATACGGCCTATAATTGTTACTAGCAAAATTGTTCCTATAAGCATTGTTGTTAAAATTATTATTTCTAATGAAGTTTACATCAACATGCTCTTCTTGAGCAACCAAAGAGGCCAAAGGAACATTATTAGGATCTACATGAGTCCTATCATTAGAAAGCATAAGCATAATAGCATTAATCTTATCGCTCAAGGAAGAGGTTTCCTCAACAGAATTTACCTTCTTACCTTGTGGAGCTCTCTCGGTGTGCCATTCAGAGTAATTTACTATCATATTGTCAAGAAGCTTTGTTGTAGCACCCAAGGTAAGGGACATAAAAGTGCCTCCAGCAGCTGAATCAAGTAGGTTCCTTGAAGAAAATTTTAGTCCTGCATAAAAAGTTTGGACAATCATCCAAGTAGTCAGTCCATGAGTGGGACAATTCTTTATCATAGATTTCATTCTTTCCCAAGCTTGAGCAGCATGTTCATTATCAAACTGACTAAACTTCATAATATTGCTACACAAAGCTATAATCTTAGCAGGAGGATAGTATCTACCAATAAAAGCATCCTTACACTTAGCCCATGAATCAATACTATTTTTAGGCAAAGACAGCAACCAATCCTTAGCTTTTCCTCTCAAAGAAAAAGGAAACAACTTAAGCTTAATAATATCACTTTCTACATCCTTATATTTCTGCATCTCACATAGCTCAATAAAATTGTTGAGATGAGCTGCAACATCATCAGTACTAGCACCAGAAAATTGCTTTTTCATAACAAGGTTCAACAAAGTAGGCTTAATCTCATAAAAATTTACAGCAGGAGCAGGTGGCGCAATAGGAGTGCAGATAAAATCACTATTATTCGTGCTAGTAAAGTCACACAACTTGGTGTTTTCAGGAGTAGCCATTCTAGCAAACTAAAAGCGGACAAGTAAAAACAACTACAAAGGATACTAAATTTTTTGTGTTTTTTTTGATAAAACGATGCAAGTGAAAATAAAGTAAAGCAAAACTTAAAACAAAGTAAAGGATGTGCGTGCGAAACTCCCCTTGTAGAAGTCTTCTTTTTCCCCGGCAACGGTGCCAGAAAACTTGTTGATGGCGCGGTGATGATGGTGTGGGAGCTTCTTCTTCAATCCCCGGCAACGGCGATAGAAAACTTCTGTTGCCAAGTTGACGTGGGAATGTGTAGGAAATGACCGGCCAGTTGGAAACCCCAAGAGAAGGTTTGATGAATATAGCAGCAAGTTTTCCCTCAGTTATGAAACCAAGGTAGTCAATCCAGTAGGAAAAAGCCAATACGACTGAAGGTGATGCCCGCTAGCTTCGCGATAGCTCCGGACAATTTATAGGGCGTCTCGTCCGAGCTTTGCTTTGCGAGCGGCAATGTGGAACCTGCACACAACATAACCAAATACTTTGTTCCCAACTTACGATGAGGTTGTCAATCTCACCGGTTTGCTTGAAACAAAGGAATGAGCATATCGATTGGAAAGTAATAGTAGTATACGAGTAAAGTAAATAGTGCGAGTAAAGTAAACAGGTGATAGCAATATAAAGGAAATAGGACCAGGGTCCACAGTTCACTAGTGGTGTCTCTCCATAAGATAAAATAACACATGCTGGGTAAACAAATTACAGTTGGGCAATTGATAGAATAAAGACAACGTGCATGTCGAGAGGATCACTATGAGATTTACTCTGGGCATTACAACAAGATACATAGACCGCCATCCAACTGCATCTATGACTAATAATCCACTTGTGGCGAATCAATCCGAGAACTCCACAAGTATTAAGTTGCAAACAACAGATAATTGCATTAAGCAAAGTGTGTAATGTAAACAAAGCATATGCCCTTGAGCATATGAATGTTGTTTTCCCCCTAGTAGCAACAGCACATCTATAACCTTAGAGGTTTCTGTCACTCCCCCAGATTAAATAGAGGCATGAACCCACTATCGAGCATAAATACCCCCTCTTGGAGTCACTAGCAACTATCGGCCAAGATAGCTAGTAACAACGGAGAGCATGCAAGATCATAAACAACATAGAGATAACATAAGATAAAATTCAGTACATCAACTCAATCAAAACACCAATATTCATCGGATCCCAACAAACACAACATGTAGAATTACATAACGGTAGTCTCGATCATGTAAAGCAGCTCACGAGACCTAAACATGAAGCACATGGTGGAGAAGACAACCATCTAGCTACTGCTATGGACCCATAGTCCAAGGTAGACTACTCACTCATCGTGCCGGAGGCAAGCATGGCGATGAAGAAGACCTCCGGTGGCGATTCCCCTCTCTGGCAGGGTGCCGGGAAGAGCTTCTGGACCCTCCCGATCTTCGGGTCGATGGCGGCGGCGGATCGCGATGTATTCTGGAAAAGTGATCGGGGCTTTAGGTTTTTCCCGTCAGGGGGTCTTTATAGGCGAAGGGGCGTCGTCAGAAGTGGTCTTGGTGGGGCTCACCATAGGGGGGCGCGGGCCAGCCCTAGGCCGCGCCCCCTGGTGGTGTGGCCCACTAGTGGCTCCTCTCCGTCTCCTCTTTGGTTCTCTGGAAGCTTCGGTAAATATCTGGACGTCTGGCTTTTGTTTCGTCCAATTCCGAGAATATTTCCTGTGTAACTTTTCTGAAACACAAAAACAGCAGAAAATAGGGAACTGGCACTGGGGCATCTCGTTAATAGGTTAGTTCTGGAAAATGCATAAAAAATGCCACGAAGTGTAACGAAACACTAAGCAAATGGTGTAAAAACAAGCATGGAGCATCAAAAATTATGGATACGTTGGAGACGTATCACTTTCCACTCGATACGCTCATACCTTTGTTTACAGCAAACCGGTGAGATTGACAACCTCATCGTAAGTTGGGAGCAAAGTATTTAGTTGTGTTGTGTGCAGGTTCCGTGTTGCTACTAGTTGAAGACGCGCTAACAAGTATCGTAAACGGCGCCCTTGTTGGAAGTCACTAAGCTAGCAAGCATCACCTTCTGAAGTTTAGCTTTCTCCTACTGGTTCGATAAACCTTGGTTTCTTACTGAGGGAAAATTGCTGATGTGCTCATCATACCTTCCTCTTGGGGTTTCTAACTGGTCGGTGATCTATATTAACACCGGCGCCATCAATCCACTTTGACACTATGCTTTCTTGAAAAAATACCCAAATTTTGCAGGCGAGATCGATGAACCAAAATAGATTGACACGAAATAAGTAACTTACATATCCGCTCATGTTCGAGGTTCCATCTTTCTATTGCCACAGGGAGCGGGATAGTCTCCTTCCCCGCCGCCGCTCAGGTAGGTATCGGACTAGAGCACGGGCGATTAATTTAACTTGTTAGTCGGTAGTGTGCCGGCCAAAAAAAACACCAGATACGGGTTTTTTTTAGTACTAGTGGTGGGACTAGTGTATTACGTACGGCTAGTGGTGCTCGTGTGTTTTTTTCGTGTCTACACCCATTTTTTTAACTTATCAATCGGTAGTGTGCACTTTATATTTAAACCCGGGTGAATGTCGTCTCTATTTTTTATGGTCATATCGTCCCTATTTTAAAAATGTACCAAAATTAAACCAAGTAAACAAACTTCACACCTCAAACCAAATAACGGTAAATGTTCATTAGAACAAATAGAAATCCTTCTAATACAATGATGTTCTTTAATTTGACAGAAAAGCAGAAAAGAAGTTTAACATACAAATCACCTAACTAAAACACTAGAACGATGAGTGCACTTAACTAGGACCTCATTGCAAAATGCAGTACAATGAAATGTAAACAACAAACGAATTAAGCAAATTTAGGTGGTTTGTTATGTCACGCGTATCTCAACATGTGAGCCTTGGCGTCTTAGCTGTTTACGGCACGGCAGTTCTTCCTGACCTGCCCCTGCGTCCCTGTGAGCACTTCTAGCCTTCCCAATCTGACCATCGACACCGCGAACTGCGCGATCCATTTTGCGGGATCGGCTGCCATTTGCGCAACCAATGTCGCAGTGTCGTTCCCGGTGAGCAGCGTCGCGTCCGAGTTGAACAGCACTTTCTTGCCCACGAGGTTACCGTAGTACTGGTTGCCCAGCGTCGTCGGCGTCACCACGCTGTTGTTCACCAGGTTGTCTGGCACGCCGCTAGCCGGCGCCGGGCACCTCTTCTTGAGGTCCACCGCGAAGGCGGCGTCCAGTGTCGGGTCCACCGTGGGGTACAGCCGCTTGGTGAAGCCGGAGCAGTGCGCTACGCCGATGGAGTGCGCGCCGGAGAGCGCCACCAGGTCGAGGGTGGTGAGCTTCTTCTGGGTGAAGCGGGCTACGAGATCCGATCTGTTGAACAAAGGCGACGGCATATTCGTGAGGATGTTGAAACCGGTGGACGAGGTGCCGTCGCGCCGGCCGGAGTCAACGGAGTAGTAGTAGCCGGCGGCTTTTGCGACGGAGTCGCGGGCGGCGAAGGCGAGGATGTCGGCGCAGGATACTATCCCGGGGCAGATGGTCTCGACCGCCGTCTTGATCTTGTCAACCGCGTTGTACCCAGCAACAGCCAAGGGAAGGAATGACTTCTCCGGCGAACTGTTGGCGCTTGTGGGTTCTAGGAGGACGGATGCTTCACAGCCCTAATGATATCAATAGCCAAAGCTGTTAGCTCAAAGCAAAAGTATTGGAAAAAAACTTAAACTTGTCTACACTAGTAATGTAAGTAATGGAGATAAAATCACAGTTGAAGCTATGTTAAACTAAACTATAGCTATGTTAATATGCCCCTTCTTTTGAGATTTTTTTCTGTGAGTGCAGACATGGCGCCACGATAAAACATATTTACATTCTCTATATACATGCCCCTACCAGATTTTCATTCTAAGTAGGGTGTGTCTAGGGCTCAATCTACTAAGAAATCGTTTAGTGCTTAGTAGAATGACATTATCACATCTCAACTGCAACATGTTGCAACTCAATATTAGCATGAATCACGAAGCAATTTAACGGTTCGGATGTACGGTTTCTAGTTGCAACATCACTTGCAACTGAAAAAATCTCAGTTGCAACTCAACTTGCAACTCAATTGCACGAATCACAATGTAAATCTAATGGTTTAGAAGTCTACTAAGCAATAAGCTATTTCTTAGTTTACTGAGAAATAGCAAATCCGTCCTAAGTATTATCCCATTGGGAAATAGTATTTTTGGTTCAAAACCATAATTATGAAAAGAAAGAATAAAGTGGTGCATTTGCGATACTGATCAAAGTAGGTTACGTACCGCGACAAAGCAATCATGAAAGATCAAGCGAATTAAGGCCGCAGCTACAGCAGGATTAGCGTCGATCAAGCCATTGACGACATTCGTGACCGTTTGCTCGGCGTTGGGGCACGACGAGTTGTAGAAGTTGTACTGCAAACCTGCAGATGACATGGTGATGAGCGTAGCGAAGGCCACCATAAGCAGCTGCAGGCCGGTCAGCTTCAACGCCCCGCCCATCTTCCTGAAGTTCTTGGGTGAAACGATGGGACTTTGGCCAAACAATAAGGGGATTGTATCAGAGGGGTAACAAATATGCGTGGAAGAACGTATGCTAGTTGATGATATGATGGGCAAGGAACTGGGTGTATTTATATAGAGACGTGTAAATTGCAGATGCATGCATGTATGATGATTAGTCAGTTTGCAAAATCAAATTGAATAAGAGATTTGAGGAATATTTAGAGGTCAATAATCACAAGAATTAGCTAGTTCTTGTCTATGAACTCGGGGACCGCAACACAGCAAATTGAAGACAAGTTTGTAGGCGTTGACATCGGTTGCATGCATGACCCTTTTTCTTAAGAAAGTTGCATGCATGTCCTAGTATCCGGCCGGCCGGTGAATATCGACATTTCGCTGGAGCTAGCTACTATACGAACTTGACGGTACAGCTGTGTTTATTAAATTATTTGACCTATAACGACGTCTGTTGTGGCTGCTTTGACAAGTGACAACTATACGCGCGTGCTTATCATCAACAACTATTTTATTCCCCTAATCATTTCGAACGCAAACTACTTGTACTATTTTTGGCTACCTTTTCTAACGCATTCTGAGTTTAAAGTTAAGATTGTAAGGATGTTAGCTAGAACACAAAAACGTTGACCCTTGGTTGTCCGTTGTTAGGTAGAGATGAAATATCTCCACCAACAAATTTATACGCGCTAGATAACTTTCCGTTTAATTCAGTTGCAATTGCAACTCATACTCGGGTGGGCGAGCTCATGATGGTCAAGCCACCAAGCCAAACAAGAGCAAATCCCTTGCTGCACCTGAAATCTTCCTGGCAACAGAACATGCAGCATAACGGGTGAAGTAGTTTTAGAAATTATGATCTGCACTGCACGGTTGCGGAACATGTTTAGGCTCTGTGGTTTGTTGTTTCTACGGTGAACTAGCGCTGACTTTGGACAATTCTGTTAGGAAATTGTTCGTCCTTAGAACAACTTCTGTTAGCAACCGAAAACCTATTCAAATATATCCAATTACAAAGAGACGTCTTCGTCTCAAAATAAATAAATACAGAAGACGTTACAAGCTGTTCTCAAAGCGAAATTAGTGGTTGTCGATTTGGCCTAATCATTGGAGTATGTACCGTGCATCAGACCGTGCTGATGGGTTGGGAAGCATACTAATTAATTAAGTTACCAAGAGACAGATGCAAAATGATTAGCATTATTTGATTTTGTTCCGTGGAAGGTCCAAACATCTGGACCAACTAAAAAAGAAGAGGCATCCATCATTCCACACAAATATTAGCGAAACCATATATTCTTGTTTTGAAAAGGCAGCAGTCAACGAGAAAGAAAATGAAGGAGCATCAACAAACTTGAATTAACCATTTCCCTAAAAAAACTCGAATTAACCATTGCATACTCTAGACAAATGTTGTGCCTGGAGGCTGGAGCTCAGTATGGATCAAAACTCTTTGCTTCATCTTTAACATTTTGCATTGCCATGAACAGATAAAAGGTCCCGTACTTGGCTGAACATTGGATATCAACTAATGATCTATTTTGTTAATGACGACATTTTAACCTTACCGAAGTCCTGTTTGAGAGCGACATTAACCAGCCTCAACTGCACCACACATCTCAAGTCCCACCTGAGACAAACTTGCTGCATCTATTTTGCAACTGAATGTTGCCTGTTGTTCTATTAAGATTAAGCAGAGGGTTTTACATATGTTTTACGGACCAAAACACGGCACACAAGTACCGCGCACTCTCGCTAGGTCTACTCCTCACCTCTATCCGCTCTCGACTTAGCTAGGTTCCAGAGATCGACTTCTGCTAGGGTCGTAACTACAAGCTGTTGTATTGTTGATCTCACTCGATCGAATGTACGTGCATTCCTTTCCAGCCACAATCTTCGCATGCCTGCCACAGCTATGGTTGCCTTTCCTTGCGTCTTTTCTCTGGCTGGCTTTCCGCGATCGAGCACCACCACTGTCTCACTGTTTCATTTTGCATTGGAACCATATCTGCTGCTCCTCTCTAATTGCATAGCTTGAACAAGAATTCCCGAGAAAAAGGGCAGCCCACAACAGGTGATTCATACTTTCCTACTCCTGATCGCAAAAAGTGCAGTAGTCGAGCGCATCCAACCTTCGCTTCCGCAATCTGTCTGCAGTATGTGTTGACTTATTTACACACAATAACATGGTGATATATAGACAAAGTAACACGTCAAGTACACATACATTAATACCAGGAATACACACAAATGTGGGAAGTACGCAAGTGCATCAAGAAAAATTCCTGGAATAATTAACATGTCATCTTGTTTCGAAAATATCAAAGCAATGTACCTTGTAAAACTAAAACACTAGTCAACTAGAGGAGGGTGTGAATAAGAGACTACAAAAGTACAAAGTTTCATCAATTCAATGCTTTTTAAGAATAATTGTGTGTAAATAGGATTTTCTCAAATGCAAACAATCATAGCCAGCAAGATTACACTAACAACAAAGATACATAAGCAAGCTAGAGATAACCCAAGCACTAATTATGTAGAGGGTAGAAATAACAAAATGTGCAAGACAAGCACGCAGTGATGTATCTTCAAAATCAAGCCCTTTGGGAGGACACTCATCCCATTACAGAGCCTATGGCTAACCAAGCCCACAAACGATCCCTTGGATCTAGTCTTCTCTTCCTTAAGCTCACCGGACCGAGTATGAGCCCTTCCACTAGTGATAGATCTTGAGGCGATTTCTAGACCTTTACAAACTCCTTGAGGCAATCCATAATCTTGAAAGCTCACAAGGAAACTAAGAAGTGTCTAGGATTCCTCAGAAACTCGAGAGCAAAAGCACAAAGGAAGGTCAGGATCAAATTTTGGCTCTATCTAGGTCTCCTCTTTCTTTTCCCTCGGTTAGATTGAACTTTGAGTGGAGAGCTGGATAGAAAGCAAGTTTTTATAATGTAAACAGTGATGGCACAACTCAGAGCCAAAAGTTGAGTCTCTTCAGAGAAGAAAAAACTCTCTTATATAGATTCCCACAATTACTAAGTTACTTGGTTTTGCAAGCTCAGATGCTCTAGGAAGCCTAGAATACTCCAAGCTTAACAAAAGCACCTCGGGATTTACTCTGAGCTTAATAGAAGCACTTCGGAGGCTAGCCCAAATGGGGCTCTCCGGTCCTAAAAACTGAGTAAATACAATAAAACTTGGGCAAACCTTGAGATTTCCTCATGAGTGTTTATAAATGATCCTAGGATGCAAATCTATCACTTACCCAAACTTCAAGCAAATATCAACCCCATCTTAATAGTAAGGCATCCCTACAACTAAAAAAATGGCCAAAAGCTACTCCATCCGACCACTATTACCTGTCCTAATATGGATGTATCTAGACACTGAAATGTGTCGAGATACATCCATATTTAGACAAGTAATAGTGGTTGGAGGGAGTATTAAATTCCAATATGTTGCATTAGCCTTTTTTCAAGGGGACACCAAGCATCAAGCTTAACCATTGTAAGGAAGTAAAATATGTTGTCAAACTTAGAACATCATTAGACCACCAAAATCCACATAGGAGATGAATGTCATTTTGAGAATGCGAAATACTCCAACCCACAGAATCCGGTACTACATTTTTTAAAATCCCCCCCTATTCTCCCATTGATAATTGGGGGTCATCAGAGTATTCTATGTCAATCTTATAAGCCATTCTAGGTAACACTTTTGGGAGGATAAGAGGTCGACTAGTTCAAATATATTTGATTGGATGCTCCGTTCAAATATATTTTGTTTATTATTTGAATCTAGAAAAAGGATAAAACAGCCAAAACCCACCTTGTGTCCTCCCACCAAAGTACTCCTGAGAGACGACAAGTGACACGTGGGGAGGCACCTAGGGAGATGACTCCATGCAGCATGCCACTTGTCGCGTGGAGAGGCACACAAAAACAGCCATCTAAGAGAGGATGTCTTTTTTCTAGCCATTTCGATCTATCTTCAGCAAATATTTGAGATACTTTTTAGAAAGTGTTTGTGATTAAATAATTGGTGTGTGGGCTGTCGAACTCGTGAGCCCAGTTGAAATATTTGCTAAAAAAGTTCTAATCCCCAGTTCGATTTGTGTTTGTCTGAGCTGCCATAACCCCTTCTCACGCTGGTCCCCTTCTTGTATTTGTAAACTTGCAGATCCTAATGATCACGAGACTAGCCCATAACTATGACAAACTGTTACAACGTTACACAATGTACACAAATATATGTTGAACATAACTTGCAAGTTCTGGTAATGAATTAAAGTGTCCTGAACCACTGGTATTGGGATCATATGATTCATATCTTAGACCTTGATGACTCAGAGTTCTGAACCACTGGTGTTGGGGGCTCGTAACAAGGCTCAAACCAGCTGGCTTCCTCTTGTTTGCGTGATCTTCAGTATCAAGTGTGCCATTGCTCGCCTTGCTCATTCCCTTAACCGAAGGAGGCTTCGCTTTCGACGTCAATGTAGGTGATGCAGTAGTTGTGTTCTTGGTTGGTGCGTCCTTGGTCGGCTCCATCACGTGAAGAGAGTGAAGGGGAGATGGTGGTATAGATGGAGGAATGATTGTTAGGATACTGCGAATATATGTTGTGAAGATAAACGTTTGTATTTAGATTTGTTAGAATACTGTGGATATACGCTGTTAAGACAATCGTTTGTATTTGGATTTGTTACAAGAACCTGATGATCAGGATCCAAATACGAATGTTTATCTTCACAACATATATTCACAGTATCCTAACAATAATTCCTCCATCTATGCCACCATCGCCCCTTTACTTTGTCTCTCCCACCTTCACGTGATGGAGCCGACCAAGACGACCAAAGGACGCACCACAACTACTGCATCGGCAACAGCGACGACGAAAGCGAGGCCTCCTTCGATTAAGGAAACGAGCAAGTGCACATCAGATACTGCTACAGTGAATATCACGGCAAAGAAGACGAAGCCAGCTGGTCAGAACTCTGAGCCATGTTACGAGCCCCCAACACCAGTGGTTCAGAACTCTGCGCCATCGAGGTCTAAGATATGAATCATATGATCCCAACACCAGCGGTTCAGGACATCTTAATTTATTGCCAGAACCTGCAAGTTATGTTGAGCATATATTTTTGTACATTGTGTAACGTTGTAATGTTGTAACAGTTTGTCCTAGTCATAGGCTAGTCCAACCCTGACACCTCTATGCGAAGCAGCTACGAGTAGGAGGCTTGTTGATAAGAAAGCTCTGTTCCTTCTTGGATCTCTTGCCCGTTTTGTTCTCGTCCTTTTTCTTCTTCTCTTCGTACAACCAGTGCATTGCTCTCGTCCATTTTAAATTTCAGAACAATCAGATACGTCTTGTCCAATAGCGATTGGAAAACATCAATTGATAGAACTATGCAAGCTACTCTTGTCTATATTCTCTCAGTTCCTCAAAAAGAACTCTACAAGTGTTTCCACGGTCAAACAATGCAAAATTTGATCAAGTTTATAAAAAAAGTCTAGCAAATATGATACTGATACTATATAGGACCATATAAAATATATACCATGGTATTGGTTTGGTACTGTAGATGGTAATGGTTCTTTTCTATAGACATGGTCAAACTGTACGTAGGTAAGAGATGTAGTATAACTCTAGCCACACTCATATAGGTAATACTCCTAGGTTGGTTCTGCTACAAAATTACTTAAGGCATTGTAGTTTTCACAATGAATTTGTGTATCTCAGTTCTGATTTCTTAGATCTGCTACAAAATTACTTATTGCCGGAATCAATTAGTTCTTCCTCTATAATTCAAAATATATTAGAAAGGGAGCATAAGTTCTGCAGACTTGGCATAAATAAGCACTAAAACATGGCAAACAAAATAGAAGCAATAGGTACCATATAATGAAAAAGTTCTATTCAGTACTGCACCAAGAGAACCTTATCATGGTCCATATACTACTTTGTAGACATTGTTTTAATAAGCCAATTTGTAGAACAAATACAATGACCAACTGACCATAGTGTGGGATTTTGTGTACTGTCATCATGGAAACCAACTTGTATTTTGAGAAACGGTGTAGGTATTGTCACTGATATCTTAGATAATTTTATTAACAAGGCATATACAAATATTTGGTACATGATATGACAGTATTACAAAAAAATAACAAACTTTCCCAATGGTCAAGGACCATGAAATATAATGTAGTACATGGCCTCTACTGACTGATTACTAAAAAAATTAGCAGAGTAGCAGAAGCACTAAATGATTTTGCAGGAGATATTAGTTTCAAACTTCTCAGTCATTTCTCAAAAGGATCACCAACCCAAACATGAAAGTTAGAAAGGGAAACAGCGGATCATCTTCTAGCACCTGTTGAGAAGCTTATCATTCACTGTCCTTTTTAGGTCCGGAAAATTATCTTCATGCATAGAGTTCCACAAATGCATCGTCTCGTCCTATCATGTATTGTGATGAAACAGAATGCTAGCCTTCTGAGGGATGTAACTTAAGAAGTCATACTATAGTCTCTCCTATGTCTACA
The DNA here is from genome assembly GCA_007115705.1 of Dactylis glomerata. Classification (NCBI taxonomy): domain Eukaryota; kingdom Viridiplantae; phylum Streptophyta; class Magnoliopsida; order Poales; family Poaceae; genus Dactylis; species Dactylis glomerata. The sequence goes on along the minus strand of QXEO01000464.1, from coordinate 12,001,390 downwards.
GTATCCAGGCATTATAACCCTAACTCATGCAGAACAGGGAGCTATCATACCTAGAGAATCCAGACATAAGAAAAATTACAGTAAGATAGCTCCCTATATCTACCTTCTTGTTATCTTTCCTATGTAATATGCGTAAATATTGTTTTTCTCCAATTAGTTGGCAACAGATCTATAATAGTTGGACACTACACATAAGAATGGTAGCTCCCTAGCAGAACTTGGTAACAACTGATCTGTGAAATATTGGGAAAATACGATACTAAATATGATTTTGTTTGTTACAAAAACTCCCAAACAGTAAGGCCAACCTGGTAAATAACTACAAGAAAATTAGATTCTAAACAACATTAGAAAAACATCCACCCAAACATCATACAGTTCAAACAGCACAATGTGTCGCATAAATCATTAGTAGGTGGGACTGCATTTCGAATATTAAGTTGTCAATGGAGAGAGGCGACAAAACTAGGGTTCAATGAATGGAGAACTTCATATTTCCTTTTCTCATGAAAGAAGGGGCAGGGGGGCAAGATTAAATACTCATAGGGCACCATTACTTGTTTTTTTTATTTTGCATCTATCATTAAAGAGGGTGGGGAGGCGTATGTGAATTTTTTCACTACTCCAGATCGATCAAGAAAGGATCTGATACGTATATCTAAATCATATTCCTTTTTTACCGGAGTATGAAAGTATTTTACCGGAAGCCATACATAAATCGTATTCCTTTTTTGTTTAAACCTCCTTTCCCTGTACTGTTTATTTGGATGTCTATCTGACCCATAGAGAGTTGGTCATATAATACATACATACATAATTGTATGTATAACTATATAAGAAAAAGGAGGGAAGTTGGACGAGATTTAGAAAGATTCTGGGTTAGAAGTATAGAACAGAAAAGGTAGAGAAGGAAACCAAATGATCAAAGGAACTGCTACATGAACAGATCTTTGATAACATAACTTAGGCTGTAATTCAACAATCTTTAAGAAAGATAAGCATGAGAGAAATAGCCTAGTAGGTACAAATTTCCAGGAAATTAATACAGCTGATACTGATTGAATCAATGCAAGAAAATGCAGGTTCTCGCTAATGCAGGTTGTGAGTTGTCAGATCAAGAACTATAGTGAGTAGCATGTTTAATTTACATTTTACAAGGGTCGAAAAGTTGAAAAGAGAAACACTGTTGAAGATCCTAACATTTTGTTATCACTCATTTGACAAAATAAATATAAATCCAGTAGAAGGATGAACAAATCAATGAACACGTAACCAAAATTACTATTGGAATTGAAGGGCATAATCAAAACAATACCTCATTTGATACCTTGGAACTTTGCAACTTATTGACAACACCGCTGGTCTCATCTGTCATCTGTCCATGGTTTGTTCTATGTTCTCCAAAATATGTGGACCAACTCTGTGGTAATGCTTCCAGTTTGAAGGTTCTCAAAAAAGTTTGGAGGATACACATGCCTTGATAAGGTCGCTCGTCATTGCAAAGATCTCCACATATGTAAGCTATCAAAAAGCCTATTGTAAGCTGCAATGTTTGCTATAAACCCTAAATCGAGCATTTCATCTAACACAGCCTCGCCTTCCTTCATCCTCCCTTCCCTACCAAACCCCTGCACCAGCATGCTATATGTCACACCATCCACCACGAAACCCTTCTCCGTGGCCAGTATCCTCAGCCTGTTCGCATCAGAAGTCCTACCAGCTTCACAAAGTGCCTCAAAGATACAGTTGCAGGAAATGATATCCGGGACAACCCCCTCGCCGACCAATCTGCCCATGAACTGGCACACGACATCCAGCTTCCCCGCCTTCAGCAAGCACTCCAAAACCGTTACGCCAGCAGGGACACTCAAGCAGCATACCATGTTCCTCTCCAGCACCAGCTCCACAACTTGCACTGCTTGGTCGACATTTCCAACATGGCACAGAGACTCAACCAGACCCAAGCAATCAAACCCTTCCGGCACCACCGCATCTACCAAAAACTCGGCAAACACCTCTGCCGCCTTCAAAGCCTCGCCGCCGTTGCACAGCCCGCCAATCAAAATCTCCATAGAGGCAACCGACAGCCCGACCCCGAGTTGCAGCATCTCGTGAGCAACCTTAATGCCCTCCTTGTACCTTCTTTCTCTGAAGAAGCCTCGCATAAGGGTGTTGAAGCTGACGCCGGTCGGCGCACAGCTCCGGCGCCGCATCTCCTCGAACCACCGCATGGCAGCATCCACGCCTTCCGCGTGGCAGGAGCTGTTGATGAGAATGTTGAAGGTGTATGCGTCCGGGACGACGCGGTGGACGGAGGTCATCTCGTAGTAGAAGAAGCGGACGGCGTCGCCGTGGCGGCGGAGCCGGGCCAGCGCGTGGAGGATGATGTTGTAGAACTCGGCGGGGAGGGGCGAGTCCGCGGCGCGGCGGAGCGACGCGAGGGCTTCGGACGCCGAAGGGATGTCGCCGGAGGCGGCGAAGGCGAGGATGGCCTTGCGGAAGGTGGGGAGGAGGTCGGGGCAGGCGAAGATGGAGTCGTCGGCGCAGGGGCAGGGGCGCGAGAGGACGAGCTGGAGGAGGCGCCGCAGCGAGGGGAGGCGGCGGGAGGCCGCGAGGCGCGCGGCGAGGAGGCCCGTCAGGCGGTGGTCGGGGCGGAAGGCCGAGGACGAGGAGGCGGCCGCGAGGAGGAGGTGGAGGTCGAGCGGCGCGAGGCGCGGGTGGTGGCGCGCGCGGCGCAGGAGGCGGAGGAGCGACGCGGGGGAGGCGGCGTGCGCGGAAGAGAGCGTCGGGAGGGGGCTCGGCGGCGAGAGGTGGGAGACGGCGAGCGGGAGGAGCGGCAGGGAGGGGTCGAGGGGGATTGAGGCGAGGGAGAGGGAGTCTTCAAGTGTTTCCTGGGTTTCGATCTCCGGCGAGATGAGGCGCTGGTGCTTGGAGATGATGGAGGGGAGCTTCCGCGCGAACCGGCGGGAGGCGGCCATCCGCCGGCCGGACGCGGAAGGGAAGAGCAAGGGAGGGCGGAGTCAGTGTGGTGGAGATGGGCTGGCATCTCCAAGGGCTATTTGATAAAATGCCCCACTTTACTTTGCCATTTGCCCCAAAAGGCACATTTATTGAAAAAAAAATATGAGACCTGAGGGGAAGAAGCCCCCGGCATACTTTTATAGAAGAAATATGAGCACACCAGGAATTGCGAGTATGGAGACTCGAACTCAGGTGGGTCTGCATGCCTCAGCCCATGCCTACCAACCGGGCTACGCACGGTTCTCAAAAGGCACATTTATTGATTTCTGCTAACTAACATCTAGCTGTTTTCTAATTGGCTCACTCACGTTTTTCTTGACCGTACGTGTGTCTTTGAGATTCGAGCTGGAGTTTTATCTCGTTTGCTTGTTTCTTTCCACACGGGCTCGTGGGGCTGGGCCCGTTTCTCGTTTATCTCCTTTTCTTTTTTCTTTTTGAATTTTTCTTTTTCAGTGTCTTAGCCGTTTGTTTGAGAGGGAGGGGAAAGCAGAGACCGGAGTCTTCGAGGAGAGGAGAGGCGCCGCCCGTCCCTTCCTCCCCAGTCTCGTCCTATGGCGAGAGTCAGAGACGACGGAGGCAGGAGGCTTCGCCGGCGGCGGTATGCGCCGCTCAGGCCCTTTTCCTTCTGTTTTTTTTGCTGTCCCGTTGATTTTCTGTCGCCCATGCGTCGAGCTCTGTTTTCCCCGCTCGGTTGCCAGCGCCGGCGTCGAGGCGGGGGTTGGGGGGAGGCTGGGCTGGTCTCCGCCTTGTCCTGGCCTTGTCGTCCTCCAGATCCTTGCGCTTGGAGTTCGAGGCGGAGGATTGGTCATAGTACTCGGCGTATTTTGTCCATCCAACTGTGCAGCGCGGGGGTGGCCTGTGTGCAGCGCTTGCCGATGTCGCCGTTTTTAGTGTTTCCGGCTGTGTGTTTGTTGTCTCGAGTGTGTGCGGACAGGTTATGTGGATGTATCTAGATTCGAAGTTTTGCAGAGCTGGATTCCCTGTAGTTTGTGTGTGTGTGGACGTGCGGATCTAGGTTGCTAGTATAATTTCAGTTTGTTGTTCGTCTGCGCCCGCCCAGATGTTTGAGTACCAGCAGGTTTTGGTTCTGTTTTTGTACTGTGTTTTGTTTCTTTCAGTGCATGTGTTGGAGCGGGGGTAGTGGTGGGTGGTGGGATTTGATCCCTTTCTCACTTTTGTAAGTTTGGATAGTGTGTTTTTTGCATCATAGGTAGTGATGTTTTTTGATGTGTTATATGCTAGCATATTAGTTCATGGCGGTATGGGTTGTATCAGAGTTTTTTTTCTCTTTTTTTCATGTAGTGACAATCTGTGTGTATCATGTTCAGGGGATTGTGAGTGTGATATTTTTTGGTTTTTGTGTTTATGTTGGATGTTTGTGGTGTAACGCTAAAATGTACATGCAGCTCTCTCCACATTAGAGGTGATGCTGTCAACTATCACTCTGATCTCGGGGATAGTGAAGGCGGTACCATAGGCAGTGATGAAGATGTAAGCATTAGTTCTGTGTTTTTCTTATGTTTTTATGTTTCTTTTTCTGCTCAATTTGGTAATTGTGATTGGCATCCGCAATATATGAGTTTATCATTTTTTGTGTGAGCAGGTTTCTGAATGCAATAAAAGAGATACTATGTTAGATGACGCATTATTTGGGTTCTTCAGTAAGCAGGCTGTCAAAACATTGAAGAGGAATTTCTCTGACTTTTGCAGGGATCTTCCAAGTAGCAAAAAGGTTCGATGCTATTCTACCTTTTTGTCTCATGTTTTTGGCAGTGATTATCTGCTTCATTTTTTCATAGTCTAAAATGCATGTGTCCTGTTGTTTTTGTACACCCTGTTGCCTCTGCCACTAATTTTTGTTTGTTGTATATGTGTTTTTTCGTAGGCTAAGCGGAACTCCACAGATGGTGTCAGTAGGAGTGTTTTCTCTAGATACTCATTGAAGTACTTTGTGGAAGTTATTAGAAAGTTGACACCATAGCAGAGAGCTATCATTGCTAAGTTTGGTTTTGGTTGCCTTCTTCTGCTTGATCTGTATGATATACCATCTGAGTTTGATAGATGGGTTGCTGGCTGTGTTGACCCAGTGTGCTCCCAGATGATAGTTGGTTATAAACCCGTCGACATATCAAAGGTGACTGTCCACAATATAATTGGTTTGCCTATCGGCGGGTTGGAGATTCCTTGTAACAGCAATGATGGAAAGGAATTCATATTGAGTCAGTTTAACTTGGCTGAAATGCCTCATATCACCTTCTTTGGCAACAAGCTGTGTGGTTCTGAAGAGTTGAGTGACCATGACGTGTTCGTCTGCTTCATGTCAGTTGCTTTCTCTTGCTTCTTATGCCCTAGTTTTAGAGAGTACCCAAATAGCAAGTACCTTTCCGTTCTTAAATGTCCCGAGGCAGTAAGTGGATATGACTTTAGCAAGCTTGTTTATGAGCATTGTCTTGAGGGCATCAGTGAGTTCAGCATGTGGGGGAAATTGAAGGGAAGGAGGCCGAAGGCCCCTGTTTGCTGCAACTATGTGCCAGTGGTGAGGATTGTTGGGCCATCATTTTTTTATATGTTTCTTTATCATGCTAAGTTTTTGTTGTCTGTGTGCTCAACATTTCTTTGCTGATCATAGTTTTAAATTTCATGTAATCAGGTTCAGTACTTAGATAGTTTGGATTTCAGGAGGCAAAATGTTGATCAGACCATCCCCAGGATAAATGTTTGGAAGGGAAATATGATAAGGGTATTTTCTGAATTAGATAGGAAAATGCGGCAGCGTTTTGGAAAGAGGCACTTGAAAGAAGCACTTGCTAGTTGTCATGCACAGGTTGTTCTTCTTGGTGTCTTTTTCATTTCCGTGTCTTTTGTATTTTCTTTTTTTTGTGTTATCTGAATTTGTACTTTTTCTGTTTACTTAGTGCTCCTTTTTTCAAACTTTTCTTGTCCTTTCACATACAGGTTATGTTTTCAAATGATGCAATGCGACTGAATATTGCGAAATCTCCTGCTTTTGTTCCTGTACCACATGACTTCCGTGAGAATGTGCACACCAAATTTGTCAGGAGTTTGAGGGCTGATGTATGTTTTCTTTGTCTTTTTTTACATCCAGTTATTATAGTGCTTGGGTTTCTTGTTGATTTTATTCATTATTTATCTTTATTCCTTTTTAGGTCATAGATGGGATACTCAATACTGTTGAACGCTTTGTTTCAAGTAACTCTTCAGCAAAACCCAAGATTGAGACCTTAGTCAACAATGTTTTGGATTTCTTATGCACATCAAGGAGCACTCCCAACTCTCTGTTAACAAATTGCCCAGGCAATGATGATCTGGACCCAATGAAATATTTGCAGAATAAACATAATAATGTAATTGCTCTTTTCTTTTTTCTTTTTTTTGGTGTGTGTGTGTGTGTGTGTGTGATTTGTGTGTATTTTTTGCTTACACCTTACTTTATCTACAACATAGGATGTAGGTAGCAAACCAATGGAAAACGTGAAGGGCCCTGTTTTGGTAGGATCACGCCAAATTGCACCAGCCACTATGCGTCTAGCCAAACAAGTTATCCAAGTAGCATCCATTGATAACACAGATCCTGGTTAGTTCTTTTTTTTCCTGGCTCTGTGTATTTTTTTGGATTTAATTTTTAATTTTTCTATTCACTGATGTCAACATGAACAGCTACCCCTGATGACTGCATGATAACTAAAGTTGTGGAACCGAATAGTCTAATCACAGGTACCTTGTTGTTTGCTTTTTAAATTTTATTGTTGCTGTCTTTTTTCAAATTTATTTTTTGTTTTCCTCGCTATATCATTTCTGTTATCTTTTTCATTTATTTTTAATTTGTTTTTTGTGTGCTCAATTTTTTTACAGCCCCTGCATTGAATCCTATGAAGACAGTGAAGGCCAGGATATGTGATTTAATATCTGTGGAAGATGAAATGAGAATTCTAACGCAGCGTCCGCGATGTTCTCCAATACAAGACCCTCCCAAGCGCACCTTGGTGAACTCATCGCCTGTTTCACGCATGGTTCTGCCAGATTCACCACGTGCGCAGGTCTTTTTTCTTTGTTTAGCCGTGTTATTTTTATGGATTTTTCACTTTTTGATTGAATTTCTTTTTTGTTACAGTTTTTCCTGACCTAATAATTGTGTGTTTTTATTTTATGTTTTTGCTATTTCCAAGGAACAGATAGGCACAGCAGATTTCAAGCTAAAAAGGATGCTGCAAGCAAAATCAGTTGGATCAAGGCAAGCACCCATTCTTGTCCCTGAAGTGTCCCCAAAGCTGAATGTGGTACGTGCTTCAGAAGATATCCAGCTGGTGGGTTCAAATGATTTTAGAAGGAGGTCTTGTGAGTTGGCAAAGAAAGTTGATAACACCTACAACCAGCTGTTGAGTATTCAACCGAGTTGGAATGGTCCACCAGAGGTCATCATACAGGATCTGCAACCTGAAATGCGTCCCCAGGAGAGAGTAAACCAATCAGATCGACGGAAGCAGAGGTTGTTGGACTTACTATTGACTGGTCAAAGCCCCCCACTCCAGGAGAACAAGAGATTTCCTGTTTCATCTGACGGTATAGTAAACTATTCTGCTATTGTTGAGCTTGCTCACAGTGCCCAGCACAAGAAGTTAGTAGCTCTCATTTCCTTTTTGTTTTTTTAGGCTGTTATTTTTGAGTAAGAAATAAAATCAGACAGGTTTATTTTGCTAATGGATTTTTATTTTTATTTTTTTCACAGGACTCTTGGTGTGAAGTACCCGGAGGTTCACTGCAATTATCAGTCTCTCGGGGAGTCACTGATGCCTGGAGGTGAAGTTGACAACTTCCTGATCCCATGCTTTTGTCGAATGTTGTTCAAGGAAAAGCACCCTGCGTCATCTGGCAGACATTATTTCTTTCCTCACGTTGGGGTCAGTAATTCTGTTGTCTTATGTTTTTTCATTTCTCCCCTTTATTTTTTGTGCTTCCATTTAAATTTTGTCATTGTTTTTTTATCTTTTCTCACGAGGCTATACTGAAGTACAATGTTGTGCCTAATGAGGTTCTTGTTAGGACATCATTCCTTGGTGCTGCTAAAGCAAGCAGGGGAAGAAATCTTGGCTGTTCAGATAATAGGGTTTTTGCTCCTTTTTTTGCGCCTTTTCATAATTCATAATACATCATTTTTCCATTTCTCTGATACATATTCTAAAATGTCATGAATACTGTTTTCCTTATATTATTTTTTATTTTTGCAGCTGTTTTTTCCAATAGTTGATTCAAACCACTGGTTTGTGTTCTCTATTGATTTTGAGTACAAGTTGTTTGCGTTCTTGGATTCTTTCCATGACAAGGACTCTAATTTCCACCATAGAATGAAGGATACATTGGTCTGTTTTTTTATTTGTTTAATTGTTTTTCTATTTTTCTAAAATAATTTATAAATTATCTTTATTTTGAAATTTATATTTTGTATTTGTTTATGTAGATAAACAATTTTATCCATCTCTGGGAGTTGATATTCAGCGATAACCATGATTTTGGGAGTTTCAAAGTTATGTATCCTAATGTGCCAAAGCAACAGACACTGTAAGTTTATTTTGTGACTTGTCCTTGGGTTCATTTTGATGCATGTCTACTCATGTTTGTTTTTATTTTTATAATTTTCTAATATTTCTTACTATTATGACAGGCTTGATTGTGGTGTTTTTTCAATGAAATTCATGGAGGTTTGGAAGCCGTACCTTGACCTTCGCCACGTTTTTTCATGCAACGACATCTTGAATATTAGGATTCAGTATGCAGTTAGGCTTTACTTCCATAGTGAAAATGATTCAGATTTGAGATTGGTGACAGAATTCTACGGGAAGGTGCTATTCCACACATACTTTTTTATGATTTGAATTTTTTTGCTTTAATTATTTCCAAGTGATAGATGGTTTTCTGTTGCTGCAGTGATAGATGGTTTCACAAGTGATGACATCTTCCATCCATGTCCAAGAAGTTTTCCTGTGTTTTTGTTGATGATGTCCTACCTGTATATACATGGTTTTCTGTCGCTGCAGTGATACATGGTTTCACAAGTGATGTCTTTCTTTTGAAAAAAAAATTAGATACTACATATATATAAATATATCGGTGTGAACTTTATATTTTTATGTCTTTCTTCATATTTTCAGTCTTAGGTTTATCTTTTCTTCAGTTATTATTATTTTCTTATTTCGAGTTATTCTTCAGTCTCCGTTTCTAGTCATATTTTGCTAATTCTCAGTTTTTATTGTTTGCTCAGTTTTATTTTATTAGTTTCAGTCATGTGTGCCCATTTTATCTTTTATAAGTCTTCAGTCTTTCTTCAGTGTTATTTATTCTTCATTCACAGTCTTATTTGCTCATTGTTATTTTCAGTCACTCTTTTCTCAGTCATTATTTTCATTCATATCTTTGTGTTCCTTTTCTAAGTTTCAGTCATATTGTATTTCTTCATCGGTGTTATTTGTCTCTTCTTCAGTCATTTTGCTTTCAGTCTTAAGTTTCAGTCTCAGTTTTGTAGCTCTTATTTGTTCAGTCTTATCAGTCACCGTTTTATTATCTCAATGCCTCAGTCTCTGTTTATCTTAGTTTCAGTCTTAGCCATTTCTTTTGTCATTCTCTTCTTATTGAGTTTCTTTTCTCAGTCGTCTCTCTATGTATCTTCTTTCTTCAGTCTTAGCCATTTCTATTCTCTTCAGTCTTTCTTCAGTTTGATTTATTCTTCATTCACAGTCTTATTCAGTCATATCTCAGTGCTCCTTTTCTAAGTTTTCAGTCTTTCTTCATTTTGAGTTATTCTTCATCTTTCTTCAGTCTTTGCTGTTTCTTTTGTCATTATTTTCTTATTGAGTTTCTTTTCTCATGAATGGGTTATTTCTTCAGTCTTAGCCATTTCTATTCTCATTCATCTCTTAGTTTTGGTGTCTCAGTTCTTAGTGTATTCTCAGTCTTATTTGCTAATTCTTAAAATATTGGCAGCACTATTTGGTGGTTTCTTCATTTTTTAATTTTTTCCCTGTTTAATTAATTTTCGAAAACGGGGTCAGGGGTGGGTAACTCTGCCTACGCCATGTTCTTTCTGTATTGGGTAGCCGGTCCCAAGCCCGGGAAAAGGAGGAGGGGCCACATTTTTCCTAAAATGTCATCACACATAAGCAAATACAATATATTATATCTTTTTGCAAGTTTAACATAATTTGCATATTAAACATTACACATCCAACACCAAACTGCTTTCTAGGGAAACATATTGAATTTATTTATGTTCTTCATAGGGAGACAAGGAAAAATCTCTTATGCATGTTATTCAGCACCGCTCCACTGTCTCTGTTTGACATTGCGTTGGTATGGTGTTCTCTTTGCTCTTATTATTTTCCAGCAGAGCAGAATTTGCGTTGCTGGGAGTAACACTTGAAGATGCTTTCCGTCTTTTTGCTGGTTTCTTAGCAGGGGCAGGCACCATCGAGGCATTGCTGGCATCTTGGTTACCTATAAATAGAGACAACAACAATGTCATGTTTCTATTCTTTTTGTAGTTGTGTATGTTTTCTTCCTCTTTTATATTCTCGGTGTCATTGAACTCACCTGGGACAATTTTCTTTGATTTTTGAGGCTTCTTAGTTTTTGGCAAGTCAAACTCCAGATGCTTGTTGTGACAGTTTTTCAAAGTATGATTCTTATCTCTGTAGTGACTGCATTTGTAAAACCTGTTTGTTTTGATAGCTTCTCTGATTGTCATATGCCTTGGTCTTCCTTTTGTTTTAGAAACCAAAGGGTCCAGGAGATGAATAGTTCTGCTTGCGTTATCTTCGTTTGACGCAGTTGCGAGATTCACCACTGTCCTTAATGGTGTCTGGCTGTTCAACCCTTCTTCTGATTGATCTTCCATTTTCTCCAACTCAGATTCTACTCTGTCTATCTCTTTCAAAAGATATTCATATTTCTTTTTGCTTTTGGATCCTTTGGATGCAGTGTCCACTAGTCTCCTGGTGAGAACATTATACCTAAGTGTATCATTATCTGCAACCTTTTCAGTGTGAAGACAAGGTATTGTTCTCTTCTCATTTTTGCGCCACCTCTCTATGATATACTTTTCTGGAATTTTGTCAACATTTTGATGAAGCATAACCTTCAGTATGTGAGAACATAACAAACCATCTTTTTCAAATTTGCAGCAGATGCAGTTGTACTCTTTTGTCGTCATTTGAACTTGGACGACGTAAGTCCTTTGTGTGTGCTCTTTGATGGGGTAGTTACTGGCCTGCCACACAAGGTATAATTCACCTGGATTCTGCTCTTTTACTTGAAGACGTGTGACATCATTTAGAACTTTTTGGAACTTTCTGAATATGTATAGGTTATAAAGATCATGTGCTTGCATCTCAATGTAATACTTTGTGATGAATTTCTTTTCTGAAACTTTCTTGTGTCTTGATTTATGTTCTGACTCATCCTCCCTTGAATGGATTGAGTCCATAATTCTCTGATATTCCCTAAGGAAGCTTGTCATGCTGTATGTTGCTCCCACTCCTCTCTTGAAAAGAGAGTTTGTCCCCTCACTCCTTGCTGTAGTCTGTAAGAAGGGAAAGAAGTTTGCCTTAAAGTAGACAGGCACATATTTTTCCCTTGAAGTCCACAAGTCCTCAAAATACTTTATGTTTTCTAATTTGTATTTCTCAATCATTTGTCTCCACAGCAACTCAAATTCTTCCACTGTTAGACTATTGTCTACTATGTCTTGGAATTCTTCATAGAGCCCTTCGTTTGCTTGGAAGCACCGGAAGAGCTTGTCCTCCACCTTACTCTTCACATGGAACAAGCATGATCTATGTATAATGTTAGGGAAGATCTTTTCTATTGCTTTCTGCATAGCTGCGTCTTGGTCTATTATTATTGTCTGTGGGTGTTTGCCCCCCATTGCTGATAGGAATTCTGAGAAAACCCATTTGAAACTGTCCGCTCTCTCATTTCCAATTAGAGCACCAGCAAATAGGTAAGTGTTTCCATGGGGAGATACACCTACAATGGGAGCGAACGGTAGATTATATTTGTTTGTCAGGAAGGTTGTGTCGAAGCTAATGCAGTCCCCACATGTCTCGTAGTATGACCTGGATTTAGCATCTGCCCAAAACACACTCTTCACTCTGTTGTGACTGTCAAGCTGGTAGGAAGAATAAAACGTTGGGTCCTCAGCCTTTTTTTTGCTGAAAAATGACTGCACCTCAGCCATATCAGTGCTACTCAGTTCTCTATTTATGCTTGTGCCATAATTGCTGACCTTCTTTTTGTTGTATGGTAGTTGGTCTGAGCCCCCTCTCAGATAAGCCAATACTGAAACAATCTGTCTTGTCTGAATGTTGCTGTTTTTCAATGATCTGATCATAGCTTGTTCTTCTTTTGTCATGTAGGCATGAGACCTAAAGAACCTGCTTTGGGGGTCAAGGATGTGGTTATGTTCCAGACACAAGGTTTTGATTATCCACACACCATCTCTCTCATGTATGATCATCTCAGTTTTGCAGTCTGTTTTTACTATGATTGTGCTTTGTCTCTGAGAAATCAGTGTTTCTTTCTCGGCCTCAGTATTCTGTCCAAATCTATTACATTTTATAGTGACTCTTGTTATCTCATTGCTCCTTTTCTTGCTTGTAGTTCGGTAAGCAGAGACAATAGCAATTGAGAAACCAGCTGCAAATGCATACAAGTTGAAGAAGTTCTGTGCTTCTTCTCTTGTGTTGAATTTCATCCCCACCTCAGGCTTCAACTTGGTCAGTTCTGATTCACCAATTTGCTCTCCTATTCCATCATTATCATTCTGTAGGAAATTTTCTATGTCTTCTTCACAGAGTTCCTTGTGTGTGTCTTCATTTTTCATGTCACCTTCATGAGATTCTTTCCATGTGTTGCTGTTTGAATCTATTACAGATTTGTTGTTGTAATTTATACCACTAGCAATAACTGGATCTACAATAGAGCTGTGTTCATGCACAACCTGCAAATAATTCAATTTTTTGTTGCACAAAATCAGATCCGTGAAAATAAACCATGGTTATTTTCAATCAATTTTTTTTGGCCTGTTTTGAAGTTCAAAATAATGGGTTCTTTCTCTTATCATGTTATTTTCTTGCTCACCTCATCTAGACCGATGTTCTCAAATAAATTTCTATTCCATGGATCATTGTCAGTCCTGTTTTCTGAGTGTGTGTCATTCTGAAATAGGATAAAGAGGTTGTGTCAGTACTATCTTTCTTTTCTTTTTCATAATCAAAAGTATGTTGGCTTTTTTATGAATTTGCTCACATCATTGTCTTCTTGGAAGGAATGCGATCTTTCGCAGCTTATGTTCATGAATGTTTCAGTTATTTGTCCAGAACAGCTACCTCCTACAGATAGATTATCTTGCCAACCCTGCAGCCAAACCAAAGATTAACCATTATATGTCGAGTTTATTCTAATTGCTTTTGACCATTATATGCTATCTCACTCACCTTTGCAGTGTTAGGAGTGTACAATGTGTTGTATTGACCTCTGAGTAGCCCTGTGAATGTAAAATCACCCTGCAATAATCAAATAATTGTTGTTTAAAAAAGTTATTTGGAGGGACAGTTTTTACAAGAGAGTTTTTCAGTTATACCTGCAGAAGGAAGTGATCATCATTTTCAAAACCACTCATTCTTGGTATATCATTCAAACTAGCAACATCTCCACCCTGTAAAATCAAGAGAGCATTATTTTTTGCATTTTCAAATTAAATAACAAAATATGTTATTTTTTATTCAAATTTTTGTGTGATTATTAATTTTTTTTTCTAATTCTTGCTTTTTATTCACCAAATTTTACATTTTTTGTAATGCATCATTTTTTGATTTTTATGGTGTGTATGTTTTGTTAGTTAACTATTTCTCACCTACCCTCACACACCAGACAACTTCCTCTCCTCTTAAATGGTTTGTACCAGTAACTCCCTTCTTAACTACACCCACTCCACCCACCCACGCCCACTACATGCACTCCATTATTTACTTCTTCCTTACCATGGTTCACTCCCTTCTATCTGCCTTATCTTCTTGCTTCTCTCTATCTCTCTTCTCTTTTCTATCTAGCAGGGCAAAGGTGACGAGAGTGAGGTGGGGGGCGGTCCATTACTTGTTGGAGGGGGAGGTTCTGGGCTATGCATCGCTTACATCAGTGGTTGAGAGAAGGTTCTGGTCCACTTCCTATGTCTGTTTTTCTCTATTTTTTTTGTTTAAGTGTTCATATTGTAGCTTTCTAGCTCTCTGACTATCAGCAGTTGTCTATTAGTCTCCTCTCCTAGTTTCACTCTTGTTTATCTTTGGTGTTATGTATGTCAAATAGTAGAGTTAAAGTCCTATGTTGAAGCCTTTTTTGAATGAATATATATGTAGTTTATAAATTGGCAAAGTACATTAGTCACTGGGAAGATGTGTAAAGAACAAAATAATCTATCCTTTTTGTATGAACAACCACTATTTCATTTCATTTCTTTGTAGTTGGGTAGTCTGGATCTGGATCTTTCTTTTTTTTAGTTGTGGATGAAAGGTTTTTTTTACTTGATCTTATGCATTTTCCCTGCTATTTGCATATTTGCCACGATAACCCCCTCTCTAATATATGTGTTTCCACCATGTTCTTTTTCTTTCTGCCAAGTACCATGGGAAAGTCTAAATTCTCTGTATTGTCTCAGCTTTGAATTATTTTCTTTTCTTCTGAGAAGTACCAGGAGAAGAGTAATTTTGTCTGTGTTTTCTCCTTTTTACATTTTTTAGACGAAATGCATTGTGTGTGGATCGCATGGAAGTCGCTGCCAGGAGATGCGGAAGCCACAAAGTTCATTTCATAATAATATTGGAAAGAACTCAATGGTAAGAATATTTTTTGTATCTGCTGCAGTTAGTGCTTTGTGACGACCTCAAATTTGATACAAATTCGAAGTGCCCGTTATGTATTCCACCGCAATCCCAGAACCATTGTTGCGATATACATAACGTAGTTGGTAACCAGTTCCATAGACATTACAATACGATGGTTCAAATACAATGGCCATATAGACCAAGTCATAATACAACACAATACAGCAGCGGAAATAACGTCTTCGACCCATGTCTTCTCCCTACAGGCAATGGCGACTCACGGAGACGAGCTTAGTTCTGGTACTCTTCCTCATATCCTTCCTCCTGGTATTCTTCCCCATAGTCTGGCCAAGTTGATAGCCAGGGACACAGCCATGAGTACATTGGATGCACTCGCAAACCATCTTATAATTGAAATGAAGAACTTGACATGCAAGGTTGGTATGGTGGACTAAACACTAAGTTGATTTGCAAAAGCTAATTTCATTTCCCAAGAATGTTCATTGGTAGAAAAGGAGTTTAATTCTCTAAGTTCAATCTAAAGAGGAATTTCAAGTGTGTCAATATCATGGTCAAGTCAAGCCAATTCAATTTGTGTCATTCACCAAGTTCACCATAAGTGGTTTTTATTATTGACAAAAGCCAGGCACAGCTTGCCAACCGTCCATGACCGCGGACGTGGCTATTCGAATAGTTTGAAAACCTCTGCAGAGGGGTACACTTTACCCACAAGATTCGATACATCTGCCAGGAGAAATCCACGGTCCGTCATACAAAAGTATGCGGGGTTCAGATAATCAAACAAAACCTTTCACTTGCTCACCCTAGTATAGGATCCTTCCCTAGAGCCCGGGGTACGGAATCCCCGCTCCGGCGCCTCTAGTTCTGGCCATCCCGGGTGCCGGGTTGGTGGAGTCCACCTGGTTCAGAAGTAACCGCGCACGGTGTCCTTCCATAAAGATTTGATACAAGGCCTCCCATACGAAGATAAACAAGCTACGAGTTAAGCCCCTTCCCATATAGGGGTAATATGGTTGTACGGTATAATTGGCTCCCATAGTACATCACTCGTTGTCAAATTGAGAAATACGTTTCATAGTTCTTAGTCAAGATTATTTTCTTTCATAAAACCACCATGTAGGAGAAACCTCCAATATCATGTTTCAAGTTCAAGTCACCAATTCTCAACTAGGATTCCCCTTATAAATGACCTCCAATTTTTATTAGCAACTAAGCAGCTACATTGAGTGATGACCACTAAATAGAGTTGGATAAACTCAGCTTGATGCTCTTGTTAAGCAGGAGATCACTATACTTCTATCATTCTACTCTAGCAATTCAATCATGCAATTTACTTAAAACAAGTAGAATGCAATATTAAAACTGGGCATGGGGAGTATGAATCAAAAGATGGCTTGCCTTGGTTGGCAAAGTGTCCGGGGTATTCTTCTTCTTCTTGATAATAATAATCCCCTCCAATATCCTCCTCCGCAACACTAGCGTCTAATAACGAATAAACACAAAGCACACAATCACCACACAATGTTTAACCACACACCAAGCACACATCTTTGTTTGTTAACAATAGCATTCATGTTGCATTTTATGGTGTTGGATGGTAAGTTTTTCTTCTAAGTTTTCTTCAAGTGTGCAAGTTAGATTCTCTACTAAGGGTCATATGGGGTTCTCTTTCTAAGCATTGGTATTGGTTTTAGGGTACTAAGGCTAGTTCAAGTGGGAAGGGATCAACTAAGTGAATTGGTAAGAGGGCAATTTATTTCTAAGTGTGCAATTGGAATCTATCATTTTATGTGACTAACGAGAGTTGGGTTAAGGTCTAATTGCTAACACTAATAGGGTTTGGGGTTGATTAGTGTTTACTAACAGTAGGGTATGTCAATGGTGAGTTCTCATTTTAATTTTCATGATTTTTGAGGGCTTAAATAATTTTCTAGAAATATTCTATGGTTAATAAGGTTAGGGTCACACTATTCATAGCTAATTTAATTCTTAACTTATTTTGAATTCTAACCAGTTCTACTGTGTAGAGTATTTTACAAGCTTTCCAACGCATATTTATTTGCTACAAATGGATTTGTAAAACTCTTGGAATTTAAATTTGAAAATCATATCTGAAACAGTTTTGAATTAATTCGAAAAGGCGGGAAAATAATTAAAAACGAAACGGACCGATTCTAAACTCGCTGGGCCCAATTCAGTCAAAAACCCGAACGGGCCGGCCCATACCGCTTCGCTGCGGCGGGAAAAGAAATAAAACGGGAGCTGACAGGTGGGGTCGTGGTGTCAGCTCACTTAACTAACCCGAATCGGTACGCTAGCGTTGGATCAAGATCGGACGGCTCGCGCTCATCGTCTTCCTCAGCACGGGCGGGAGCTCACCTGCGCTGCAGTGAAGGATGTTCGACGGCGAGGGAGTGGCGTAGAGGATGCAGAGCTCGTCGGCGACGTGCGGGATCGGCTGCGGTGCGTCTCCTCCTCCGATTCCCAGCAGCGGCGTGCTCCCAGGTGGTCGAACGCGGCGGCGCTCCTCGCGTCCAGTACCTCGCCGGCGTGGCGAGCGTCGACGAACCAGAGCGAGCTGGGCTAAACGAGCGTGTCTGGGAGGTAGCTGGGAGTGAGGTGAGTGTCTCCGTTTGATCGGCGGGGCCTTTTATAGGCCGGAGCAACGAGGGTAAGCGCGGCCAGAAGCTCGCCGGCTCGGGGGCCCTGGCAGCGTTCGGAGGTCACTCCGGTCACGGCGGTCTCGGGGGCGTGCTGGGAGGGTGCTGGCTTGGCCGCGGGGTGCTGTGTGTCTGCTCTGGCGCCTCCAGGGTGGTCGGCATCGTGCAGGGAAGAAGGTGTCTGGGAGGGGGCCCTGGGCGCAAACCTCGTTTCCCCTCCGCTTCTCCTGGCTTGGGTCGGGGCTGGGGGCGCTAGAGTCGATCGAGGCACCGTCCAGGAGCATGGCTACAGCTCTGGAGCGAGCCAGAACAGTGCAGCCACAGTGGAATTGATTTGGTTTGATTTCTCTCTGCCAGTGTTCAACGAAATGCCCGCAAGAACTTGAAATTCGAATTTTTGAAATTTTCCAGTTTGAGTGATCAACATATTGGCCAAGGTGTCCTGTCATATTTTTGTTATAAAGAAAGAAGAAGTTTTGCAGAAATCTTATTTCAAAATTTGGTATAGTCCCTGTTTCAGATTCAAACTTTGGCTCAAGTTTGAGTGATGCTCTAGTTTGAATTTTGAGTAGATTTTTGTTGGTTGAGTTAGTATGTAGCTTGGTTAAGCTCAACTAACAAACCAAACATGAAGGTGAGTTGTAGATTTCTTAATCCAAGGGCTCAAAGTGGTGTAGTCAAACAGATTTCCTAGATCACCTCAATCTTCTCTTTTTCTTTCCTATTTTTATTTCTGGTTTCTTTGATTCTTATAATCTTTCTCAATTGATTCTGTTGGTTCACTTAGAATTAACTAGACAATACTCAATCAGAAATAACACACATGAAATCATAGAATACAAATCATAGAAGATACATGTATGCATGAAATAATAGAGAAAAGTTTTATCTGGGTCCAAAATTTGGTACTTTATTTAATAAGAAGTGGATTACAAATTCTGAGTTGTTACAATCTTCCCCCCTTAAAAAGAATCTCGTCCCCGAGATTCACTAGTTAAGAACTGAAAAGATTGGGAAACTCTTTCTGAAGGTAATCTTCTCGTTCCCAAGTGGCTTCCTCTTCGGTGTGGTTACTCCACTGAACTTTCAGAAACTTGATGCTTCGGGTTCGAGTGGTTCGATAGGCTTCCTCGAGGATACGAATAGGCATTTCACGATAAGTCAAATCCTTGTTGATGTCCACAGAACGGTGGTCAATATTTTTGAAAATTTCCGGCTTCTCCGGCACTTCAAGACATTTCCGAAGTAAGGACACGTGAAAGACATCGTGCACTTCAGACAATTCCGGGGGCATTTCCAACTGATAAGACACTTCTCCTTTGCGGTCTAGTATCTTGAAGGGTCCAATATATCTTGGTGCAAGCTTTCCTTTTACTTGGAATCTCTGCATTCCCTTGAGAGGTGATACTCTAAGATAAACAAAGTCTCCACTCTTGAAAGTCAGCTCTCGACGTCTCTTGTCGGCATAACTCTTCTGTCTCGACTGGGCTGCCTTGAGGTATTCACGAATCATGCGAACTTTCTCCTCGGCTTCTTGCAGAATGTCCGGCCCAAATATCTGGCTGTCTCCAGTTTCTGACCAATTCAAAGGGGTACGACACTTTCTTCCATACAAAGCTTCAAATGGGGCCATTTGCAAGCTGGCTTGATAACTGTTGTTGTAGGAAAACTCCGCGAAAGGCAGACAATCTTCCCACTTAGCTCCATAGGCTAGAACACAGGCTCTCAACATATCTTCAAGTATTTGGTTCACTCTTTCAGTCTGTCCATCAGTCTGAGGGTGGTAAGCTGTGCTGAATGTCAATTTGGTTCCCAACGCTTGATGTAAGCTTTTACAAAATCTCGAGGTGAATTGGGTTCCTCGATCGGAAACTATGGTTTTAGGGACTCCATGCAAACTAACAATTCTGGACAGATACAATTCTGATAGCTGTCCCGAGTTGTAAGTGGTCTTGACAGGAATAAAGTGGGCTACTTTGGTCAGTCTATCCACGATGACCCAGATAGAGTCATTTCCACGGCTAGACCTTGGAAATCCCGTGATGAAATCCATTCCAACAGATTCCCACTTCCATTCTGGAACTTGCAAAGGTTGCAGCAATCCCGCAGGACGTTGATGTTCAGCTTTGACTCTTTGACAAATATCACACTTAGAGATGAACGACGCAATCTCCCGCTTCATTCCATGCCACCAAAATTGTTCTTTCAGATCTTGATACATCTTAGTTCCACCGGGGTGGATGGAGTAAGGTGTCTCATGGGCTTCCTTCATAATCACTTCCTTCAACTCTGAATCAGCAGGCACACAGATACGTCCTTTATACCAAAGAACTCCTTGATCATCTTCTTCAAATCCTGGCACCTTGCCGGAACTAATTCGGCGCCTGATTCCGTCAATACTCTCATTTCCCTTCTGGGCTTCTTTGATTTGGTTCCTCAAGGTGGGTTGAAACTCAAGGTTGGCTAGGAACCCTCGACTGACTAGTTCCAATCCAAATTTTTCAAACTCTTGGTGCAACATGGGTTGCTCTTCCTTGATCATCACATTCAACGAACACGGCTTCCTACTCAATGCATCTGCCACTACATTGGCCTTACCGGGGTGGTAATGGATTTCCAGATCATAATCCTTGATCAATTCTATCCATATTCTTTGTCTCATGTTCAACTCCTTCTGAGTGAAAATATACTTCAAACTCTTGTGGTCAGTGTAGATCTCACAACGGTTGCCCATCAGATAGTGCCTCCAGGTCTTCAAAGCTAACACCACGGCTGCTAACTCCAGATCATGGGTCGGATAATTTTCTTCATGAGGTCGAAGCTGTCGAGAGAGGTAAGCTATGACCTTGCCTTCTTGCATTAACACACAACCAAGTCCAAGCTTGGAAGCGTCGCAATAGACATCAAAATTCTTGGTGATATCGGGCATGGTTAGGACGGGGGCGGTCACCAATCGCTTTTTGAGTTCTTGAAAACTCTCTTCGCACTTAGGGGTCCATTCAAACTTCTTGTCTTTCTTCGACAGTTGGGTCATCGGCCGGGCAATGCTTGAAAACCCTTCAACAAACTTGCGGTAGTATCCTGCTAATCCGAGAAAACCTCTAACTTCCGTTTGAGTGGTAGGGGCTTCCCATTCCATGACTGATTTGATCTTCTTGGGGTCTACGGATATTCCTCCCGCTGATAGGACATGGCCTAAGAATCCAACTTCCTTCAACCAGAACTCACATTTACTGAACTTGGCATACAGCTGATGCTCTCTTAGGGTTTCTAAGATTAATCTCAAATGGGTTGCATGCTCATCTTCGGACTTGGAGTAGATAAGAATGTCATCAATGAAGACGACAACAAACTTATCCAAGAACTCCATAAAAACCTTATTCATGAGGTTTATGAAATAAGCAGGGGCATTGGTCAATCCAAATGACATCACGGTGTACTCATACAATCCGTATCGGGTAGTGAAGGTTGTTTTGGGGATATCCGTCGCACGGATCTTCAGTTGGTGGTATCCAGTTCTAAGGTCTATCTTCAAGAATACTCGGGCCCCAGTCAATTGGTCAAACAAATCTTCAATCTTCGGGAGAGGATACTTGTTCTTGATGGTCACATCGTTTAGCTTGCGGTAATCAGTGCACAGTCGGCTAGAACCGTCACTTTTATCCACAAACAGAACGGGTGATCTCCAAGCGGAAGAACTTGGCTGAATCAATCCTTTACTCAAAAGGTCATCCAATTGCTTCTTCAACTCAACTAGTTCCGCTGGGTTCATACGATAGGGTCTTTGGGCTATTGATCCCGTTCCGGGGATAAGCTCAATAATAAACTCGATATCCCGATCCGGTGGCATTCCGGGTAGCTCATCGGGAAAAACATCTGGGTATTCACAGACGATGGGGACTTGCTCTAAAGTTGGTCCTGAGATACTCTTATGACATCTGGGGATGGGGATGGGTTTGACTGACACATGCTTTACTAAAACTCCATGGCTACTTCTCATGGTGATGGTCTTTTTGGCACAATCTATAATTCCTTGGTGTTGAGACATCCAATCCATACCTAGGACCACTTCCAATCCTTTGGTTCCTAACACAATCAAACTGGCTAAAAATGAGATCCCATGGATTTCTATGGGCACTGCCAAACAGGTACAACTGGCTTTGGTTATTGACCCGGGAATTTGCACGGACATGACATCTTTCAAAGGTGTGGGTTGAAGTCCACTTTTATCAACGAATAGTTGGGTAACAAATGAGTGTGAAGCTCCAGAATCAAACAGAACTCTTGCAAGAACTGAGTTAACAGGGAACATACCAAGCACAACGTCGGTCGCTTCCTGAGCTTCTTCCACATTCATGTGATTCAGACGGCCTTGAGAGTGAGGCGGTTTCCTTGGTGGATAGTTCTTGCCATTTCCCACACGACGCTGCTGCTGAACAGGAACAGTGGTCTTGGAGGCATCATTCAGCTTCTTGGGGCACTCATTGGAGTAATGCCCTTTTAGTCCGCACTCATAACAGGTAACACCAGACTTGTCACCGGGCTTGGGTAACATAGCAGTGCCATTTGGCCTTGGGGTATTGGTGTTGAAGTTGTTGCCACTAGGTCTTGGAGGTGCACGGTTGAAGTTGTTGCCGGGTTGACGGTTGGGATAGTTGGGACGTGGAGCAGGTGCAGACGGCCTCATAGGTCTAGGGGCGAAACCCATAGGTGCATTTCCCCTTGGCTTCTGCAAGTTGCTCGAGTTGCCCTGATACATCATACGGCGCTTGCGGTTCTCGGTAGCTTGCTTGAGTTTGCCTTCCATCTGAATGGCAGAGTCAACCAGTGACTCCAGGTCGGCAAAGTGGATACTGACCAGGACACATTGCATCTCATCATGAAGTCCATCCAGAAACCTTTCTTGCTTCTTCTCGGTGGTGTTGGTGTCATCGGGGGCATATCTAGACAAGGTAAGGAACTTGTCACGGTAATCCACCACAGACAAGGAACCTTGCTTCAGATTTCTGAACTCATCTCTCATCCTTTTCACCAATCCCATAGGGACATGGGCTTTGCTAAACTTGCTCTTGAACTCCTCCCAAGGCATCACATACCCTGGGGCTTGCATTGCACGGGTGCTATCCCACCAAGCTCTTGCGGCTCCCGCAAGGTAGTGGGTGGTGTACAGAACCTTCTCATTTTCACCAACTTCGGCGACTGCCAAATTGTTCTCCATAGTGCGAAGCCAGTCATCGGCATCTAAGGGCTCTTCAGACTTATTGAACATAGGAGGGTTGGTGTTTTGGAAATTCTTCAACTTGGATCGGTGATCACCATTGCCATTGTTTTCTCCTTCACCATGGCCATTGCCATTGTTGTGGTTCATTGCCATCTTGGTTAGTTGCTGGAGAGTGGCCAAGTTAGCTTGGCGCTCAGCTCGGGCTGCTTCCCGGTCTTCCATGATCAACCTTAGCAATTCGGCCATTTCCGGGTTCGGGGGTGGGGGTGCTCGCGGCATCTGAAGATAAGGTGTGTAAGACAAGAGGGAAAAGCTAGTTGCTAAGATTTAAAGGTAACTTGGATGATGCAATTTTGTCTTACTAAGGCCTTAAGGGCCAAATTCATATTTCATTCAACACTCATCAAACATATCATACATACGAGTTCACACATTACAAATGGTTTACACCAAACCATTGCGACTCGTCTACTAGAGAGGGGGATACAACTCACACCTACACGAAGTGAACATAAAGTGGAACTCATAACTAGATAACACGTGGATCTCGGACCTAAACAGCGGGCTCCTCGGGGTCTTCCTCCTCGTCACTCACAATGAATCCATTGTGCCCACCATCTTCCGGATCATCAAGGTCCTCCATGAAGTCATCCTCATCACTAATGAGGGCATTATCCTCCTTGCGGAGGTCAATGCCTTCCTCCTCACCAAGGTGATCCTCAAGACTCTCAATGTACTCGGTCAACTCCGCCACATTGGCCTTCAACTCCTCAAGATCCCGCTCCTTCTCATCGCGCTGGCGACGAAGGCTCTTGCGCTCCTTTGCAAGTATCCTGATAGTGCTCCTCGCCTCCACCAGTGCGAAGTGCTCAAGGTTGGCCTTGGTACGGGCACGATCGGCCTCCTGCTGAGTGGAGTACAACAAGAAGTCCATGTGATCGATGTAGGTACTCGGCTCATTCTGCCCGGGCATGTTTGCGGGACGTCCATCCGCATCACGCCGAGCAAAGTTCCTAAAGTGCTCTCCCTGAACCTCCTCAACATGCAGTCCGCACAAGCGGGCGTGCATCTCTTGCATCGCTCGGACCAAACCATCGGCCCAAGTGTTCTCCACAAGCTCGAACTTGATCCTTGGAGAACCCAAATTCCCCTTCTTGCCACGGCAACTAGCTCGGATGAGCCACCGTAGCTCTCCATCGGGGTGCTCATTGAGCACGGCTCCCTTGAACTCCGGATACAAACGATCCAGGAACAAGATCAAAGTGGTGAGGTCACGCTCGAAACAAAGGCTGCCACCATGGCCCAACTGGTAGTGCTCAACGAATACCGGGGCCATCTACAAAATTTTAGATTAGATTAAGTTAGTGATCAACTCAAGTGTGCAAAATTTTAAGTAGGCAAAACTGAAGTATGTATAAAACTTTTGCAATTAGAGAGGAAAGACTAAGCAATTTTTTTTTGCAACCATTACTTATATCTTTGCTTTTATCAAGGTTTCATTTAACGCCCATTCTAACTAAGGTCTCCTATGGTCAGCCTAGGCTCTGATACCAACTTGTGACGACCTCAAATTTGATACAAATTCGAAGTGCCCATTATGTATTCCACCGCAATCCCAGAACCATTGTTGCGATATACATAACGTAGTTGGTAACCAGTTCCATAGACATTACAATACGATGGTTCAAATACAATGGCCATATAGACCAAGTCATAATACAACACAATACAGCAGCGGAAATAACGTCTTCGACCCATGCCTTCTCCCTACAGGCAATGGCGACTCACGGAGACAAGCTTAGTTCTGGTACTCTTCCTCATATCCTTCCTCCTGGTATTCTTCCCCATAGTCTGGCCAAGTTGATAGCCAGGGACACAGCCATGAGTACATTGGATGCACTCGCAAACCATCTTATAATTGAAATGAAGAACTTGACATGCAAGGTTGGTATGGTGGACTAAACACTAAGTTGATTTGCAAAAGCTAATTTCATTTCCCAAGAATGTTCATTGGTAGAAAAGGAGTTTAATTCTCTAAGTTCAATCTAAAGAGGAATTTCAAGTGTGTCAATATCATGGTCAAGTCAAGCCAATTCAATTTGTGTCATTCACCAAGTTCACCATAAGTGGTTTTTATTATTGACAAAAGCCAGGCACAGCTTGCCAACCGTCCATGACCGCGGACGCGGCTATTCGAATAGTTTGAAAACCTCTGTAGAGGGGTACACTTTACCCACAAGATTCGATACATCTGCCGGGAGAAATCCACGGTCCGTCATACAAAAGTATGCGGGGTTCAGATAATCAAACAAAACCTTTCACTTGCTCACCCTAGTATAGGATCCTTCCCTAGAGCCCGGGGTACGGAATCCCCGCTCCGGCGCCTCTAGTTCTGGCCATCCCGGGTGCCGGGTTGGTGGAGTCCACCTGGTTCAGAAGTAACCGCGCACGGTGTCCTTCCATAAAGATTTGATACAAGGCCTCCCATACTAAGATAAACAAGCTACGAGTTAAGCCCCTTCCCATATAGGGGTAATATGGTTGTACGGTATAATTGGCTCCCATAGTACATCACTCGTTGTCAAATTGAGAAATACGTTTCATAGTTCTTAGTCAAGATTATTTTCTTTCATAAAACCACCATGTAGGAGAAACCTCCAATATCATGTTTCAAGTTCAAGTCACCAATTCTCAACTAGGATTCCCCTTATAAATGACCTCCAATTTTTATTAGCAACTAAGCAGCTACATTGAGTGATGACCACTAAATAGAGTTGGATAAACTCAGCTTGATGCTCTTGTTAAGCAGGAGATCACTATACTTCTATCATTCTACTCTAGCAATTCAATCATGCAATTTACTTAAAACAAGTAGAATGCAATATTAAAACTGGGCATGGGGAGTATGAATCAAAAGATGGCTTGCCTTGGTTGGCAAAGTGTCCGGGGTATTCTTCTTCTTCTTGATAATAATAATCCCCTCCAATATCCTCCTCCGCAACACTAGCGTCTAATAACGAATAAACACAAAGCACACAATCACCACACAATGTTTAACCACACACCAAGCACACATCTTTGTTTGTTAACAATAGCATTCATGTTGCATTTTATGGTGTTGGATGGTAAGTTTTTCTTCTAAGTTTTCTTCAAGTGTGCAATTTAGATTCTCTACTAAGGGTCATATGGGGTTCTCTTTCTAAGCATTGGTATTGGTTTTAGGGTACTAAGGCTAGTTCAAGTGGGAAGGGATCAACTAAGTGAATTGGTAAGAGGGCAATTTATTTCTAAGTGTGCAATTGGAATCTATCATTTTATGTGACTAACGAGAGTTGGGTTAAGGTCTAATTGCTAACACTAATAGGGTTTGGGGTTGATTAGTGTTTACTAACAGTAGGGTATGTCAATGGTGAGTTCTCATTTTAATTTTCATGATTTTTGAGGGCTTAAATAATTTTCTAGAAATATTCTATGGTTAATAAGGTTAGGGTCACACTATTCATAGCTAATTTAATTCTTAACTTATTTTGAATTCTAACCAGTTCTAATGTGTAGAGTATTTTACAAGCTTTCCAACGCATATTTATTTGCTACAAATGGATTTGTAAAACTCTTGGAATTTAAATTTGAAAATCATATCTGAAACAGTTTTGAATTAATTCGAAAAGGCGGGAAAATAATTAAAAACGAAACGGACCGATTATAAACTCGCTGGGCCCAATTCAGTCAAAAACCCGAACGGGCCGGCCCATACCGCTTCGCTGCGGCGGGAAAAGAAATAAAACGGGAGCTGACAGGTGGGGTCGTGGTGTCAGCTCACTTAACTAACCCGAATCGGTACGCTAGCGTTGGATCAAGATCGGACGGCTCGCGCTCATCGTCTTCCTCAGCACGGGCGGGAGCTCACCTGCGCTGCAGTGAAGGATGTTCGACGGCGAGGGAGTGGCGTAGAGGATGCAGAGCTCGTCGGCGACGTGCGGGATCGGCTGCGGTGCGTCTCCTCCTCCGATTCCCAGCAGCGGCGTGCTCCCAGGTGGTCGAACGCGGCGGCGCTCCTCGCGTCCAGTACCTCGCCGGCGTGGCGAGCGTCGACGAACTAGAGCGCGCTGCCTAAACGAGCGTGTCTGGGAGGTAGCTGGGAGTGAGGTGAGTATCTCCGTTTGATCGGCGGGGCCTTTTATAGGCCGGAGCAACGAGGGTAAGCGCGGCCAGAAGCTCGCCGGCTCGGGGGCCCTGGCAGTGTTCGGAGGTCACTCCGGTCACGGCGGTCTCGGGGGCGTGCTGGGAGGGTGCTGGCTTGGCCGCGGGGTGCTGTGTGTCTGATCTGGCGCCTCCAGGGTGGTCGGCATCGTGCAGGGAAGAAGGTGTCTGGGAGGGGGCCCTGGGCGCAAACCTCGTTTCCCCTCCGCTTCTCCTGGCTTGGGTCGGGGCTGGGGGCGCTGGAGTCGATCAAGGCACCGTCCAGGAGCATGGCTACAGCTCTGGAGCGAGCCAGAACAGTGCAGCCACAGTGGAATTGATTTGGTTTGATTTCTCTCTGCCAGTGTTCGACGAAATGCCCGCAAGAACTTGAAATTCGAATTTTTGAAATTTTCCAGTTTGAGTGATCAACATATTGGCCAAGGTGTCCTATCATATTTTTGTTATAAAGAAAGAAGAAGTTTTGCAGAAATCTTATTTCAAAATTTGGTATAGTCCCTGTTTCAGATTCAAACTTTGGCTCAAGTTTGAGTGATGCTCTAGTTTGAATTTTGAGTAGATTTTTGTTGGTTGAGTTAGTATGTAGCTTGGTTAAGCTCAACTAACAAACCAAACATGAAGGTGAGTTGTAGATTTCTTAATCCAAGGGCTCAAAGTGGTGTAGTCAAACAGATTTCCTAGATCACCTCAATCTTCTCTTTTTCTTTCCTATTTTTATTTCTGGTTTCTTTGATTCTTATAATCTTTCTCAATTGATTCTGTTGGTTCACTTAGAATTAACTAGACAATACTCAATCAGAAATAACACACATGAAATCATAGAATACAAATCATAGAAGATACATGTATGCATGAAATAATAGAGAAAAGTTTTATCTGGGTCCAAAATTTGGTACTTTATTTAATAAGAAGTGGATTACAAATTCTGAGTTGTTACATGCTTCTTTCATCAGTTCCATTTTTTATGACTGTTATATCACCATGGAAGCCGATGTTTCTTTTTGTCAGTTGTTCTGATGTTTTCTTTTGAACTTGTTTTCTTTTTTGCAGATGGTTCCATGTTTTGTCAGGAGGCAGTTCATCAATCTTGTGGGAAATATCTTTGATGCTGTTGCTCCCGATGGAAAGGAGTACAGGTTCAATGTAAAGAAAAGTGACTACAAGACTAGCATTCTCGAAACTGCGTACCAGGAGATAATAAGGGATTACAATATGAATGTTGGAGACAGGATTAGGCTTAAGTGGGATCATTCTGGGCAGTTTGGTGTTTTTCCAGAATGTGATATGGGCACCCAACTGAACAGGGTGCAAGGTAAATTTATTGTTTTGTCTTTTCTGCTGTCTTTTTTTCTGGAGCATGCTTTACCATGAAAAATACAACAGTAGAAGCAAACTATGATGATATTTGTATATTTTTGTCATATTTTACTTCTATTAGTTCATCTGTTCATTCATACCCTGAAATCAAATTTGTTTGCATTTGTTGTTATCAGAATCTGAGCACTTTGAAGAAAATGCAAGTGTTGTTGTTTACTCAAATGGAATTAAGCCAAGCACAACAAACTTGCGTAGGATGAATGAAATCATCGCTGAGCGCAGTCTAGGGATGGGTGCTGTACTTGTGCATGAACTAACAAATACGGACATGAGTAACACTGGACTGGTATAAATTCTTATAGTATGTCTGTCTTTTTATGATTTTAAGTTATTGGTCAAGTTTTTTTTTACTTTTTTAACTAAACTATGTGTTTTTTTGAACAGCGCATCGCAAAGGAAATAGCAAAGGCATTGAAGTTTGCAAAAAATGGTTGGGTGATTCTTTAGATGGGCAACCAAAACAACAAGTGTCAGGCTGAATACGTTACAAGTACTGATGGTAGGATGCGGATCAAGTCGGGGTGGGGTAAGTTTGTCACTGATCATGGTTTAAAGGCTAGTTTCGTGGTTCTCATCATGTTCTACGTGGGCCACAGTCGTTTTGTGAACATCTCTATTGATGTTCTGTAGTTCCATGTGATTATATCAGAGGAGGAAAATGCTGGTCAGTCCCACACCTAGTTTGTGTTTTGGCTACCTGAAGGTGTGTTAGTGCTTTATTTATCTGAATGTTATATCTATCTAGAACCACTAATCTGTAGGATGCTCA
Organism: Dactylis glomerata; assembly: GCA_007115705.1. Lineage (NCBI taxonomy): Eukaryota > Viridiplantae > Streptophyta > Magnoliopsida > Poales > Poaceae > Dactylis > Dactylis glomerata. Next base: position 11,972,233 of record QXEO01000464.1, on the reverse strand, counting down.
ATTTCTCTGTAATATGAAGTACCAAGCAAAGTATGGTCTGCTACTCTGGTTCTATGAACTCTGTTTTTAAGTTGTCCTTATGCTTTTTTCAGAGTTTTCCTTTCTTAGCTCTTATTAGAATAATTGTTCTAGTTTGTTGGACAAGATTTCAAAAGAAGGTCTAACCTGGAGAGATGCTGATCTTGTATGTTCTTCATCGTCCATGCTCAGCTCCCTCCAGTTCCCTGGGATTCTTTCGTTCTCTGAGCTTTTTCTCGTTGTTTTTCTGTTGGGGAATTGTGATCTGTTTCTTTTACTTGAGGAAGAAGAAGGTCTACAATCTGAGGGGTTAGGTGGGGGGAATGGAAAAGTGTGGGGCTGTGGTCCTCAGCATGGGCTGTGGTCCTCACCATGGGCTGCAGGGCGACGCTTAGGCCTTTTTTGGCATCTTTTTTCATTGTACAAACTGTGATCTGTACCCGGTGGGCTGCATTGTGTGGTCCATTGCGTTGTTTTTGCTACAGCGTCATTCAAACTTGTATGATTACGTGGCGTTTTTGTACTGGTCCAAAAAACGACTGTGCACCAATTGAAAAACAGCTGACTGTAAATTAGACAGTCCCCATTTATTTTGGCTTAGATGGAATGCCCCGTTTTACTTTGTGTGTTTGATAAAATGCCCTATTTAGGTGATTTACTGCTAACTAAAATGACTGCCTCTTAATCTAATCTAATATGTAAGCTGCAATTACGTTTTTACCCCCAATTGGATTAATCTAAAACTAGGAACGGGAGCTCCAGTCTATCTCTCCCGTACGAACTACAGGCGACGCGGGCGACTCGACCGGCGACGCAGGCGACTCGACCGGCCGGCCGCCGCGACCAGTCCGGCAAGCCGTGCTGTCTCTCCGCCGCCACCCAAGGCCAGTCTCCTCTACTTCGTACTCCCTTCCTCTACCTAGTTCTTCTCTGATTTGTATTTTCTTACTATTGTTTGGTAGGCAGAAACCCTAGATCTGATGACTTTGGACTGAGGTTTGCAATGGATTCCGTGAGTAGTAGCCAGGCTCCTGATGGGTAATTATCTCTCTCTTGATCTTCGTTCTATCTTGTTGCTTGTAGAGCCGGATTAACACGATTAGTCTCTCTAACTTTGTATTTTTTTCCAATTCAAGTAGGAGCGACGCAGACGATAGTTTTAAAATTATTTTTAGAGTCGCTGAGTTTGTCGCGAAGCTCGGGGATATTCGTCAGCTCTGTCTAGAGCAAGATGTGATCTGGCAACACGTTGACATTAGAGGGATGACACTGGATAAGCTAAAATCCAGGTTGAGAGAGTCTATTTCCTATGGTCCAAGCCAGGAGGTGCATCTTTACTGTGAAGACAAGACTTTAGGAGGGGTTGATAGTATGATCCAAAATGACAGTGATTTGCTTATTGCGTTTATGGATAGATGGGAATCAAAACAACTCTTTATTACGGCTAAAGTAGTGAACTTAGCTGGCGTACTATCAAGTGCTGCTAGCCAAAGTAGTATCATATCAAATGCTAAAATTTCTTCTTGTCTACAAAATGATGACAACATTGGCGGCGGCGATTCTGTTGATATGAATGTAGACCATAATCCCATTGTGGACTGGTCCACCATTGAGATTGCGACGGTAGAAGATGGTGCCATGGATGCGCCTATATCTCAAGAAAAGATGTGTTTCGCCTTAGGAATTAATGAAAAATGTATTCTTCATCCTCCTGCACCTATAGTTGAAAGTGTCGTTGATACAGAGATGTTAGCTGAAGCAGCAATACAAGTTGATGACAACATGCCAGAAGAACTAAACATTTCCTATGACATAGACAACCCTACTATAGAGATCGGGACAATATTTCCTTCTATGAGTGATTTTAGTTGGCCCCCACAATTGTTATTCAAGCAGTCGGGTGACATCTGCAATGGCCTCTCAAGCATGGGTTAAACAAAGGTCAATCAAGATACTCCGAGAAGATCCAAACATAGGTGCTAAGGCCCTTAGAAAGAAGCTACAAGATACTTACAATGTGCAAATGGGGTATCACACTGTATGGAAGGGGAAAGAAAAGGCTATTGATGAGGTTTTTGGCACTTGGGGTAATAGCTTTCAGTTCTTGTTCAACTTCAAAGCAGAGATGGAAAAGAGAGATCCGGGCACTATTGTGGAGGTTGACACCATTGTAGATGATGCAGGTAAAATTTGCTTTCATAGATTCTTTATGGCTCTTAGGCCTTGCATAGATGGATTCATTGCTGGCTGTAGGCCATACCTTAGTATAGATTCCACTGCTCTAAATGGCAAGTGGAATGGACACTTGGCTTCATGTACAGCGCTAGACGGGCACAATTGGATGTTCCCTATTGCAATTGGGTTCATAGATGGTGAGACTGAAGATAATTGGACATGGTTTATGACACACGTGAGTAAGGCCATTGGTCCACTTCCAATTCTTGCTGTAAGTACAGATGCTTGCAAAGGGTTAGAAAATGCTGTAAAGAAAGTTTTCCCCCAGGCTGAACAGAGAGAGTGCTTTAGGCATCTAATGATAAATTTTATGAAAAAATTCCATGGTGATACTTACAAAAACATGTGGCCAGCAGCTAAAACATACAGACCTGAACGTTTTGTTTACCACATGCAAAAGGTTCTTGATGCTTGTCCTGGTGTTGGTCCATATTTGAACCAATATCATAATTTGTTGTGGATGAGATCTAGCTTCAACACTGAGATCAAATGTGATTATATACATAACAACCTTGCTGAGTCTTTCAATGCTTGGATCAAAGAAATTAAAGATCTCCCTGTTGATGAGCTAGCTGACACATATAGACAATGGGTAATGAGGTTGTTTCAGCTTAGGAGATCAATTAGAGCCTTGCTTAAAGGAAAAATCCTTCCGGCTGTGATACAACAAATACACAACCAAACAAGGGGTCTTGGTCACTTGAAGGTTGAGAAATCTAGTCCAACAAAAGCAAAGGTTAGAGACATACTACATGACAACATAAGGCATGTGGTAAACATAACAACTCATGAATGCACTTGTCTTAGGTGGCAGCACACCGGGAAACCTTGTTGGCATGCTCTTGTTTTCTTGATAGGAAAGAGAAATGTCCCACTTGAAAATTATGTTCATGAGTACTATTCATTGGAGAAGTTTAGGGCTGCCTACCAAGGAGAGGTTGAGCCATTGACGGATAAGTCACAATGGCCTAAGGTGGACCTTGGCTTTGTAATGTATCCACCACGACCGAAGGTGTCTGCAGGAAGGCGTAGGAAGAACAGAATTAAGAGCTTCTTGGAAGATGGTGGTAGCAAAAGCAAGGCAAAGGGAAAAGAAAAAGAAAAGGAAGTGAAAAGATTGGGAAGCCAGAATAGATGCAAGAAGTGTGGTGTGTTGGGCCATAGACAGAAAACTTGCCCAACAAATGGCGTTAAGAAAAGGTACTCAAATGTGTTTAGTCACTTTCGATAACAATTTTTGTTCATAAATTTACTAATGTTTTGTTCACAGAAAAAGAAAGAATAAAAAGAGCTCAGCTGGAGGAGCATTGACAATAGATGGGGCAGCAGCAAGTGCTGCATGTGTGGAGCTACCAAATGTTGAAAGTTCAATTGCTGTTGACTGCACCCCCACAAAGACCTCTATGGTAGCTAAATTGCAAGCTAGTCCTGGACCGGTCACTAGAAGGTTCACAATTTCCCTCTGTATTACTTCATATGAAAAATAGATTTATAAATTATTCTAACCATTGCAAATCTTTCTGCTGTAGGCAACTCTCTTTGGCTATGGCTGAGGATGCGGCATTAGAGCCTGTGGTCACGCCACCAAGGAACATCCAGAAAATTGCTCCGAAGAAGATAACCCCAAGGAGGAAGAAAAACATATAGCTTTGGCTAGTTCTGGACATTGTTGTTGGTCATTTTGTGAGATGTGGACTCATTTAAGTTGGTCTGTAGTCTGTGAGATGCAAACTCACTGTCCTTTTGTGATGCTACCAAAGATGTCATATTTGTGCTCCCCTTGATTATGATTCAGTGTTATGTTTAACTTATTTGGATATGCATATCTAATTTGAAATGTTCAATTTGTGTCATTGCTTTAGTTGGTTTGTACAGAAATGCTGCCAAAATTTCTTAAAAACTGGCAGATTGTGTAGCACAATTTTAGATTTGGGTTTACTGTCAAGTTCTGGTTTGTACAGGAACAGAAACAAGCTCAGCCATGAGAGATGAGAGGGCAGGGGCAAAACAGTCACTGCAGGTCTGAGATTAGAGGGGAAAAATTGTTAAATTTGAAGTAGGGCATTTTATCAAACGGGTAAAGTAAAACAGGGCATTTCATCTAAGCCAAAGTAAATGTGCCTTTTAGGGCAAATGGCAAAGTAAAGTGGGGCATTTTATCAAATACCCCCATCTCCAACGGGCCCGACCTCCCAATCTGTCCGATTCCGTCTATTTCGGTCGGTCGCAGATAGAAAAACACGAACGTCCAGTTTAGGTGGGGGCTCAACACAGCGGTGTCATCTAAAAAAAGTAAAAAAAAACTTCACTTTCCCCTTCCTTCCTCCTTTCCTGACCCCGACCACCACCGCCTCCCTGCCTCGACCCCAGCCACCTCCCCTCTCCTTCCCTAGCCCCGGCACCTATCCTCTCTCCTTCCCCACCCCTGGCGCTTCCCCTCTCCTTCCTCGGCCGCACCTAGCTCTGCCCCTGGCCGCATCTATCTCTGCCGCCTCTCCTCCACAGCATGGCGGGCGGCGACGGGAGGTCCTCGCACGGCGGGCGGCGGCGGAAGGTCCTCACACGGCGGGTGGCGGCGGGAGGCCCGAGCCATGGCGGGCGACGATGGGAGCTCGGAGCCACGGCGGGGGAGGGCATCTGCAGCAGCCACGGTGGGCGGCGGGAGCTCGGAGCCACGGGGAGGTCGTCGTCGAGGGAATCCGGGGAGGTCGTCGGCGAGGGAATCCCGGGGAGGTCGCCTGCGAGGGAGCTCGGGAGGACGCCGGCGAGATGCACCGCGAGATGCATCGGGCCATACTGTTGAGAGAAAGTGAGAAAAAGAAAAAAAAAGAAAAAAATAAATATATTGTTACAATGACGGGTAGGGTCGTATTTGTCCGGGCCGGACGCGCAGGACGCGTCCGTTGTGTCCGGGCCGACCCAAACCCGGACCAAATATGGGAAACAAATGGGTCACGTTCGGATAGATTGTCTGTTTGGGTAGCCCCGATGGAAGCACTTTTACCTAAATTTTTGTCCGCGTGGACACATTCGGATCATGAGTGGTCGAATGAGTAGCCCCGCTGGAGATGTGATGACCCACAAGTATAGGGGATCGCAACAGTCTTCGAGGGAAGTAAAACCCAAATTTATTGATTCGACACAAGGGGAGCCAAAGAATATTTATAAGCCTTAACAGATGAGTTGTCAATTCAGCTGCACCTAGAAACAGACTTGTTCGCAGCGGTTTATCAGTAGCAACAGTTTTATAGTGGTGATAGTAGTGAAACAGTAACAACAGTAGTAAAATAAAAAGCGGTAATAGTAGCAATAGTAACCAGTAGAATGAAATACTGTAGGCATAGGGATGGATGTACGGGCGTTGCATGGATAAGATAATTCATGAAATCAGTGAGACAAGGGCATTGCAGATAAATAATGATAAAGCATCCTAGTACTAACAATCATAGGCATGTGTTCCGTATATAGTCGTACGTGCTCGCAATGAAAAACTTGCACGACATCTTTTGTCCTACCAGCCTGTTGCAGCAGGGCCTTAAGGGAAACTACTGGTAATTAAGGTACTCTTTTTAATAAAGTACCGGAGCAAAGCATTAGTACTCGGTGAACACATGTGATCCTCACATCATAGCCATCCCCTCCGGTTATCCCAATTTCTGTCACTTTGGGGCCTCGGGTTCCGGACAACAATATGTGTAAACAACTTGTAGGTAAGACCATAAACAACAAGTATCATCATAAAAACAATAACATGTTCAGATCTGAAATCATGGCACTCGAGCCCAAAGTGACAAGCATTAAGCACAACAAGTTGCAACAATGTCATAAGCACTAATAGAAGATAGTAGGCACTATGCCCTAACAATCTCATAGCAAATTACATGAATGATCTCATCCAATCCCTACCATCCCCTTCGCCTACAGCGGGAATTACTCACACATGGATGGGAGAGTCATGGATGGTTGATGGAGAGACGTCGGTGATGATGGTGATGAAGATCTCCTCCAAATCCCCGTCCCGGCAGGGTGCCACAACGGAGTTTCTGGTTCCGAATCGCGGTTTCTGATGGCGGCGGCGCAGCGGAAGTCTATCTGGGAAAAGTGCCAAACCCCCAATGTTTTTAGGTCAGAGGGTATATGTAGGCGGAAGGAGGGGTCGAGGCGATGGCCGAGGCGGCCTCACCACAGGTGGGCGCGGCCAGGACTGGGCCGCGCCCCCTGGTGGTGAGCCCAGGCCGCTGCCCCCCTTCGTCTCTCCTTCTGGCTCCATGGGTCTTCTGGCAAAATAGAATTTTTGCAGTATTTTTCGAGATTTTTCCTGAAAGTCGGATTTCTGCACAAAAATAAGACACCAGAGCAATTCTGCTGAAAACAACATTAGTCCGTGTTAGTTGTATTCAAAACACACAAATTAGAGGAGAAACAATAGCAAAAGTGTTCGGGAAAGTAGATACGTTTTGGACGTATCAACTCCCCCCAAGCTTAGCTATTTGCTAGTCCTCAAGCAATTCAGTTAACAACTGAGAGCGATAAAAGAAACTTTCACGAACACATTTGCTTCATATGATGTATATATACTAACTATATGATCAAGTACTCAGGCAATTCATAATAAGAAATATGCAACTAATGTTACCTCATAGTCAAGCAAGCTATGAAAGAGTGCCAATGCACTAATAACAAGTAACATGAACATAAGAAGCTACAAGATTGTAATATTCATAAATGATATGGAAGAGTGGTATCCCGCTTGCCTTTATTTGTGGAGCAAAACATAAATGCTGAGGCACCTCTGAAGTCCAAAGGAAGACTAGAAGTAAAAATATCAAAGATACAAGCATCAAAGTTATACCACAATTAACCGTGTTCTGGGACAAGCACATTACACTAAGAATAACAGCTATGCTCTCAAGAAGGTGCTTTAAAGTTAGAAGATGAAGACTCAACATAAAAGTAAAAGAAAGGCCCTTCACAGAGGGAAGCAGTGATTTAACATGTGCTAGAGCTTTTCATTTGTAAAATAGAGATAAAAAATTATTTTGAGAGGTGGTTGTTTCATGTCAACGACTGGCAATGGGGACTTGATATCTTCCATAATAAACAAGTGAGAGTGGTTTCGAATTCTTTGAAAATTTGGCACATTGGTGCTCTTTTATAAAGCTTTGGCACTCCTCCCCACCTTTTTTCCTTTCTCAAACCATGGCACATACCATGGAGGAGTGCTTTTTTTCTTTTTAGAATTAGATTGCAATGGTCTGACCAGCTCTCTTGCAAAATTAATGACGAGCAGATGAAGCTGCCTAGTCGAGGGGTACTTAATTTAATATGGAAGATAGCAATTCCGACCACTACGTCCCCATGAGCTAAAAATAGTGGCACAAAATGAGAAGTATTTGAAAGTTTTGAAAGGTAGCACATGAAAATTTACTTGGAATGGCTTTGAAATACCATGCATAGGAATTTATAGTGGACTCTTTGGATTACTTGGTTTTTGGTGATTGGATGCACAAGAAGTATTCCCTCTCAGTACAAGTGAAGGCTAGCAAAAGACTGGGAAGCGACAATCGAGAGAGCAATAACTGTCATAATCATGCTTGCGATAAAACAAAATTAATATAGGCATAAAAATGATACAAGAACTCTGAGGCAAAGTAAATCATCGAGGCTTAATTGACTTTTTGTTCAGTCATATGCATGCTTGAGCATGTGCCAAGTCGAGTCAAATGAAACTTTTAGAGGTGGATACCACAATAACATACCATAATATGAATAAAACAATGCATGCAAGCGTCTACATGACATGCTACAAACTATTAGTAAATTGGAACTAATCATATGAGAGCAAGAACTACAAAGCATCCATTAGATAACATATACCTTACATGAACCGACTAAGCATATCCACATAGATGAGTATATGTACAAAAATGAAAACAAATAGAGTTCATACCAGCCTCTTACCACATCTCGGATTGTCATATGTCGTCATTATTGCTTTTCACTTGTGTGGCTTGAATAATATGAAGTAAATACCAAGCTCCAATGGAGTCATGGGAGACTGAACTCTGCAACAAACTTTACAAAACAGAAGAAGAACAACAAATATTTTTGGGTTTTTGATTTTTGAAACAAGAACAGAAGGAAATAGCAAACAAAGCAAAATATTTTTGGATTTTTCAAATATCAAACCGAAAATAGCAAGTAAAGCAAACCAGAGCTAGCAAACTAAAAAGGCAAACAAAGAGAAACAACAGAAATATTTTTGGTCATTTTGTGTTTTGGAAAGTAGAAATAAGAACAAGAACAACAAAGAAAGCGAAACATGGATATACAAAGTACCGACAAATTATGATATGTAAATGAGTGAATCGTCGGCGTACCTCCCCCCAAGCTTAGGCTTTTGGCCTAAGTGGAGATCAATGTCATCTCGAAAACATGCCCCATGCTGGTGGGTCATCATTGGCATAGTCATAGCCTGGCCCTTGTGAAGATGAAGCAGATGGTGTGTAATCATAGTAGGGCTGCTGGTATGGAAACTCCGCAATGTTAGAGGGCTGGACCGACTCCTCGGTTGCCTCATCATTGTGCATGGGCTGCGGGTTCTCCTCCATGTATGCATCGAGCTCACCCTCTGTGAGTGACCATCCATTCCTGCGATCAAGGTTAAACAAAAGAGGTGCAGGCAAATGGACTGATCGATCAGTCTTCACTACCTTCCAGGTAGATTTCTTGAAAAAGGTAATGGCAAACGTCAAGTTAGTCAAATAGGCATTAGGAGAAACAAACTTATGATGTATCATAGAATTAAGATCAAGCCTCTCCACTGGAAACTGAAGATCTATAACATGAGGCTCTACACCATGCAAAGCTAACAAACGTGAAGCAATAAGACCTCCACAGATTCCCCCTTTCTTACGGTTAGCATCTAGACGAAAAGCTATTAAAGCACCCAAATTATAAGTCCTATCACTCCTCAAAGCAGCAGCAATAAAAGCTAGATCACAGGAGGACAACTTATTTGCAACTTTTCTAGCAAGGACACACTTGGTAATAAAGTAGGCAAAATATCGAATGGATGGAGGATGAATATTTTGAATTTTACCATCCTCTCCTGAAAAACTTCTTCCTTGACAAATCTCTTCATAAAGGTCCGTTAATGGCTTAGGTCGTTCCTTCATCCTTTCGCACGATCCCCACTGTGGTACTCTAATGGCTGCACAGAAAACATCAAAGGGCAAGTCCACAGATTTATTGTAGATTTTATAATGAACCATGGGGTTGGATGTAGACCAACTGAAACTGAAATCCTGCACCACAGACATTGTTAGTTTAGCAAATTGGGGTGGTTCACCCTCAATAAAATGTTCCAGTCCTGCATTAGAGAGTAAAGTTTGGAAGTCCTGCAGGATTCCGGCAGCATTCATGAACTCTGAACATGGATAGATTGAGGGAAATACCCTCTCTTCACGATGAACTCTCATGACTTCATGCACTTCTAGTTCATGTTGAAAAAGTTGGTATTCATTCTCCTCCATTTCTGAAATTTTTAACAAACCTCATAAAAAGTGATTTTGAAACAAACAAATGTAGGGAACTACTATAGGGAGTTACTAGAGGGCTAACATGCATCAAAATAACATTTCTAAGCAATAGAACAAGCATGCAAACTCATTTCACCTGTCACCTATTAGAGCTAAAATACTCAAGAAATACTTCACTAAACAAAATTCTACTTCGACAATCGGAGGAGTCACATACCGAAGAACAAATGCTCCAAATCTCAGCAACAATAATGGGCTGAGCAAGGAGATCGAAAAATTGAGATGAAGAGCAGCAAGCACTCGAGTTTGAGCTGGTGTGTCATTATTTTCGGGAGAGAGAAAGAGCTGGGGAGGAAGAGATAAGTGAGAGGCCAGGCCCCCCCCTCACCATAGGTGGGCGCGGCCAGGGCTTGGGCCGCGCCCCCTGGTGGTGAGGTGTCGTGGAAGGTCCCCCTGAGGTCTCCCAGGTGCCTCTCTGCCCCATTTATGACATAAAAATTTAAAAAGATTTTTCTGGAATTTTTCGAGAAACTTTATTTTTGAGGATTTTTCAGAAAAATGATATGAGAATAAAACTCGGGAAAACAACGGTGGAGCGATAGAAAGCAAAACTTAACCAAGTATGCAGCAGCTCTAAGATATTCTAATCATGTAACTAAATAGAGGGAACAAAAATGAACAAGTAAATATAAGTGAGGTAAAGTAAATGCGGTGAAAACGAAGTTTCGTTCATATAAAATCACTTTGTTAACAAGGTTGATCAAGTCTTGTTACCAAACTAACTTTATATGAGGCAAAACTTTGCATTTCACTATATGCTTATGTTACCTCGACCTTGATAGGCATAGTCCCAATCATAACAATTTTATATTCTTCCTTGGGCTTTCGCTCTGAACAAATAATTTGACCAACTCGAATGGTCTCAACATTCTTGATTGAATTTAGAGTGTTCTTTCTATCAATCTTCTTGGGAAAATAGACCATATACTCTTTGTTATTGACATTGAAAGTTACTTTTCATTGATTGCAATTAATAACAGCACCTGCAGTGTTTAGAAAAGGTCTTCCAAGAATAATAGACATATTATCATCTTCAGGCATTTCCAACACAACAAAGTCAGTTAATATCAAACAACTATTAGCAACTTGAACATGAACATTTTCACATATACCAATAGGAATAGTAGTAGACTTATCAGCCATCTGCAAAGATATATCAGTCGATACCAATTTTTCTAGATCAAGTCTCTTATAAAGAGAAAAAGGCAGGACACTAACTCCGGCTCCCAAATCACATAAAGCAGTTCTAACATAGTTATTTTTAATGGAGCAAGGAATAGTTGGTATACCTGGATCTCCAAGCTTCTCCAGAACTTTACCATCAAAAGAATAATTAGCAAGTAGAGTGGAAATTTTCTCATTAGGAATCTTCCTTTTATTAGTAACAATATCTTTCATATACTTTGCATAAGGAGGCATTCTAATAGCATCAGTCAAAGGAATTTGCAAAAATAAAGGTTTCATCCATTCACAAAACCTGTTGTAGTGTTCTTCTTCCTTGGACTTGTGTTTCTTACCAGGAAAAGGCATTGGTTTCTGCACCCAAGGTTCTCTCTCATTACCATGCTTGTTGGTAATGAAGTCTTCTTTGGTGTACTTTGCATTCTTATCAATCTTTTCTAGTTCCTCTTCAACTTCTTCTTTATCGGAAGCCTCACCTGGTTCAGTTTCAGCATCAGAAATAGAAACACTATTAGGATCTTTACCTGCTTCAGAGGATTCTGCAGTTGTTTTATGCTTCTTCTTCTTCTTCTTCTTGGTAGGAATGTCATCTCTTGAAGTGCGTTGAGAATCTTGCTCGATCCTCTTAGGATGTCCTTCAGGATATAAGGGGTCTTGAGTGGTAGCACCTCCTCTTGTGCGTATTTCACACGCTTGTTTTTCTCTTGAAGCATTAACTAGCAAATCCTTTTGCACCTTGGTAAGCTGATCAATTTGAGTCTGAACCATTTGAAAATGTTTAATGAGTATCTTCACATCATTGGAGGTTCTCTCCACAATATCCTGCAACTTGTTAATAGCTCTAGAATTTTCCAACAAATGATTCTGCACCATTCTATTAAAATTATCTTGCTTAACAATAAAATTATCTAACTCGTCTAAGCATTGATCAGGAGGTTTAGAGTAAGGAATATCTCTATCATCAAAACGTTGGAGAGAATGTACCTCAATAGTAGATGAGTGAGGGATTGGCTTACATAATTCTTCTATAGGAGGCAAATTCTTCACATCTTCGGCCTTAATACCTTTCTCCTTAAGAGATTTCTTGGCTTCCCTCATAACTTCATCATTTAATTCAATCATCCCTCTCTTCTTCGGTGTAGGCTCTCTAGATGGCGCTGGTGTTGGTGCTGGTGTTGGCTAAACTAGAGTCCAATCATCATGATTCCGGCTTATTTTAGCCATTAATTCTTCAGCTTCAGCCGGAGTTCTTTCCCTGAAAACACAACCAGCACAACTATCCAGATATGACTTAGATTCATCAGTTAGTCCATTATAAAATATATCAAGGAGTTCATTTTTAGGCAATGGCTCTTTAGGCAAAGCTCTAATTAAAGAACAAAACCTTGTCCAAGATTCAGGCAGTATCTCTCCTTTTCCCTATTCAAAATCAAAGATTTTCTGGACAGTAGTATGTTGAGCACTAGCAGGAAAATATTTCTGAAAGAAAGCATTAACCAAAGCAATAGGACTATTAATAGATCCAGGAGACAAGCTATTAAACCAAGTTTTAGCTGCATCTTTCAACGACAAAGGAAAAATCTTAGCAACAAAGTAAGTGCGAAGCTTAATATCATCAGAAAACAAATTACTCAAAGTAGAAAGCTCATTCATGTGCTCCATAGCACTTTCATTCTCAGTACCACAAAAAGGCTCTTTCTCAACAATAGATATGTAAGATAAATCTAAGGAGAAATCATAATCCTTATCTCTAATATCTATGTGAGAAGCAGCAAACTTAGGATCAGGAGACAATTTATATCTAAGAGCACGTCTTGCTAGAAGTTCCTTAACAGCTTTAGCATCACGAGTAGCACGAGCTTTAGCAATAAAATCACCGTCAAGCTCAATATAAGCATCATCAAAATCATCACTAGGACATTCCCTAGACTCAGGTGAACTAACAGGTGTAACAGTGGTGTTTCCCATCTTAGCTCTAGCAATTGTAGCATCTAAAAAGGAACCTAGCGAACCACTCTCATCAAGCACAGTAGAAGCATCATCTAAATTATCAGTGGCATTTTCAAGCTCAGCAGAAGTAGTAGTAGTAGTAGCGTGTGCATGTGGTGGTGTAAGCAACTTACTCATAACAGATGGTGAATCAAGAGCAACAGAAGTGTTCAAAGTCGTACCTCTTCTTGTAGTGGATGGCAATATAGGAACTTTTCCATCACGAGGTTTACCCATGATGAAAGGATTGCAGCGAACAATATGAATTCCAAGTGAACTTACAAATAAAGCTATGCTCCCCGGCAATGGCGCCAGAAAATAGTCTTGATGACCCACAAGTATAGGGGATCGCAACAGTCTTCGAGGGAAGTAAAACCCAAATTTATTGATTTGACACAAGGGGAGCCAAAGAATATTTATAAGCCTCAACAGATGAGTTGTCAATTCAGCTGCACCTGGAAACAGACTTGTTCGCAGCAGTTTATCAGTAGCAACAGTTTTATAGTGGTGATAGTAGTGAAACAGTAATAGCAGTAGTAAAATAAAAGCGGTAATAGTAGCAATAGTAACCAGTACGATGAAATACTGTAGGCATAGGGATGGATGTACGGGCGTTGCATGGATAAGATAATTCATGAAATCAGTGAGACAAGGGCATTGCAGATAAATAATGATAAAGCATCCTAGTACTAACAATCATAGGCATGTGTTCCGTATATAGTCGTACGTGCTCGAATGAGAAACTTGTACGACATCTTTTGTCCTACCAGCCTGTTGCAGCAGGGCCTCAAGGGAAACTACTGGTAATTAAGGTACTCTTTTTAATAAAGTACTGGAGCAAAGCATTAGCACTCGGTGAACACATGTGATCCTCACGTCATAGCCATCCCCTCCGGTTATCCCAATTTCTGTCACTTTGGGGCCTCGGGTTCCGGACAACAATATGTGTAAACAACTTGTAGGTAAGACCATAAACAACAAGTATCATCATAAAAACAATAACATGTTCAGATCTGAAATCATGGCACTCGGGCCCAAAGTGACAAGCATTAAGCACAACAAGTTGCAACAATGTCATAAGCACTAATATAAGATACTACGCACTATGCCCTAACAATCTCATAGCAAATTACATGAATGATCTTATCCAATCCCTACCATCCCCTTCGCCTACAGCGGGAATTACTCACACATGGATGGGGGAGTCATGGATGGTTGATGGAGAGACGTCGGTGGTGATGGTGATGAAGATCTCCTCCAAATCTCCGTCCCGGCAGGGTGCCAGAACAGAGTTTCTGGTTCCAAATCGCGGTTTCTGATGGCGGCGGCGCATCGGAAGTCTATCTAGGAAAAATGCCGAACCCCCGCTGTTTTCAGGTCAGAGGGTATATGTAGGCGGAAGGAGGGGTCGAGGCGACGGCCGAGGCGGCCTCACCATAGGTGGGCGCAGCCAGGGCTGGGCCGCGCCCCCTGGTGGTGAGCCCAGGCCGCTGCCCCCCTTCGTCTCTCCTTCTGGCTCTGTGGGTCTTCTGGCAAAATAGAATTTTTGCAGTATTTTCCGGGATTTTTCCTGAAAGTCGGATTTCTGCACAAAAACGAGACACCAGAGCAATTCTGCTGAAAACAGCGTTAGTCCGTGTTAGTTGTATTCAAAACACATAAATTAGAGGAGAAACAATAGCAAAAGTGTTCGGGAAAGTAGATACGTTTTGGACGTATCAACTCCCCCCAAGCTTAGCTATTTGCTTGTCCTCAAGCAATTCAGTTAACAACTGAGAACGATAAAAGAAACTTTCATGAACACATTTGCTTCATATGATATATATATATACTAACTATATGATCAAGTACTCAGGCAATTCATAGTAAGAAATATGCAACTAATGTTACCTCATAGTCAAGCAAGCTATGAAAGAGTGCCAATGCACTAATAACAAGTAACATGAACATAAGAAGCTACTAGATTGTAATATTCATAAATGATATGGAAGAGTGGTATCCCGCTTGCCTTTATTTGTGGAGCAAAACATAAATGCTGAGGCACCTCTGAAGTCCAAAGGAAGACTAGAAGTAAAAATATCAAAGATACAAGCATCAAAGTTATACCACAATTAACCGTTTTCTGGGACAAGCACATTACACTAAGAATAACAGCTATGCTCTCAAGAAGGTGCTTTAAAGTTAGAAGATGAAGACTCAACATAAAAGTAAAAGAAAGGCCCTTCGGAGAGGGAAGCAGTGATTTAACATGTGCTAGAGCTTTTCATTTATAAAACAGAGATAAAAAATTATTTTGAGAGGTGGTTGTTTCATGTCAACGACTGGCAATGGGGACTTGCTATCTTCCATAATAAACAAGTGAGAGCGGTTCCGAGTTCTTTGAAAATTTGGCACATTGGTGCTCTTTTATAAAGCTTTGGCACTCCTCCCCACCTTTTTTCCTTTCTCAAACCATGGCTAACCGATTCCATCGGGTGCCCACCAACTTTCACATACCATGGAGGAGTGCTTTTTTCTTTTTAGAATTAGATTACAATGGTCTGACCAGCTCTCTTGCAAAATTAATGACGAGCAGATGAAGCTGCCTAGTCGAGGGGTACTTAATTTAATATGGAAGATAGCAATTCCGACCACTACGTCCCCATGAGCTAAAAATAGTGGCACAAAATGAGAAGTATTTGAAAGTTTTGAAAGGTAGCACATGAAAATTTAGTTGGAATGGCTTTGAAATACCATGCATAGGAATTTATAGTGGACTCTTTGGATTACTTGGTTTTTGGTAATTGGATGCACGAGAAGTATTCCCTCTCAGTACAAGTGAAGGCTAGCAAAAGACTGGGAAGCGACAATCGAGAGAGCAATAACTGTCATAATCATGCTTGCGACAAAACAAAATTAATATAGGCATAAAAATGATACAAGAACTCTGAGGCAAAGGAAATCATCGAGGTTTAATTGACTTTTTGTTCAGTCATATGCATGCTTGAGCATGTGCCAAGTCGAGTCAAATGAAACTTTCAGAGGTGGATACCACAATAACATACCATAATATGAATAAAACAATGCATGCAAGCGTCTACATGACATGCTACAAACTATTAGTAAATTGGAACTAATCATATGAGAGCAAGGACTACAAAGCATCCATTAGATAACATATACCTTACATGAACCGACTAAGCATGTCCACATAGATGAGTATATGTACAAAAATGAAAATAAATAGAGTTCATACCAGCCTCTTACCACATCTCGGATTGTCATATGTCATCATTATTGCTTTTCACTTGTGTGGCTTGAATAATATGAAGTGAATACCAAGCTCCAATGGAGTCATGGGAGACTGAACTCTGCAACAAACTTTACAAAACCGAAGAAGAACAACAAATATTTTTGGGTTTTCGATTTTTGAAACAAGAACAGAAGGAAATAGCAAACAAAGCAAAATATTTTTGGATTTTTCAAATATCAAACCAAAAATAGCAAGTAAAGCAAACCAGAGCTAGCAAACTAAAAAGGCAAACAAAGAGAAACAACAGAAATATTTTTGGTCTTTTTGTGTTTTGGAAAGTAGAAATAAGAACAAGAACAACAAAGAAAGCGAAACATGGATATACAAAGTACCGACAAATTATGATATGTAAATGAGTGAATCGTCGGCGTACCTCCCCCCAAGCTTAGGCTTCTGGCCTAAGTGGAGATCAATCTCATCTCGAAAACATGCCCCATGCTGGTGGGTCATCATTGGCGTAGTCATAGCCTGGCCCTTATGAAGATGAAGCAGATGGTGTGTAATCATAGTAGGGCTGCTGGTATGGAAACTCCGCAATGTTAGAGGGCTGGTCCGACTCCTCGGTTGCCTCTTCATTGTGCACGGGCTGCGGGTTCTCCTCCATGTATGCATCGAGCTCACCCTCTATGAGTGACCATCCATTCCTGCGATCAAGGTTAAACAAAAGAGGTGCAGGCAAATGGACTGATCGATCAGTCTTCACTACCTTCCAGGTAGATTTCTTGAAAAAGGTAATGTCAAACGTCAAGTTAGTCAAATAGGCATTAGGAGAAACAAACTTATGATGTATCATAGAATTAAGATCAAGCCTCTCCACTGGAAACTGAAGATCTATAACATGAGGCTCTACACCATGCAAAGCTAACAAACGTGAAGCAATAAGACCTCCATAGATTCCCCCTTTCTTACGGTTAGCATCTAGCCGAAAAGCTATTAAAGCACCCAAATTATAAGTCCTATCACTCCTCAAAGCAGCAGCAATAAAAGCTAGATCACAGGAGGACAACTTATTTGCAACTTTTCTAGCAAGGACACACTTGGTAATAAAGTAGGCAAAATATCGAATGGATGGAGGATGAATATTTTGAATTTTACCATCCTCTCCTGAAAAACTTCTTCCTTGACAAATCTCTTCATAAAGGTCCGTTAATGGCTTAGGCTGTTCCTTCATCCTTTCGCGTGATCCCCACTGTGGTACTCTAATGGCTGCACAGAAAACATCAAAGGGCAAGTCCATAGATTTATTGTAGATTTTATAATGAACCATGGGGTTGGATGTAGACCAACTGAAACTAAAATCCTGCACCACAGACATTGTTAGTTTAGCAAATTGGGGTGGTTCACCCTCAATAAAATGTTCCAGTCCTGCATTAGAGAGTAAAGTTTGGAAGTCCTGCAGGATTCCGGCAGCATTCATGAACTCTGAACATGGATAGATTGAGGGAAAGACCCTCTCTTCACGATGAACTCTCATAACTTCATGCACTTCTAGTTCATGTTGAAAAAGTTGGTATGCATTCTTCTCCATTTCTGAAATTTTTAACAAACCTCATAAAAAGTGATTTTGAAACAAACAAATGTAGGGAACTACTATAGGGAGTTACTAGAGGGCTAACATGCATCAAAATAACATTTCTAAGCAATAGAACAAGCATGCAAACTCATTTCACCTGTCACCTATAGAGCTAAAATACTCAAGAAATACTTCACTAAACAAAATTCTACTTGGACAATCGGAGGAGTCACATACCGGAGAACAAATGCTCCAAATCTGAGCAACAATGATGGGCTGAGCAAGGAGATCGAAAAATCGAGATGAAGAGCAGCAAGAACTTGAGTTTGAGCTGGTGTGTCATTATTTTCGGGAGAGAGAAAGAGCTGGGGAGGAAGAGATAAGTGAGAGGCCAGGGAGGACCCCCTCACCATAGGTGGGCGTGGCCAGGGCTTGGGCCGCGCCCCCTGGTGGTGAGGTGGCGTGGCAGGTCCCCCTGAGGTCTCCCAGGTGCCTCTCTACCCCATTTTTGACATAAAATTTAAAAAGATTTTTCTGGAATTTTTCGAGAAACTTTATTTTCGAGGATTTTTCAAAAAAACGATAAGAGAATAAAACTCGGGAAAACAACGGTGGAGCGATAGAAAGCAAAACTTAACCAAGTATGCAGCAGCTCTAAGATATTCTAATCATGTAACTAAACACAGGGAACAAAAATGAACAAGTAAATATAAGTGAGGTAAAGTAAATGCGGTGAAAATGAAGTTTCGTTCACATAAAATCACTTTGTTAACAAGGTTGATCAAGTCTTGTTACCAAACTAACATTATATGAGGCAAAACTTTGCATTTCACTATATGCTTATGTTACCTCAACTTTTATAGGCATAGTCCCAATCATAACAATTTTATATTCTTCCTTGGGCTTTCGCTCTGAACAAATAATTTGACCAACTCGAATGGTCTCAACATTCTTGATTGAATTTAGAGTGTTCTTTCTATCAATCTTCTTGGGAAAATAGACCATATACTCTTTGTTATTGACATTGAAAGTTACTTTTCCTTGATTGCAATTAATAACAGCACCTGCAGTGTTTAGAAAAGGTCTTCCAAGAATAATAGACATATTATCATCTTCAGGCATTTCCAACACAACAAAGTCAGTTAATATCAAACAACTGTTAGCAACTTGAACATGAACATTTTCACATATACCAATAGGAATAGTAGTAGACTTATCAGCCATCTGCAAAGATATATCAGTCGATACCAATTTTTCTAGATCAAGTCTCTTATAAAGAGAAAAAGGCAGGACACTAACTCCGGCTCCCAAATCACATAAAGCAGTTCTAACATAGTTATTTTTAATGGAGCAAGGAATAGTTGGTATACCTGGATCTCCAAGCTTCTCCAGAACTTTACCATCAAAAGAATAATTAGCAAGTAGAGTGGAAATTTTCTCATTAGGAATCTTCCTTTTATTAGTAACAATATCTTTCATATACTTTGCATAAGGAGGCATTCTAATAGCATCAGTCAAAGGAATTTGCAAAAATAAAGGTTTCATCCATTCACAAAACCTATTGTAGTGTTCTTCTTCCTTGGACTTGTGTTTCTTACCAGGAAAAGGCATTGGTTTCTGCACCCAAGGTTCTCTCTCATTACCATGCTTGTTGGCAATGAAGTCTTCTTTGGTATACTTTGCATTCTTATCAATCTTTTCTGGTTCCTCTTCAACTTCTTCTTTATCGGAAGCATCACTTGGTTCAGTTTCAGCATCAAAAATAGAAACACTATTAGGATCTTTACCTGCTTCAGAGGATTCTGCAGTTGTTTTATGCTTCTTCTTCTTCTTCTTCTTGGTAGGAATGTCATCTCTTGAAGTGCGTTGAGAATCTTGCTCGATCCTCTTAGGATGTCCTTCAGGATATAAGGGGTCTTGAGTGGTAGCACCTCCTCTTGTGCGTATTTCACACGCTTGTTTTTCTCTTGAAGCATTAACTAGCAAATCCTTTTGCACCTTGGTAAGCTGATCAATTTGAGTCTGAACCATTTGAAAATGTTTAACGAGTATCTTCACATCATTGGAGGTTCTCTCCACAATATCCTGCAACTTGTTAATAGCTCTAGAATTTTCCAACAAATGATTCTGCACCATTCTATTAAAATTATCTTGCTTAACAATAAAATTATCTAACTCGTCTAAGCATTGATCAGGAGGTTTAGAGTAAGGAATATCTCTATCATCAAAACGTTGGAGAGAATGTACCTCAATAGTAGATGAGTGAGGGATTGGCTTACATAATTCTTCTATAGGAGGCAAATTCTTCATATCTTCGGCCTTAATACCTTTCTCCTTAAGAGATTTCTTGGCTTCCCTCATAACTTCATCATTTAATTCAATCATCCCTCTCTTCTTCGGTGTAGGCTCTCTAGATGGCGCTGGTGTTGGTGCTGGTGTTGGCTAAACTAGAGTCCAATCATCATGATTCCGGCTTATTTTAGCCATTAATTCTTCAGCTTCAGCCGGAGTTCTTTCCCTGAAAACACAACCAGCACAACTATCCAGATATGACTTAGATTCATCAGTTAGTCCATTATAAAATATATCAAGGAGTTCATTTTTAGGCAATGGCTCTTTAGGCAAAGCTCTAATTAAAGAACAAAACCTTGTCCAAGATTCAGGCAGTATCTCTCCTTTTCCCTATTCAAAATCAAAGATTTTCTGGACAGTAGTATGTTGAGCACTAGCAGGAAAATATTTCTGAAAGAAAGCATTAACCAAAGCAATAGGACTATTAATAGATCCAGGAGACAAGCTATTAAACCAAGTTTTAGCTGCATCTTTCAACGACAAAGGAAAAATCTTAGCAACAAAGTAAGTGCGAAGCTTAATATCATCAGAAAACAAATTACTCAAAGTAGAAAGCTCATTCATGTGCTCCATAGCACTTTCATTCTCAGTACCACAAAAAGGCTCTTTCTCAACAATAGATATGTAAGATAAATCTAAGGAGAAATCATAATCCTTATCTCTAATATCTATGTGAGAAGCAACAAACTTAGGATCAGGAGACAATTTATATCTAAGAGCACGTCTTGCTAGAAGTTCCTTAACAGCTTTAGCATCACGAGTAGCACGAGCTTTAGCAATAAAATCACCGTCAAGCTCAATATAAGCATCATCAAAATCATCACTAGGACATTCCCTAGACTCAGGTGAACTAACAGGTGTAACAGTGGTGTTTCCCATCTTAGCTCTAGCAATTGTAGCATCTAAAAAGGAACCTAGCGAACCACTCTCATCAAGCACAGTAGAAGAATCATCTAAATTATTGATGCGGTACGATGTTGATAGCTTTTCACCGTCCAGTTGGGAACCCCAAGTGGAAGGTATGATGAATATAGCAGCAAGGTTTTCCCTCAGTTAAGAAACCAAGGTATGTCGATCAGGAGAGGAAGGAGCCAATACGACTGAAGGTGATGCTTGATAGCCTAGTGACACTCCAACAAGGGCACCGTTTACGACACTTGTTAGTGCGTCTTCAACTAGTAGCAACGTGGAACCTGCACACAACACAACCAAATACTTTGCTCCCAACTTACGATGAGGTTGTCAATCTCACCGGTTTGCTGTAAACAAAGGAATGAGCGTATCGAGTGGAAAATAGTAATAGTATGCGAGTAAAGTAAACAGTGCGAGTAAAGTAAACAGGTGATAGCAATATGATGGAAATAGGACCGGGGTCCATAGTTCACTAGTGGTGTCTCTCCATAAGATAAAATAATACATGCTGGGTAAACAAATTACAGTTGGGCAATTGATAGAATAAAGACAACGTGCATATGATGAGAGGATCACTATGAGATTTACTCCGGGCATTACAACAAGATACATAGACCGCCATCCAACTGCATCTATGACTAATAATCCACTTGTGGCGAATTGATACGTCTCAAACGTATCTATAATTTTTGATGCTCCATGCTTGTTTTTACACCATTTGCCTTGTGTTTCGTTACACTCCGTGGAAATTTTATGCGATTTTCGGAACTAACCTATTGACAACATGCCACAGTGCCAGTTCCCTGTTTTCTGCTGTTTTGTGTTTCAGAAAAGCTACACAGGAAATATTCTCGGAATTGGACGAAATAAGTTCCAGAAGTCTTATTTTTCCCGGAAGCTTCCCGAAGACCGAAAGAGAGCCGGAGGGGGGCCAGAGGCTGCCCTCACACGTAGGGGGCGCGGCCCAGCCCCTGGCCATGCCCACCTGGTGTGAGGAGCCCCTGGCTGCCCCCTGACGACGCCCCTTCGCCTATATAAAGCCTCGGGACAGAAAACCCTGGGAGGGTCGGCAATTTTCCAGAAAGAGTTCCGTAGTTCCGCCGCCGCCACCGACAAATTTTGGGGGATAGAAGTCTCTGTTCCGGCACCCTGCCGGGACGGGGAAGTGCCCCCGGAGCCATCTCCATCGGTCTCCATCGCCGTCTCCGCCGTCTCCATCGACCTCACCGCCATCTCCATCAACCTTGCTGTCTCCTATGATGAGGAGGGAGTAGTTCACCCCCGGGTCTGAGGGCTCTACCGGTAGCTATGTGGTTCACCTCTCTCTCCCATGATGTGATCTTTATGTGATCGTGAGCTTTGTATCATGTTGAATAAGTAGATGCTACTCTTCATCATTATGTGTACTCTAGTGGTGTTATTAAAGTAATCTATTCCTCCTGCCATGGTGTAACGGTGACAGTGTGTGCATCATGGTGGTACTTGGTCTAGGCTACGATTGTGATCTCTTATGGATTATGAGAATAATTATCACTATGATAGTATTGAAGTGATCTATTCCTCCTTTCATGGTGTAATGTTGACAGTGTGTGCACCGTGTTAGTACTTGGTCTAAGTTGCAATAATATTTATCTTGAGTTATGATTTGATTTGGATATCTCTATGAGCGGTGTTTGTCAAGTACTTGATGAACTTTAAGGGGTGCTTCTGTAGCCACTACGCAATGATTAGTGTTATTCAATAGGAGAGTAATTTAGAGTAGCATAGTGAAGAGAAGTTATTTATTTGTTTAATTATGTTATATTTGTTGGGAGTGTGTCCACTAGTGAAAGTATGATCCCTAGGCCTTGTTTCTAAGCTTTGCACACCGTTTACTTGCTGTTTTGTTACTTGTTTGCTTGTTGCCATTTTTATTCCATATTACATTTACTACTCATAATCATCACTACTACTTGTATTTCACTATCTCTTCGCCGAACTAGTGCACCTATACATCTGACAAGTGTATTGGGTGTGTTGGGGACACAAGAGACTTTCTGTATCGTAATTGCAGGGTTGCTTGAGAGGGATAGCTTTGACCTCTTCCTCCCTGAGTTCGATAAACCTTGGGTGATCCACTTAAGGGAAACTTGCTGCTGCTCTACAAACCTCTGCACTTGGAGGCCCAACACTGTCTACAAGAACAGACGCGTGCGTAGACATCAAGCTCTTTTCTGGCACCGTTGCCGGGGAGGTAAGGTAAAAGGTACTCGCATCCTCCTGTGTGAGTGCTCAAAGTTATTTCCTTTAGATTCTGCAATTATATCTTTTTGTTTCTTGTTTTTATTTTCACTAGTTAGGCTTAATGGAAAACAAAGAGTTCTTTAGTCTTTTTCCTGATTTTAGATTTGAAGAGAAAATTGAAAAACCTTTGGAGCTTATTTCGCATAGCAATGTTATTAGTACGAATGCTTTGAATACCGTTACGGCTAATGCTATAGAAAAGTCTAAGCTTGGGGAAGCTGGTTTTATTAAGTATGATATTTTTAGTCCCCCAGCTTTAGTGGAGAAGGTTTGTTCTGATAATATTTTATCTCCCATATGTGATGTTTCTAGTGATGCTTGTGCTCTTCATCCTTTTAAAATAAATACGAAGATTGTTGAATGTGTTAAGAATAACTGCCATTTAGGAGATGCAACTGTCCATCCTGGTGATCATTTGCTCTTTATACATGAATTATGCGAGTTGTTCCAGTGTGCAGGTATTTCGATGAACCAAGTTAAGAAGAAGCTATTTTCTTTATCACTGAAAGGCAGAGCTGAGGAATGGTATCGGCTGCTTAAGGATGGTTCATCTATTGGCTGGGAGGAAATTGTACCTCTTTTTTATTCTAAATTCTATCCTCCAAGTGAGATTCATAAAGATCGTAATCAGATATACAATTTTTGGCCTCATGATGGAGAAAGCATTGCCCAAGCGTGGGGAATATTGAAGTCACTAATGCTCAAATGTCCTATTCATGATCTTCCCCGTAATATTGTTATTAATAATTTTTATGCAAGGCTTTTAGGATATTACAAGGACTATCTAGATGCATGCTTTGATGGGTCTTTCACAAGCAAGGATGTTGACACCAAGTGGGATCTACTTGAAACAATTCAAAACAATATTGAAGGTTGGGATAGCGACAAAGGTAAAGGATCAGGTATGAATTATGAGTTTGATTGCATTAAGTCTTTCGCTGAAACTGCTAATTTTTAAGAGCTTAGTGCTAAATATGGTCTTGATCCTCAAATTATGGTTGATTGCTTTAAAGCCTTTGCTTCCCATATGAATGTTCCTAAAGGAAATGGGGACGTGTATCATGAACCTTTTAAGGACACTTGCATAGAAAGTGATATTGTTATTGATGATTGCAATAAACATGCTCAAACTTCTAAAAGTCCTATTTCTTATAAGCATGTTAATTTTTGTCGAATACATAGACCTTGTGAACAGAGTTACAACAAGGAAGATTATGGCATCACCCACGCAAATAAAGAAACCAGTATGTGGCTCAAGGATCTAGATGTGCTTGGTGAAAGGGTTTGTGAGCTTTATCCTTTTCTTTGTGAATTTTGCGGTGAAAAGGGTCACTTTAATTTTCAGTGCCCAATTAATCGAACGAGTACCGCAGATTTGTATTGTGATGATAAGATTACTTTCAATCAGTATGATGAGCTTACTTTGTTTTTGAATTGTGAAGAGATATCTAGAAAGATTTCTTTGGTTGATATGAGAGATGTTGACATTAATAGCACCCTTCGTGGTTGTCGTCTCTATTGTGCCAAAGATTGCCTTGCAAATACTTACTTACAAGATCTTAGAAAACATGATGTTTTGCCAAGCTATGACAGGACTAATAGATGTTTCGATCTTATTAATAGAGAGGAGGAATCCTCCAAAGTTTCTTCTGTTGTTCCTGTCAGCAAACCAGAATATGTGGAGAAGATGTCCTTCAAGTCTCTCCCTCCTAAAGGAGAGAGTAAGAAGAGTATGAAGAAGAAGAAGAGGAGTAAGAGGCGAGAGGACATGGTATCTTTCCCTAAGCGTTATGATCCTGCTATAGATTATGATAATTCTGATTGGGATGATGTTCCTATGCCTGTTACCTATGTTAGTGATCATGATTGGGAAAAGCACTCTACTTTTGATATTGAAAATCTTTTTGGTACCAATTCTAAGGTTAATAATTGTTGTACCATTAGTACTATCCATGCTCCTTCTTATGATGATATGTTTGATGAATATGCTTTGCAAAATAGTTGCTCTCTAGCTTGTGATGATACTAAACCTCTAGTTTATGATGGTTATGATGATGGGTATAATATTTTCAGTTCACCTACTATTGAGGAGAAAAATAGTTATGATTACAATATGCCTCCTGTTTTTGATGATTATGGTGATGAGAATAATTATTCTGTTGAATCTGCTCCTACTACGATTGTTCATGTGGGGAGTATTCATTCTTTTATGCTTGTAGCTCGTGATAGGGATGCTTTAAATGATAGTTATATTGTTAGTTCTACTCATGATGCTACTGAAAGTTATTATGAGAGAGAGAAACATGGTTCGATGGATCTCAACAATATTGAGTTTCCCCTCTTTATGTTGCAATTCTTGAAGTTGTACTTGTTTTGCCTTCCTATGCTTTTTGCTTTGCGCTTTTATGACTTGTCTCTTTACAAGACTATTTTTCATAGGAAGTGGTTTAGATTTAAATGTGTTCCATACTTTATTTTTGATGCTCTCTATTGCTTTAAGTTCCTATATGGCGCCTTTGCCTCAAGCTCTTATATGGCGCCCACATGAGCATCTTTGCAAATTACTGCGTCTAGCTCAAAGGCGTTAAAGAAAAGCACTCTTGGGAGATAACCCATTGTTTATTTTCAGTACTTTTTCTTTTATTTGAGTCTTGGAAGTTATTACTATTGTAATAACCGCTCCTTATCTTTTTTATTTCGTTTTTGTGCCAAGAGAAGCCTCTAATTTGAGTGAGGTAAGATTTGGGGATGTTGCTGTCCTGAAACTGTTTTCGGTGCTGCACCGTAAAAATTCGTATAAATTCTCTGTATATCTTTTGGACCTGCGATTTCTTGTGCATATGCCCCAGGTTATATCCAAACATTTATTAGTTGAACACTTTTTGATTTGAGCAACACAAAACCCCTTAAAAATTCGGCCTTTGTTAGCTGTTCTGTTTTGACAGATTTCTGCCAATATTTGTATTCGCCGCTTTATCGCTTTCTTTTGAGTTCTTTTGATCACGGAACTTTTAGGGAAGTTGCTACAGTAGTATATGCTATATATGTGGTGGTTTTAGGTTAAAACCTGAAACAAAAAGAGGTTGATTATATGTTATGCTACACTAATGATGCTAATAGAATTGTGTTTAGTTTTGTATGAAGGAAGTTTTCAAGTGTAGGGATTGGAGAATGATGAGATGAGATGAAGAATGGACAAAAGCTCAAGCTTGGGGATTCCCATGCATCACCCCAAGAAATATCCAAGAAGTACAAGCGTCAAAGCTTGGGGATGCCCCCGAGGCACCCCTTCTTTATCGGCAAACATCAGGTCACCTTTCAAAACACTATATTTTTATTGCTTCATGCATTATGCGTTTTTCTTGGAGCGTCAGTTGTTTTTGTTTTAGTTTTATTTTGTTTTGTTTGCTTCAATAAATGGTTAGATCACATCATGTTTCTTTTGGAGGAGATGAACTCGCTTTTCGTTTGCCAAGAACACTCTAGTTTTCACTCTTATCGTTCAACGAGTGTTCTCTTTTTCTGCTACTGCATTTAGCTTGCATTTTTCGCCTTGATTTGTGTTCAGATCTTGTTATATATTTTCATCAAGGTGTATTTTTTCCTCTGATCTTTATTGGTATTCATCAAAAGAGGTGTTTATAATTTTTTGAATGGTGTTGAAAAAGAGAAAAAGCTTTATGCAAAAAAAGTGGTACAAGAAGGAGCTTGTGTAGACTGCGGCCTAGGCTTTTGCATGTCGTGCTTGATGTCTTTTTGATAGTATGCTTAGTGGTTTTGCTGTAGCATGACTTGTCTCAAATAACTGAGATTGCTTAGTGAGCCTTTGAAAAAAATCATGCGTTGTTTTTATCGTTTGGAAGCATTATTTTGGTTTTCTCCTTGATGCTTTATTTGGGTTGACTTGGCGCATGCTCACACATGTTAGACTCTTACAAAGTCGCCAATAGCCTCTATGATTATTTAGTTTTTGACTTTTGATGCCATCTTATGCTTCTTTTAATGTCGCTTTGTCGCTTTACATGATTATGGCCATTATTGCTCTCTTAGTTGGTCGCTCCTAGTCTTTTGCTAGCCCTCGCCTTGTACTGAGTATGAGCTCTACTCGTGCATCCAACTCCTAAAAACCAAGTTTTCCAAAGTGTCCACCATACATACCTACTAGCAATTTGCTATTCCAAGTAAATTTGACTTGCTTTTATTATCTCTTCAAATTAAACTCTTACCAGTGTTATGCGAAAATTGGTCAGTAAAGCTCTCACAAACCGGAAGGCACACTTTACTTTTTATTGTTCTTAAAAATTTGACATTGTGGTCTCTTATATTGAGTTGTTATGCTTGCAAGTTGTAAGTTGGGTACTAGCCCAACCATGCTATCATGGGCAAGCTTTCAACATTGCACTTCTTATTTGAGTTGATATCGTGATCTTTTGTTTATGGATGCCCGCGGTGTGAAATGAATTGGGAATCTTGCGGGGATCATGGAGTTTGTATATGTGTTAGGGAAACGCCTGGGCCGCCAATCTAAGCCATGCATAATTCATGGTGGAAATTTGCAGCATACCCATGGTGGACATTCGACGACGCATCTCAAAATAAAAAGCTAAACAAATGGCAAATAAAAGAGATGTCGAGGTGTTCATTGTCTGCTTGTCCTGTCATTTTGATGTGGGCTTGTTCCATGTCATCGGGCACAGAGGTACCCCGTTGGCGGTTCTCGATGATACATATATACTTACAATGACAAGAGCCTTGCTTGGGACTCTAAGTTGAGTAGCATGAGGTTTGGGTACTCGTATTCACGGGACACGAGGTTTTCAACTTATGATTTGTCAAGCATATGCATCATAATTGTTCTCGCATTAACTCTAACCATTCAAGATGCTTATGATGGGGGCAATGAGAGCTCAAAGCCGGTAAGTACCATAATTTTTGAAGGTTATAAAACTTGCAATCACTGCTTCCCTCTGCGAAGGGCCTTTCTTCTACTTTTATGTTGAGTCACCACCTTCTATCTTTATGTACCATTAAGAGAGCATAGTTGTCATTCTTAGTATAATGTGCATTGTTCCAAAGTTTTCATTGATTGATTCATATTGTTGGTTTCACTTGTTCTCAAATTATTTGTATCTAGTCGCCCTCTTAAACTTGAAGGTGTCCTATGCATTTATGTTTTGCTCTCTTTTAAGGACAAGCTGAAAATCATTTGTATGTTTTTCCATATGATTTGAACACATGTTTGACTTTCATTGTTTCATTATTCATGATCTTTTGTTTGTGTTCTTTTTCATGTTATAACATAGTTGCTAAGTTTCTATTATCAAGATTATGTCTTTCATGCCCATGTTTTAAGTTCTTTAATCTCAGCACTCAATGCTTTACCTATATGATCAAGATTGTGATGGTGCATGTCACCTCAAAAATTATTTCTTTTGTTATCACTTACCTACTCGAGGACGAGCAGGAGTTAAGCTTGGGGATGCTGATACGTCTCAAACGTATCTATAATTTTTGATGCTCCATGCTTGTTTTTACACCATTTGCCTTGTGTTTCGTTACACTTCGTGGCACTTTTATGCGATTTTCGAAACTAACCTATTGACAAGATGCCATAGTGCTAGTTCCCTGTTTTCTGCTGTTTTGTGTTTCAGAAAAGCTACACAGGAAATATTCTCGGAATTGGACGAAACAAGTTCCAGAAGTCTTATTTTTCCTGGAAGCTTCCCGAAGACCGAAAGAGAGCCGGAGGGGGGCCAGAGGCCGCCCTCACACGTAGGGGGCACGACCCAGCCCCTGGCCGCGCCCACCTGGTGTGAGGAGCCCCTGGCTGCCCCCTGACGACGCCCCTTCGCCTATATAAAGCCTCAGGACGGAAAACCCTGGGAGGGTCGGCAATTTTCCAGAAAGAGTTCCGCAGTTCCGCCGCCGCCACCGACGAATTTCGGGGGATAGAAGTCTCTGTTCCGGCACCCTGCCGGGACGGGGAAGTGCCCCCAGAGCCATCTCCATCGGTCTCCATCGCCGTCTCCGCCGTCTCCATCGACCTCACCGCCATCTCCATCAACCTTGCTGTCTCCTATGATGAGGAGGGAGTAGTTCACCCCCGGGGCTGAGGGCTCTACCGGTAGCTATGTGGTTCACCTCTCTCTCCCATGATGTGATCTTTATGTGATCGTGAGCTTTGTATCATGTTGAATAAGTAGATGCTACTCTTCATCATTATGTGTACTCTAGTGGTGTTATTAAAGTAATCTATTCATCCTGCCATGGTGTAACGGTGACAGTGTGTGCATCATGGTGGTACTTGGTCTAGGCTACGATTGTGATCTCTTATGGATTATGAGAATAATTATCACTATGATAGTATTGAAGTGATCTATTCCTCCTTTCATGGTGTAATGTTGACAGTGTGTGCACCGTGTTAGTACTTGGTCTAAGTTGCAATAATATTTATCTTGAGTTGTAATTTGATTTGGATATCTCTATGAGCGGTGTTTGTCAAGTACTTGATGAACTTTAAGGGGTGCTTCTGTAGCCACTACGCAATGATTAGTGTTATTCAATAGGAGAGTAATTCAGAGTAGCATAGTGAAGAGAAGTTATTTAGTTATTTAATTATGTTATATTTGTTGGGAGTGTGTCCACTAGTGAAAGTATGATCCCTAGGCCTTGTTTCCAAGCTTTGCACACCGTTTACTTGCTGTTTTGTTACTTGTTTGCTTGTTGCCATTTTTATTCCATATTACATTTACTACTCATAATCATCACTACTACTTGTATTTCACTATCTCTTCGCTGAACTAGTGCACCTATACATCTGACAAGTGTATTGGGTGTGTTGGGGACACAGGAGACTTTCTGTATCGTAATTGCAGGGTTGCTTGAGAGGGATAGCTTTGACCTCTTCCTCCTTGAGTTCGATAAACCTTGGGTGATCCACTTAAGGGAAACTTGCTGCTGCTCTACAAACCTCTGCACTTAGAGGCCCAACACTGTCTACAAGAACAGACGCGTACGTAGACATCAAGCTCTTTTCTGGAACGTCCTCTGGTGGTGAATACCACTATGGTATGTTACTAACAAAAGAAGTCTGATTTTTTTTTGCGAATTCAAAGAAGTCTGATTTTACTTACGTTTTGAGAGTCTCCTTCATCGAGTGGTAATCCAAACTTAAGTGAACCAATGGATCAAGAGCGTATCTGGTAGCAGCTTGTAGTAATATTCTCATTCATGCATATTGTGTTGGATGAACATGATAGATCTTAGATACTCCCTCCGTTTCAAAATATAAGATGTTTTAGCTTTCTGAAGCAAATGTATTTAGACGTCTTTTAGTGTGTAGGTTCACTCGAATACACACACTAAAACATGTCTAGATACATTTGCTTCACAAATCTAAAACATCTTATATTTTGAAACGGAGGGAGTATTTCTCAGTGATGTATAATTCCAATAAATTGGAAAAATAATAGTTCTTGTTCAATGCTTACTTACGAAATTCCTTTATGGTATTTTTTAAAATATTTTTATTTGGTGGAAACATGCGTTGCACGTGCAATTGTTACTAGTTCTACAAATCTCCTACTCAAATTCCTAAAATCAAACAAGCCCTATAGGGTGAATTGTGGGATTATTGTGACGCCAATAGCAAGGAATATACCGGACCAGTGGCGCCGATTCCAGCAGCCGTAGGATTGAGCGACCGGTGCTATTTGGGTTCAGATCGTGCCACTGCCATCGACAAGCTTCTAGAGTTTCCTTTTTCTTTTTGCGGGTGAGCTTCTAGAGTTTAGCAGCATCAAGCGCTGCCGCCGCGAGGAGCACGGAGCTCAGCCTACCTCCTTCCCGTCGTCTTGTCGTCGCCGCGAGGAGCACGGAGCGGCACACCGCCACAGCGATCGCATCCTCTCGAAGGTGAGTTACCGCCGAGCCCTAAAACTTGTCCAGATGATCTGCGGGTTCCGTTGCTCACCAGAAACATACGACCTAGAAATCTAGAATCGATACGGCTCGAGTAGTGGACCTAGGATCTGTATCCGATGGGTTCACCTCGCATGCGCACCGACCGCCAAGACAACGAACCCCGTTTGATCCCTCCCTTGTGTGTGCGCGCGACAGTTGGGCACGAGCAAATCGGCTCATGTGCGGCGGCGCGGCGGCACCTGCAGTTGTCATGGCAGAGAGCGGCCTCTGCGTTTGCCCCTCGTTTGAATGAGGTGGTTTTGATCTAGTCTGGGGGTTGTTTGCTCGTGCACGTAAGATGTTTGATGAAATGTTGGTGGTTGGTGCTGCTGGTAGAACATGGAGGCAGATCCCTCTCCTTGTTCAAATTGGAAATGAAATTGGAGGCTAGCAGTAGAAGTTCTGTTGGCAGTATTGCTTGCACGATGGGTTCAATGTTTTCACTTCCAGCACCAGTTTTTGGCAAGGCGTGGTCGTTTAGTTTGATCTGTACGAATATCCAGCAAATATTCAGAAAGCTTTTCCCATCCTATGCTGGATTGCAGTTAATTATAACTTAAAACTTGTGTGTTGTTTTTGTGTAGAACTGTCATACTGTATACTTCTAACCAGGCACGGGCTAACGATTTAGATCTGCTACTTGGCCAGCAGCCCAACTTTCACTGTCACAAGCCATGGTGTTTGGAGCTGGTGCTTTGCTAGTCACAGTAGCTCAATCGCACTCCTCGTGGCAGTTTTGGTCTTCCAAATGCCACAGCTCGTGAGTTATGATTAGTTGGCTGCTCTAATAAGCAGATTTCTGATATTTTGAATACTTCAGTCTCCTTACTAGAAGTAACAACAATAACTAATAGGTTCCTGCAATATGCATATAATGTGTGACATCGACAATGTGCATGACTAGGTGATTATTGATTGAAAGCACTGGTTGTAAATGTAGTGGAGCAGCTTCCATCTTCAGAATTAGTCCTTCAAATTGCATCACCGAACATGCCTTACCTATAAGGTGAATCTTGGGGTAGCATTTAGTGCTGTAAATAACCTTGTGGTAAGTTCTTAGCTCAACAGACACTAGTTGGGAAGAACTTGAGAGGCGCATGTGCCTTAGATGTCAGTATGTCGCAATATGCTTTTATGATGTCATACCCTTGCACGGAACTGTAGCTTTGTTGTGATGAGAGCTCTTTAGGATTTGAAATGTGTTAGCTTAAATGTCTGTAGCAGTGCATTTGCTGCTGAATGGCGATGTTTCTGTTTGTTAGATATCCCGTGAAAATATGTTTGAATACCCCCTAATGATGCCGAAGAATATATTGGAATGCTGTTGGTGGAATTTGAACCATACCCTCTGTATTTTTCTGTATTATGAGCTGTAGCAGCTAACTTGCTCTTGCGTTAGTTTTCATAAACCTGGCTGACAATTGCACATAATTTGAAGCTGGAGGAATTACTATGTCTGAAAGAGTCTGTGCCTTCGAGTGTTCGCAATAAACAGTTGAACACCTGTTTGCTTGCTAGTGGTTAGTTGGTTACAACAAACAGTTCTGTTAATGATTTGCTTCTCTTCGGAGGGGATGCATCACCTATGAATTGTTCGTCTGCTAGTTATCCCTGTTACATACAGATTAAAATTGCTCCACAATGTTCTTATGAGTTCAAATAAATGTGGTTTGACAGGTTAGTACCTGACAGCCATGGCGAAACATCATCCTGATCTCATCATGTGCCGCAAGCAGCCTGGTATTGCTATTGGTCGCTTGTGTGAGAAGTGCGATGGCAAGTGCGTCGTTTGTGACTCGTACGTGCGCCCATGTACGCTTGTCCGCGTCTGCGACGAGTGCAACTACGGCTCATTCCAGGGAAGGTGTGTCATCTGCGGTGGAGTTGGCATCTCAGATGCCTACTACTGCAAAGAGTGTACACAGCAGGAGAAGGACCGAGATGGATGTCCTAAGATTGTTAATCTAGGGAGCGCCAAGACCGATCTCTTCTATGAGCGTAAGAAGTATGGTTTTAAGAAGAGATAAATGACGTGGGCTTGTCAGGTTATCTGGCCTATGTTGCACAAATGCCAAGAGCAGCTGAAGCGACGGCATTGTATTCGTGTCATGAGTCGATACAAATACTATATGTCCCTAATATGTTGTGTAATAATTGTTTATGTTGTATGGTCGAAACTCTAGACTGCTGAGATGGCCTTGATGTTTATGACCATGAATGTTATGTTGCACAAATGCACTTGATGTTTACGACCATGAATGTTGGCTTGAAATGTGAACTGAGATGGCCTTTCCTATGATGAAACTGTGTGGGCTGTTCTAGACCTCTCATATTTCTATCATCTAAACATACATTCTGGTGGCCGATCATGCCCATTGTGCTTATCATCGCAGAATCAGTTGGAAGCTACATTATCAATAGGCCATCTTAATGAGCATAATGGACGGTGATGGCTCATTGTATTCACTTTCAGGATTATGTGCGTGTAGGGAATAATAACTTAAGTACTCCCTCCGTCCCGGAGTACACAGCTTCAGAGTTTGTACTTGCATGGACTAATACCGCATCGTCCTGGCTCATTGTCTTTCTGAATTTTAATTTTATATACTAGTCATCAACCCGTGCGGCAGCACGGGCTAGTATGCTCTGAAAGTAAAAAATATGCCCGGGGTATTTGCAATTTTGTTCCAAGACTTCTTACATTAGATGATTGCGAATCTAATTTAGTGACAATTTTCTATTATTGTGCTCTCTGAGCTTCATTATCCTCTTATATGAGATAATTTTGTTATAGTAATATTTTCTTCTTTTCCTTGCCCTAGGTGTAGAAGTTCTCGCTACTCGTAATGTTGCATGCATATGCAAGCCATAGATAATCCATATTCTCAGTGTTGTGTTTAATCCATCTATTATATTGAGATTTACCTAATTTTTCATAGTATGTGGAATATTCAGCATCTATCTATGTCTGATGTCTTGGTCCTTCTTTACCTCTCTTGACTAATAAAACATCCATGAACTAAGTAGATGCGTCTATATAAAGTTTGGGAAGAAAATGTGTTGTATTATGACTTATTTGGCGATTTCATATTTCACTCAAACAACACTATTTTCAAGAGGCGCTTAATTTGTTCTGTTATTTCAATCTGACGGGATAACCTATGTAGTAGAAACGTTTTTCACATTAAGTGATTTTTTTCATCCATGCATAATGAAATTTGTAGTGTTTTTGTGTTTTCTCATCTGTTATGTCCTGTAGAATAATATACATTATTCTCTATTTCTTATCGGGCCTTTAATTGAGAGTAATGCCATGGAAAAAAGCAAAAGTTACATGGACAACACAAAAATGGATCATGCATACAATATAGATCTTATCAATTAGTTCAACGGTTTAAGCGTGCTCTCTTGACAATCTAATTTTTCTAGGTCAAACGGTCTATGTAGTTTTAACCGTATCATAATGTAGAAGCTAGACATGAGACTTTTTTTATATGTCTTATCAAGAATAGTAGAAAACAGAAACAGGGCACATTGAAAATAGTGAACATGCATGCTCTTCTTCTTACACTCCTAGTTTAACCACTTTGAGTCCAAGTCTACCTAAATCTTATGAAAGAAGAAAACAATTAGTTAGCAAACCTACATGCTTTATGGATGGGAGTTGTAGTAAACTCCTAATTTTAGTCTAGAAGTACTGTTTACGTAATACTTCTGAATCTACAGATGCAGCAGTATCAGCACTTCAATATTTCCTCATACAGCCAGCTTGCTTATTACTAATTTTTATTTCATTTGGATATGGTGACAAATATAAAAGCTTATCCAAAATACATACTATACGGAGATGAACCTATAATGCAAATACTGCAAATATCAGTTAGTATCAAGACATAAGGAAAAATAAACATGATTTCCTAAAGGAAATGAAATTTCCTTCTATAACAAACCCACATACAAAAATATAGAAATGAAATAATTCAACAAATGTATTCCTAGACCATTTTTTCCTTTAATTTCAATCGAATAACATAACTTAGCACTTGAATATTACTAATTAGTCTTGCCTGTAGGTTACACCAACGAAGTGGTATCCTTCAAAATATAGCCGCCAGGAACCCAGGCTTCTGAGGCCATCTGAGACTACAAGTGATCCGCACCGTCGGATTAAGATGGTCTGCTTCATCCTGGCCGTTCGTTCGCCTTTCATTTTCTTCTTTCACACGTGCTGAGCTAGCCAGTCTCACTGAAAGGTGGGCCTGCATTGTGCGTGGACCTATCGTCAGTGACCGTTCCACGTTTCGTCTATGGTGTAGGGTGGAGGGAGAGGAGCGAGACGCGGTGGCATACTAGTGGTTCTGCCAGTGGAAAGGGGCAAAATCGACATTTCAGGTCTCATTTACTCCTTCCCTCATCGGCCCGTAGGAGCGTGGCGAACGGCGATGCGCCGGCGGGTACGCTCGCTACAGCGACCGCCGCCATGGGTAGCGAGCCTTCTACACGCATCCCTTGCCGCCCACCCCCAAACCCTATCGGCTCTATTCCTCTCCTCTCTTTCCCCATCTGTCACATGGTGTGGCGGCGGTCTGCTGCAGTTTTTTCTAGGGTTTCTCGTGGTGGCTGAGCTAGAAGGGGGAGGTGGAGGCCAGAGACAGGGGCGGCCGACAGCAGGGTTTCGTCGGCAACGGTCGCGGCGACCAGCACAGCCCGTACAGAGAGGCACTTGGGGTCTCATCTCATGGCATCTGGGCGTGTGTGCCTCGTCGGTGGCGGCCAGGAGGACCCCGTTCCTTGGAGAGGAGCGGCGCCGGAAGCGGGGGCGAAGAGGAGCTTCCCCTGCGCCTTCTAGACAGGTTCCTTCTAATCTACTCTCTCTCTCTCTCTCAGCTGACCTCAATCCCGATCTCACTGTCGCTCGTGCTTTCTCAGATCTGCTCGCCCTGCAGCGTAGTGGTGCTCTCTTGAGTCCTTCCCCACGTTCTCCTACATCAGTTGTAGTTCATCAGCAAGGGCGTCAACTGGCAGCATGCCATATTTTCCTCCTGCTTGCTTCATCTTCTGTTAGCCCCTTCACGCTGACCCCTTGCAGACTAATGTTTGGTGTGGACGTTGTGCTCCCAGGCATAGCTCAATAAATGTGTAGAAATTTATTGTGCTCATAATTTTAAGTTGAAGGGCTAAACTGCATCTCAGCTTGCAGATGAAATGTAAATTATCACGTGCCTGGTACCAGAAAAAACCCCTGGTTAGACATGAACACATGCCTTTTTTCCTTTTCTGTGATGACATATTATTTGCAAGAAATATATATTTATAGCTATAATAGCTTGCAGCATGTACTTGCCACAATAAAGAGCTTTCTATCAAATGAATCTAATTTGTATGAATGCCATAAATAACCACCATAATAAATATAGTACATATCCCATATTTAGTAGGAGTTGCTCTCAAAGCAGATTTATTTGCCGTAAAATGGACTGTTCTGGCTGTTTATCGCTTTGTTGTAGTGCCAGCTTGGTAAGGAAATTTATAAATCATAGAGGTTTCTAAAATCCCTACATGGAGTTATATATGCATATAGATAGTGAATGGAGGAAGCTGTGGTAAAATTTGGAGCATTTGGTTTTATTGTCATAGTGTCTTAGCTTTTTAAATGTCTGTATCATCTTATATTCTTTCATTATACTATTAACTTGCAATAGTGAGGAGAAATCTGTAGAGCTGTTAATTCTGTTGGTCCTGTGAAGTGTGAACTAATATTGATACAGATCTTTCTTTTACATTTGAGTTGGGTTTATGTTCTCCTTTTGTTACTTACATAGTTATGTGTGCCCTCTGTTTGTTCTTTCCATGTACGGGAGGTTCCTGGTTTTTAGGGGGGGGGGGGAGGAGGGAGAGATTAAGCTATAGTTTAGTTTGACTTTACTTTTAGTTATTTTGTGGTCGTTGGTTGCAGGAACTCCGATTGCATCTTTGTATCCATTTGCATCATATAGCCAAAGAAGATACACTTCTTCATGACAATTTACTTCAATCATTATGCAACAAATTTGAGTTCTTAGATATTTTAAATTTTCTGATTGATCAGGTGAATCCATATACAGAAGCTGGTTTATGACAAATTCATTGTTTGTGCTTATACTTAGTCTAAAAATACCACTTTATCTTCTAAGGGGAATTATTTTTTGTTCACCATTTCAGAGTTAATTGCTCCTTTTACTGCTAATCCTGGTATTTGGTTACAAATTTCTAAAAATCATAGGTGATCAGCTGCCTTGAAGTTCTCATATCATGTCATTCAACATATTTAGATCACCAAATGATATGCAGAAATCAAGCTATGTTATATTATACATATCTCTGATCAAAATACATTTGAAATTGCTTCACTTAGAGAGTTAATATATGGTAAGAAAACAAATAAATAATGCATGTTCCTTTGACAAACTCTTTTTTGACATGAGCTGTACTATATATATAGACTTCTCCTTTTTCTTTTCCTGAACATGGAAAATTGCAGCCTCTATTCCATTGCGAAAGTGGTGATTCTCTCTCTTCATTTGGAGAGCTGATACATGGTGGAAAAGGCAAGTCGATAATGATTGTTCTGTTGAAAAATTCTTGTATGTATATGTGCTGGACTTTATATTGATTTCTCCCTTTTTTTCTCTAAACAGCCTCTATTCCATGGCGGAAGTGGCGATGCTCTTTTTTTTGAAAAAGTAAATGTTAGTATCTCTTGCTGAACCATCAAGTCCAATTTATGCATATCTGTAAACTGAAATCATTATAATTTCTCTTTTTCTAGGTTCTAGGTGCCCCGACAACAAAAGCGATCACATGCATGAACCCAAAGTACTCTGAGTTCATATTATGATGGATAAAGCTCATCCCTAGCACACGGTAGGCCTCGGATATCTGATGAGGAAGATGAAGATGAGCTTGCGTGAGTGGAGTGCTAGCTTTGCGTGCTTGTCTGCTGAAGGTATGAACTTCTTGATCCTCTTATATTCATCCCCCTTGCATTGAGAAACTTGCTTGTTTTTTGTTTTATGGTATAATATCCCTACTGTTATGCTATTAGCCTATGTTGCAATTCACTCTATGCCTTGCTGTGCACTGGATCTTATTGCAGTTACATTATAGTGTCTTCTATGTGCTCAAAGCAATTGAGTATAATTTACATATGTAAATACTATCTTTCTTTTTGTATATCAGAAATAGCACCGGCTAGAACATACCTCTCTATGAAATGCATACGCACAAAGAGGAAGACTCAGATCTGCTTATGTTCTACCCCATCTCATCAGCAGAAAGCGGCTATGTTTTTTTTCAGTTTTGGTTACTAGAGGCTAAAGCTTAAAAGATACATTGCTTTTTTCAGTTTTAATTATTTTGTTTGTACGATATGGATGTTTAACAACGGGTAAGAGACTGATGGGGGCAAAGGATAAATTATAACTTATATTTATAGGTCAAGATGAGGATGACTGAGTAGAAATGTTGTATCTATGTCGTTAATTATTCTCATACGCTAGCAAAGAATATACTATTATAGGTGGCGATTAGGAGAAAGAATGAAATAACCAAATGACTCAAAGTTATAGTGTAAAAAGAAATTCCTCAGTGGAAGTTTCTTTAGGAAAATCAGCATGTTTTCTGCTAATTTTGATCCTCTTTTGTACATTGCTGGTCTATTATATCTTTAATAATTATTACTTGGTTCATTCCAGTATTGCTACAAACTTCTCAACAGTTAAAGAAAAAGAGGTTTTGGTCTACATCAGGTAATGGCTGATGATGATAAAAACCGAGCCAGCTCGCTACTGTGAATATTGATTATTCTGACAACCCTCTCCGTGTCGTGTTCAAATTACTCAAGCTAATGGCATTTATTAAGGTATAATTCAAGAAAACTCATTCAGCTTTGCTGCTATTGTTGGGGAACTCTTTAAGCTTTAATTTTCTTTTGATATGTCTTTTTTGTGCTTGGATATGTGCAGATTACAGTCACTTGACTAGCCGGCTGGCCATGGCAGCGAGGTGGGACGGGAGGGCATCTTCCGGCGTGAATTCAAGGGAGAGGAGACACCCCATTGGTGGGGACGGGGAACCAGCGGAAGGGAAGAACACGGAAGGAGGGGAGGAGAAATGACAAAGGCGGCGGCACAACAAAACTAGACCGCCTGGAAGAGGGCATCCTCTCACGTATTTTGTACATTGTCTGCACGGTGGCTCCAAATAACACCAGTGAGCTTAGATACAGGACTATGCTTGCTTCATAACTTGAGCAGCAGTGTGTGCTTGAGTGAGCAAATTGATTTGTGCTGGCACAGTCTATGTCAAATGAGCTTGATCACCAATTGATGTTAAATTTCAGCTCGATCACAACATATTTTTTGGCATTTCTGCGGTAAATATTGCTACGGTGCTGATCGATTCCTGGTTCCGTGCAGGGTCTGCATTGACACGTACAACACGGCCGGCAAGTCCCCGCGAGAGGATCTCCAAGTGCCTCAGCCTCGGCATCGTCGCAAGCAAGCTGACATGTACTCCCTCCGTTTCAAAATATAAGATGTTTTAGCTTTGTGAAGCAAATATATTTAGACATCTTTTAGTGTGTAGGTTCATTTGAATATACACACTAAAGCATGTCTAGATACATTTGCTTCACAAACCTAAAACATCTTATATTTTGAAACGGAGGGAGTACGTGTTTAGGTTCCAGGAAGTGGTGTCGCTGAACACTAGCAGCGTGTCCAAACCCTCCAGCGGTCGAGCCTGAGGCAAACCCAGGTTCAGGCACTTGATCAATTCAATTACTACTACTGTTTGCCAATCTTTGCTTATATAAAGCCAGCTTATGTAGGAGCGCATGGTTCTCTCTCATGTTGTATGGATCGCAATCTATGTTTCTTAGGTTAATTTTAAATCACTTTTGGTAATTTGAAATAGGACTGGAGTTTCATTTTTTTAGCATATAATTTGGATTTCGAATAATTTATATGCCTATCCTAGCCTGTTTTATTCCCCAACTTTCAGAAAATTATTTTTAGTTAACTTTCGGTGAAGTTTACTGTGGTACCGTGCTACAGACTTGCATATAACTTTTTTTTATCATCCTTTTCGGAGGAAAGAATTGGCAGCTACCTAGATTCCTCTTTGCGCATCTAGAAAATATTTATAGACATGAGAATGTGTTGTCAAGTGCAGCATGTTCATTGCAGCATGACAACTTCCAATATCCGAGTATTTCTCAGATTTAAGAAATGTCTGGTTGATAGCCAGGTAGTAGGGTTTGCATCATCCTATGGTTGGTAATATACGAGCAATACATTTAAATATATTTAGGCCACAACAGTTCCTTGCACATGTATATACATGTTACAATTTAGCTTACATTCTTTTTTGCTTTAGGTGTATCATGGTTGTGCAGTTTTTTGCTCGAACTTCTTGCCCATTAGTTTCTTAGAAAAAATAGAAAGCGATTTATCAAACCTTAGACATCTCATCTTTATATATCGCTTATGACCTAGGACAACTCCCCATATCCTAACTACGAGATATGACTATATGCTAGAACTTCTTGCCCATTAGTTTCTAAGAAAAAATAGAAAGCGATTTATCAAACCTTAGACATGCCATCTCATCTTTATATATCGCTTATGACCTAAGACAACTAAATGTGAAACTGGATTAGTGTCCAAATACAAAATACATGTGTCCAACAAATATCCAGTTAAACCTGCTCTTATCCATGTCCAGTCCACGTTTTATTGCTCGGGGTCCAAATCCATCCATTCCAACGCGATTCTAATCTTGGATATCCAAGATCCAATGGACCTTTAATCGCGCCAGAGAGAGTACCAGGCCGCACCCTTCATCTTCAATCGCTCAAGCTTATAGATACAGCTGCATGGGCGCGCATGCATCTTATTGGCGCCGGCCAGAACCCAATTCGAGCGAAAACCTGGCTATCTGCCGCCGCCACAGCGGTTCTGCTCGCCTTAATCGCTCTAGGACCCAATACTCGCCTTAATCGTGCCTGTCGGCGGCGCAAGCATCTTAATTTGCGCTGGCCAAAACCCAATGGGGGCGAGAACCCGGTTGTCCGTCGCCGCCACGGCGGTTCTGCTCTGCCGCAGCATCTGGCGCAGCATCCCAACAACTGTCTCTGCCGCTCCCTTTCAAGACGGACAAAAATTGAAATCGAGATTTGGATTTCCCTAGCTCCAACACGCATGCCTCACTAGGGCATGCGACAAGCTGCATACGCCACCGGGGCAGTAGGCCGGCACCGGCTATCTCGACGGATTCACGACACAGAGGAGCGCCATGAGCTGCGCATGTGGGCGCTGGCGGCGGCGAGCTCGGCCTGCGCGCTAGCTGCGCGCCTGCGCCTAGCCAAGTCCATTAGATAGTCCACTGTCCAACTATTGAAGTCCAAGGCCATCCAATATTATTGGACATAATATCCCGCTGAGGTCCATGTCCAATGATATCCAGTCCAGCTAGATCCAGTTTGTTTTAGGTCCAAAGTCCATGGACCTTAATGATCCAATTCCAAATTTAAAGACAACTCCCTATATGTTAATACTTCTTTTGCGTATACCATCTTGATTTTACAAATCCTAGGAACATCACCAGACAACAACTGACTATAGAAATATTGTTTCGACTGACAGAAAATGAAGAATTTACTCAGTATCATCTTGTATGCAGCCCTAGCGTTTTGTGAAACCACAATAGATCAACAAGAGGAGAAATACTTGCCATTTTAAGTGATGGAGTGCTATAACACAGGTGTTAGATTGGAGGCGAAAGATTTGTAGTGTTAACAAATTTCTCTTAGCCACTCCTTATGTTGTGTAATATATATTTATGTTATTTAGTACAATTAGTATGTACAAAGCACAACTATTATGATGATATCTCTATTTGACTCCTCACATCATGTATTATAAAATTATGTGTAAACCATCTACTGCCCATTGAATTAGAAAATTATGCCTCCATAAATTAGCTTTTTCAGAATAGTGCTATAATTTAACCTTTTTTTTTACAGTGGTTGCATATATATCTGCTTGCTCGCCGCTAGGCGGGCAAACGCGCGGCAAGCCGCGCTTTTCTACCTAGTTAGCTTAATTCGTACAAAGACATGGAAAGTATCCAGTACTAAAGAAACAAAGCTCTTCGGATAGAGCATATACAACAGTGGGCTTTAAGTAATAAAGCATCATGATATACCTTGCTCTCAACCATACATAATTTTTTGTAGTGTTTGTATCACAAACCCTTTTACGTGTTGCCATAAAAATTGAAAATCCTTAGTCTGATCACATAATTTCGTAGCAGACTGAACATTCGTAAAATCTGAAGTAAAAAAGAAAAAAGCACATGAATTATTCTTGAAGCAGAAAAGAAGGTACATATCTTTATCTTCATCCTTAAGATCTCAATCCCCATCAGAGACGTTTTTGTAAATAAAATGCAAATTCCATCACCTCTGCTGTTAGAGCTGAAAATCTCAACGTCAAAAACACCACTAATCAAACGGCTAGCTGCAAGTCAAAAAAATATGTAATGTAGCAATATTATGTCTAGATAGCTATTATGCATATAGGCATAAACAATTCTAAATGAGAAATCTGGGTATTAATGAAGTCCATGGTTAAGGATTTTATCTGAGTCAACTATATAAAGAAATTTCCAGATGTTCTGGTCCAAACAGAAGTATTCAGAACAATACAACTATGAGTAGCGAAGCGATGACCAGAAATAGAGCACCACTTTTATTCTTTGTGTAGAACGTTCCAGTTTAGCTTCTTGCATCAGCGTTGTTTGCATCTGATGGAAATAAATCGAAAATTGGATTAGAGTGCGGGAAAAAAATAACGACAGTTCAATAATCAAGGAACAGTTTAATAATCAAGGAACATCAAAGACTGAGATAAAGAATGTGAGAAGGGACTGATCTTATCGCCTGACGCGTCTTCAATCCTAACAACTCCTTTCAACTGCAAAATCAATATGAAAGCATCCGTTCATTGTAGGTGTGATCACGAACTGGAGTTATAGGTATGGTTGAGATGCCCGACGGCCGTCTATTGTCTCAAGCTGGTAGCTCCGCAGCTCGCTGATTTTGAGGCACTTGAGGCTCCCAAGACGAACGTCCAATATCTAGAGCAGGCAGCTCCGCAGCTCGTCGCCGTTGAGGCGCTGGAGCCGCGCAAGATTAAATGGCGGTAGGACAGCAGCGACCCCGAGATGAGATGCGGACGGCAGCGGCCTTAGCTGCGGCACGAGATCGTGGCAAAGACGCTGTGCGTAAGTTGGATACGATTGTACTTACCTGGCGTACAATGGATGCGTGTAGACTATACCGGTTGTGCATCTCTAGGACTCTAGGCAAACTCGAATAGATAAATGTGATAGATCTGTTTCGGCTAGTTATTGTATCGTGGCCACAAAATTTAGATCGCACGGTTGGTTATAGTGTTTCCTCTAGGATTAATGTGGAGGCTCGTATAGTGCCTCCAATTAGTAAATATAAGATAGGATAACTCTTGTGATCTTTATTTGCAGGGATATAACTCTTGCGATTGAATTTCCTGACCATGAATATTGACTTGGAAATGTGAACTGATTTGGCCTTCTAGGCTTGGTTTGCATGGGAAGCGGAACCTAGTAGGAGAGCAGATATTCCGCAACTAGTTGCGGGTGCACCCCATAGTTACATGCCACATTTCCAAATGCC
The DNA here is from genome assembly GCA_007115705.1 of Dactylis glomerata. Taxonomy (NCBI): domain Eukaryota; kingdom Viridiplantae; phylum Streptophyta; class Magnoliopsida; order Poales; family Poaceae; genus Dactylis; species Dactylis glomerata. The sequence continues at coordinate 11,928,137 of QXEO01000464.1, read as the reverse complement.
GAAAAAATGTTAAATAATTCATAGACCTAAGTTATATTGTATATTATGCACCTAAGAAATTTTGTCTCAAAATATAACAATATGTGACCTGTGCAAAAAAGAGAAAACATAAGTGAATAGTATCATGTGTTATTCACGTATCATTTGCCTTTTTTCTACAGACCACAAAGTATCATATTTTTCGATGAAAATTTGTAGATGCACAAGATACAACATAATCTACGTCCATGATTTATCGCATGATTTTTGGAGACTTAAAAATGTGTCATACAAAATGGGCGGATGCAACTAGTTGCGGATTGTCATTTCCGTAAAAGTAGTCTATACCCCGGCCGACCGTGTTGCTCTGGGTACTTCGGATATAATGAAGTAATCCAAAATCTGTAAATTAATGTGGAAAATAAGCGCGCATACGATTTATTGCTCTCGGGTGCCTGCATACAATAAGAAATCAGAAGAACAAAAGCCCGTATTTTGCTTTGAAAGCATATGATAGAATCAAATGGGCTTGTTTGCATGGTTGCTTGAGCAAGCTTGGCTTTTATCATAGATGGATTTCCTCGATCATGCATACAACGGCTCGTTATGCTGTCAAGGTAAATGGAGAATTGACAGCGTCCGTGGTACCCTCTAGAGGAATGAGGCAGGGTGATCCTATTAGTCCATATCTATTTCTACTATGCACTGAAGGGTTGGTAGGATTACTGCAAAAAGGGGAAGAACTTGATGAGATACAAGGAATACGCAATGGAAGGCAAGGTCCCCCAATTACCCGTTTACTCTTTGCCATCTTTTTTGCTCGTAGTGATAGTCGGACTGTGGAAACTCTTAAAGGTGCTTTGGACACATACTCTGAGGCCTCGGGTCAAAAGATTAATCTCCTGAAGTCCTCAGTCTTCTTTGACAAGAAATATCCTGATAAAGTCAAAACCTCGGACAAGATGAAGCTGGAGGTTAACAATGAGATCCTCCATGACACATACTTAGGTATGCAGATGGAAATTGCTCGATCTGTTTCATCCTCGTTCTCTGATCGGGTGTGGAGAAGTGTGATGATCTCACCTGATAAGCCCTTGTCTCGGGCAAGGAAAGAGACAAAATTGAAGGCTCTCACTCAACCAATTCCGAACTTTGTTATGAGCTGCTTTCAAATCCTAGTGGGCATTTTTCACAAGATGAGGACTTGTATCGCCGATCAATGGTGGGGTTTTGAAGATGGCAAGAAATAGATGCGTTGGTGCTCTTGGGAATGGCTATCCGCACCAAAATCTCTAAGTGGGATGGGTTTTAGGGATTTTGTTCTCTTTAACCAAGCTATGCTCGGGAAGCAGTGTTGGAGGATGATTACAGATCCAACATCTTTTTGTGCGAGGGTGCTTAAAGCCCGATACTTTCCTGATACAGATTTTCTATCAGCAAGTAAACCAAGGGCAGACTTGTTCACATGGCGGCCGATTCATTTTGTCCACGAATTACTACTGAAGGGTCTCAGGTGGGGAATGGGCTACGATGATCAGATCAATATCCTAAAGGATAATTGGATCCCTGGATATCTTCCAAGATCTTTTAAACCCTTAGGGACTATCCTTGCATATGCTATTGTCAAATTCTATTGTAAAATTCTGCTAAATGATTTGGGAACTGAATGGAACATAGATGTGGTCATGTTCTTTTCATGGAAGACCTAGCGTATGTCATTCAGCAAATTCTGGTTGGTAGGGCTAGTGGCGAGGACTTCGCTTCGTGGCCTCATGCTAGATTTGGGATCTACTTGGTCAGATCTAAGGACTTAGTCAGATCAGCCTATAACCTAGCTCGAACTAAATCCTTTTTCTCTTCTCGCAGTGCTAAAACTTGGGGGAAGTTCTGACCTAGACATACGGATGAAACACTAGAAATCGATTTGGGCAATCAACTGTCCAAATAAGATGAAGATTATGATATGGCGCATGGTGCATAATTGTCTTCCTACTGTACAATAGCTAATACATCGCCACATCCCTATCGAAGGTAACTGTATGTTCTGTTGTCGCCCAGAAAGTGTGGAGTATTTGTTCCTGTCTTCAATATTTTGTTAGACATATGTAATAATAACAAATATCTTACGAGTGATTTTAGCTGTACCGACAATGTAACTTCCAACTTCTAGAATATAAAGTGAACCATTAGCTTGACTCTCTATAGATTTTTTCGTGATCAATGTATGTTATAAGTTATTGTATGTTAAATAATAAGCTCGCAACACATGCATGATATTCACTTGCTATTGCATTGATCCAGACTGAGCTCCAGCCTCCAAGGCACAACATTTGTGTGGAGTATGCAATGGTTAATTCAGTTTTTTTAGGGAAAATAGTTAATCCGGTATGTGATGTGGTGGAATCGGTTGATCATTTACTTTTTACATGTCATGTGGCTACCTTTTTGTGGACTCTGGTGAGAAATGTGGGAGTTTGGCCTGATAACCCGAGTCCTGTTCTGAATTTGTTGTCTGTAACTAGTTATGGGCCTGTGGATAACTTTGAGACAATCTGGATCGGAGCGGCGGCTGTGATGTGGGCATTGTGGAATATTTGTAATAAACTTATTTTTGAAGTAAACATTTAAAAATCACCGTCTGATGCTATGTATCGTGCTATCTCTTATTTGCAGACATGGCGAATCTTGTGGGATGACAGGAACCGGAATGTCTTCGACTAGATAATCAGGCAAACCAAGATGCAATCGAGGAAGTTGGAGCGTGATAGAAGGAGGACTTGACAAAGGACAGAGCTAGGAGAGATGGAGTAAAAAAGAAGTCAAGAAGCTTTGCTTGCAGTGTGTCTGGTGTTGTTTTGACCTTGTTTCGTTTATTTTGTATCAGTGTGCCATGGGTTTCTTGTAGGAGTTAAGCTTGAGGTTTGGTTGGTAGAACTTGAGTTCCTGGGATGTTTGTGTGAGTTTTCTGGGTTCAGGGGAGGGGAGTGCCTGATGCTACCGAGTTGATGAAGTAATTAATCGGCCAGTTGGGAACCCCAAGAGGAAGGTATGATGAATATAGCAGCAAGGTTTTCCCTCAGTAAAGAAACCAAGGTTTATCGATCTGGAGAAGAGCGGACAATACGACTGAAGGTGATGCGGACTAGTTTGCGACAGCTTCGGACAATTTATATATGGCGCCTCGTCCAAGCTTTGCTTGCTAGCTGCAACGCGGAATCTGCACACAACACAACCAAATACTTTGTTCCCAACTTGCGATGAGGTTGTCAATCTCACCGGTTTGCTTGAAACAAAGGGTATGAGCGTATCGAGTGGAAAACAGTAGAAGTATGCGAGTAAAGTAAACAATACGAGTAAAGTAAACAGTGCGAGTAAAGTAAATAGGTGATAGCAATATGATGGAAATAGGACCGGGATCCACAGTTCACTAGTGGTGTCTCTCCATAAGATAAATAACACATGCTGGGTAAACAAATTACAGTTGGGCAATTGATAGAATAAAGATAAACGTGATATGTCAAGAAGATCACTATGCAATTTACTCTGGGCATTACAACAAAATACATAGACCGCCATCCAACTGCATCTATGACTAATAATCCACTTGTGGTGAATCAATCCGAGAACTCCACAAGTATTAAGTTGCGAACAACAGATAATTGCATTAAGCAAAGTGTGTAATGTAAACAAAGAATATGCCCTTGAGCATATGAATGTTGTTTTCTCCCTAGTAGCAACATCACATCTACAACCTTAGAGGTTTCTGTCACTCCCCCAGATTAAATAGAGGCATGAACCCACTATCGAGCATAAATACCCCCTCTTGGAGTCACTAGCAACTATTCGGCCAAGATAGCTACTAACAACGGAGAGCATGCAAGATCATAAACAACATAGAGATAACATAAGATAAATTTCAGTATAGCAACTCAATCATAACACCAATATTCATCAGATCCCAACAAACCAAACATGTAGAATTACATAACGGTGATCTCAATCATGTAGGGCAGCTCATGAGATCTAAACATGAAGCACATGGTGGAGAAGACAACCATCTAGCTACTGCTATGGACCCATAGTCCAAGGTAGACTACTCACTCATCGCTCCGGAGGCAAGCATGGCGATGAAGAAGACCTCCGGTGGCGATTCCCCTCTCCGGCAGGGTGCCGGGAAGAGCTTCTGGACCCTCCCGATCTTCGGGTCGACGGTGGCGGCGGATCACGATGTGTTCTGGAAAATTGATCGGGTCCTTAGGTTTTTCTCGTCGGGGGGGGGGGGGGGTCTTTATAGGCGAAGGGGCATCGTCAGAAGTGGACCGAGGTGGTCTCACACATAGGGGGCGCGGCCCAAACCCTGGCCGCGCCGCCCTGGTGTGAGGGCCCCTCATGGCCCCACTCCGTCTCCTCTTCGGATCTCTGGAAGCTTCCGGGAGAAATAAGACTTCAGGAACTTGTTTCGTCCAATTCCGAGAATATTTCCTGTGTATCACTTCTGAAACACAAAAACAACAGAAAACAGGGAACTCGCACTGTGGCAACTTGTTAATAGGTTAGTTCCGGAAAATACATAAAAGTGCCACGAAGTGTAACGAAACAGTAGGCAAATGGTGTATAGACAAACATGGAATATCAAAAACTATAGATACATTGGAGACGTATCAGTGCCCTGGCCTGGAGGTTTCTTGTTTAGTATGCTTCTGGTTAAAGCTGGCAACCCCAGCAGTGTATGGTTTGACATATTATGTTTTGCTATAAAAAGCTGGGCCTGATGGCCTTTTGTCTAAAAAAATATGTGTCACGTTTGCCATAACACGCTATATTGCCTAAGACGTAAACTTTGATATCTTGCTTGGGATAAACATCTGAAAGGACACAGATGTCGCCTAGAGGGGGGGGGGGTGAATAGGCGATTAAAACTTTTCTGAAAGGCTTGTACAAATGCGGAAATAAACTAACGTTTAATTTGACAAGCTTACAAAACCTAATAAACTAGGCTCACCTATGTGTACCAACAGCTTATGCTAAGCAAGACAAGTAGCAAGGTGATAGCAAGATATATAACTTCAAGCACGATGGCTATCACAAATGTAAAGTGCATAAGTAGTGGAGCTCGGATAAGAGTTACCGAGGCACGAAGGAGACGAAGATGTATCCCGAAGTTCACTTCCAAAGGAAGCTAGTCTCCGTTGGAGAGGTGTGGCGGCTTAATGCACTCCGAACGCCACAAAGGCCTCACCTTGAGATGTGGTAGCACAATGCTCACCAAATGCCACAAAGGCTCACCTCAAGACACGGAGGCACGCTACGCACCGAACGCCACAAAGGATCACCTTATTCTCCTCGTGCCCTCGCACAAAGCAAGATGCCACGATCCACTATGGGACACTTGAGGGCGGTCACCGAACCCGTACAAGCTTGGGGAAATCTCCACAACTTAATTGGAGGCTCCCAAGAATCGCCACAAAGGCACCACAAAGGTTGGGGAATCTCCACAACTTAATTGGAGGCCCCAAGTATATGCCACAAAGGCCACTAAGCCGTCTAGGGTTCCAAGAACCCAAGAGTAATAAGCTCACAACTTCCACTTACCGAATCTCCGAGGAGAAATCAAACCGATGCACCAAATGCAATGGCAAGAGCACACAAAGTGCTCAAATCCTTCTCACTCAAATCCTACCAAAGCAACTAATGCTATGGAGAGATATGAGAGGAAGAACAAAGGAAATCCACAAAGAACTCCAAGATCTAGATCCAATAGGTTCCCCTCACTTAGAGGAGATTTTGATTGGTGGAAAGATAGATCTAGATCTCCTCTCTCTTTTCCCTCAAGAAGATGCAAGAATCATTGGAGGGATTGAGAGATAGAGCAAAGCTTCAAGGTAAACAGTGGAGGAGAGAGAGAATAGGAAGCCCCCAGCCCAAGGAGGAAGAAGGGGGCCTTTTATAGGTCTCCCCACGAAACTATCCGTTGCAGGCCACTTTCTCCGGAGTCTCCGGCCTTAGGAGGGTGGAGACTCCGGGCATGGGCTAAAAAGCCTCCGCCCCCATCTCTGCGCTGAGCGACACCTCGAGTTTTTGAGGTCCGGAGACTTGGGCCGGAGTCTCCGGTCCCTAGGGGCCGGAGACTTTGACCTGGAAAAGAACCCGGAGGTTCCGGGCCAAATCTTCGGACGAAAAATGGCGAAAACATATTTTGGGCCGGAGTCTCCGGCCCTGGAAAAGGCAGAAACAGATGAAACCAAAACGACCATAACTTGAGCATCCGGACTCCGTTTTCGATGATCTTGGGCTCGTTGGAATCACAACAACGAGCTCTACAAGTATATGCATAGAAACATCATAGTCCAACAAGGGAGGATAAAACCAAATGATGAGAGGTTTGACCTATCTATAAGTGATGAACCGGCAAAACCATCAATATCAAAAACTCAATAAGAATTTCATGCAAAATCCGTTTTTGATGAGTTAGAGCTTGTCATGGAATTAACCACAAGCTCTAAAACCTCACATGGATAAAAGCCAAATAAGAACCAAGAAAGATGATGGCAAATATGCAAAGGTTTGAGCTCTCTTCGAACGATGCGGTTAAGTTACTCACTCGAGAGCCCCTCTTGATAGTACGGCTACCAATCCTATAACCCGGTCTCCAAACTAACACACGAGACCGGTAGTAGAGAAAACCTATCAAGAACAAACCTTTGTCTTGTATTCCACTTGAGCTTGATGAAGACGATCTTTTCCACCTCAAGATGGAATTCCTTTCTTGATTGCGCTAGCTTGATGAAGTCTTGTGGATTGCTCCCCCATAAATCAATATGGGAAAGACTCTCTTAGGAATATCTTCACAAAGCCATTACCACCAAATAGAATACATGCATCAAGCATATAATCTCCTTGAGATGGCACATCTTGAACTTGACTTCTCATCCATGAAGACGATCACCACTTAATAATATCCTAGCCCGAGATCACAAGATCCCACTCGATACATTATGTATGCTTTGAGAGTTGATCAACTTGAATCCCATCTTTGCACTTTGACTTGATCAACCTTGTATCCTTCCTTCTTCCATCATGATGATGATGTCTTGAAGGTAAACACAAATGTCCACTCAATTATATTCTTCAAGACATAGTTGCAATAAGCTCAATTCTCATATGACCATTCTTCCGATATTTCCTTGAATAACACATTGGTCATCACTTAAAGTTCTTTATTTGATCCTTCTTACAACCTTGAAGCCAACATATGGTTCAAGCATTGTCTATGGACATGTCCTACAAATATAACTCAATACAAACATTAGTCCATAGAGATTGTCATTAATTACCAAAACCACACATGGGGGCTCCATGCTCTTTCAACATCCTACAACCAGTTTTGACAAACTTCTCCATTTTGGACCACAAGGTGTGATCTGGCCAAGCCACAACTGAGCGGTGTGTCCCCCATAGCAAGTTTCCCACTTTAGTTTTATTAGGTAAACCAGATTTCCCCTAATCCCTATGATATTTTAACATATATATCGTTAGGAAGAATTATAATATTAAAAGATATCCAAGAAGATTAAGAGCAGCCATCAACTTCAATTTTCCAAAACAATCAAAGTAAATAAAATGGTTTAGTTGGCATGTAAGTGAAGCACCAAGTGGTAACAAGCATGTAACATATTAGCAAGCATTTTACAATGCTAATTTTGATAGCTTGGAAGATTATGTACTCTCAACAAATAATTGAAATTTGCAAATGCAAATAAAATAAACACTCGAGTTCAGAAACTCAAGGTACATAGATTGGACAATGCAAAATATGGGAGGCATTAAATTTGCACCAAGGATTTCACTCTAGCGTAGTCAGTTCATTAGTTCATCACCATACAAAGATATTGTGAATAAATAGGTAATTGAGCACCATAATTTTAAGTGTTGGATCTAATCCCCAAAATAGTAAAGTACTACATACATTCTACATACCATGGTAGCTACACTACTCGGTCTACGAGACCCAGCCAACACGATAGCCTATGACATCCTGATACCGCCTTTTCTCCATCCTAGCTCAAGCAACAACAAGACATTTTGAACCTGCAAAAATCATGTAGACAAGATTAATCTGAAACCCTTTTTTTATCTCAAACACCAGAGGATTACTCTCAACATCTCGTTGGTGCAAATTTCTAAACTACTTATAAAGGCATGAACTATGATTACTCTAAAGCCACCCATATTTGTGTATGCACAACAACCACAAGTGTTGGATCTCAACTGGCGGTGTTTCGCTCACAGATCCAGGACACGGTGGCAGAGGCGATTCAGCCTTTGCGTGAGGCCTCAATCAACGTGGGGCTAGGTGACTTCTTCAGTCCTTGCTCCCCCGTGCTTCGCACCTCATCATCGTCTTTGATGGTGGCATCAATCTCGGCATGTCGTGCGGCATATGAAGATAAGGGAGGCTTGTCTATGCTCTCTAAGAAGGTGCAACATGTTCCTTTACCTGAGGATGGTGTTGAGGGTGCTGTTGTGGAAGACCTATCTGTTGCTTGGATTGAGCAGGCAAGTGCTTCATCGATGGAAGTGATGGATGTCATGACCGACACGGGCATTGGTCCTCGTGATGCGTATGTCCTTGGGAATGACGTCGCCATCAAGGTTGTCGCTCCAGTTTTGCAGATCATGCCTGTGTTGCAAGAGCTATGTGGGGAATCATCTATGGTGGTGCCGATAAAGCTGGGTTCATTAGAGGCCTTAGAGGTGGCCATGACACCCTCATCACCGCCGTCAGAGCCTTTCCAGCCTCCTGCCTTTGTGGACAGTGGTGTGTTGGCACCTAACTCTGAGGCTCTCTTTGGAAAAGAGCTCTGCGACTTACTCATCAAATTGGAGGTGGTTAGTCCTGGTTATGGCAAGGAGATTGCTTCCGTCTTAGCGAGAAATGCTTCAGATGACATAATAAGGAAGGTGAAGAAGTCTCTGAGCAAAAGAAAGATTTGGGGCGCTGCAAGGAAAGCGTCCGCTGCTCGATATACTTAATGTGTGTTGTTGTTTGAGGTCTTTTATCCTCTCGATGATCCAGGTGATTGCGGTTTGGTAGGTAGAGTATGTATGTTGTTCAGGAAATTGGTTGTGTTGGTGTTGTTCTCTTGTGTTGGGTGTTGTTTGCTTGTGTTCTTGTTGTAACAGTTTTTGCTCGGTTTTCCGTTAATTGACTGAGCATCTCTCTTCTTTATAATAAATAGATTGGGCCAAATTTTTTGCGCCCATTATAAAAAACAAGTGGTGGATCTAATCTGCCTAATAAAATCCAAGAGCCTATATCACAGCAATCAAACGGCTCACAATAAATGTACACTCCCTACCCCCAATCTGCACCCAGCTTCCGCAAATCCTGAGAGCATCTCCAGCCGTCCCCCCGAGTTGGCCCCCGGCGGCCGTTTTTTACATCCGGACAGCGGTATTCGGCCCAGTCGCGCCCCCGGTTCCTCGTTTCCCCCCGGATTTGGGCCTTAATCCATCCGGCGAGCCCAGGCCATCCCCGGTCCCCCGGGGCGCGCTCGGGGACTCCGGACGAGAGAAAAGCAGAAACGGGCCCGCTCTGTCGGTGAGAGAACACGCAAACCCTACAATCTGGACGCAAATCCCCCTCTCCCTCCCGTCGTTGCTCTGTCACCGCCGGCACCACCCTTCGCCAATCCGCCGGCCGGTTGCCTGAACTTCGCCGTCCCTCCTCCCACCAGCCCCCACCAGCCTATATTCCGCCGTCCGGCGTGCCGTCTGGCCATATTCCGCCGTCGGGGAACTCCTCCCGTCGCGCCTCGTCGACACGCCCGACAGGTGTTCGTCCATTTGCCTGGCCGGAAATGGACTCCGACGACGAGGAAGAGCAGATATTCGCCGAGATGTTTGAAGAAGAGATGGCAACTGCCGCCCAAGACGAGGAGCATATGCTTATTTTAGCTTGCTTGTCGGGCTTGTACGCGGAGGCGGCCACCGGTCGCCGTGGTGGGTCGGCACCAGGTCGCAAGAAGTGCAAGCCGAGGCAGCGAATGGAGGGCTACTGCATACTCTACGCCGACTACTTCGCCGACAATCCATTGCACGGTGAGGCTGTTTTTAGGCGTTGTTTCAGGATAAGCTGGAAGCTTTTTCTGAAAATTGTCTATGCCCTTCGAGACTACGACTCCTATTTCAGATGCAAGTTAGATTGCACCGGCATGGCAGAGTTTTCCGCCCTCCAAAAATGCACGGTAGCTATGCGGATGCTGGCATACGGAGCTCCTGGTGATACTACCGATGACTATCTTCGGATGGCGGAGTCCACCGCCTTTGATTGTTTCTACCGGTTCTGCAGGGCGGTGATAGCAGTGTTTGGGGACACCTACTTGAGATCACCCACTGTCCAAGACACTGCTCGGATCCTCGCTTTCAATGAAGCTTGAGGATTTCCGGGGATGCTTGGAAGCATTGACTGCATGCATTGGAAATGGAAGAACTGTCCGTTCTCCTGGCAGGGAATGTACAAGGGTCACAAAAAAGGCTGCACTATGATACTTGAGGCAGTGGCTACCCATGATCTCTGGATTTGGCACTCCTTCTTTGGTATGCCGGGATCCAACAATGACATCAACGTTTTGCAGTGCTCGCCGATCTTCTCCAAGCTTGTTGAGGGTCATGCTCCCCCGGTTGACTTTGTGATCAATGGCCAACACTACAACAAGGGATACTATCTTGCAGACGGTATCTATCCAAAGTGGGCAATATTTGTGAAGACTATCTCGAGTCCCATCCTCCCAAAGGAGATGGAGTTTGTGAAGGCACAAGAAGGTTGTCGAAAGGATGTCGAGCGTGCGTTTGGTGTCCTCCAGCAGAGATTTGCTGTAGTCCGGTTCCCCGCTATGAGTTGGTCCAAAGATCAGATATGGGAGGTGATGAACTGTTGTGTGTGCTTACACAACATGATTGTTGAGAATGAGCGGAAGCATCTGATCCCGGAGAGCGAACAAGCTCTACCATATGAGAGAGAGGGTCCTCTTGCACAGCCTAATCACCAGGTGCCGGCATCGTGGGCTGCGTTCATCGCTATGCGTCAGGAGATTCGAGACTCCACTATGCATCAACTACTGCAGGATGATCTGGTGGAGCACATATGGAGGTTTCGAGGCAACACCCACTAGTTTCCATTTGATTTGTTTAAAAACTTGTCAATTTATTTGCTTGTTTTGTTAAACTGTATGAGATTCGCCGAACTGATGTTTATTTGAGTCAAATATTGGCAAACTGTATGAAATTCGCCGAATTGATGTTTATTTGAGCCAAATATTGGCATACTGTATGAAATTCGCCGAACTGGAACGTCTATTTGTAAAAATAAGCCAAAAACGTCGATTTCCGGGCTTCTAGCTAGGGTGCCGGCTGGAAGTTCGGCGCTCCCCACGCCTGATTTTCGTCCAATCCGGCGAGAATTATCGCCGGATTCGACCGTGGGAGGCGCAAACGGCTGGAGATGCTCTGAGCCACTCACTCAAGAAATCCAGCCCACAATCACACAACTCGCTTAATCTTTTTCATCTACTACTAATAGCCTAAGCAGGTTTTGGTGACAGCTGCTGGAGACTAGCAGTCAATGAGTCATTGCCCAGAGGCGGTTCACTGTGGCACAGAGTTGATGGGTCCATGTGGGTCGGCTCCAAGGTGGTTCCCGCAAATTGGCAGAATGGCATCGTTTGGGGCTTCCTGTATGGACAGGGCTGGCGCAGAACCGATAAGTGCAGGAGCTAGGATGGCAATGCTTCTGCTTGCTTGCTTGAACTTCAAGTGTTGTGACACCAAGCCTTGCTATGGTATGCTTGAGCTGGGATGGCATGGCCGAGCTGACTGAGATGATGCGGTGACCAACGGAACTGCCACAATCGCGGTTCAAGGCGATTGAGAACATGCATCATGCATTTATTTGATGGTTATGTACATGAGTGATGTGTCCAAGTGAGGAATATTCTATGAGTTCTAACATGACCAGCAAAGTGAGGAAGATCACCATCGAGATTTACTACAAGTTGCTCGAGAGAGGCCTAGCCTCGGGGCCAAGGGTAAAACTACATAATGTTTTGTGATTCCTATTTTTCTTGCTGAGGTTGTGGAACGCATGTTAATTAGGAGTGGGCGTTCGGTTCCCTCGATCGATCGGTTCGGTACTCGATTTTGTACTCCCTTCGTTTATAAATATAAGATGTTTTAGATTTATGAAGCAAATATATTTAGATAAGTTTTAGTGTGTATATTCAACTGAACCTACACATTAAAAAATGTCTGAATATATTTGTTTTACAAAGCTAAAACATCTTATATTTATAAACGGAAGGAGTACCAAACAGACGGAAGTGGGCAGTGGTCTGGGGAACTGCCACACTGGTGTGGGCTTGGCTGGCCTGCTGGTATCTTCTAGACTGCTCGGCTTGGGGTGCAAACGTTGGTTTGCATGGGCCAGCAAATAGCGGGTCAGCGACAGTAGAAAAACAAGAGAAATTGAGGATACATATAACGCTGGGATTTACTCTAATAAAAGGCAAACCGCTACTAGCTTTCCACAGCAAATATGACTGAAACTTAACAGCCAGCTGCCAGCAGACCAGAATAGCACTTGAGTTTGCTAAAGCGGCACAGACGCAGCAATATCAACCGGAAGCACACATGAGCAGTAGAGCTGCACCGCTGCCGTCCACGCATCCCCATCTCCTGTACTTCAATCTTTACGGCATATTCTTCAATCCATCTTGCTGCTTGATGTTGCTTGCTGCGGCCCCTCCTTCTTCTTACGGTGCAAAGTTCACCAGAGACTGGATGGTGCCGTGGCCCGCGGCTAGGGGTGGCTAGACGAGGACGATCTAATGCATTGGAGCGAAAGGAAGCGACAGATCTTATAATATTTGGGGAGGCAAAAGATCAATCGACCAGTTAAGGTCCAGGATCACAGACGAGACTTGCAGTTTGTGGAGGGGAGAGTAAAGATCGGTGGCGTAATTTCTAGGAATAAAATCGACTCGCGGTCGCGGCTGTGCGAGTTTACTTGTACTCTGCGTTGCGGGACGAGAAGAGGAGTAGACCAGAAGTGGTGGATTAGAGCATCTCTACCAGCGATTTTAAAATGGTGACTGGCAAGGCATCGGACGGGTCGTTTTGGAGGCGTCGGCAGACCCTCCTAAAATTTTGGGGCCGGCTCCCACACCAGCGGCCCCAAAACACCGGTCCTAAATTTTTTTGAAATTTCATATTTGTGAAATTTTCATTAAACTTGCTAGATTTCATCAGAATTAGACATATTTTACATATTTGAGTTCGCAGCAGAAACATGCAAAACTGGTATACAAGAGGAGTATAGATCGCTTGAACATCAGTTTTGTACTAGCTACTCCTACTGAGCGCCGGATCCGCCCGCGTCGGAATGGCCGGAGCGCCCATGGTTACCTGTCTCCAGGCGACGGTAGAGGCGTGCTTCCCGCACCTGCTCCAGGCGGCGGCGTTTGGCATCTTCTGCGATGCCGGCGTCGGCGAAGTAGGAGGGCAGGGGGTATTTGTCTTAGTGCATGGCAGCCAACTCCGCCGCCCTTGCACGCTCGTACTGCAGCCACCATTCCGCCTCAACCCTCGCGCGGTCCTCCCGGGGCCGCCGTTCCGCCGCTACCGCCCTCAGCTCGTCCGTCGCCGCCAAGTCCCGGATGTATGCCAAACGGCGCGACCTGCGGTGCGCCACGGCCAGGTCGTCCACCGCCGCCCTTCTCTTGGCCGCCATGAGACGCCGGGCAGACTCCTCGCGGTGCTGCGTCTCAAACGACGCCATCAACGCCCTCTGCTCGGCAGCGGACTCCGCGCCTTTCTCATCGGTGGAGAGGTCGAGGTACTCGAGCTCGCCCCTGAGACGCGTGACGGCGCGAGCCGTGTCGAGGACGTCATGCTCCTCCGCTCACGCGTCCAGGTCGGCGACGTACGAGGCCGCTTCCTACTTGTCGAAGAACGCCCTCGTCGCGGCCTCGGCCGCCATGTCGTCGTCGGGGTAGCGCTTCCACGCCACCGCCCTCAGCCTCATCCAAGTCGCCCGGTGGTCTACCATTGCTATTATTTTTGGGTGTCTCCCCTCTGCCGACAACACCTCTATTTATAGCTGCCGACCAGCGGGAAGCCGACTCCTCGGCGGGAAACAGCGGTGGGAAACAGCGGCGGGAAGTTTCTGGCAGGAGAAAGCGGTGGTGTCGCTGCCAAGGGGGCCCCGGGCGTCGGATTGGCGCTGCCGCGGTGTGCCGACGCTCCCGATAGGATCCTGCCACACAAAGGCCGGTACAGGAGCGCTGGCTCATTTATTGGGCTCGCCCACGCGCCGGCGTGATTTTAGGGGCGCCGGTGCGGATCCGTTTTGAGCCCTGAGCCAAAAATCCACACCGACCACGTTTTAAAAGACGTTTTGAGAGCGCTTATAAAAATATTCTTAGAAAAAAAGATCTAATCAGCCGGTCGATCGCGGGCGAGCTATCGGTCCCTCACGTTGACTCCGCCCGCGCACTCCTGCGCGCTCGCTTTTCTCCAACACGCCTCGCGTCCTCTTTTTGCTCTGTTTCTCACATGGGTGGGTGCACTAGTAGAAAAAGGGTCTTTGGTCCAGGACACAAAAACCATCTGTCCCGGTTCAGTAGGCAAATCGGGACCAATGGCAGGCATTGGTCCCGGTTCGTGTCGTTTAGGGGCCGGTCCTGGTTCATTTCGGGGAATCGGTCCCGGTTTGTGGCATGAACCAGGACCAATGCCTCCCCAGGAGCATTGGTCCCGGTTCATGGCATGAACCGGGATCAAAGACCCTTCCCTGGCTATAAATTGATACCCAGCCCTTTGCCCTTTGCCACAAAAATTTGCTGGATTGTATGTGAGGTGTGGGTGCTAGCTTTTTTTCCCCTTTGATTGCACACAAGGTGTTCGACGAAATGTCCATGCCACATTTAAGTTCGCACGACACGGTATCCTCTGCCGAGGTTAGCAACCTTATCTTCTTCATATATAACTGATACAAAAATCTTGCATATGTGTCCATGCGGGTGGTCATTTCACTATTCACGATGTTATTGTAATAGTTAATTATTATAACGCAGATCGATGCGCGGATGCGATGGATGTACGGCGACCGACGCGATTCCGATTTTATGGCAGGCCTGCATAAATTTATCGATGTGGCTAAGGCAAACAAAGTGGATAATTTTATGCCTTGTCCCTGCATCGACTGTCGAAATTTGACGGAGCACTCTGCCCCGAGAATCCTTCAAAGCCATCTGCTTCGGAGAGGTTTCATGCCTGGATATTATTGTTGGGCCATGCACGGAGAAAGAGGGGTTAGGCTGGAAGAAAATGAAGAAGAGGATGATGACAGCTATCCTATGTCGCCTAAAGAATACGGTGATACTGCAATGGAAGACAATGAAGAAGAGGGAGGCGGCAATGAAGAAGAACAACGGGCATCGGATGAGCCCGCTGATGGTCTTGGTCGGGTTATTTCTGATGCAAAGCAACAATGCGATACAGAAAGGGAGAAGCTGAAGTTGGAGGCCATGCAAAAGGATCACAAAAAGTTGTTGTACCCAAATTGCGAAGATGGCAGCACAAAGCTCGGTACCACACTTGAACTGCTGAAATGGAAGGCAGATGCTGGTTTATCTGACAAGGGATTTGAGAAGTTACTGAAAATAATGAAGTCGAAGCTTCCAAAGGATAACGAGCTGCCCGAGACAACGTACGAAGCAAAGAAGACTATCTGCCCTCTAGGATTAGATGTGGAGAAGATACATGCATGCATTAATGACTGCATCCTGTATCGCGGTGAGAAGTATGAGAATATGGATAAATGTCCGGTATGCACTGCATGTCGGTACAAGATCAGACAAGATGACCCTGGTGATGTTGAGGGCGATGACGAGCCCCCCAGGAAGAAGGTTCCTGCTAAGGTTATGTGGTATGCTCCTATAATACCACGGTTGAAACGTCTGTTCAGAAACAAAGAGCATGCCAAGTTGTTGCGATGGCACAAAGAAGAGCGTAAGAAAGATGGGAAACTGAGACACCCCGCCGATGGGTCGCAGTGGAGAAACATCGAGAGAAAGTACTCAAACTTTGCAGGTGACGCGAGGAACTTATGGTTTGGTCAAAGTACAGACGGCATGAATCCTTTTGGGGAGCAGAGCTGCAGTCACAGCACCTGGCCCGTGACTCTATGTATCTACAACCTTCCTCCTTGGTTGTGCATGAAGCGGAAGTTCATTATGATGCCAGTGCTCATCCAAGGACCGAAGCAACCCGGCAACGACATTGATGTGTACCTAAGGCCATTAGTCGATGAACTTTTGCAGCTGTGGGCAGAACCAGATGTAAAGGTGTGGGATGAGCACAAACAGGAGCCATTTGACCTACGAGCGTTGCTGTTCGTAACCATCAATGATTGGCCTGCTCTTAGTAACATTTCAGGACAGTCAAACAAGGGATACAATGCATGCACGCACTGTTTAGATAAGACTAAAGGTACATATTTGGATAAATGTAAGAAGGTTGTGTACATGGAGTGTCGTAAATTTCTTCTGACCAATCATCAAGTAAGAAAAAAAGGCAAGCATTTCAACGGTGAGGCAGATTGGTGTTTTGTGTTGACTTTCTTCCTGACCTACAAGCCCGTAAAAGACTCCATCTCCTCTAACAGTTTTGGGTAAAGGGTTGGGAAATCTCCCGTGGCGGAGCTTCTCGAAGATGTCGTTGGTGCTAACGCCCTACGGCATCTTCGGAAGCTCCGCCTCGGAAAAATTTCCCTGCAAGCCCGTGAAAGACTTCATCTCCTCTAACAGTATGTTGGGTAAAGGGTTCAGAAATCTCCCGTGGCGGAGCTTCTCGAAGATGTCGTTGGTGCTCACGCCCTATGGTATCTTCGAAAGCTCCGCCTCGGAAAAATTTCCATGCAAGCCCGTGAAAGACTACATCTCCTCGAACACTGTTGGGTAAAGGACGGACATGAAGCTTCTTAAATGGAAATTGGCTATTTCGTGCGTCGAAAAGGAAAACTTCCTCCTGCAACATCGTAAGCCATCCCAAGATGCACATGTGTGCACAATATGGGCACATTATCACAAACTATGCCCTGATTCTAGCCATAACATTGGTGGTTTGACCTAAATGCCATGAAACCTCGAACATGATAGGTCATTTTGTGAAGAATTTTTTATGATGTTTGCAATTTTCCAAGTTCAATATTTTTCCTTGCAACTATGACACATAATATGACACCACGCAAAGGTTTCACATTGTTTGGATCATTTTTGAATTTCTTATGCCCGTTTCAAAATATATTCAAAACGGCGGGCATGAAGCTTCTTAGCCCGGGGCTGAGCCTCGCTAAACTTGAAGTAGATCTCTGATGAAATAGCATGTTGTGAACCTATAAATGATTTTTAAAAAATTCATAAGCATTATATCCTGTACTTGTAGTTCAAATCTAGGCACCCTCCTATCGAATCGGCAGGAATTTGTCTTTTTCATGAGGGATGGACGGTAAGGTTCCTGATACACCGGTTGGGAATTGGTCCATCTAAGGTGGTCTAGTATTTTTGGATTAGTTATTTAAATTGAAGCACTTTTCTTGCTGAAAGTTTTTTCAAATTCCAAATTATGCAATAAATATATGTTAATGCATTTGTAATTAAAAATAGTAAAATTGTTTAGTTAGAATTAATAATTTTGAAAATAGAAAATGGTTTTGGATTAGTTATTTAAATTGAAATACTTTTCCTGTTGAATGTTTTTTCAAATTTCAAATAAAAGAAAGTTTATTCCTGTTAAAATAAAAACAGAAAGTTAAAACAAAAAGCTAAAACAAAGCAGGCGGGGGGGGGGGGGGGGGGGGCTGCTGAGCCGCCACGTGCCCAGGACCATTGGTCCCGGTTCGTGGCATCAACCGGGACCAATGGATCAACGGTCCCGGTTGATGCCACGAACCGGGACCAATGGTCCTGGGCACGTGGCAGCTCAGCAGCCCCCCCCCCCCCGCCCAGGTCATTGGTCCTGGTTCGTGGCATCAACCAGGACCTTTGATCCATTGGTCCCGGTTGATGCCACGAACCGGGACCAATGGTCCAAAACTATAACCGCGCGCGTCTTCTTCCTCCCGCACTTCCCCCAAACCGAAAATTTTTCTAAGGACAATTCGCGGAGCGCCGATTCGACGCCGGCAGGCTGCCCGAGTTTCGAGCCGCGCCGTCGACGCCCGCCGCCGCCCGGAGAAGCCCGCGCCGCCGTGCGCCCGCCCCCGTGCGCCCGCCCCCGTGCGCCCGCCCCGTGCGCCCGCCCCCGTGCGCCCGCCCCCGTGCGCCGCCTGTGCCCCTAGCACCGCCTCGGTCCGCCGTCGCCCCGGCCGGAGACCTCAGCGCCGCCGCCCCCGTGCCCAGCGCCGCCCCGCCCGACGGTGAGCTCCTCGGGAGAGGGATCCCGGCCGGGCCTTTGGCCTTTTATTTATTTATTGTTATTGTTATTTGTATATATGTATTTTCTTATTTGTTATTAACAGTAAATGTTATTTGTTATTTGCAGTAAATTTTATTTGTTATTTGTAGTAAATTTTATTTGTTACATTGCTTTAGATATTAATTAATGCATTATATAATATTGTATTTTCTATGTGTAATATGCATTATTTTTATAATGTGTAATTCAAACAAATAATTTTATAGTGAACACCGGCGCATTGTGTAATTCAAGCAAATAATTTTATAATGTGTAATATATTGCTTTAGATGTGAACACCGGCGCATTGTGAACACCGGCGCGTATCGACACTTAATTTTATAGTTCCGATAGCCGATTTCATGCATTGTGAACACCGGTGCGTATCGACACGTATCGACACATATTGACACGTATCGACACATATCGACACATATTGACACGTATCAACACATATCGACACATATCCCCCTTCTTCCTCCACCCCATTTCGACACATATCCTGCAATAATTATGGATTATTTGCATATGCTTATTTGCATTTGATTATTTTCATTATAATAACTTGCAATTCTTCATTTGCAGATACTATGGATCCAGCACATGGCAAAACTCAAGATGATGAATACTTCCTCCAAGGAATGATCTGCGAAAATGAAGATATCGATGTCACCAGGTCGTTTCTGAATGATTCCGGTGAGGGAGATGAATCTCTCAACTGAGGAGACGGCTCCGGTGAGGTAGAAGCCTGGGACGGGGGAGAAGCTGGTGAGGGAGAAGCCGACGAGGGAGAAGCCGGCGAGGGAGAAGGCGATGGCTCCGGCCGAACCTTAAATCTCGGAAGCTCCGACGAGGTGTATATATGTTTTTTATAATGCCCGACTGTCTATATATATACATGCATATATTAACACTCTTTCTTCTTTTAGCCCTCCGGATCGAGCACTTCTTCCGTCAGAACAAAACAAGGCCCAACAAAAAAGTTGGATAACACTGTGAGATATAGGATCGAAGTGGTCGGCGTAGACGGCGAACCGCAAGCTCCTGAAGATGTCGCAAAAAAATTTGTCAAGCAATGCGGAGTTCTTGCGAGGGACCACATCCCGATCATCGTTCAAGAATGGAATCGGCCAAGCAGCGGTGGAGTCCCGTATGTCGGCGACGTCGCCAAAGATAAGCTTTTTGATAGGCTCATGCTTAATTTCCTCCTGCCGAGGCTAGATGTGAATCCAGATGAGGAGGTGAAAGCAAATGAGGAGCTACTTAAAAGAGTCAAGAAGTTTACTCTGATCAAGATGGCCGAGGCATTCAAGAACTGGAAGAAGAAACTGTACCTTAAGTTTGTCAAGTTAGACAAGACTCCGGATTTCAATCAAGCTGGGTATGCTAAGTTAAGACACTAGTGGGCTGATTTTGTGAAGTACAAGACATCGGAGAAAGCTTTGGAAAGGTCGAGAATAAATAAGGAGAACGCTGCTAAGAAAGTGTACCACCATAATATGGGGTCTGCTGGCTACGCCGATTGCATGCCTAAGTGGGATGCACTTGAGGTCAAGTATATTGCTGCCGGGATCAGACCAGAGCCCACAACATGGACACCACGGGCGAGAAACTAGTTTTATGGCCATGGGGGCACGTTGGACGAAGAAGGGAGGGCAATATATACCCAGAAACACAAAGATCATCCCCTACTGCCCATCGAAGATATTAGAAGTGCCGTACAAGATGTTGCTGCGGGACGGTTTGTTCCCGATAGAGAGAACGACGAGCTCACACGCGCCCTTAAAAATGATGAACACACCGGACGAGGACGAGGCACACCAGGCTCCAAGCCGTGGAATGTTGCCTTCCCCGCGGAAATGAAGAGATATCCCGATAAAAGTCATCAGAGGAGAAAGGAAAGGGAGGTAGCTGAGAAAGTGGCAGCTGCAGACCGGCTGCGTAATGTAGAAGAAGCATTAAAGCGGCAGTAGGATCAACTCGACAGACTTAGCCAGCAAGGTATCAGCGGCCAATCTCAGCGGCACATGGTAGAAGCTGCATTCGATGGTACCGGCGCCCTATCGAATAAGAAAAGCAGCGTCGCTTCCACCCAGCTCCAGGATGGTGATGATGATGCACTGACGACGGCTCCTCCTAAACGCTACCCAGTGGATGATATCACGGAGAGCACAGCTTGTGAGCTAAAGGTGCAAGTTATGAACTTAAGGGTGACGGCGGCGGTCGGCATGGCCGTACCAACTGCGCCTAACGGAACTTGGCATTGCAGACCGGTTCCAAAAGGGTACGCTGTCGTCATGGTGGATGATGTCAAACAAGATTTTGAGGAGCTGAAGCTGGACCACCCTGCAGGGGAAGATAGGGACCTGACTGAACTAGGAGAAGCCAAAGGGGGGACTATTGTATGGCCAAAGGAGCTCATCGTGCTTCCAAATTATGTCCCGCCAAGGCCACCCACTCCTCAGAGCAGCAGTCCACCTTCGCCGCCACCTCACCATTCTCCAGCGCAACCGTCGCCTTCACCGCCTCACCACTCAGCGCAGCCGTCTCCACCGTCGCCTCAGCCGTCTCCGCCGCCGCGTCAGCCGTCTCCATCCCCTGAGCCTCAGAGACTAAAGCGGAAGTATACTAAGAGAGGCAGCACCACCAGCAGCAGCAAGAGCACATTCCGATCACCGAAACGTAAGCTATCGCCCCTCCCAAGAGTACCTCTTCAGAATATGAAGAAGCTTCCTTACGAGAAGACAGATGAGGAAATTGATGCGGCCGCAGATGCCCATTATCAACAGTGGAAGACTGACATGGCTAACAAGAAAAAGCCAAAGCCGACGGAGCCATTGATCTTCCCGGTCACCGCAGAAGATAAAGCTAAAGCAGCCGCGCTTAAGATTCAGCTTCACCAACCCATAGCGCTCACACCTGACTATAATCGCTCTATTACCAAGTCGGCTGAGGCAAAAGAGCGGAGAGTCGGGAAAGAAGTTGCCCAGCTCGGACAACAGAAAAATCAATCGATCGAACCGCTCAAAGTGTACGATACCAATGAGTGGAGAGCCCAGGAGCGGCATGATCCGAACATTGATCCGGAGTTTATTCAACTCTACGGAGAAAAGGCCAAGTTATATGGACTGTCTATTGCTGAGTACATGAGCCGTCTGGATGAGTTCGAGGGGTACCAGCAAATAGCGTACAAATACCGGTACGGGGATCCTCTCGTCAAACCCGAGTTAGTCAAAGATCTACCAACAAAAATGCGGAGATTGCATAACTGGTACATGCAAGCCTGTGCTGAATCCACAAACTAGATCTATGCTGGATATAAACACCACCATTACGGTCATGGAGATGGCTTCTTACTGATTGAATTTCTAGAATTATTTCAGTTTTACCAGCAAGACGCCCTCGACAAAACTATCGTCAGTGCCTATTGTCTGTAAGTATTATTAAGTCTTTCTAGCTCAGCTCATTCGTTGCTTGTATAATATTACTCATCATTATACTAATTATATATGCAGAATGAAGATTCTCGAATGCGACCGAGGAGGAATATTTGACCTTGGGTTCGTTGACTGCAATTTCGTTCATGAAGATACTCTCAAAAAAAAACCCAAAGAGACAGAGGATAACTTGGTACAATCGTTGAAGTATTTCAGCAACAGAAGGGAAATACTATTTCCTTACAACTTCGAGTGAGTGTTACTGTCTTGTACACATTCTATTTTCGCTTTACTCGATGTTAAGCGTATATTTGACTTGTTATGTCTGTGCAGCTTTCACTTTATTCTGTTAATCATTAGTGTTGACGAAGGAGTAGTCAAAGTCATGGACTCAAAACGCACACCTTTAGGAAACTGGGCGAACATGCAGGAATGCCTCCAGAAGGCTTGAAAACGGTTCACCGCCAACACTAGGGGTGTTTGGAAGCCAGAGCTTACATTTCAACCATTGAATGTAAGTACTACTTGCTAGATCCGCGCATCTCTTTGATTCTAGTTTCAATACAATTATCATGCTTGATTCTTATTTTGATTGAACTTCGTTCTCGTAAAGTGCTTGAGGCAGGAAGCTGGGAATAACTGATGTGGATACTATGTCTGCGAGTTCATTCGTCAGACGACCAAAGAGAAGGGCGCAGACCGAAACTTCAAAAAACTTGAAGTACGATAAACAATAATCACAACTTTATTTTATTACCATCAACTGTGTTTAGTTTCATTCATATATATTGATCCCCTTCTTTAAATTAGATCGAACGGATGTGGGACGGTCTTCTACCACAGCAACGCGTGTAAGCAATTCAAGAGGAAATTGCCGGATTCTTATTAGAACAAGTCATAGATCCGAAAGGAGAATACTATTACCCGGTTCATTTAGAAGGAAGTGTACAAAAGAAGATGTAAAATCAAATTTGTGTGAGTTACCGTTTGTAATAGCGACTAAGCACGACGGATGAGACGGTGAATATTAATAATATATTCGTGACCATGATGTGTAATATATATATATAATGTGGTTCCTTCATTATTGCTGTATATATATAGTACCATTAAATTGAATGCAATACACACCAAATAAAACCCTAATCCCTGAATGGAAAAAAAACCTTGAGATCAACGATCCCGGTTCGTGCTACGAACCGGGACCATTGACCCAGGGGAGATCGCCCCTGCAGCGCGTCCACGTGGAGACCTATCGGTCCTGATTCGTGCTGGAACCGGGACCGGCATTGGTCCCGAGTAACGGATCCCGGTTTAGCAACCGGGACCAATGGCCCAAATGAACCGGGACCATAGACCCTTTTTCCACCAGTGGTGGGTCCCTAATTCTGATACATATATTTCTCTACTCCGGTGTTGTGTGTCAAGGCTAAGTTTTTTTTCTCCTCGCTAGCTGCCATGTCGACGTGTACTGATGATATGACATATTTTTTTTCTTAGAACAGCCAGTGCGTGCATGCATGCATCCTTTCAATAGAAACGTTGCAGAGATGCAGATTATTTATGCAAATTAAGCTAATACACATCGGTACAAGTAAACGTGCTGGCTTGGCTTCGCGACTCACTGACACCCTGTCGTCGGTCGGTACCGAGACGCTTTGTATTTCCATGTGATTTTTTTTTATGCTACATAGTATGTTATATTTTTGTAACAAATGCGTATGAGTTTTGTGGCGAAAACAAACGCGAGATGTAAGAGTTTTTACCTGGACGTTTGCCACAAGTTTTGTTTTTTCCCAAATTATTTAATGTTGTACAAATTATTTAAAAATATAACAAATTTGTATGAGTTTTATTGGAAAAACAGATGTCAGACGTTGCAAATGTTTTCTGTAAGTTGTGTTTCCTTGGATTTTTCGATGATGTTTACGTGTTATTATAATGTTATAAAATTTGAATGTTTTGGTTGTAATAATTGTGTTTTTTGTTGAAATAGTTCGTGATTTTTATTATCAATCAATTTGTAGCAAAACTAAATATTATTGACAACTTCTTGAACACATGATTTTTTTGTCGTAACATGTTTTGATTTTTGTTGAAATGGCGGGTGATTTTTGTTGTAAATCAATTTACAGCAAAAAAAATTGTTCTTCAACCTCTTTTTTGCAACATTACGTTTTAAAATATTGTGATTTTTTTATTTTTGTAATAATGTGTTTTGCTCGTATGCATAACCAGAGATTTTTGTTGTAATACTCTCGGTTCTAGTTGCAAACACCACCGTGGTATTTTTACGTAAATATCAACATAGTTAGGGGCAAGGATACATACCACTTCGCTTTAACTAAATAAAACAGGACTGCGGGTTGATTTCATAGACACTTTAGGGCTAAAATGCAAAAAAATTACTGCTACATTTTCTGGACGTTTGATCGTGATCCGATGGCGCGGACAATGACCGATTTTCCAGCCCGGATCGGCCGACCGATGCTGAGCGCGGCCTGAAAAAGGCCTCGGTGTTTAGGTCAGTTTGGTGGACCGAGGTTGTGGACCAAAATTACCGAACCAACTTCAGTTTTCAGGAATCGCTAACCGAGTTAGGCACTGATAGATTCGGTTTCGGTGACTTCAGCTTCGGTCCAGGTTAATCCGGTTCGGTCATTCGGCTTTGATGTTTTTTGCTCACCCCTAACGTTAATACCGCTCATGACTGCTCGACAATGCTAAATCAATGTGGTATGGTCCATCTCATCACCATTGACCATGTCGTTAACTTGAACCATCTCATGACCATGGATCATGTCCTCAACTTGAATCATCTCATTACCATGGATCATTTCGTCATCATGTATCATCTCGTTCCCTTGAACCATCTCGTCACCATGAACCATCTCGTTACCTTGAACCATGTCATCACCATGGATCATCTCGTTACCATCAGCCATTTCATTACCATGTACCATCTCATCACCAACAACCATCTCATTTTCATGCACCATTGCATTAGCATTGCCATTTGGTTCACCCATCCTAGGAAAGATTTATCTGATGGAACCCAAAAGCCTGCAAATTTGGAACAATTGATCAAATAAAACCATGTCAAATACAACGCAGTCAAATCAGTACATTTCACAGCCAAATTCAGGAGTAAATTACTAACCTTATACAACACTTTTTCACAGTTGAATCAGGCATCACTAAACTGAACTGGCGGTTTATGCAGGCTTCTTAAGTGCTTAACTATCAGCAAGCTGACAATATTTGTTGAAACGATAGACGTTGATGGAAGTCGCCTATGCAGACATGTAACCGTCAATTCCCCTCAAAAAATATATACGTGACACAAGCTACGAATAACCCCTACACCAGCCAGATCTTCTATTCTAAAGATGGTGTACTTGACGAGCTCCTTGTTTGTCGTTTATCTGCTGCTCCGGATGCCCCAACCTTGCGACGCTTGCAGCGCCTCTCTTGCTTTTCTTCAGTATACACTGGACATATTCCTGTGAGCACTTGTCGTCAGAAGGTTGAATGTTCTCAACTTCAGTTGTGATGTCCGGAAATGGTCTTTTAGCATCACAAGGTTTGTCCTCGCAAACTGTTTCTTTCTCTGCACGGGAGGAGCTATCTACGGATGGCATATCAGCAATTCAGCATCAGTACAAGTCGTGTCATCTTCACCAGGGACTACCTCCACTGCTCCGCGTTCATCAGTCCCGCTCGACTCACAGGAAACAGTCTTGCCACTGGCCATGCGGTTGTCAGTGTTTCCCTTGATCTCATCCACAGCTATGCAAGTTCCATTTGTGTTAACTTTGATATCATCTTCTACGTTGACATCCCCATGAACATCGTCAGTTTCCTACATGTTAATTTTGATATCATCTTCTACCTTGACATCCCCATGAGTATCTTCATGTTTCATGCCCTCAGAATCGACAGCATTTAGTGCGAAAGAGTGCCCAGATACATCTTTGTTCAACTCACATATGGCGAGTGAACCTGCGTCATCAGATATATTGTCTATGATGCTATTTAGTACTCCATAATCATCACTGCTTGTGGAACTATTTGAGTTTTTGCGGGCCAGTCAGTATGTTATTATAATTAGGTTGATATACATAAAAGTGCAGGCAGATGGTGGTTTACAGAATTTCACTACATGATACTATGATGTAACTTAATTTTCTATGTGATGCTCGGTTAAAACTGACCATTGACGAGATCACCGTATTGTTTCAGTATTGGGGTATTTCATCAGATAGTCCGAGACCAGTTTGTTTGCTTACCATGTAAGTACTAGTGCGCTGCACGGCTTTCATCTATCAAATCATGATGATATCTAGTTTCCCACAATGGTCATTGCTGCGAAATTGTTTCAATTTTACAGGCTTGGGTATATGTTAGTGTTAGAGATATGTTAGGCCACGTATTACAATAGTAGTGATTACTTGTCTTCTAGCGAAGCTAAAATCAAAATCTAGGTGTGGCGGAATGAATAGAGACTACAAAAAATTGACTAATTTGTGCACAATACTCACATATACTATGAAGAACATATGATTTTAGGTGTAGCGTAAGCCAAATCTTGCCAGATTGCTGGCTCCGCCACTGACATTCAATATATTACGTCAATTCTCCTCTATATCGTTCTACCTAATATCAGCCCAAACCAGTCCAAACCCTAGCCTCCAACACGCTTCCGCACCCCCACCCCCCTCCTCCTAGGAGATCGATCTCTATGATACCACCGGGAGCTGCGCAACCCGGGTTTCGTATGCCGATCACTTGATCGCCGTCCTCGTGAGTTTTTGTCTCAATCACAGATTAGATTTTCTCTATTTTTCTGATCGATCTCAGATTGGTTTTGCGTCGCCCGCCGTCGTAGATCATGTTCTGCACCGCTCGGCGACATCTCACGGCCTTCTTTAACATCACGCTCGGTGTCATCGTCAACTACGTCATCGCGTTCCGCTCATGCATGGTAGCCGCATGCACGCATCTGTTGCATGTGTATGCATGAGTTGAGGCAAAATGCATAGCAGCTGATCTACACCGACAAACAATCCAGCCAAGTTTATTCGTCTTCGACTCTTCGAGTATATGCATATCTCATCCCACTAGTGGAAAACACGCCTTCAGTCCTGGTTGGTTTTGGGCTTCAGTCCCAGTTACGCAACCGGGACTAACCAATCGGGACTGGAGCCCTATCTTTAGTCCCGGTTGCTATACGAACCGGGACTAAAGAGCGACCACGTGGCAGGGCCAGGCTCTCGTGGGCGTAGGACCTTTAGTCCCGGTTCGTGTTACGAACCGGGACTAAAGAGTCCACACGTGGCAGCCTCTACTGCTTTTTTATTTTTCTGGATTTCAATTGTTATTTAGGGGTTTAGGGTTTATTTGTATTTTGCTCCATTCTATTTTTTGATTCATTTCAAACAAGTTTTCTTATATACTTATTCATATAACATTACGACATAATATACAAGCCGATACCTATATAATATATTTGATCCGCCGAGCATATACATACAAGTATATATACAACTTGTTCACACATATAAGATCACGACTTGTGTTTAATTACACACATTGTCTAATCGAAACTGAAATGAAATTCACCCTTTGGGTTAATGACATGGTCAACAGAAATCCGGCTATTTCGTCTTGAATTCCTACTATGCGTTCAGTCGGTGAGAGCCAATTCCGCTTTGCTTCAAACTACGAAGAAGAAGATCAATATGAATATGAATCATCATAACAAAATTGATGCCAATAAATGAATTTGTCAGTATATTGTTTACTTACTGTTTGAAAATCAATTTCTTCGGTGACCTCCGCACGAAGGTTCTCGCAAGCGTAGTATGCACATAGATTAGTCCCCGATGGCTGCCTCGCACACTTTACGAGAATAGATTTTAGTCAGTGACATATCAAGATTGATATACTTAATGGTATTTGAAACTAGAATTAAAGGGATGTGTGGACCTAGCTCGTACGACTTACCTCGATCGAACGGTAAATCAGCTCATTTTTCCATTCACCTTTTGCTATGCGTATAAACCGTTTCCAAACACTGCCGAGCAAACAAAATGAATAGATGAGTTATAGATGAACGAAAGAGACCGATATAATGCCGTAATGATTGAAATTACCTATCCATCATATCAATGATGCTTTGGTATTCATTAAGTTTTTTATTCAACGAGTCAAAGATTTCAACCTTTCCATAGTCAGGTTCAATCTTTAGCAAAATCCAATGGTAACTGCGTGCAAGTTTAATTATATAAATTAATAACTCATAAATTACACTTATAACATCGAGTAAGGAAAAGTACCTGTGTATAAGATAGTAACACTCACCTGAAGTTGTACGGAAACAGTATTCTAGCTCGGTATTCCTGCTTAAGTAGGAACTCTAGCAAGATATCCTCCGTCTCCTTGCGTTTGTTCTGTATCGTCGCTCCGTTAACTCGATTTGGATCAATGAATCCAACTTGGAAGTCATTCCTTTTCTTACATTGCATACTCTTCATTCTGCATAATAAACAGCGTAGTGAGAATAATTACATGCAAAGAACGAGTTGAGCTAGAGACTTATAGAAATAATGAATCACTTACAGAACATAGGCACTGACGAGAGATTTTTCAAGCGCGTCTTGATTGAATAGCTGAAAGAATTCATCAAACTCAATATGCACCAAGTCTTCACCTAAGAAATGGTGCTGTGTGATTTTCATAAGGAGAAATTCTTGCATGCCCTTTGCGGCTTGCATGTACCACTTATGCAATTTTCGCATTTGTGTTGGTAGATTTATTTCAATCTCAGGTGGGACCAGACTCTTCCCCTTTTCATATTGCCGTGCTATAGGCGCCTTTGGGATATCTTCATGTATCAATTGAGAAAGAGTCAAACCAGCTTCAGCAGCAAATTCGGCGGGATTGGGTTGAGCAACACTCCCACCAGCATCACTAGCAAACACCTTTAGCGGGGAGATCAATTTCTTGGTCTGTGCTCCAAGCTGGGCAACGTCTCTTTTCCCTCTTGCAGTTGCGCTTGTCTTATTAGCTTTTTTTTTGCATCTACCTGCTTATCCAAACAACGCTTGTAGTCATCTGGCTTACGCAATTCATATTACGAAGGTTGGGTAAGCATATCAAAGGCCCACTCCTTCTGTTCCAGAGTATATACCTGCTTTGGGGTAGGGGTCGGGTGTAGCGCTGCGAGCTTTCTTTTCACTTTGGCTCTGTCCTCCGCCTCAATTTCTTTAGCAGTCTTCTCGATAGGAGGAGGCGGCACCGCCTTAACTTTCTTGGCCCGTTTCTTCGGAGAGACATTGCTAGTGGACATAGCAGCGGACTTGCCATAACTCTGGGACTTACGAGTGGGCAGAGGCGGCGGAGGTGGCGGAGGCGGCTGACATTGAGGCGGAGATCGATGTGGACTCGGGGTATGGTGGTAGTCGTCCCTGTCGTCGTCGGGAGGTGGTGAATTGCGAGGACTCGGAGGAGAGGGTGGCCGCCTTGGCGCCGAGCCTGGAAACACGATGTGTTTCTTATCCCAAAGAATGATACCACCCAATACTTCTCCAAGTGTTGCCTCCTCTTCAGGTCCAGCGACGTCAAGATCGAGGGACTCATACCCTCTTTCAATTGCATCCACCCCGACCTTAGCATAGCCAGCTCGAATCTCACGGCCATGCCAGGTTTGTCCAGGTCCAGATGGTAACACATAGCCAACCGCCACCTTCATCGATATGTTCTTCATGGGAACATGCAGCTCACAGCTTGTCTTCTTGGTGATATCATCCACGGGATAGTGATCCATCGGTACCTCCGTGGAAGCCACGCTGCTTCTCCGCTGAGATCGGTCGCCTGATGCATGTTCTAGTTGTTGCTGATGCTGAGTTGCCCCTTGCGACTTTAATTCCTCCAGTGCCTTCTGCTGCAGTAAATACAACTCTCTCAGCTCAGCCTGTTGCCTTTCTATGCTCTCTATCTGTGTGGCCTCCTCCTGCGCCTTTTGCTTCTTCGCTCTCTCTCGGCTTCTATAAGTCTGGCTCTCTTCGGCGAACCCAGACCTCCACAGAATGGCAGAACCCAGACCCCGTGTTCGTCCTGTGTGTTCTTTGTTCACGACGGCCTTTGTCAGCTCGTCGTTCTCTCTGTTCGGCTTGAACGTCCCCTCTTGAACCTCGGCGATTGTCTTGACAAGTGCTCCCAGGGGTTCAGCAATTTGTTTCTTCTTTTCGACTAATTTCCCTGTTCTCTCATCATAGACAGCCCCATGGGCAAGTGCCCAATTTCTTGACCTTCTGGGCCATTGTTCTGTTTCTGGTTCGATGCCTTTTTCTCGTAGGGCGGCCTCTTGCATATCCCACTTAGGCTCGGCCCTTTTGTAGCCACCTGGACCCAACGTATGGTGACATTTCTTTTTCGCGGCATTTAACTGATTTTTCTGACTCCTTAGCTTACCCAGTTCGGACTTCTTTTACTCCACAAATGTGTCCCAGTGATCCCGCAGGAACTCATTGGGGCCAGTAAATTCTGGAGCTTGTTGATCGGCGTTGACATAGGCGTTCCATAACCTCTTCTTGTGGTTATTGAACTGTGCAGCCATCTTCTTGAGAGCCCACTCCCTGACTTTCTCCTTCTGTTTCTCTGCGTCTTCCAGGGACTCGGTGACTGATGTCTACGCACTTCTATTCTTGTAGACACTTGTTGGGCCTCCAAGTGCAGAGGTTTGTAGAGCAGCAGCAAGTTTCCCTTAAGTAGATCACCCAAGGTTTATCGAACTCAGGGAGGAAGAGGTCAAAGCTATCCCTCTCAAACAACCCTGCAATTACGATACAGAAAGTCTCTTGTGTCCCCAACACACCCAATACACTTGTCAGATGTATAGGTGCACTAGTTCGGCGAAGAGATAGTGAAATACAAGCGGTAGTGATGATTATAAGTAGCAAACGTGATTTGAAATAAATATCGCTGCGAGCAAACATGTAACAAAACAGGAAGTAAACGGTGTGCAATGCTTGGAAACAAGGCCTAGGGATCATACTTTCACTAGTGGACACACTCCCAACAAATATAACATGATTGAACAAATAAACAGCTTCTCTTCACTAAGGTACTCTGAATTACTCTCCTATTGAACAACACTAATCATTGCGTAGGGCTACGAAGCACTCCTTAAAGTTCATCAAGTACTTGACAAACACCACTCATAGAGTTATCCAAATTAAAGCACAACTCAAGATAGATATTATTGCAACTTAGACCAAGTACTAACACGGTGCACACACTGTCAACATTACACCATGAAAGGAGGAAAAGATCACTTCAATACTATCATAGCGGTAATTATTCTCATAATCCATAAAAGATCACAATCGTAGCCTAGACCAAGTACCACCATGATGCACGCACTGTCACCGTTACACCATGGCAGGAGGAATATATTACTTTAATAACATCACTAGAGTACACATAATATCTGAATAATAACATCTACTTGTTCAACATGATACAAAGCTCACGATCACATAAAGATCACATCATGGGAGAGAGAGAGGTGAACCACATAGCTACCGGTAGAGCCCTCAGCCCCGGGGGAGAACTACTCCCTCCTCATCATAGGAGACAGCAAGGTTGATGGAGATGGCGGTGAGGTCGATGGAGACGGCGGAGACGGCGATGGAGACCGATGGAGATGGCTCCGGGGGCACTTCCCCGTCCCGGCAGGGTGCCGGAACAGAGACTTCTGTCCCCCGAAATTTGGCTTCGACGGCGGCAGCGCTACGGAACTGTTCTGGAAATTTCGTCGACTCCTTTAGGGTTTTCCGTCCCGAGGCTTCTTATAGGCGAAGGGGCGTCGTCAGGAGTGGACCCAGGCCTCCTCACACCTAGGTGGCGCGGGCCAGGGGCAGGCCACGCGAGCCTAGTGTGAGGGCGGCATGTGGCCCCTCTCCTTCGCCTCTTCGGATCTCTGAAAGCTTCCGGGAAAAATAAGACTTCAGGAACTTGTTTCGTCCAATTCCGAGAATATTCCTGTGTAGCTTTTCTGAAACACAAAAACAGCAGAAAACAGGGAACTGGCACTGTGGCATCTTGTTAGTAGGTTAGTTCTGGAAATCGCATAAAAACGCCACGAAGTGTAACGAAACAGTAGGCAAATGGTGTAAAAACAAGCATGGAGCATCAAAAATTATAGATACGTTTGAGACGTATCAAGCATCCCCAAGCTTAACTCCTGCTCGTCCTCGAGTAGGTAAGTGATAACAAAAGAAAATAATTTTTGAGGTGACATGTACCTACACAATCTTGATCATATATGTAAGCGTTGTGAGCTGGGATCAAAGAACTTAAAACATGGGCATGAAAGATATAATCTTGATAATAGAAACTTAGCAACCATGTTATAACATGAAATAGAACATAAACAAAAGATCATGAAAATGAAACAATGAAAGTCAAACGTGTGTTCAAATCATATGGAAAAACATAGTAAATGGTTTTCAGCTTGTCCTTCAAAGAGAGCAAAACATAAATGCATAGGACACCTTCAAGTTTAAGAGGGCGACTAGATACAAATAATTTAAGAACAAGTGAAACCAACAATATGAATCAATCAATGAAAGCTTTGGGACAATGCACATTATACTAAGAATGACAATTATGCTCTCTTAATGGTGCATAAAGGTAGAAGGTGGTGACTCAACATAAAAGTAAAAGAAAGGCCCTTCGCGGAGAGAAGCAGTGATTAAACATGTGCTAGAGCTTTTCATTTGTAAAACAGAGAGATAAAAATTGGTTTTGAGAGGTGGTTGTTTTTGTCAACGACTGGCAATGGGGTTCTTACTATCTTCCATACAAAAATGAAGCAAGTTTTTTAGAGAGAGATTGGCACTTTTGTGCTCTTTTTATAAAGCTTGGCACTCCTCCCCGCCTTTTTTCCTTTCACAAACCATGGCTAACCGATTCCATCGGGTGCCCACCAACATTCTCATACCATGGAGGAGTGCCTTTTTTCCTTCTTTTTTTTCTTTTTTTTCTTTTTGGAATAAGACAATATGGAAGATAGCAAATCCGACCACTACGTCCCGATGAGCTGAAAACAGTGTCACAAAATGAGAAGTAATTTGAAGGTTTTTTGAAAGGTAGCACATGAAAATTTACTTGGAATGGCTTACAAATACCATGCATAGGAATTTATAGTGGACACAATAGCAAACTTGGTTTTTGGGAGTTGGATGCACGAGTAGAGCTCATACTCAGTACAAAGTGAGGGCTAGCAAAAGACTGGGAGCGACCAACTAAGAGAGCAATAACGGCCATAATCATGCAAAGCGACAAAGCAACATTAAAAGAAGCATAAGATGGCATCAAAAGTCAAAAACTAAATGATCATAGAGGCTATTGGCAACTTTGTAAGAGTCTAACATGTGTGAGCATGCGCCAAGTCAACCCAAATAAAGCATCAAGGAGAAAACCAAAATAATGCTTCCAAACGATAAAAACAACACATAATTTTTTCAAAGACTCATTAAGCAATCTCAGTTATTTGAGACAAGTCATGCTACAGCAAAACCACTAAGCATACTATCAAAAAGACATCAAGCACGACATGCAAAAGCCTAGGGTGCAGTCTAAACAAGCTCCTTTTTGTACCACTTTTTTGCATGAAACTTTTTCTCTTTTCCAACACCATTCGAACTTTTTATAAACACCTCTTTTGATGAAAACCAATAAAAATCAGAGGCAAAATACACCTTGATGAATAAATATAAGAAGATCTGAACGCAAATCAAGGCGAAAACGAAAACCAAAAGCAGTAGCAGAAAAAGAAGAACACTCGGTTTTTGATAAGAGTGAAAACTAGAGTGTTCTTGGCAATTGAAAAATGGAGCATGTCTCTCTCAAAACACATGATGTGATCCAAACATTTATTGCAGCAAACAAAACTAAACTAATAATGAAAACTAAAACAACTGACGCTCCAAGAAAAACGCATAGTGCATGAAGCAATAAAAATATAGTGTCTTGAAAGGTGACCTGATTTTTGCTGATGAAGAAGGGGTGCCTCGGGGCATCCCCAAGCTTTGACGCTTGTACTTCTTGGATATTTCTTAGGGTGATGCATGGGAATCCCCAAGCTTGAGCTTTTGTCCATTCTTCATCTCATCTCATCATTCTCCAATCCCTACACTTGAAAACTTCCTTCATACAAAACTAAACACAAATCTATTAGCAACATTAGTGTAAGCATAACATATAATCAACCTCTTTTTTGCTTCAGGTTTCAACCTAAAACCACCACATATAAAGCATGTACTACTGTAGCAACTTCTCCAAAAGTTCCATGATCAAAAGAACTCAAAAGAAAGCGATAAGGTGGCAAACACAAATATTGGCAGAAATCGGTCAAAACTGAACAGCTGACAAAGGTCGAATTTTTGAGGGGTTTTCTGTTGCTCAAATCAAAAAGTGTTCAACTAACGAAAGTTTGGATATAACCTGGGGCATATGCGCAAGAAATCACAGATCCAAAAGATATACAGAGAATTTATACGAATTTTTACGGTGCAGCACCGAAAATAGTTTCAGGACAGCAACATCCCCAAATCTTTACCTCACTCGAATTAGAGGCCTCTCTTGGCACAACAACGAAATAAAAAGGATAAGGAGCGGTTATTACAGTAGTAATAACTTCCAAGACTCAAATAAAAGAAAAAGTACTGAAAATAAACAATGGGTTATCTCCCAAGAGTGCTTTTCTTTAACGCCTTTGAGCTAGGCGCAGTAATTTGCAAAGATGCTCATGTGGGCGCCATATAAGAGCTTGAGGCAAAGGCGCCATATAGGAACTTAAAGCAATAGAGAGCATCAAAAATCAAGTATGGAACACATTTAAATCTAAACCACTTCCTATGCATAGGAATCTTGTAAGAAAATAAATCAACGAGGCACATAGTAGCAAGCATGGATAGATAAAACAAGTGCCACTTCAAGATTTGCAACATAAAGAGGGGAAACTTAATATTGTTGAGATCCATCAAACCATGTTTCCCTCTCTCATAATAACTTTCAGTAGCATCATGAATAGAACTAACAATATAACTATCACATAAAGCATCCCTATCATGAGCCACATGCATAAAAGAATTAATACTCACCACAGGAACAATAGTAGTAGGAGCAAATTCAATAGAATAATTATTCTCATCACCATAATCATCATAAATAGGAGGCATATTGTAATCATAACTAATTTTATCCTCAATAGTAGGTGAACTGAAAATATTATAATCATCATCATAACCATCATAAACTAGAGGCTTAGTATCATCACAAGCTAGAGAACAACTATTTCGCAAAGCATATTCTTCAAACATATCATCATAAGAAGGAACATCACATCTGGGAGATAAAATATTATCAGAATAAACTTTCTCCACTAAAGCTGGGGAACTAAAAATATCATGCTTAACAAAACCAGCTTCCCCAAGCTTAGACTTTTCTATAGCATTAGCAACAACGGTGTTCAAAGCATTCATACTAACAACACTATTAGCATGCGAATAAAGCTCCAAAGGTTTTTCAATTTTCTCTTCAAACACATCATATCTAAACTCAGGAAAAAGACTAGAGAACTCTTTGTTTTCCATTAAGCCTAACTAGTGAAAATAAAAACAAGAAACAAAAAGATGTAATTGCAGAATCTAAAGTAAATAACTTCGAGCACTCACCAGCAACTAAAAGACTTAGTAACCAAAGAATGTGAGTACCTTTTACCTTACCTCCCCGGCAACGGCGCCAGAAAAGAGCTTGATGTCTACGCACTTCTATTCTTGTAGACACTTGTTGGGCCTCCAAGTGCAGAGGTTTGTAGAGCAGCAGCAAGTTTCCCTTAAGTGGATCACCCAAGGTTTATCGAACTCAGGGAGGAAGAGGTCAAAGCTATCCCTCTCAAACAACCCTGCAATTACGATACAGAAAGTCTCTTGTGTCCCCAACACACCCAATACACTTGTCAGATGTATAGGTGCACTAGTTCGGCGAAGAGATAGTGAAATACAAGCGGTAGTGATGATTATAAGTAGCAAACGTGATTTGAAATAAATATCGCTGCGAGCAAACATGTAACAAAACAGGAAGTAAACGGTGTGCAATGCTTGGAAACAAGGCCTAGGGATCATACTTTCACTAGTGGACACACTCCCAACAAATATAACATGATTGAACAAATAAACAACTTCTCTTCACTAAGGTACTCTGAATTACTCTCCTATTGAACAACACCAATCATTGTGTAGGGCTACGAAGCACTCCTTAAAGTTCATCAAGTACTTGACAAACACCACTCATAGAGTTATCCAAATTAAAGCACAACTCAAGATAGATATTATTGCAACTTAGACCAAGTACTAACACGGTGCACACACTGTCAACATTACACCATGAAAGGAGGAAAATATCACTTCAATACTATCATAGCGGTAATTATTCTCATAATCCATAAAAGATCACAATCGTAGCCTAGACCAAGTACCACCATGATGCACGCACTGTCACCGTTACACCATGGCAGGAGGAATATATTACTTTAATAACATCACTAGAGTACACATAATATCTGAATAATAACATCTACTTGTTCAACATGATACAAAGCTCACGATCACATAAAGATCACATCATGGGAGAGAGAGGTGAACCACATAGCTACCGGTAGAGCCCTCAGCCCCGGGGGAGAACTACTCCCTCCTCATCATAGGAGACAGCAAGGTTGATGGAGATGGCGGTGAGGTCGATGGAGACGGCGGAGACGGCGATGGAGACCGATGGAGATGGCTCCGGGGGCACTTCCCCGTCCCGGCAGGGTGCCGGAACAGAGACTTCTGTCCCCCGGAATTTGGCTTCGATGGCGACGGCGCTACGGAACTGTTCTAGAAATTTCGTCGACTCCTTTAGGGTTTTCCGCCCCAAGGCTTCTTATAGGCGAAGGGGCGTCGTCAGGAGTGGCCCCAGGCCTCCTCACACCTAGGTGGTGCGAGCCAGGGGCAGGCCGCGCGAGCCTAGTGTGAGGGCGGCCTGTGGCCCCTCTCCTTCGCCTCTTCGGATCTCTGGAAGCTTCCGGGGAAAATAAGACTTAGGAACTTGTTTCGTCCAATTCCGAGAATATTTCCTGTGTAGTTTTTCTGAAACACAAAAACAGCAGAAAACAGGGAACTGGCACTGTGGCATCTTGTTAGTAGGTTAGTTCTGGAAATCGCATAAAAACGCCACGAAGTGTAACGAAACAGTAGGCAAATGGTGTAAAAACAAGCATGGAGCATCAAAAATTATAGATACGTTTGAGACGTATCAGTGACCGGCAGATTGAAATGTGGAATGAGGGATTCCCAAAGTTGTCTTTCAAGACCTTGGTGACATAATTGACTGCTGCACCCTCTTCTGGCTCTGGCTCTGCTGGCTCTCCCTTTGCCGCCTTGGGCTTATACCAATATTGAATGCTTATCGGCACCATGTCCCTGACAAGACATCCACATTGATGTGTGGACACATTTGTGACACTCTTGGGTTCTAACGGTTCGCCTTCATTTGAGAGACACCCAATCGTATAATGCTGATTGGATGCCAGCCGTTTGGCCGGGCCTCGCTTCTTTCTAGAAGATTCAGAGGTCTAAAAGAAGAAAACACTAGTTAATATATATACCATATAATGCATCGTCATCTACTGATTCATAAATAGAGTCTTCATATATATACCTCGCCAGAACGTATTATTAAGTCACGTCCAGTCCCTTGTGAGCCGTCCTCGCAATCATCATTTTCCGATTCACGCGGCTGCTCCTCCTCCATTCCCTCACCCAACTCGTTCAAAAATTCTGAGTCGTCTCCTTCTGCACGGGTGGTACCCTCTCTATAATATTCAACAATTCTTCTTCACCTTCTCTTCCGACGCCGAAATCCATAACTGAAATCCATAACATAGATCAACAACATTACTCTATATTTTTATATTACTATTTCTATTACTAACAATATTACTAACAATATTTCTATCTATTCACTTTCTAACTCTATATATCTAATCTAACTAAAATCTAAAATAAATAAAATCTATATAGCATTTCTATTTCTAATAAAATCTAACCTAAATAAAATCTAACATAAATAAAATCTATATAGCATTTCTGTTACTATTCATTTCTATTATATCTATATATCTAACATAAATAGCATTTCTATTTCTAATAAAATCTAACCTAAATAAAATCAAACATAAATAAAATCTATATAGCATTTCTATTACTATTCATTTCTATTATATCTATATATCTAACATAAATAGCATTTCTAACCATAAATAGCATTTGTATTACTATTCATTTTTTTAACAACAATAATTTTGCTAACCTATTTGCTAACAATTATTTTGCTAACCTATTACTAATTATTTGCTAACAACTTATTTTCTACCCTATTTGCTAACAAAAATACTATTCCTATTTCTAACAAAATTATTTGCTAATAATTATTTTCTAACCTATTCCTAGCTATTTCTAACAAAAATTAACAAAATTATTTTTTCACCTCTTCTTGCACGGGCGGCGGCCGGCCGGGGGCGGCGCTGGTTGCTCGCGGTGATGGCGGCAGGGACTGGCGGGGGCGGGTGGCACGGGCCGGAGGCGGGCGGCCGTGGGCGCGCGGGTGGCGGCGCGGGCAGCAGGCGAGCGGCGCGCGCGGCAGCATGGGCACGGGCGCGGGCGGCCAGCGGGGGCGCGCGGGCGGCGGCGCGGCGCGGGCAGCGGCTCGGTGAAGGAGAGATGGCGGCGCCGGCGACGGAATCCGGCGACCTCAACGATCCAGGGAATGTCTCCTCCGCGCGATGAACTGAAACGGCTAAGTGACTGGGGAAGAAGGAGGGGGCGGCGCGGGGCTTATATACCCCCCCCCCTTTAGTCCTGGTTGGTGGCTTCAACCGGGACTAAAGGGGGGTCTTTAGTCCCGGTTGAAGCCACCAACCGGGACTAAAGACCCTTTAGTCCCGGTTGGTGGCTTCAACCGGGACTAAAGACCTTTGGGCGGTTCGCGCCCGTGGCCCAGACCTTTAGTCCCGGTTGGTGAACCAACCGGGACTAAAGGTATAATAAATGCGCGCCAATGCTGTATATTTTTTCAGATTTTATTTGAATATGAATTTTGAATTTCAATTTGAATAACTTCTATATATTTTAGAATCTGACAAAACTTTGAATATGAAAAGTGTTTGAAATTGAATAACTAATTCAAAACTATTTTCTATTTTCAAATTAATTATTCTAACTATTCAAACAATTAACTATTTTGCCATTTTCAATTAAAACAATATTGATTAAAATTCTTTTTGCATATTTAGAATTTGATAAAACTATGAATATGAAAAGTGTTTGAAATTGAATAACTAATTCAAAACTATTTTTTATTTCAAAATCAATTATTCTAACTATTCAAACAATTAACTATTTTGCCATTTTCAATTAAAACAATATTGATTAAAATTCTTTTTGCATAGTTTAGAATTTGATAAAACTATGAATATGAAAAGTGTTTGAAATTGAATAACTAATTCAAAACTATTTTTTATTTTCAAAATCAATTATTCTAACTATTCTAACAATTAACTATTTTGCCATTTTCAATTAAAACAATATTGATTAAAATTCTTTTTGCATATTTTAGAATTTGATAAAACTATGAATATGAAAAGTATTTGAAATTGAATAACTAATTCAAAACTATTTTCTATTTTCAAAATCAATTATTCTAACTATTCAAAAAATTAACTATTTTGCCATTTTGCATACTTCTGAATCTGACAAAACTTGGAATATAAAAAGTGTTCGAATTTGAATAACTAACCCAAAATCATACATTTACATAAAAGATTGAATACATTATTACACATCACCAACATCTCCATCTAGTGTTGGGGTTTCCTTCTGCACCGTAACCATGGAGTATCTTCTTTATTTAAGAGGATAGTTGGGTCAGTGTTCACTCTGAAGGGCAGAATTTCATCGAACTTGTTATAATCTTCTGACATATCTGTCTTGTCCTCCACTCCCACGATGATTCTTTTCCTTGAGAGAACAATGTGTCGCTTTGGCTCATCGTGTGATGTATTCGTTTTCTTATCTTTTCTCTTTCTCGGTTTTGTAGACATGTCCTTCACATAGAAAACCTGAGCGACGTCGTTGGCTAGGACGAATGGTTCGTCCATGTACGCAAGATTATTGAGATCCACTGTTGTCATGCCGTACTTTTGGTCTACAACTACCCCGCCTCCTGTCAGCTTGACCCATTTGCACCGAAACAAAGGGACCTTAAAAGACGGTCCATAGTCAAGTTCTCATATCTCCTCTATGTAACCATAATATGTGTCCTTTGTCCCATTGTCGTGTACTGCATCAAAGCAGACACCACTATTTTGATTAGTGCTCTTTTTATCTTGGGCGACCGTGTAAAATGTATTCCCATTTATCTCGTAACCCTGGAAAGTCAATATAGTTGAAGATGGTTTCTTGGCCAACATGGACAGCTCATATCCAACAGTGGCGTCATTTATGAGAAGTGTTTGTAACCAACCACCAAAAGTCGCCATGTGCAACTTTGTAATCAAGGAGTCAGACTGCCCCGGGTTTTCCGAGCGTACAATATTCTTGTGTCGCTCCATATATGGCTCCACCAACGTGGAATTTCGTAAAACTTTGTAGTGTGCTTCACTCAAAGAATGTCCGTCCATACAGTATGCTAATTTCATTCCTAGCGTGCCTTTTCCACTCAGTCTCCCCTCATGCCGCGATTGAGGAAGACCAATCGGGTTCAGGTCAGGAACAAAGTCAACACAAAACTCAATGACCTCCTCTGTTAGATAGCCCTTGGAGATGCTTCCTTCTGGCCTAGCACGGTTATGCACATATTTCTTTAAGACTCCCATGAACCTCTCAAAGGGGAACATATTGTGCTGAAATACTGGATCGAGAATGGTAATCTCTTCGACTAGATGAACTAAGAGATGCGTCATAATATTGAAGAAGGACGGTGGGAACACCAACTCGAAGCTGACAAGACATTGGGCCACATCATTCTGTAACCATTGTAGATCTTCTGGATTGATTACCTTCTGCGAAATTGCATTGAGGAATGCACATAGCTTCACAATCGGTACTCGGACATTTTCCGGTAGAATCCCTCTCAGTGCAACCGGAAGCAATTGCGTCATAAGCACGTGGCAGTCATCAGACTTTAGGTTTTGGAATTTTTTCTCTGCCATATTTATTATTCCCTTTATATTTGACGAGAATCCAGATGGGACCTTGATACTGCTCAGGCATTCAAAAACAAATTTCCTTCTCTTCTTTGGTAAGAGCGTAGCTCGCAGGACCCTTAGAATCCTCTGAATGCATACCGTCTCTTCTTTTCATACGGTGCTGGTCCTCACGTGCTTCCGGTGTATCTTTTATCTTCCCATACAAGCCCAAGAATCCTAGTAGGTTCACGCAAACATTCTTCGTCACGTGCATCACGTCGATTGCAGAGCGGACCTCTAGGAATTTTCAATACTCATGCTCCCAAAATATAGATTTCTTCTTCCACATGGGTGCATGTCCGCTAGCGTCATTCGGAACAGACAGACTGCCAGGACCCTTTCCAAAGATTACTTCTAAATCTTTGACCATATCAAATATATCATCACCAGTATGGCATTTAGGCTTGCCCCGGACTTCTGCCTCGCCGTTGAAATGCTTGCCTTTTTTTCTTCAATTGATGTTTGGGCGAAAGAAATCGACGATGCCCGAGATACACCACCTTCTTACTTTTATCCAAATATATACTATCGATCTCACCTAAACAGTGCGTGCATGTATTGTATCCCTTGTTTGTCTGTCCTGAAAGGTTACTAAGAGCAGGCCAATCATTGATGGTCAGGAACAGCAACGCTCGTAGATCAAATTCCTCTTGTTTGTACTCATCCCACACACGAACACCTTCAGTCTGCCACAGCTGTAAAAGTTCATCAACTAATGGCCTTAGATACACATCAATGTCATTGTCGGGTTGCTTTGGGCCTTGAATAAGCACTGGCATCATAATAAACTTTTGCTTCATGCACAACCAAGGAGGAAGGTTATAGATACATAGAGTCACGGGCCAGGTGCTATGACTGCAGCTCTGCTCCCCAAAAGGATTCATGCCATCTGTACTTAGACCAAACCTCAAGTTCCGTGCGTCTTCCGTAAACTCCGAGAAATCTCTGTCGATTTTTCTCCACTGCGACCCATCAGCGGGGTGTCTCAACATCTCGTCACTCTTACGGTCTTCTTTGTGCCACCTCAACAACTTGGCATGCTCTTTGTTTCTGAACAAATGTTTCAACCGTGGTATTATAGGTGCATACCACATCACCTTGGCAGGAACCCTCTTCCTGGGGCGCTCGCCCTCAACATCACCAGGGTCATCTCGCCTGATCTTATACCGAAATGCACTGCACACCGGGCATGCATTCAAATTCTCGTACTCACCACGGTAGAGAATACAGTCATTAATGCATGCATGTATCTTATGCACCTCCAATCCTAGAGGGCAGACAATCTTCTTTGCTTCATACGTACTGGCGGGCAATTCGTTATTCTTTGGAAGCATCTTCTTCATAATTTTCAGTAACTTTTCAAATCCCTTGTCAGATAAACCACTCTCTGCTTTCCATTGCAGCAATTCCAGCGTGCTTCCTAGCTTTTTCTGGCCGTCTTTGTAATTTAGGTACAAATCCTTTTTGTGATCATCTAACATGCGTTCCAACTTCTCCCTCTCCTTTTCACTTTCACAGTCAATCTGTGCATCAACAATGACCTAACCAAGATCATCAGCGGGCACATCTGATGCCCGTTCTTCACCTTCTTCTTCTTCTTCATTATCTTCCATTGTGGTATCGGTGGTTTCAGGGAACTCGGGATAGTTGTCATTATTCTCTTCATCATCGTTGTCTTCCATCATAACCCCTCTCTCCCCATGCTTGGTCCAACAATTATAGCCGGACATGAAACCGAACCGGAACAGGTGGATGTGAAGGGTCTTTGTGTAGGGGTAATCCTTCTCATTTCGACAAACACCACATGGACAACACATAAAACCATTCCGCTTGGTTGCCTCAGCCACATTGAGAAAAGAATGCACGCCT
The DNA here is from genome assembly GCA_007115705.1 of Dactylis glomerata. Lineage (NCBI taxonomy): Eukaryota > Viridiplantae > Streptophyta > Magnoliopsida > Poales > Poaceae > Dactylis > Dactylis glomerata. The sequence goes on along the minus strand of QXEO01000464.1, from coordinate 11,884,985 downwards.
TTAATGAAATCTCCAGAGCGTCGATCGGCGTACATCCATGCTCGGCTCATCTGCATTATATAAGTACATATCAAACGCAAATCAAATATACAATTTCTATTTCTATCTCTAATTCTAGTTTGATAAGTTAGAATAAGTTAACAAAACTTTAGTCCCGGCTGGTGGGTACAACCGGGACTAAAGGTGGTTTTTGTGTCATCTAACAAAACCGTCGGTGGGATAAGGACGTGTGGGTAACCTTTAGTCCCGGCTGGTGGGTACAACCGGGACTAAAGGTGGTTTTGTGTCATCTAACAAAACTGTCGGTGGGATAAGGACGTGTGGGTAACCTTTAGTCCCGGCTGGTGGGTGCAACTGAGACTAAAGCTGTCGGCAGGATAAGGATGCGTGGGTGGATGCACTGCTCTATGAGATAAAGCATGTAGCGCACGACGCCCCTGTCGGAGGAACAAGACAAAGTAGAAGCGGCAACGTGACTATAAAAGGAGCATCGATATGTCATGGCAAGTAGCTCGAAGGCAGGGAGAGTTTCATCCCCATGGATGGAGGAAAGGGTTGGTAAATCTCCCGTGGCGGAGCTTCTCGAAGATGTCGTTGGTGCTCATGCCCTACGGCATCTTCGGAAGCTCCGCCTCGTAAAAATTTCCCTGCAAGCCCGTGAAAGACTCCATCTCCTCTAACAGTGTTGGGTAAAGGGTTGGAAATCTCCCGTGGCGGAGCTTCTCGAAGATGTCGTTGGTGCTCACGCCCTACGACATCTTCGGAAGCTCCGCCTCGGAAAAATTTCCCTGTAAGCCCGTGAAAGACTCCATCTCCTCTAACAGTGTTGCGTAAAGGGTTGGGAAATCTCCCGTGGCAGAGCTTCTCGAAGATGTCGTTGGTGCTCACGCCCTACGGCATCTTCGGAAGCTCCGCCTCGGAAAAATTTCCCTGCAAGCCCGTGAAAGACTCCATCTCCTCTAACAGTGTTGGATAAAGGGTTGGGAAATCTCCCGTGGCGGAGCTTCTCGAAGATGTCGTCGGTGCTCACGCCCTACGACATCTTCGGAAGCTCCGCCCTACGGCATCTATCGCTATTTCTATTTTTCTATTTCTATCTCTATCTCTATCTCTATTTCTATTTCTATGTTAGCTATGTCTACTTCTATTTTTATTTTTAATTCTATCTCTATCTCTCTATCTTTATTTTAATTGTCTATTTTATATTTCTATCTTTATCTCTATCTCTACCTCTATTTCTACCTCTATCTTCATCTACTTCTACACATAATCAAATGAACATCTAAATAATTGCTCCCATAAAAAATCATAAATCTCTCTACTTCTAGAGCATTAAATGAGGTAAATTACCAATGAAAGACAAAAGCACAAAGTTCCTCACCTTTTAGTCCACTTAGATTGAAGTGGGGACACCAATTTGTGACAAAAATTGGTGGTCAAAGAGGATGAACTCGAGCTAGGTTTGTTGCATGAAGAACACTTGAGAGTGGAGAGGGGGAGTGGCTGGCTCGGGGAGGAAGAAGGAGCTGTTTTATATAGGAAACTTGAAAGGACACGGATGTCGCCTAGAGGGGGGGGGTGAATAGGCGATTTAAAACTTTTACGAACGGCTTAACAAATGCGGAATAAAACTAACGTTTAATTTGCCAAGCATACAAAACCTAAATAAACTAGGTTTGCCTATGTGCACCAACAACTTATGCTAAACAAGAAGAGCAACTATGTGATAGCAAGATATATATAACTTCAAGCACGAAGGCTATCACAAAGTAAATTGCATAAGTAAAGGAGCTCGGGTATAGAAATAACCGAGGCACGCGGAGACAACGATGTATCCCGAAGTTCACACCCTTGCGGGTGCTAATCTCCGTTGGAGCGGTGTGGAGGCACAAGGCTCCCCAAACGCCACAGAGGCTCACCGTAATCTCCTCGAGCCCTCCCACCAAGATGGAAGACCCGATCCACTATGGGACCCTTGAGGGCGGTCACCGATCCCGCACAAAGCTTGGGGCTACTCCACAACTTAATTGGAGGCTCCCAAATCCACAAAGCCACTAAGATTGGGGCACACTCCACAACTCAATTGGAGGCTCCCAAGAATCGCCACGGAGGCACCACAAAGCTTGGGAAGATCTCCACAACTTAATTGGAGGTCCCCAAGAAATCCACTGAGCCGTCTAGGGTTCCAAGAACCCAAGAGGAAATAAGCTTCTTGCTTTCACCACCGAATCTCCGAGGAGAACTCAAACCGATGCACCAAATGCAATGGCAAGAAAACACGAAGTGCTCAAATCCTTCTCTCCCAAATCCCACCAAAGCAACAAATGCTATGGAGGATATGAGAGGAAGAACAAAGAGGAAATCCACAAAGAACTCCAAGATCTAGATCTAATAGGTTCCCCTCACTTAGAGGAGAAAGTGATTGGTGGAAATGTAGATCTAGATCTCCTCTCTCTTTTCCCTTAAAAAGATGCAAGAAACATGGAGGGAATGGAGGAGGGAGGGCAAGCTTTGAAGGTCAACAATGGAGGAGAGAGAAGCCCAAAAACGTTATCAGCTCAAGGAGGAAGAAGGGGTATTTATAGGTGGGGAAAAACTGGCCGTTGGAAGCAGCCCGCCGGCCAGTTCGGCCGTAAGTCCGGCGGCGCCGGGCTCTGGGCCGGACGGTCCGGCGGCGCCGGGCTCTGGGCCGGATGGTCCGGCGGCCCGCCGGGCAGATCCGGCGCCCCGCCGAAAGGCGGTTCAGAATAGCAGTCCGGCTGCTCCGCCGGACTGGCCCGGTCTGCCGCCGAAAGGTCCGGCCTGATACCAAAGTTTCGAGGGTTTGAAGGGAATTGGGCTTCATGCTTTGGTTTTGATCTTAAGCATTTGCCTTGCATGCTTTGCATGGTTGAGTATATATAGTGGAAACTCGACCAACAACATTGGTTGGCAATATATGCAATGAAATTCAAGTTCATTCACACGTGCATAGATTGTGGGGGAGTTTGCTCTATATATGATGGTTCTACTAACATCACATACTTTTGTAGTATTTGATGTTAGTGTAATCATCTTAGTCCTTTAAATTCATTATATAAACCCTCTCAAAGAGATTGTCATCAATTACCAAAATGGGGGAGATTGAAAGGGCATGTGCCCCCATGTGTGGTTTTGGTAATTAATGATAATCCCTATGGACTAATGTTTGCATTGAGTCATATTTGTAGGACTTGTCCGTAGACAATGCTTGATCCATATGTTGGGTTCGAGGTTGTAAGAAGTTGAATTTAAAGAAAATTATGTGATGACCAAGGTGTTATTCAAGGAGTGATCCGAAGATTGGTCATAAGGGAGTTGAGCCTATAGAGTGTGTCTTGAGAAATAAGATGGAGTGAACTCTCATGTGCATTCTCAAGACATCATCATTATGAAAGAAGAAGATGAAGTGCAATGTTGATCAAGTCGAAGCGCAAGATCAAGATAGGCTTGTCTTGAGGAATAAGATGGAGTGAACTCTCATGTGCATTCTCAAGACATCATCATTATGAAAGAAGAAGATGAAGTGCAATGTTGATCAAGTCGAAGCGCAAGATCAAGATAGGCTTCTAGAAGATATCATTTGCTTGAAGCTTGGTGTCCATTTGGTGGTAATGGACATGTGAAGATATTTCTACTAGTGTCTCTCCCATAGTGATGTATGGGGGAACAATCCGCAAGACTTCACCGAGCAAGCGCAATCAAGAAAGGTTGTCCAACTTGAGAAGATCAAGATCATCACCATCTAGCTCAAGTGGAATGCGCAAGGCAAAGGTTTGTTCTTGATAGGGTTTCTTTCTTACCGGTCTCATAGTGTGGGAGACCGGGTTTAGGATCGATAGCCGTACTATCAAGAGGGGCTCTCGAGTGAGTAACTTATTCGTATCGTTCGGAGAGAGCTCAAACCTTTGCATACTTGGCATTATCCTTCTTGGTTCTTATTTGGATTTTATCCATGTGAGATTCTAGAGCTTGTGGTTATTTCCATGACAAGCTCTAGCTCATCAAAAACGGATTTCGTATGGAACTCTTATTGCGTTTTTGGTGTTTGGAGAATTTACCGGTTCCTCATATAGAGACACTTATGTCCTCTAAATTCATAGTAAATTCTCCAAACACCAAGAACGCAATAAGAGTTCCATACGAAATCCGTTTTTGATGAGCTAGAGCTTGTCATGGAAATAACCACAAGCTCTAGAATCTCACATGGATAAAATCTCAATGCAAACATTAGTCCATAGGGATTGTCATTAATTACCAATACCACACATGGGGGCACATGCCCTTTCAATCTCCCCCATTTTGGTAATTGATGACAATCTCTTTGAGAGGGTTTATATAATGAATTTAAAGGACTAAGATGATTATACTAACATCAAATACTACAAAAGTATGTGATGTTAGTAGAACCATCATATATAGAGCAAACTCCCCCACAATCTATGCACGTGTGAATGAACTTGAATTTCATTGCATATATTGCCAACCAATGTTGTTGGTGGAGTTTCCACTATATATACTCAACCATGCAAAGCATGCAAGGCAAATGCTTAAGATCAAAACCAAAGCATGAAGCCCAATTCCCTTCAAACCCTCAAAACTTCTCCCCCATTGGCATCCATTGCCAAAATGGGCGGAAAAGCTTAGAAGGCCAATATAGTGAGAGTTCCTCCTCAAGGTGTGCATGACACAAAAAAATGAAAACACATGCACAAATCCAAGGACAAAAATTTGGAGGAAATCAACCTATATTAAGGATCAAAGATTGCAAACAAAAAGGATGACATGATGGTAAAACTTCCAACAAATGAAGGTAGCAATCAAAAGATCCAAAAGCTAATCAAATAAAGATATTATGATAAGACCAAAACAATGCTCTAAATAACATGAAGAAGCTCCCCAAGGTTTGTGCACAACATATTCCATTTGAATTGAAGTATAAGGTGCACAAACATGGAATCATCACTCCCTCGATATTATTCAAAACATCATGATACCAAGTGACATCAAATACTATGATAACCACAAAATGGTGCTTTAAAATGGAATGAGGAAGCTCCCCAAGGTATATGCACAAGATAGAATGTTTGCATTTGAATACAATTTGCACAACATGGAATCCTCACTCCCTCAAAACCATTTAAAAGGAACCATTAGCAAGAGACCATAGAGAAGAAATCAAGCTTAACACTTGCATCACGGAAATGGTTGAGTAACAAATAAGGAACCGACATATTAAACGGCTCAACCAAAGGAATGTGTGATAGGAATGACAAAGCATATTATAAGACTAGTACAAAGATGTACATAGAGCATCCACATAGTCCTCAATGAATGATATTGCTTAGTATTCCATCCCAACACACAAGGTTTGAAAAGATATCAAATAAGGAGATATCATCTCTCATGTGTATAAGTTTCTAAGTAGACAACATCACAAAGATAATTATCACAAAGAAACATGTACACATAAAATAGATACAAAGATTAAAACATGATATCCAAACGAGTTCATGCAATATACCAATGAGATTTTTACTTTTAAAGTATGGCCAAAGGCTCAATTTATCTTATTGCATATTGAAGAACTTCAACCACAAACAAGTCAAAGACATCACAAATATCAACAAGGAAAAGAAGATAGTTGGGATGTTTTGAGAAAAGCAACAAGTATCACAAATAAGTATACCAAAAGAAAGAACTAAATTTGCACTTTCATCAATATTGCACATGTGAGGAACTTGAGGAATTGATATGCAATAAAATTGCTAGATAGACATATTTGGGAAAGGTGAATCATGAGCATGATTTTATATATTCCCCAAAAATATGCACTCATCTCAAATTACACACATTTACAATAGAGAGGTTCCATTAAGATCCTTGCAAATAACGATTTTCATGCCATGAAATGACCCACACAAGGTTAGATGCTATAAAAGTATGCATGAATAAGATACTTGTTACCGAGATATCATTGGAAGGATGTAGTAGATAGGAGTTCTTCAATAATCCTAGCTTGCCACAAAATATCAACTAGTCACCGCTTCATCCTTATTATTGAGACAAGCACCAACATATCTCCCATGTACCTAAAACATATTCAAGTACAATATGGTCCCCAAACTCATTGGGTCCGAAGTAGTTAGAGACACTACAATATATAGGACAAGCTCCACATAAATATGTGCATATAGTTATGAACTTGAATTTCATGCACATCTTAGCCGATTTAGGATTTATTGGAGTTTACCCTATATATTGGATCAAAGAAAGCAAAGCATGTCATAGAGTATACATTTAGTGAATATGCATGCACAAGACTTTCAAGAGCCAAAAGAGATATAATTTGGACAAAACACCAAGAAGACCAAGAATTCACACAAAGGTGTGAAGAACTAAAGGTTGTCCAAATTATTCCAAAGAATCAACTCAACATAAGATTGACTCCAAGGTCCACCAAGTGAACAAAGCAAACGCCAATGAGCATAAAGGATCACTAAAACACACAAGCCCAAAGACTTATCTCATTTTAAGAATATGAAGCAAAAACAAGAAAAGAGATAGCCATTCTCCCAAAGAGAGCAAGGTTCAAACAAACAAACCAAACTCTCCACTCTTTTTATGATGGCACACTAAGTACCAAAAAGAAAAGATTTATCTTCCAACAATAACCAAAACCAATTGAAATAAGCCATAAGAGTATGTTATAGCAAATATAGGAGAGCTCCCCCAAGATTAGTGCATTATTTATGATTTTGCATTTGAATACAAAATGCACACAAAATGGGATCATTATCTCTACCTACATTAATAACACAAAACAAGTTCAACAAAATCAAATGGAAACACAAAAGTCAAGGAAGACAATGGGAATTTAAAACAAATACAATTCTTGGCAAGAGGAAAGGAAATTAAAACAATAGCCAATAAAAAATGATCAATATATATATACCACATGATAAAGTACCAATTGTCCAAGGACAAGAGGTATTTGGAGTTAATAAATTCTTGGTGGCATTTTACACATAAATCCAAGATCATCTTCACAACAAAGAAGCATATGACAAGGATAAGAATTAAACACCATGCTAAAGAAGATATTCTTGATAGACTCAAATAGTTAAACAATCACGCAAAGCAATAATTAGGATAACTTGAAGCAAATGGTTTTCCAACTTTGATGTAGAATTCCACATTTTAGGAAAACCCTACCAAGAAAGTATCTCACAAACAAGATCCAAAGCAAGAGAAATAAAACAATTTGGAAAATTGAAACTTGTTTGAGCAAACATGTCACATAGAAGAAAGATAATTTACAATATCAACACTATGTGACACAACCTCAAATATACACATTTTATTGGTTTGTAGTATGCACAAAGCATATTACTCCCCCATAATGTGATAAAGCATTTATTTTCACAAGAGGCAAATGAAATCCAATATGACAAGATTAATGGAAATTATAGAATTTGAATTTCTCATGAACATGACATACCACATAGAGACTAGATAAATTCAAATATTGACACTAAGTGGTATTCCTCATGTGCACACATATTTAGGATTGTGAAGTGCCAAAGCATATCACTCCCCCAAAATGGGATAGTCCATTAGTCTCTCAAAAGAGCCAAATAATATAAAAGAAGATGCAATAGGCTCAAACACAAACACACATACATGGTGTGCAAACCCACAAGTACATACTTGATTAATCAAAATAAAAAAATAGGTAGCACAACATATACCAACACATGTAATGGAACACAACCAACACATGCAAAAGGGGCGAGTAACTTTCAATATAGATAAGTTGAGAACATGTTACCGCAAAGAGGAACATTAGATATATGATATAAACAAGATAATCCAATTGACTTGACTTGAGACAATATATTGATGAAGATCCCTTAATTCTTCATGATATAGCCAAGTCTCCAATGCCCTCCAACAAACACCTATTGATCAAGTTTTGGTGTGATGTCCCCAACCAAGTTGGGTCCTAAGAGGTTAGTCACAATAGGCTTGGCCACCCAAATGGTTCTTTTCTTGACACCACATTGAGTACCAACAAATTTGGCAAACACATTGCCAACCTTATCCTTGCAAAGTGAATAAGCATCATCAATTATGATAGGGTTGGATGAGTTACCCATAGTGCATGAAGAAGATAGATGACCCTTTTCACGGCATATGTAGCATGTTCTTTTCTTCACCTTCTTCTCACTTGATTTCTCCACAATGGGAGCATTAGCTTGATTCTTCTTGGGAAGCGACCTTTCTTCAACACGAGGTTGAGCATGGCCTTGAACTTGAGGCCGCTTCCCTTGTTGCTTCTCAACTAGTGCCTTCATCTTCAAAGGGCAAGATCTAACATGGTGCCCTTCAATTTTGCACTTGAAGCAAACAATCTTGGCCGAATCTTTGACTTGTCCTTGGCCCTTCTTATTCTTGTTAACCTTGGACTTCTTCTTGTTGTTGTTAGAGATAAACCCAAGTCCACTCTTGTCATTGGGGGATTTTTGCACACTCAACATATTGTCGAGTTTGGATTTCCCTTCATGACTCTTTACCAAGTCTTTCTTCAAAGAAGAGACTTGGGCCTTGAGCTCTTCGATTTCCTCTACATGGTTAGTAACAACACAAGTACTAGAGGAAGTAGAAGCTTCATTGTTAGAGCAAGAAGGAAAGGAAAGTAATTCATCACAAGATGTAGCAATGTTATGAGTGGATGAATTACTAGGACTAGCACAAGGCAATATGACATTTTGAGAAGTAGTGCAAATGTCCACATGAGGCTCACTAGATGTTACCTTTGACATAATAGCCTCATGAGCTAATTTTAACCTATCATGGGAAGCTAGAAGATCCTCATGGGAGCTAGAGAGCTTTCCATGTTTTTCTTCTAATTTCCCATAATTGCTAGTTAGCAAATCAAGTTGAGCCCTTAGCTCAACATTCTCCTTCAAGATGGATGCTTCACAAGAAGTAGAGTTAGTAGCACAAGCATCATCACTATTGGACAGCGGAGAAGGCAATTTAGTAAGCTCATTTGAATTAGAAGCTTTAAGTTGCTCATGCGACTCGGTGAGAATGATGGGCTCACACGAAATGACCCTAGAGTCATTTTTAAGAAGCACAACATTCTCAAGGAGTTTAGCATAAGTAACCACAAGCTCTTCATATTTAGTTTCAAAATCATTTGCCACCACAAGAGTTCTATCATAGGATTTCTTTATTTTAGATAACCCTAAAGTAAAGGTCTCCTCAAGAGATTCCTTGGTGGTTTGTTCTTCTTCTAGAGCTTCTTTTAGATCCGCGATCTCATCCGCGTAATCACGGGCATGACCTTGCATTTTAGAAATGGTATTCTCATGCTCCTCAATAATTTTATTGCTCTCGGTGGCAATAGCCAAAATCTTATAGAAGTAAGAGCAAGCAATTTCATTCTTACGAATAGCATGAAAAAACATTTCACTCTTCTCAAATAAAGAGGCAAAGTCATCATCCTCTTCTTCATTATCCTCATCATCATCACTAGATATATTGGGTTCCAAAGTAGGAGTTACCTTTGAAGACCTAGCCATAAGGCACATGTGGGAACCAAGAGATGATGAAGAAGAATCACTTGAAGCTCTAATTAAAATCTTGTCTTGGCCCATGGAATAATTGTTTTCCTCTACATTGTTAGACACACAACAACTAGAGGAAGTAGATATAATTGTATCATGGAAACAAGACAAATCAAGCATATCATCATGAGATTTATTCATGCAACTTGCACATGATATGCAAGGACTATCAACACAAGCATGTAAAGCATTTATGGTGCTAGAAGTGGTTAAGTCCAAAGATGAAGCATGGCAATGAGATAGAGATGAATGATCATCACAAATAAGCTCACTATCAACATTACAATTTCCATCACCACTCACCATAGAGTTACCTTGTGTCTTACCACACATTGGTGAAGTGGATGAGAGTTCATCACGGCCGGAAGTGGAGGGAATACAATCAACCTCAAAAGTGTTGGACACATCATATTTTTCTTGAATCTTTGTCCAAAACTCATGAGCGTTACGGAAAGGCATGATTGCAAGAATAACTGCATCGCTCACAAAATCAACAAGCACATTAGAAGCTCGAGAATTAAGATAAGAGTTTCTCTTCTCCTCTAAAGATAGACTTTGGGAATCCTTAGGAGGAGAGAAACCCATATCTAAAATTCTCTCTATATTTGGGTCCATATCACGAAAATGATTAAGCATCCAAATTTTCCATATATCATAATTAGTGCCATCAAATATAAAAGTGTCATTGTGCACTAATCCCCTAGCCGACATCTTTGCTCTCAAGGCGGTGAAGCCTTAAAATGAGAGACCTCGCTCTGATACCAATTGAAAGGACACGGATGTCGCCTAGAGGGGGGGGGTGAATAGGCGATTTAAAACTTTTACGAACGGCTTGACAAATGCGGAATAAAACTAACATTTAATTTGCCAAGCATACAAAACCTAAATAAACTAGGTTCACCTATGTGCACCAACAACTTATGTTAAAGAAGAAGAGCAACTATGTGATAGCAAGATATATAACTTCAAGCACGAAGGCTATCACAAAGTAAATTGCATAAGTAAAGGAGCTCGGGTATAGAAATAACCGAGGCACGTGGAGACAATGATGTATCCCGAAGTTCACACCCTTGCGGGTGCTAATCTCCGTTGGAGCGGTGTGGAGGCACAAGGCTCCCCAAACGCCACGGAGGCTCACCGTAATCTCCTCGAGCCCTCCCACCAAGATGGAAGACCCGATCCACTATGGGACCCTTGAGGGCGGTCACCGATCCCGCACAAAGCTTGGGGCTACTCCACAACTTAATTGGAGGCTCCCAAATCCACAAAGCCACTAAGATTGGGGCACACTCCACAACTCAATTGGAGGCTCCCAAGAATCGCCACGGAGGCACCACAAAGCTTGGGAAGATCTCCACAACTTAATTGGAGGTCCCCAAGAAATCCACTGAGCCGTCTAGGGTTCCAAGAACCCAAGAGGAAATAAGCTTCTTGCTTTCACCACCGAATCTCCGAGGAGAACTCAAACCGATGCACCAAATGCAATGGCAAGAACACACGAAGTGCTCAAATCCTTCTCTCCCAAATCCTACCAAAGCAACAAATGCTATGGAGGATATGAGAGGAAGAACAAAGAGGAAATCCACAAAGAACTCCAAGATCTAGATCTAATAGGTTCCCCTCACTTAGAGGAGAAAGTGATTGGTGGAAATGTAGATCTAGATCTCCTCTCTCTTTTCCCTTAAAAAGATGCAAGAAACATGGAGGGAATGGAGGAGGGAGGGCAAGCTTTGAAGGTCAACAATGGAGGAGAGAGAAGCCCAAAAACGTTATCAGCTCAAGGAGGAAGAAGGGGTATTTATAGGTGGGGAAAAACTGGTCGTTGGAAGCAGCCCACCGGCCAGTTTGGCCGTAAGTCCGGCGGCGCCGGGCTCTGGGCCGGACGGATCCGGCGCCCCGCCGAAAGGCGATTCAGAATAGCAGTCCGGCCTGGCCGGACCAGGGGCCGAACTGGACAGCCCAAAAACCAAATAACTTTTGCAAGGAAACTCCGAATGAGATGAAACCAATTTTGTTGGAAAGCTAACAACAAGGAGAACCAAATATTAAGAACCAGAAAGGGAGAATTTACTATGAATTTAGAGGACATAAGTGTCTCTATATGAGGAACCGGTAAATTCTCCAAACACCAAAAATGCAATAAGAGTTCCATACGAAATCCGTTTTTGATGAGCTAGAGCTTGTCATGGAAATAACCACAAGCTCTAGAATCTCACATGGATAAAATCCAAATAAGAACCAAGAAGGATAATGCCAAGTATGCAAAGGTTTGAGCTCTCTCCGAACGATACGAATAAGTTACTCACTCGAGAGCCCCTCTTTATAGTACGGCTATCGATCCTAAACCCGGTCTCCCACACTATGAGACCGGTAAGAAAGAAACCCTATCAAGAACAAACCTTTGCCTTGCGCATTCCACTTGAGCTAGATGGTGATGATCTTGATCTTCTCAAGTTGGACAACCTTTCTTGATTGCGCTTGCTCGGTGAAGTCTTGCGGATTGTTCCCCCATACATCACTATGGGAGAGACACTAGTAGAAATATCTTCACATGTCCATTACCACCAAATGGACACCAAGCTTCAAGCAAATGATATCTTCTAGAAGCCTATCTTGATCTTGCGCTTCGACTTGATCAACATTGCACTTCATCTTCTTCTTTCATAATGATGATGTCTTGAGAATGCACATGAGAGTTCACTCCATCTTATTCCTCAAGACAAGCCTATCTTGATCTTGCGCTTCGACTTGATCAACATTGCACTTCATCTTCTTCTTTCATAATGATGATGTCTTGAGAATGCACATGAGAGTTCACTCCATCTTATTTCTCAAGACACACTCTATAGGGTCAACTTCCTTATGACCAATCTTCGGATCACTCCTTGAATAACACCTTGGTCATCACATAATCTTCTTTAAATTCAACTTCTTCAACCTTGAACCCAACATATGGATCAAGCATTGTCTACGGACAAGTCCTACAAATATGACTCAATGCAAACATTAGTCCATAGGGATTGTCATTAATTACCAAAACCACACATGGGGGCACATGCCCTTTCAAAACTCATTAGTCCCGGTTGGTAATACCAACCGGGACTAAAGGCTTGGTCTTTAGTCCCGGCTGGTGTTACCAGCCAGGACTAATGAGTCTGGCAACGGGCGGATTCGACCCCAGAGCCTTTAGTCCCGGTTCGTATTATGAACCGGGACTAAAGGTTCAAAACGAACCGGGACTAATGGTTTCTGGGGTCCTGCAGCCGAAAAAGCAGTGGGGCCCAGGGCATCAATCCCGGTTCATAGTGCAACCGGGACTAATGCCCTGGAATATTAGACTGGTTTTCCACTAGTGGCCGTCACCATGTGTATCTACTCCGATAACGGTATCGACTCTGCACCGGCAGTCTCCATCGCTGGTCCGTCTTTATCGTCATCGTTCGAGACTTCACCGACCATGACGCAATCGCTTCTAATCTATGTGTCTTCGTCCACGCCATGGCACGTACGTGCACCCGTTGGTCTGATCAACCGATCTCGTGCGCGTCTCCGTCAAGCACGTCCCTGAGCACATGCCTACCACCGCGCTAGTATCGGGCTGCTGCTGTGTCGCCCCTTCAGGCCGCAGCGCCGCTGCCCTTGGTCCAAGCCGCCGGCTTCCAATGCGCCTTCCTAGGCACGCACTTTTGTGCTCACATTGTTGTATCGACTCACGCTTTGCAGCTACACCGCCACTTCGGGGTGTAGCGTCACTGCACGCGGTCATCTTTGTTGTCCCTGCGCACCGACGTCCTAGGAGGTTGCCGCACCGCCTCCCATGGCACGGATCGCCACGTCCGTGCAAGGTCTTCATCAAGCCATCGGGTTATTCCTCGCCTACTTCGAGTACCGCCATCGCGCCTCTACGGGTTACGTGCATGGCCACTTTTGTCCATCGCCGTTCCCGCCACCTACACCATCATCTTCGTCCACTACGACTTCGTCGCCAGCGTCATCGCCTCATCCTAGACCATGTCTACTCCAACAACCACGAACGTCATCGGCATCTCTCTTCGCCGCTCTGAATCTGACAACCGTTCTGGAGCCTCCTCTGCTAGTCTCTCTGACATGGCACGGAGTTCATACTAGTCCCGTTCTACACATGCTGCAACACCGTCGTGTGCATTCTTCCCTGACGTGTCCTCGGAGTTGGCAACTCCGGTGTGGCGCCTCACATATGGAGTTCTCGACAAGATCGTCCTTGGCATCGACACTCTCTTCGACGATTGCCTTGATCGAGTCCACGCCTTCATCATGCGCGCCTTCATGCGCCCACGACTCCATGGTGCTCTCATGAGCTCGTGGCTTCAAGTGCGGCTCCATCAACACCAGGAACCCCAACCACGACATCGACCACGGCGTCCCCTCGCACGTCTACCTCGATGAAGGTTGCAGCGCCCACCTCTCTCGGCTACCTCGATATCGGCACAAGGTCTAACACCTCGCATGAGCACTCCGCGGCTTTCTCTACAGTCCAAGTATCTGTGATGCAACTCCGTCCATGATGCTCCCGCTCCGACTGCAGGGGAGTGTCAGCCCGTTGGTCTCTACACCTTCGGTTTCTCTCCAGTCTGACCATCTATGACACTACAGTTGTTCATGTCACTATCGCTACGACTGTGGGGGAGTGTTAGAGATATGTTAGGCTATGTATTAGGATAGGTTAGGTAGAGATTACTTGTCTTCTACTCCAAGTCTACTCCATGTACGCCTATATATACTCGTCTGAGAGGCTCAATAATATATCCAACACATTATGCCAATCCCCCTCTCTATCGTTCTTGAAAGGGCATGTGCCCCCATGTGTGGTTTTGGTAATTAATGACAATCCCTATGGACTAATGTTTGTATCGAGTTATATTTGTAGGACTTGTCCGTAGACAACTCTTGAGCCATATGTTGGTTTCAAGGTTGTAAGAAGATGCATATAAAGAAGATTATGTGATGACCAAGGTGTTATTCAAGGAGTGATTCGAAGATTGGTCATAAGGGAGTTGAGCCTATAGAGTGTGTCTTGAGGAATAAGATGGAGTGAACTCTCATGTGCATTCTCAAGACATCATCATTATGAAAGAAGAAGATGAAGTGCAATGTTGATCAAGTCGAAGCGCAAGATCAAGATAGGTTTGTCTTGAGGAATAATATGGAGTGAACTCTCATGTGCATTCTCAAGACATCATCATTATGAAAGAAGATGATGAAGTGCAATGTTGATCAAGTCGAAGCGCAAGATCAAGATAGGCTTCTAGAAGATATCATTTGCTTGAAGCTCGGTGTCCATTTGGTGGTAATGGACATGTGAAGATATTTCTACTTGTGTCTCTCCCATAGTGAAGTATGGGGGAACAATCCGCAAGACTTCACCGAGCAAGCGCAATCAAGAAAGGTAGTCCAACTTGAGAAGATCAAGATCGTCACCATCTAGCTCAAGTGGAATGCGCAAGGCAAAGGTATGTTCTTGATAGGGTTTCTTTCTTACCGGTCTCATGGTGTGGGAGACCGGGTTTAGGATCGATAGCCGTACTATCAAGAGGGGCTCTCGAGTGAGTAACTTATTCGTATCGTTCGGAGAGAGCTCAAACCTTTGCATACTTGGCATTATCCTTCTTGGTTCTTATTTGGATTTTATCCATGTGAGATTCTAGAGCTTGTGGTTATTTCCATGATAAGCTCTAGCTCATCAAAAACGGATTTCGTATGGAACTCTTATTGCGTTTTTGGTGTTTGGAGAATTTACCGGTTCCTCATATAGAGACAGTTATGTCCTCTAATTTCATAGTAAATTCTCCCTTGCTGGTTCCTTGTTGTTAGCTTTCCAACAAAATTGGTTTCATCTCATTCGGAGTTTCCTTGCAAAAGTTATTTGGTTTTTGGGGCTGTCCAGTTCGGCCCCTGGTCCGGCCAGGCCGGGCTCCAGGCCGGACCTTCCGGCGGCAGACCGGGCCAGTCCGGCGGAGCAGCCGGACTGCTATTCTGAACCGCCTTTCGGCGGGGCGCCGGATCCGTCCGGCGGGCCGCCGGACCGTCCGGCCCAGAGCCCGGTGCCGCCGGACTTACGGCCGAACTGGCCGGCGGGCTGCTTCCAACGGCCAGTTTTTCCCCACCTATAAATACCCCTTCTTCCTCCTTGAGCCATCAACGTTTTTGGGCTTCTCTCTCCTCCATTGTTGACCTTCAAAGCTTGCCCTCCCTCCTCACTTCCCTTCATGTTTCTTGCATCTTTTTAAGGGAAAAGAGAGAGGAGATCTAGATCTACATTTCCACAAATCACTTTCTCCTCTAAGTGAGGGGAACCTATTAGATCTAGATCTTGGAGTTCTTTGTGGATTTCCTCCTTGTTCTTCCTCTCATATCCTCCATAGCATTTGTTGCTTTGGTAGGATTTGGGAGAGAAGGATTTGAGCACTTCGTGTGTTCTTGCCATTGCATTTGGTGCATCGGTTTGAGTTCTCCTCGGAGATTCGGTGGTGAAAGTAAGAAGCTTATTTCCTCTTGGGTTCTTGGAACCCTAGACGGCTCAGTGGATTTCTTGGGGACCTCCAATTAAGTTGTGGAGATCTTCCCAAGCTTTGTGGTGCCTCCATGGCGATTATTGGGAGCCTCCAATTGAGTTGTGGAGTGTGCCCCAATCTTAGTGGCTTTGTGGATTTGGGAGCCTCCAATTAAGTTGTGGAGTAGCCCCAAGCTTTGTGCGGGATCGGTGACCGCCCTCAAGGGTCCCATATTGGATCGGGTCTTCCATCTTGGTGGGAGGGCTCGAGGAGATTACGGTGAGCCTCCGTGGCGTTTGGGGAGCCTTGTGCCTCCACACCGCTCCAACGGAGATTAGCACCCGCAAGGGTTTGAACTTCGGGATACATCGTTGTCTCTGCGTGCCTCGGTTATTTCTATACCCGAGCTCCTTTACTTATGCAATTTACTTTGTGATAGCCTTCGTGCTTGAAGTTATATATATCTTGCTATCACATAGTTGCTCATCTTGTTTAGCATAAGTTGTTGGTGCACATAGGTGAACCTAGTTTATTTAGGTTTTGTATGTTTGACAAATTAAACGTTAGTTTTATTCCGTATTTGTCAAGCCGCTCGTAAAAGTTTTAAATCGCCTATTCACCCCCCCCCCCCCCTCTAGGCGACATCCGTGTCCTTTCAGTTCTACAGTTAAAACTATGTTGATACGAAAATGTGAATGATTTTACTTAAAGAAAAGTGCAGACTGATGATGGATGATGAAAGTTTACATGATCTGGAGCGGCTCAGTTCTAACTGATTTCCAGTGATTAACGAGTTGCTCATTAGCCAATGATGACTTTCACAAGTTTGCATGATGCACCACTAGACGTGTTGCTCTTTTACTTGTGAAAACAGATGTATACGACTTGATCTTGCTTGGGTATTTCTATTGTTACTGGCTATAGCAGATGAACACTCTTCTGAGCTGTACTCCCTCCGTTTAAAAATATAAGATGTTCTAGCTTTGTGAAGCGAATATATCTAGCATAATATATTATTTTCATAAAGCTAAAACATCTTATATTTCCAAACGGAGAGAGTAGGTGCGAATGGTGTTAGCTTTGCCTATTTTCTGTTTTCGCAGAACTTATTGGCCTGGGGCCTTACTTATCTTGCTTGCTCCTATTTAGTTCAAATAATTTGAAAGGAAAATCAGACTATGGCCATCGTAATCTTTTTCTTGGCTAGTTACTGTTTTCTATGAACATACTCCAAGAGTTGGTTACTTTTGTATTGGAGAACATCAAGATAAGTGCAGGCGTCCCACATGGCTGTCTGATGGATGATATGTTTTGTATGTCAGTGTTGGCGGGCAAGTGATTCCTGCGTTTGTTGAATGCATCATGCTTAAGCAAATATATTTGTTGAAAGGGAACCACTTTGAACTTTTAAAAAAGAACTTCACTTCATTGGTTCAAGCAGACCAAAAAACGCAAATGTGATACTATGGGCAGCATTTTATTTTGCCGAAATTTATAGCTAACAGCCATCTACATGGAGTTCTGCCGGGATGGGTTAGAGTATATCGCAAGAATGGTCT
Organism: Dactylis glomerata; assembly: GCA_007115705.1. Classification (NCBI taxonomy): domain Eukaryota; kingdom Viridiplantae; phylum Streptophyta; class Magnoliopsida; order Poales; family Poaceae; genus Dactylis; species Dactylis glomerata. The sequence goes on along the minus strand of QXEO01000464.1, from coordinate 11,867,243 downwards.
CTCAGGTTTCAGAAAAGCATCAAGATCAACATGTCAATATCAGGTTATAATTAACACATGCCTTAAGCAACCGTGAAGAAGCAAGTAAATTGCAGGTTTGCTCTACTTCCGGTTCTGAATGCTATCCTCCAATCAACCAGATTGAACAGAAAAGATTAACGGCTCTACTACATTGTTCTGCAATTATACGCTACATATCTGTTCATATAGCAGAAAAATATGTCGGCGGATGTGTCTTGAAAAAGATTTCACAAACTTTACAATCTGTCAAGAAAAATGTGTTCTGCATTCTAAACCAAACCGGCTCCATGCTCACCACAGGTATGCTAACTTATTTACATCTCTATGATGAAAAATCAGTGCCTCGCGTCCGGAGTTACTTTCATCTCACTGCAAGATGCAAATGAGGCTTAGGGGATCTCGCTCCTGTCTTCCTTCATTATCCCAGAGGATGATAGTTCGCCCCTAGAATCCGGGATGCAGATGTCTGCTGTGTCTCTTAATTCAAAGAGGAGGGCATCCCAGAAATTTCCTGTGAGGAAAGGGAGACAACATATCTGGGTTAGCACTCTATCAGCATGATGAGATCATGGAGAGAAGAAATAACAGCAGAGTTTGCAATGAAATGCATAGCTAATAGCATGAATTGCACCGTGTCAATTCATTGTACTCGCTGAAACCTGTGTTTCCTGGTTAAATAGCATTTAACATAAGATTCACAATCTAGCTTATTTAAACAATGTGCCAGACTGACGGACAATTTTGACACCTTGGCTGTAAAGAAGATCTGAACTTGAAGCTAAATGCTAATTCTATCCTGAGGCCAATTCAAGAAGAAACATAACTATAAAGGCCAATGGTTAGAACTTTCAGCAAGTTGAGGCTTGTTAGATAACGGATGGATAAATTGAAAAAGGGTATGATTACAGGGAATATGCTACAATTACAGAAGCCAAATTAACCTGTATGCTATGCATATTTTGCCCTTATACCGTGTGTATTAATTAATTAATTGGCAGCAATAGTTTCGCTCTTATTTTTTTTAACATATTCTATTATCTCACATCAATTATGAAATGACTAATTTTAATGGAGATTTAGAGCATCATTCAAGTAAATGCAAATTGAGATCAGACAGAAAATGTAAAAAAAAATCTAGTCATGTTGTTTAACTTGAATATTAGAGCAGGTCCAGGTCCATCTCACAGATTCATTGACAACAAAGGCGCCTTGGACAACCACAGATTTTTTTTAGGGTTTACAAACAAGGACACAAATCCTCATTAGGCCATGCACTATGTTGCATCGACTCAATGAAAAAATGTTTCAGACAAAGAATCGCTACTCATTTGCTACTATGTGTAGAACCACATCAAACTGTACAAATGGGGCCCAAGAGAAATAGAAGAGGATAGTCTATTTGCTCCACATCCGGTGTGAACGGGCTGACCACAAGCAAGTGGGCCATGCTAGGTATTAAAGAATCCTTGTGTATTGCTATGAGTCGAATCAAATTGTTGATTCGCTTTTTTATATCGGAGCAATGAGTCGATGCCCTGCTATGTATAGCACCGCATCATATGCTTGTATGATTCGCTTTTACACCACATAGTGGATGGTCTTACCGTTGTTATAAAAGCTTACCATAAAATTGCAGAATAGAGGTCGAGATGTACAATTCCGCTCATTACTATAACCCCAGGTCATGTAGCAATGAATCTTACATATCTCAAAATGCAATATGGACCTAAAATAAAGCTGAAAAATTCCTAAGATTTATATGTACCCCATTCATGTCTATTACTTCCTCCGTTCCAAAATATAAGATGTTTTTGCCTTTTTTAACACACATGTACCTAGAGAAAGGCTAAAACATCTTATATTTTGGAATAGAGGGAGTAGGTATGTACAAGTCACACATACCTTGGGGTATGTACAAAACATGATGTCTTTTGTATGTATTAGGTATGGTGCCCAGGTACCATGGTGCACCGGTTATTTTACCTATATATAAAATGAGATGGTATCCCTAGGTGTATGTACTCCCATGTTTAACATACTACATAGATAAGTCAATTATACCTATTTATAATTTTTAATATACTTCATTGGTAAATACTAGATACCTCAAAGTGAGTTTTATGAAAAAAATATTTGAGTCTATATACCTGATAATATTTGCATATATACTGCATAGGGGCATAGGGAAATAGTGGGATAGCCACCCGGCTAGCTATACACCCAGATTTAGCCCTTGGATCATCTATAGGTTATTTTCCACCTTAGATCTAAACTAACACCGTTATATTCCGTTCCCCTCACCAAACCCCACCGCCCCCATCCGCAGGCCCCTCTGCGCTTCCCTCGTCACTGTACGGACTGATCTTTTTTATCCCCAAAACCGAACCCCTCCGGTCCCCCACATCTCCCTTTCCCCACGGCAAAATCCCTCCCCACCTTTCTTCTCCGCCTTCGCTGGAATCCCCGGCCGCCGCCAGCCGTGTGCAGTCCCCAGCCGCTGGCCGCACGTAGTGTCTCCCGCCAGCGTCCGGCATAGACCCTAGGTCGTTGCCGCCCTGACTGCTAGGTCGCCTCACCTCCGGAGCCACGACCCACGAACCAGAAAGCATCACGAGCACCAGAGATCGACGGGAGCACTGCCCAGAGCAACACGTCTGAGCGGGAAACTTTGCTTTCTCCGCCGCGGATGGACGAGGGACTGCAGGGAGCGGTCTCGCATGCATCGCTAGGAGAAAAATCCTTCTCTTTGCTTTACGTTTCTCTCAATCTCTTCCCGTGATTTTTTGCTTCCCTGAATCAATTTCTCTCTCTTGGATAAGCATTGTCTCTCTCTCCTGCTTTCATTTCAGTTGTAGTTTTTCTTGGCTCTAGCAGGTGCGCCGCAGCATTAGCGAGATCTAAATTTGCTTCACTTTTATTTCGATTTGGATTTTGTTGTCTTCTCGATCCAGATTCTGTGTTAATTTTTGTTTACATTGTGTTTTACATATCCAGATCCCACGTGCACTCAAATGAAGTTTGAAATTTTCGATCTGGATTTGCTTCACCGTGGGATGTTAATTTTATTGTGCGAGTGTGTTCCCCATTCAGACCCATGTGATTTTCCTGTGTTAAGTACCCAACTAGTTCAGTATCCTTTTTTCGATCGGGTTTTTCCGGTGTGATCTGGATCTGCAAACACTGTTAACTATCCAGATTACATCTGTGATTTCTATATTTTCCCTATCCAGACTCTGTTCAAATTTCAAACTAAACGCCATGGAAGATTCAGAAATTAAGACTAGAATTTTTCAAAATAATTAAAACAAAACATGCAGCACGCCCTGGGCAGATGCTTTTCCATAAAAAACAAAACATAGCTCGCGGCGGATGTGGTGTCAACTAGTCCAAAGGGAACCGGCTTCTGCCAAGTGAAAAGAAAACAAAACACGCCACTTGAGCCACGGTGAACCAAAAAAGTTTAACGGTTGGGTAACGGCGAAGACGTTATGCACGAATCGCTGCACATGAATCCAACGACAGTCACGACGTGCATAGCTAGCCACCCGGCTAGCAAATCCGCGTCGATACTGCATATGTGTACATAAAAGTGATATATATTAAAAAAAAACTAAGGGTTCTGCTGAATGTTTTTCATACTACTTGTATTGAGGTACATTAGAATAATTTTTTTGCACTAAAACTTTAGGGCCTTTTATTCATAAAACAATGCTCCAGCACGATCAGCCCGAAGACTGGTCGTTCCAGGTCCATCCAACAACTCGTCTCATCCTGCCTGCAAGCGTACTTGGCGCACAGGTGAGCCGGCAAATTAGACGCCCTTATTACATCTGAATTACAAAAAGATTAAAGTTCGAGACTAGCCCCTCAATTTCTAAGAGTAAAGGTGCTACAACTGAGCGAGAAACCGCGCGCGAGTTCCAGAGATCAACGACCTCTAAGCAATCCACTTCCATCACCACTCGCGTAAAACCCCGGAGCTTGGCAAAGATCACACTATCTCTGAGAGAAAGAGCTTCTGCTATCATTGGATCAGTGATCCCCGGATAGGGTTTGCTCCAAGCCCCTATGAAGCCATTCGGAGATCTTGCAACTCCTCCTGCTCCACCTTTGAATGCATCAAAGGAGATGCTGCATTGTGTTTATTTTTACACAGTCGTCCTTTGGAGGCCTCCATCGATGACCTGGAAGGACTTTCGCTTGAATGAGAGGAACCTCAAGCAAAGCTAGCGCGTCCCTTGTCATCTTCATTGATTGAGTTGGATCGAGACCACCCTGATCATGCACTATTTTGTTCCTAGATGTCCAGATCGCCCACATAACAGTGATGTTCTTGGCTCGGTCTCTGTTTGTTGTGTTTGTTGATTACAGAGCAAATCTCTCGACCAAGTAGCTGGGTGTAGGTTTGGTAGTTTTAGATCCAACCAATTACGAGCTTCACTCCAGAACTTCTTCGCATGCGTGCATTGAATCAATGCGTGCATCATATCTTCGTTTGCATCAAGACAAACTTTGCATCGCCCCAAAGGTGCAATATGTCGGTACTGCAGTGTGGAGGCCTCCACGGTACGCGCCACCAGAACACACACATTTTTGGTACAACCTGCAACTTCCACAAGCGGTTCCACATCTGTGTTTCAGAATTAGAGGATTCCGTGATCGTCCCTTCCTTTAGAGTGCTATGCTCGTTCTACGTCATTAGAGATTGATACGCCGATTTACTGAGCTATATTGGGAATGATAAAAAGGTGTAATACCCTCGTATAGGAGTATATAAGAGGAGTGAGATGGTATACAAATATATAAATCGACACGGATTTGCTACCACCGGTGATACCTACGCACGCCCTTAGAGACGTTAGATGCAGTTCCGTGATTCATGCTGCTGTTAGCTTCCGTTAGCCGCGGTGACAACAGCAAAAATGCCATTTCCGTTAGCTGTCTTTGGGTATCACCATGCCGCCGCCCACAGCACCACGACGAAGCCACCGCCCCTGCCAGTGACCCGCACGACCACCATCCGTGCTCCCGGTCGGCCGGTACCCCTTCAACTCCTGGATCCCAGACGTGCGACCTCCAGTAGGACGGGGACGGGGCGGTGCGACCTCCAGCAGAATGGAGAAGGGGATGTGCGACCTCAAGCAGCTGAGCAGGACGGGACAGGCTGGCCTCACTCCAGTGGTGTGGTGCTCTTGCATCGCAGTTCTGGCGCAGAGAACGGCGGGGATCCCGGCTAGCCGGCCACGGCAACAAAAACGGTGAGAGGATTCCGGCGGTGGAGATAGGTAGGGCGGCGGGATTCGAGCTAGGGCCGGCAACAACAACGAATTCAGCTCCTCATCCACCAATCCTATAAAGTAAAGAAATCAAAAGCATGTACGGCCAGCACCCGTGTCCGGCTCCATATCGCCGACCGCAATGCAATCCAGCCAGAATTGAGACATTGATTCTCCAATTTAGGAAACCAAGGAAAATTGGTTCTCAAGCATATTTAATTTTGAGATTCCCTCAACAAAATAAGCTAGACCAAGAATCTACAGTACAGACGCGAAGCATACAAATCATTCTATGCAGGACATTAAATCATTTGAGAACATTCCAGATCCGGATTAATAAAAATCCGTTCAAATCTTAATCATCAAAACTGTCCAAGGATCTGGATCGTGAACATTTCATGAACCAAAAAAAATCTAATTGGTTTGCATCTTGCAAACATTGGCCTCACACAGACCAAGACAAAAACTTCACAAGATATAGAAAAAGGTTGGGGAAAATGCGACCAACCACCGGTGCGTGGAGATGCTTCCATTGACCGGAGATACTAGATGAGAGCATCTCTAGCCGTTGAAGGCCCCCAGGCCGAAATCCGGCGCTATTTAGCGCCGGATGGATGAAAATTTCGGCCTGGGGAGGCCCATGTTTCCAGCGGCGAGCCCAGGACACTATTTGAATTCAAACACAAAGTATACGAAAAGCGCACAAAGTAGACGAAGTTTGGCGAAATTTAGCGATATTTATATTAATATGGCGAAATATAGAGTTATTTTACATATATAGGCCGAATTCGTCATATATTCGAATTTGACTAACCTAAACTTAAAAACACGCGTTTTTTACATGCCGAAATGGCGGTAGAAACGCGTGTAGTCGCCGCCGTCGGAGGAGGAGTCGTCGTCCTGCGGCGGCGGCGCCTGGCGGCTCGAGCCCTGCCCAGCGTCGCCGAAACGTGGCAGCGTTGGGCGGTAGAGCTCGTCGTCGCTGGACTCCTCCAGCTTGACGACCGGCGGCGCGCCGCATCGAGGTAGCGCGGCGGCGGCGGCGCGACGCTGTGCGGCGGCCAGGTCCAGCAGCGGCAGCTGCTCCCGCTCCTCCCGCTCCCACTCCCGCCGAGACCACTCCAGCGCCGCGCGCATGGCGTTCTCGGCGGGGACGACGTCGCGCAGAGACCGCTTGATGGCCTCCTCCGTCGCCGCCTCCTCGGCGCGCGCGGCCTCCGCCTCGGCGAGGTCAGACGCGGCCTTGGCAGCGGCGTCCTTCGTCGCCTTGCGATGGCGCGGCGGCGACGCGGTGCGCGCCCCCCCTCGCGGATGACGAGGGCGCCGCTGTTGCGCCGAGGCGCGGACGCCGGCTCCTGCTTGACGGTCCTCGGCGTGGATGCCGAGGACCGTGATGCCGACCTCGTCGCCGATCCGGATGACGCCGAGCCAGAGGAGACGAACGCCATCCGCCGCGGCATCCAGGAGCTCCCGCGACGGCGGGAGAGCGTCGGACGCGGCGGCGGCGGCATCTCGAGGACGGGGTCGTTGCCGCGCTCGATGTGGTCGAGGACGAACTCGAGCGTGCGGCCGGGCGCGCTCCACCAGCGGCGGTGCCCGACGGCATTGTTGTGCGCATTGTTGCGCGTAGGAGGAGGTGGAGGGCCGTCGTACGCCGCCAGCTCGCGTTCATAGCGACGACGGAAGAACGCCGTCCACGCCTCCCGATTGTCGGGGTAGAAGCGTGGATCGGCGCGCTGCTCGGACATGGTCTCGATGACCTCATCGATGGCGGCATCGAGGGCGGCTCCCGTTGGCGGCGGCGGGATCAGGATGCCGCCGGCGCTCAGGCGCCATCCTCCGGGCGCCCGGAAGTCCGGCGGCGCCATGTAGCCGGCCGCGTACAGCAGCCGGCCCTCCCACTGGTCAGGGAGCGGCGACCGAAACCGTTGTTCATCACGCCGTCCTCGTCCGATGGGTAGCCCGCCATTGCTCTCGAGGAGGTGAGTGGAGGAGGTGGGCAGGTCGATTGGGGGAGATGATGCTGGCGAATGTGGCCAGCCAGGCGCGGTAGGCCGCGATATATAGGCGCGCTGGCATTAACTCGGCTCGCCGCGTGGCTGGCCGTCCATCGGCGGCAGCTTTTACAGCGCGCGGAAGACGATGCGCGCGGGGAAGACGACGATGCGCGGAAGACGAGATGATGAGGACGACGACCGCCCACTCTCGCCGACAAGTCGGGGCCACACGACGCGCGGAAATTTTCCTCGCCGTTTCGCGCGCGTTTTTTTCGTCCGGAGTCTCCGAGCGCGCCCCGAAAGGCCGGGGATGGCCTGGGCTCGCCGGATGGATGAAGGCCCAGATCCGGGCGAAAACGAGGATCCGGTGGCGCGACTGGGCCGATTTACGCCATCCGGATGAAAAAAAGGGTGCCGGGGGCCTCGTCGGGCGTGTGAGTGGAGATGCTCTGAGGAACGGGTGGCCGCATCGGTCCTCTCCATCCGAACGCCGAGTGGGTCCTCCGTAGCCGCGATGGTGAATCCAAGCTTCCGTACGGCGACACAGAAGCGCGTGGACCTTTATGGACAGCTTGAGGGCAGCGCCTCCCCGACCAGGAATCGGATGTCCCCTCCAAGTTTTCGGCCCCCACCGCGCTGCTTTCTCCGCAGATCCCGCGCGGAAAGAAGGATGATGGGCGGAGGGGCAGGTCACGGCGCCGTGGAGGACTGCCGCGCCGGACGGTAGTGGGAACCAGGGAGGCACGAGATGGGCCGAGCCGTCGAGCAGGACAGGGGCGGGCACACCGCGGGGGAAGCAGGTCGGAGGCGACCGCCCCGATAAAGGAACCAGGCCGGGGAAGAGCACGCCAGCAAAGGGAGCAGGCCGGGGCGGGTGGCGAAGGTGGAGGAAGCAGGCAGGGGGCGAGCTCGCCAGTGGAGCTGGCCATGGCTGGTGTGCTTGCTTGGTGTGAATCGACCGGTGCGGAGAAAAACAGCGCGGACGGTCAGATGGATTCGGGGTGGGATGCTCGATTTGAGTGCACTAACGCTGTTAGGTAAATCTACGGTTGAAAATACTCTATAGGCGGATCTAACAGTTATTATATATAGGTGCACATCTAGCACCGGTTGTAACAGACTATTTTGCATATATAAATATATACACATATATATTAGTACATGTGAGCAATGCACACGCACATTTACATTTACTTTACTTACCTGCCACATTTTGGCTAGATTGCCCTGAAGCAGATGTCCCTTCTATAACATTGATGGGGTAAGTCCCTACATACAAAAAATCATCACTATTAAGACGATGGCTATTATTTTACTTACATGCACGTTTGAAATGAACAAAGTGAAACAAGTCACAAAAACAGTAAGAACTAGGGTAGGGTGGCTGCCGGCTGATCTCGATAAGTGGAGGCTATCCAGCAGAACTCATATGAGCAAGCCGACATAGTGGGCAATTTCTTCATATGATCGTGTAAGAACAATTTCAAAACATGATATTTAGCTAGGGATATAGAAATAACGTGTTTTCTTTAATTACATTTTCCTCTATGCAAGGCCTAGTTTAAGATTTCAAATTGGCCCCTAAATTTCTGAGGTAGAACCTGCATGAATATAATTGACAAGTCTATTACATAATATATATAACCTTCAAGTTTGATTTAAAACATACTAAATCTACAGAAGCAGTAGATGTGGTAAGTTCACATTCACAATCCGAATTGACTATACTATGTTAAAAGGGGAGATGTTTACTTCTTTTAACGACCTCTCCACCATCTGATACATCTACAATCAAATTTATATTTCTTCGGAGACGTTCCTCCGTGTGAAATACTTGAATCTGTGAAGTCAACAAATAATCGTCAGTGCTATGATTGGCATTAATCAAGCAAATCATAGCTAATAGTTAGAACTTAAAAGTAACATACTGAAACATCTATTTGCTCATTCAAGTGATTTCCTTGATCTAAATGGTCCCTGCATCTGCCCAGCAACATGTTTTCCAACTGGAAAATAAACAAAAGTCAAGAGCATAAAGTGTAACATAAATGTATACTCTCATTCCATTTTAATTGTATCTCATTTATATACACAATGTACCTACCTGAACTGTAGTAGATATGCATTCTCCATTAAAACGTTCAATAATATCACCAAGGCAGATTCCAAGTTTCTCGGCATGCGAATCTTGTGACACCTAACGTCCAATTTACCATGATTACTTCATAATATGCATATGAGGAACAGTTCTAGCAATACTAAATAATGGTGAACTATACCTCTTGAACAATAAGGCCGTCCTCAATTTTATACCTATGCCACATCTTCTCAATATGTATTGGATCTAGAAGCTTGATTGAAGTAAATTGCATTCCAAGATGGAGCCGAGGGATGCACCTTTACCAAACATAACCATTAACACAACGACAACAACAACAACAACACATATAAAGATGATATACATAAGTAGGGGTGAGCCGAACTCGAGCGAATACATCCCAGCTCGGCTCGAGCTCGTAAATTATTTATATTTTTTATATCACTGTGCATTTTCTATCGCGGAGAATGGAGCTGGTTTTGCTCTTTATGTGCCATAGTCTGTACGTACTGACTCTATTTTATAGCTAGTGGCCAGCCTTGTCTTCTGTTACTTTAGCGAGGTGGTACTAAAATGAGTCTACCATTGCCTGCCACCGAGACTGCTCAGGATGCTACTGTCGATACATGGGCTGTCCTTTGTAAAAAAAAACTGTCGTGGGCCTATGTTGTGTAGAGATGGCAGACTAAGTGTGACAACACGTTTGTTAAAATTGTGACGAGACGTGAATGCATTGTTACTATTTTCTCCATATGCTGATTATTGGGCCGAGCATGCTAAGTTCTAGGCGGGCCACCCGCTGGCTGCTGACGTTTGTCGAACAGTTCGAGCTCGACCATAGAAGCTTGCGAGCTTTAATCTAGGCTTGAGTTCGGCTTGTTAAGGCCTCGAGCCGAACACGAGCCGAGCTTTTAACGAGTCGAACGGTCTGACGCGCCCGAATATTTTTGACACCCCTATACACAAGAATATGACTGTTCTACAGATAACGTATTTTTCTTAATCAGGGTGCAAATGTATAGGCCATGCATGGGAACGATCATTAATCAATTCAATTGTGTTTATCAACTGAAATAACAAGCAGAAAAAAGAAGAATGCATTAGCTTTAACAGCACTAGGGGGAAAGTCGTACCCAAACTTGGACCACAAATCCATGCATTTATCCAAGATACAAGAAGGTACAAAAGACTTGCTAAGGTGCTTGTTAACCAATCCAACAACCTTCCCATCCAAATTAATGATGGATCCTCCATCGTCATGACACTATAAATGTGACAAATATACGACAACAATTACAACTCAAACAACATAATCAGCAGCATTGAATTGCAATTTGTAAACCATAAGAGTTAGAATTAAGTAGCACTACGTACCAGATAGTCATCAATTCTATCAGAAATGTAATCGCTGTTTCCTTGATGGGAAGGAGAAACATTTTGATGGAACAAGTACATGTAGTGATGCCTGTCATAACTTCCTGGATTGCAATCTTCCACCATACCGTGGGTTATACTTAAATTCATATGCTCATCTCTTCCAAGCATGAAAACATCTTGACCACAACATATGCTGCCACTGAAAGAGGCATGCTGCAACTCAACCGATTCATCCACTCTAACTTTAAAAAAGGCAAGATCATAATGCTCCTGGTGGTAGAGGTAGTGGCCTTCTGCAGTGCCGTCCAGCAAGTGTACAATAACCTGAAATGAGGCTGCAAATATTATGACACTGCACTACCATTTTAGTTCAGCAACCGAGACATGACAAATAATAGTCTATATGTAAATAAGAGAACCCTACTACAACAATTCTCTCAACATGCAGCTATGCCACCTCATCTAACATGCCACATTAGCAATCCCCTTCCCCCATCCTTTTTTTTTGTTTCTTTTCTCCCTGTTCCGTTTATGCGTTTAGCTATGACAAGAGCACAAACAGTAAGAGCGCTCTCAGCGTCTCTTTGGTATCGTTTCACTATCCTTCACAAGAAACTGTCGTTTCCCCTCCCATCCCTTTCCCCTTCTCCTCCCAATCCACAACGCCTGCACATTTTCCATTCTCACCAAATTCCTCAGCGTTCTAATCGGCCATAAATCCCTTTGGTGTACACCTTTCCCAGCCCCTCTACTCTCGTGCTCTCAATTCACATTTTGACACCACCACGCCATATTCATGCTCTACCATTGCCTCTCCAAGATCAGGCCCCAAAGAAATCTTGAGGCGTTGATGCCCGCGTCAATAATTCAGATTGTTAAGTTACAAAGGAGCCCAATACCATACTGAACACATCTTCAGGTGAATTTCCACAACCCTGATTTAATTCTGTATGCCCACTTCCTTTCAGGTTTGGGCGTCTTTGTGCAGGTATTTACATGTCATGCCTTGGATTGATGAGGTCTATCCGTTCCTGCTAATCCATGCCGTCAAGTTTCAATAGGCTGGTCACAATTTATATTTTCTTACTCTTCTCGTGATGTTCTTGCTATGTGCCTACATATTCTGTGTACAGCCTTTCAGTTGCTCGATATACTTCAGTTTAATCGTGAAGATTACAATGAAGCATACACAATTGGTTTGGTCACAGTAATTTTTGTGCATTGCTTTGGCACGAATTTAATGTTCTTTGATTATTACTAAGCTTTTCTGTATGTTTTGGGGATGGAAGGAGATTTAGTTGGGCCCTGTACTAGGAAGAAAAGAGTAACTATCACTTCAGTTATAGGAATGTATTTTCGCTTTCTGATTTTTGAATGCCTCAATACTAACTTTAAACTGTTTCGGCCTGTCAACATTGGGTTAATCAAGCTCAAGTGTGTCTATGTGTAATCTATTCTTAATTATCAAGTTTTATACATCAGACTTGATTCTGTTTGGTATGCATCATTGGGCTGCATGAAGGCGACGATGTGGCTGCCACGGGTTCTATCTCAGTTTCAATTTCCTCTCCTCTTCCATTCATTGTGATTGAGGTGATCCAAATTAAGGTGAGATGACTATAAATAAAAACCACGTCCTTTTCCAGGTTGCAGTTTATCATAGTTGTGCAGAAAAGGGGGAAAACGCCATGGGCTCTATTATTTGGTTGAAATGCCAATTCATTGCATTGCCGTCACTGATCTCAAGTTGTTGTACTCAAAGGCTTCTCCAGATTCTTATGTTGCTATTTTTCTTTATAATAATATAATGGACTCCAATATCACATATTATATTCGTGCCACAGTTAGTTGCTCTTATTTGGTTTACGATATGTTGCGTATCAAGTAATTCCTTCTCCTAGGATTGTGTGCTACACCAAGATTTAATATGATCCAATGTATTTGCATCTAAGGCGAGCCCAAAATAAATAAATGGACAAGTCAGTGTTAAGAAAGAAACTCACGTTAGCTTTAATATTGTACTTGTCTCTGCCCTCCCATTGGTTTATTGTGGGATGCTCTGAGCGAATGAGATGTGCGGTCGTCAAAATGATGCCTGTTTTGCTCTCCTCGTCCCATTTTATGCACACACCACAGCACTTGGCCAGCGGCTTCCCGTCTGCAAATATTGATCAGAAAATCACAACACTTGGTCAGCCGTTAGCTCCCTCTGCAAATACTAATCAGCAAGCAAGATGCTACAACATACGCACCGACATAAGATGAGAGGATGATGATAGATTTGGCCGCATGAAGCACCGCCTTTTTTGCAGCATCACGGATGGGAAGAAGATGCCCAGGATAATACAGGCATGATTTCCTTGGCTCGTGTGGCAAAGTGAAGAGACGGTACCGACGACCTACAGAGAATTGTGCAGCTAACTAACTAAGCACGCACAATGGGAGGTTGCGAATCTGAGAAGAGTAGAGGGATTGGGGTAGGGGTTTACCTAATTTCGCTTTGTATTTGACTTGGGCATCCTTGAAGGCAGCAACTTTGGCTGGATAGACAGTCGGATAATTTAGCTCGCCAGGAACGTAAGGCATGCTGATTGGAGATCCGGGTGTAAAGGAGGAGAGCTCCTCCTTCCCCTCCCCCTCTTCAACTGCGCCGCCCGCCTTGGTCATCTCGTCGTTCTGATCATCTACAGAAAATCGAAAATCGTAAAGCAAGAACAAGTAAACACACAGTATGCAACAATCTAACATCACGTATGCGCAGGAAAATAACTTTGGGGCAAAAGTACCTCCAACTCCTCTCGTCTCTGGGCGGGCATGCCGGAGGGCGGCCTGATCGTCGGGCTCGCACAACGGAAGGTGGACCTCCATCTCCTCCCCCGGCGAATTTCTCTTCTTGTTTGCCTCCCTCTCTGTCTCGGCCCCACTGTCGCGGATCCTGTCGGGCTTGGTCATCGTCTCCAACTCCGCACATCCCCATCCAGTCACGTTCCCCCCTTCTCCTCCTCCACCTCCGCCGCCGCTCCCCCCTTCTCCTCCTCTCCGGTTCGCCTCCACATACGTAGGCAGGCATCTCCTCTTTGCCGCCCTCTCCGTCTCCGGCACAAAATCGTCCAAGATAGGGGTCGCCTCCTCTGGCGACAGGTCTCTCTTCTTTTTTGCAGCCCCCGGTGCGCCATCGCCGGAGATCCTGGTCTTGTCCATCTTCTCAGCACCGTAGTGGGCGGACTAGGGTTTAGGGCTGGTGGAGAGGAGCGGCGCCGGCCGCCGGGGGAGGAGAACCGAAACGGGTGGCGTGTTTCCTTCGCGAAGGCCGGGGATACGGAACCGCCACGGCTGTTTCCTTTGCGAACTACTCCCTACGTTCCAAAATGTAAGCTTTTTTTTTTTTTAGCTCTGTGAAGCAAATATATCTAATTCTATTTTAGTGTGTAGGTGCGAGTGAGTCTACACACTAAAATAAGACTAGATACATTTGATTCACAAAGCTAAAAAAGGCTTATATTGTGGAACGGAGGGAGTAGCAGTTAATAATGTACTCCCTCCGACCTATAATACTCTTCGCTAATATAGATGTATCTGGATACATTTTTGTAGTGGATACATCCGTATTAGCGAAGAGTAATATGGGTCAGAGGGAGTAATTGGATTTGTTTCCATTGATTTTTCCAGCTTTTTTTAGGGTTTGTTTTCTTCGACAATGATGATAGTTAACATTTTACTACTATTGGATGCCCACAAGAAGGCTTTTAACTTGAGCAAGCCCAGCCTACTCGGCTCGAGCTAGTCACTTCGACTGGGTGCTCCTCCCTAGCGCTCGCGCGATACCATCGCATCGTTTCGCTGAAGATTTGGCTGGTGGGCTTTTTTCTTGGCGGCCCATTTATTCTGAATGGATTGTTCCGTTGCAAGCTCTAGGTAGTTAATCGTGCTTGTGTGCGCTGGCGCGCTGCGCCGCCCAGAGACACGGCTTGTACTGTAAATTACCGATCAGCCTGCTATTTAAGCTGGTGTCTTTTTCATTAACTCGGCGAGGTGGGACTAAAAAACTGCATCAGTTGTGCGCTGGCTGCAGGTCTATCAAGCGGAGTGCAGATCGCTGACCAATGCTGCATGCGCGTAAAATCCATGCACATGAATACGTATGTGCATCATCGTGATGTCATTCTTGCATCACGTTGCACATCTAGACGCAATTTTCATGCACTCCTTCACGTAGATAGCAAGTGAACCAGCCGGTACCGCAACACATAAATAGGAACAAAAATTTGGAAACAAAAATTACAAAAATCTGGGAAACAAGAATTACAAAAATCCAAGAACTAAAATCCGAAAACAAAAATTACAAAAATTCTAGAAACAAAATTACAAAAATATGGGAACAAAAATTACAAAAATCAGAAACAAAAATCTAGGATTTTTTTTTTCAAAAATCCAGGAATAAAAGTTAAACAAAATCTGGGAACAAATTTTCAAAAATCAGGCAACAAAAATTAGTAAAATCTAAGAACAAAAATTACAAAAATCTGGGAACAAAAATCCGTGAAACAAAATTACAAAAATCTGAGAACAAAAATCCAGGAACAAAAGATACAAAAATCAAGAACAAAAATTACACTAATCTAGGAACAAAAGTTAACAAAATCCGAGAACAAAAATCCAGGAACAAAAATTTCAAAAACCCAGAAACAAAAGTTAAAAAATATGGGAACAAAAATCCAAGAGCAAAAAACACAAAAATCATGGAACAAAAATTACAAAAATCTGAGACCAAAAATTACAAAAATCCGGGAACAAAACAAAAATCTGGGAAACAAAATTACAAAAATCTGGGAACAAAAATCCAGGAAACAAAACTTACATAAATTCAAGAAAAAAAGCTAAAAAATATGGGAACAAAAATCTAGGAACAAAAATTTCAAAAATCAGGGAACAAAAATTACAAAAATCCGAGAACTAAAATCTAGGAACAAAAGTTAACAAAATCCGAGAACAAAAATCTAGGAACAAAACTTTAAAAAACCCAGAAACAAAAGTTAAAAAATATAGGAACAAAAATCCAAGAACAAAAAACTCAAAAATCATGGAACAAAAATTACAAAAATCTGAGACCAAAAATTACAAAAATCCGGGAACAAAACAAAAATCTGGGAAACAAAATTACAAAAATCTGGGAACAAAAATTACACAAATTCAAGAACAAAAGTAAAAAATATGGGAAGAAAAATTTCAAAAATCAGGGAACAAAAATTACAAAAATCCGAGAACTAAAATCTAGGAAAAAAATTACAAAAAATCCGAGAACTAAAATCCAGGAACAAAAATTTCAAAAACCTAGAAACAAAAATTAGAAAATATGGGAACAAAAATCCAACAACAAAAAACTCAAAAATCAGGGAACAAAAATTACAAAAATCTGAGAACAAAATTTACAAAAATCCGGGAACAAAACAAAAATCTGGGAAACAAAATTACAAAAATCTGGGAACAAAATCCAGGAACAAAAATTACACAAATTCAGGAACAAAAGTTAAAAAAATATGGGAACAAAAATCTAGGAATGAAAATTTCAAAAATCAGGGATCAAAAATTACAAAAACCCGAGAACTAAAATCCGGGAACAAAAATTACAAAATTCAGGAACAAAAATTACATAAATCTGAGAACAAAAATTACTAGAATTCAGAAACAAAAGTTTCAAAAATCTAGGAACAAAAAATACAAAAAATTGGGAACAAATCTGTAGATTGTGAGAAACAAAATATATAGGGTCAGTAAAACAAAAGATGACTTCAAGAAAGGAACAAGGTAAGCATGAAGAAACAAAATTTATATACCGGGAACAAAATACATC
Organism: Dactylis glomerata; assembly: GCA_007115705.1. Lineage (NCBI taxonomy): Eukaryota > Viridiplantae > Streptophyta > Magnoliopsida > Poales > Poaceae > Dactylis > Dactylis glomerata. The sequence continues at coordinate 11,850,623 of QXEO01000464.1, read as the reverse complement.
AGAGGAACAAAAAAACTAGGAATGGAAAACTTATGGAACAAGAGAAATAATTTTTTTTGAACGAAGTAACATACTTTTATACTTAAGGGAACAAATATGTATATCACATAAAACACGGGACAAAAAGTACTACTTAAAAAGAAAAATATAAATAGAAAGAAAAAGAGTTAAAGAAACATATGAACTAAAAAAGGAAACATTGAAATGAAGAAAGAAAAATAAAAATAAAAAGAAGCATGAAAGAAACTTGAAAGAAAAAAGAAAAAGGGAAAAAATGAGGAAAGAACGCACAACCTGGGAGTAAACGGAGAATCGGAAAGCAAAAGATCTAATCTAAAAAAAAGAATCAGAAAGCAAAAGAAAATGAGCATCCTGATTGGAGGAGTAGTAACATGCATAGATCAATGACGTGTCCTCTTTTTTTCAAACGAACCAACGAACGAACAAGCAGCATGCCCGTACGAATAACTGGGCCGGGTCCATTAAGCATTCCTTCAGCGAAACGGCTCCTCGGTAGCGCGCGCGCTACCGAGTCGTTTCCCTTCGACTCGTTTGATCAATAGACAAGGCACCACATTCATCATTTAATAACACTTAGGGCCTGTTTGTTTGGGCTTTTACTTGCTTTCCACTAGAAAAAGCATGTCAAACGAAACAAACGGGGTAGCTTCGACTACGGGCTTCGCCGAAGCCAGTTCTCGCACAGGCAGACGAGGGAAAGCACCTGTAGAGATGCTTCCCGCGGCTTTGCACATTAGGGGCGAAACGTTTTCCGCGACCAGACATATCGTTGAGCTGAAATTACAAGGCAATGCCACCGCGGACCAACTCCAACGCGGCGGGCCGATTCCTATCGAGAAAAAAAGAAAAGAGCAAATCGCCCCCGACCAACAGAACAAGGCGACATCGGGGCGACGCGCTAGGGTTCCACAGCTGCCCGCGCCGCCACCTAGCTGCCGTCCGCGCCGCCGCTCGCCGTCGACCTTGCGCCTCCCACGTCTCCGCCTGCTGCCCAGCGTCCTCCTCTCCGCCGGCTCCTGGTTCCCAGCATCCTCCTCTCCGCCGGCTCCTCTCCCGCAGGACCAGATCCCGTCCTCACCGGCCATCCTCCTCACCGGCCGTCCTCCTCTCGTCCTCAGCTGTCGTCCTCCTCTCGTCCTCCTCACCGGCCGTCCTCCTCTCGTCCTCACCGACCGATCTCCTCCTGCAGCAAGCTAGGAAGAAAAGGTTAGCCCCCTTCCCTTGTATCATTGTCTATTTACTATTTGTGCATGGAAATGGTGGTGATTCTACTGTTCATGCTTGCTATAAACGTGGTAGATGTGCTAGTTTGGTACTGGAATTCTTGTATAGAATGATGTCACAGATTAATTTTTGAACCATTGATATGCTATTGACATTCTGTTATGTGTCTTGTATGGAAATAAAATGGTACCTGTAGTAATTGTGTAGTGCTTTTTTTGTGATAGCTTGGTATTACTTTGCAATGTCGAAGGCCGTGTGGGATGCATTTCACACTAAAGTTTTCTGCGACATATGTATGGATGAAGTGAACAACAACAATAGGGACGGGGGTTGTTTGAGTAGGAAAGGTTACAAGAATGTTGAGGAGAAATTCTTCGAAAAAACAGGGGCTAGATTAGTGAAGAAACAATTCAAAAACAAATGGGATGCTTTGAAAAAGGATTACACGGGATGGATGGAATTGCTAAATGCAATCGGACTTGGTTGGGATCCCGAAACAAAACTATGGATGCCGATGATGATTGGTGGAAGAATCACATAGCTGTAAGTTATAATATTCACTACTTGCCTTGTTTTTCTTTGAATACTTTTTATCATAGTAATTTGACTCATGTATGTATTATGTTATTTTATTTCAGATCCGCCCTGATCATGCGAAGTTTAGAAATGGGCCACCTCCTAACTCGGTGCAACAAGATGTCATGTTTAGGAAGGCTGAAAGGACGAGATGTCGCCTAGAGGGGGGGTGAATAGGCGATTTAAAAACAATTACGGAATTGGCTTGAAGGAATGCGGAATTAAACTAACGTTTATTTTCTTCAAGCACAAGACCTAAATATGCTAGGCTCAACTAAGTGCAACAACAACAACTAGATATAAGCAAGATAGCACAAGATATAATTCACAAGTGATAAACAAGATATAAGTACTTCAAGCACGATGGCTATCACAAGGAAATAAACTCGGGTATAGAGATAACCGAGGCACGCGGAGACGAAGATGTATCCCGATGTTCACTTACATAAAGTAAGCTAATCACCGTTGGAGAGATGCGGGTAACCACGAAGGCCTCCGAACGCCACGAAGGCTCACCTTCTTCTCCGAGTCCCCCACGAAGCTAGGGACCCCTTCTTATGGTTAGCTTTTCCTCCACTCCGGAGATGGCAAGCTCCACAACCACTTCACAACTCCCACGAAGGGGAAGCCCGGGCCTCTTCACAATCTTCCACGAAGAGGACACCGTGGCACAACCACCGAGCCAACTAGGAGGTCACCCTCCAAGAGTAACAAGCTCACGGTCTCTCACTCGAACAAATCGTAATGGAGAGCTCAACACTATGCAAGGATGCAAAGCAAGAACACAAGAGGAAGTGCTCAAATCCTTCTCTCTCAAATCCCACCAAGGCAACAAATGCTATGGAGGAGTTAGAGAGGAAGAACAAGGGTGGAGATCAACCAATGACTCCAAGATCTAGATCCCAAAGGTTCCCCTCACTTAGAGGAGGAATGAGTTGGTGGAGATTGTAGATCTAGATCTCCTCTTCCAAATCCCTCAAAAAGATGCAAGAATCATATGAGGGATTAGAGGAGGAAGAAAGCTCTCAAGGTCAACAATGGAGATGTATTTTGAGCTCTAGAACCTTAGGGAACCGTTGGGGAAGAAGCCCCCTTTTATAGGGCAAGAAAACTGCCCGTTACAGAGTTTTCGGGGCGCTCCGGAGCAGAGCCCGGAGCAGCTCCGGACTACACTCCGGAGTAAGTATATTGGCACTGCTCAGCCCGGAGCAGAGCCCAGAGCTACTCCGGATTTGGAAAACTGCAAAAACACTCATACGAAAAACGCGATATCTTTTGCATCCGAAATCCGTTTTTAGCAAACTTGGGCTTTTTGAAAAGCTTAGAAAAAGTACTACAACTTTATACAGAGAAACACCAAGAAAAGTCAAGAGGAAAAATACGAAATGTGGAGAGGTGTGAAACCTTCCAAAGTGAAAAACCGGTAAAACCTCTCAACTCGAAAACGCAATAGAAGATGCATTTGGATTCCGTTTTCGATGAACTTGGGCTTGTTGGAAAGCTAGCAACAAGCTCAAGAACCTCACATAGATAAGTACCAAGAAGCAACAAAGAAGGTATATGCAAAGTATGCAAAGGATTGAGCTCCCTATGACGATGTGATCAAGTTACCCAACCGAAAGCCCCTCTTGATAGTGAGGCTATCTATCCTATAACCCGGTCTCCCAACAAACACCTTGAGACCGGTAAAAGGAAAACCTAGCAAGGACAAACATTTGCCTTGCGCACCCCGCTTGATCTTGATGATGATGCTTCATGCTTCCGTCAAGCCGGAATGCTTCACTTGATCATTGTTGCTTTGTGAAGACTTCCAATATGCTCCCACATACACCACTATGTGATACCTTCACTAAGGCATTTCTTCACAATTCCATTATCACCAAATGGATGGCAAGCTTCAAGCATATGATCTTCTCGAGATGCTTATCTTGAAACTTGCACTTCTCAACCTTGATGACAACCACCACTTGATGTCATCCTTTCATGGGCTATATGAAATCTCACTAGTGATGCATATCCATGACACAATACCTAACCCACATAGACAACACAAACACACATATGTAATGGGTTAGTTCACAAAGCATAATTGATAAACCATACCATACCACAAGACCGATTCGTCCCATGTGGCACATTCCTTATGCTTCATATGTTGACCAATCTAGAATCCAATCTTTGATCTTTGCCTTGGTCAACCTTGAATCTTCTCATGCTCTATCACAATATCTTGAGCCACATAAAGAATTCTTCATTTGATCGCATGCTCTAGGTCTTAGTCAAACATATCTCAACTCATGAGACCATCATAACCTCGACATAGAGCCATATATTGAATTCTTCTCTTGTAGACAAACTCTCAAGATCTTGAGACTCCTTGGCTTAACACATAAGCTAGAGCATGGATTACTTGAGTTCTACACAAGAACTACATCTTTATTTCTTCTTCTTGATCATATTGGATTCATCTCTTCTATTCAATGATCTTGATGCCAATACTTCAGATATATCTTTATCTTCATGGCATCCAAGCCTTGAATCCAACACATGGACTTCAAGCAATTCCTATGAACAATTCCTTCATAAAAAGCTCAATGAGAATATTAGTCCATAGGGATTGTCATTAATTACCAAAAACACACTTAGGGGCAATTGACCCTTACAAAGGCACATGTGACAAGAGAATCCGCACGCATTGCAGGAGAAGAAACAGGAGATGGCAAGGAAGCCCAAATATTGTTGGATGATGACCATGATGCCTCTGCCTCTAGAATCACAGGGAAACGCAAGTATGGTTCTAGAGAGAAGGAAAAGGAAAGCCCTTTTTTCACAGCATACAACAATGCATTGAGCACACTTGTCTCAAAGCATACCGAAGGTAGCTCTTGCAACAAGGATGAAAATGTGCCAACTATGAAGGAAAGCCCTTTTTTCACAGCATACAACTATGAAGGCTGTCTTGGACTACTATGGTAATCTCTATAGCGAGAAGTATTTGAATGAGGAACCTAGGAGGATCCCAGAACAAACTGGTCTAGAATGGGTGAATGAACAACTTGCAAATAGGAAAAGATGCTACAAGATGTTTAGAATGTATCCTGATGTGTTTAAACAATTGCACAACCTTCTAGTTTCTAGCTATGGATTAGAGTCAAGTAGAGACTTGTCATCGGTTGAATGTCTAGCTATGTTTCTATGGATGGTAGGAGGACCACAATCATTTAGTCACGTTGAGAACCATTTTAGTCGTTCAACTGAAACAATTCATAGGAAGTTCCATATGGTTTTGAACTGTTTGTACAAGTTGGGCAAGGATAACATAAAGCCAATCGACCAAAATTTCAAGGATGTGCATCCGAGACTTCAAGATGCACGCTTCTGGCCACATTTCAAAGATGCAATTGGCGCCATAGATGGCTCACACATTCCTGTTGAAGTACCTGCAGAGGAGGTGGTTAACCACACAGGAAGGCATGGTTACACATCACAGAATCTGCTTGCCATATGTGACTTTGATTTGAGATTCACATTTGTTGTTGCTGGATGGCCTGGTTCGGCACATGATACACGCATTCTACAATGCAGCATTGAGAATATCCAGTAGAGTTCCCGGCACCGCCTGGTGGTAATATTCTATCTTTATTGCACATTATTAAAATGCTTATTACTTGTTTGATATTTTTCCTTCATGTGCAGATACATATTACCTAGTTGATTCAGGTTATCCAAATAGGAAAGGTTTCCTAGCTCCTTTTAAGAATAACACTTATCATATACCTGACTTCCGCCGAGAAGGGCGACCAACAGGAAAGAAGGAGATTTTCAACTATCTACACTCATCGCTTCGGAATGCTATAGAGCGTGTATTTGGCATCTTGAAAAACAAGTGGCGCATATTGAAGCATATTCCTTCGTATGGTCTGGTTACACAGAAAAGAATCATTCTTGCTTGCATTGCGCTTCACAATTTCATTAGGGACTCCAACTTACGTGACAAACAATTTGACCGATGTGATTCAGATGAGAATTACATCCCAAAGGTCCAGAGACAGTCAGTAACAATAGTTGGTGACACTGCTCCGAGTGGGCTACACACGGTTGACATGGACTTGACGCGTGATAGCATTGCTACATCTGTGTTCAATGCAAGAAGAAGATGATTGATTAGTGCTAGCTAAATTAATATGGACATGTAGTTTGGATGAATCTATATTCATTATGGATGTTATCTTATTTGTGTACTGGTACAAGTATGTATTTTGAATAAACGTATATTTAATTAATTACGAGTGTGCTTACTTTTTGTATATTCATGATATTTTGCGGTCACAAATACATTAATACACTTAAGTCAGTAAACATGAAGGCATTTCAGACAATTCCTCAACACACAGCCAGCCAGCCAGCTATACAACTAGCCAAACGGTTCAACTCAAAACAGCAGCTTTCTCTGCACAGCAGCTTTCCCTTCACAACAGCTTTCCCTGCACAGCCAGCCAGCCACAGCCCAAACAAACAGGCCCTTAGACAACTGAATTAAACAAACGAAACAAGTATACATTGAACTTGGCCTATTTAGCTCACATTCATTTAATAACGAAAGTGGAAACTCTAATCGTTACAAGTCGAGACAAGTTGGAGGCTACTCGCTAACTAGCAAGTTCTAAATTTTAAGTCCAGGCCAACCCAGCAAATAAAAGGAAAGGACTGAGCGTCCTCCGAGGGATTTGTCCCAGTGATCCTCTGCCTTCTCGTGCTGACACGTGTCCCTCCAAACTCTCTCAATCCCGCTTTTGCTTCTATAAACTAACCAATGCAGCAGAAAGCGGTTCGTTGTAGCAAAAAAATTGTATGAATGAAGCAAAAAGTTTCACACTAAAATCCCGAAAATTACTTCCGTGAAGCAAAAAAGGCCCGCTTTTTCTTCTATAAATGTACCAATGCAGCAGAAAATGGTTCGACGCAAAAAAAAACTGCTCCGACATGGATCTCACTGGAGACCTCGTCGGAGACGTCGGTGCAATTGTTTTGCACTATTGAAGCATTGTAGCAAATTTTTTCCGGACACCTCGTCGGAGACGTCAGAGCAAATTTTTTGTACTAATGTAGCATCGGAGCAAAAAAAAAATCCGGCATAGTTCTCCGACGATTGTTACGATGCAAATTTACAGAGTAAATGTAGCAAAAAAATTCTTCTAATAATACAAAAACACAGACCAAAAGTAGCAACAAAAAATCCGGCGCAAAAAAAGACTGCTCGCCGGAGCAGCTCCGCCGCTTGCCCGCTATAACTCCACCGTCCCCCACACGCAAACACTGCCGCCCGCCTGGAGATATAGAGGGGGAGAAACGGGCAGAGGGGCGCGAGGCCGGTCGCCGGCGGGAGGATCGCGCGAAGCCGGCCGACGCTGGGAGCAGGGTGCGAGGTCGGTCGCCGGCGGGAGGAGCGCGTGAGGCCAGCCGGCGCTGGGAGTAGGGCGCGAGGCCGGTCACCGGCGGGAGAAGCGCGCGAGGCCGGTCGCTGGCGGGAAGAGCGCGCGAGGCCGGCCAGCGATGGGAGCAGGCGCAAGGCCGGTCGCCGACGGGAGGAGCGCGCGAGGCCGGCCGGTGGTGGGAGCAGGGCCGCGCCGGTCGCGGGTGGGACGAGCGCGAGGCCGGCGACGATACAGCGACATAGGAGCGCGTGAGACTTGGCGGCATCAGTTTGTCGGGAGAAAGAAGAAGATAAGAAACAAGTGGAGGAGACTAGGCCAAACCGGAGTTAGGGCCCACACACAGTGGACACGTCTGGAGCCGGAGGACGGATCGGCGCGATCCTCCGAAGGCAGGACAACATTTTCCGAAATAAAAATGCAAGTTTTATACCTGACTAGCTGCATGCCCGCGCGTTGCTGCGGATCTCTATTTACATTTGTTAGCCCTTTAATGACATTCTCCAAAATTAATTAGCTATTTATTTTAAATAACAGTTCATTATAACAATTACATATACAATTATGACAACATAACCATATCATTATCTCTATTTTATTATATTAACTGAAGAAAATGATTGATAATTTAGATGCACTTTAGTTATGTTACATATTAAAATATTGTTAAAGTCAATTTTTATTGACTATAAGGCAACAACCAATATCACTATTTTTTAACAATACCCGTGCGTTGCTACAATATCTAACTTTTTAACACATTCTTTTAGCAAAAAAAATATTTTTTAATTACTTACTTGAAATAATAAATGAAAACACACATTTCTTACATTTAAATTAAGACATTTATATTTCCTGGTTGTCTAAATAAGTTTCCGATGTTCGTAGCAAGGCATGAATAATGTTCTAGACCACCATGAGCGTTGTACTTTAACTAAATAATATTATTTATTTTACCCCTAACATCCAAATCTTCTTATATTAACTAAGAATTGAATGTGCTTGTATTTAACTCACCTATACTCCCCAAAGAAAATCACCTATATGACAAATTTTATGTGTGAAGAAAAATTAGCCCGTAAAAACACTACATGGTAAAAATTGTGCTATTCTTATGTATACTGAAATGGGTAAAACTAACCCTTATTGAGACATGAACATCATGAAAACAAAAGGTGCTGCATCTAAAGAATCAACATTGTTAGATAGCACCTTAATCTTAATCAGAAGATATATGCATGGATGGCCTAGCAGTATGTATTGGCCTAGTGTGTGTGAGCATAGCAAGTCAATATTTAGTACCAAACCCCAACATAATTTACCAAATTTGGGTCTACCGCTTCTACAATTGCCCATGCATCGGTCAGTCAGTCTGTTAGTAGCACTTGCTCACAAAAATCATTCTATTCTAAAGGACGCCTACGACAAGCAACCTCCAACAATACCAAATGCAGAAACACCTTGGTTGCCCTTCGTAGCCTGGCTAGCTTGGGAGCAATGTACCCCAGGTTAGAGTCAAATACGTGGTGTGGACATCTGTACCATGGTTGGGTGATTTTGCCAGGCCAAAATCAGCAAGTCTACGATTCAGTTCACTACTGAAGGAGCACGTTGATGGAGAGCTGTGCTAGTGCTACCCATCGGAGCTGCGCCTGGACACTGGACAACACAGGGCCGCAAGCCAGAAGAATCACTCCGCCCGGTTGGTCGGCAAAGGAAAACGAACGACACCGGAGACAGAGGCCACTGCACCTACGGCGACGAGTACATACTCGCCTAAGGCGAGCTCGACCATGGAGTCGTCTCTGGAGACGAATCCACCTTCAGCGGACGCTGGACGAGCGCGCCGGAGCAAGTTGAGAAGTTTTGACAAATGGTTAGATGCTTTGTAATCATATCTCAACACTTATCCCCTTCCAATCTCTGTTTTACCTAGAGAGCACCGACAGTATCACCAAAAAAGAGAAAACACCGAGCGAGGTGAAAAAGAGAAGGGCACCAAACCAGGACACCCTCACTGGGACCCACCGATCTTCTCTGGTACGCCAAGTTCATCTTCTCCCCCAAATCCTCTGCCAGTCTGTCCGTCTTGGCCCTAAAATCTTAAAATTGGAAAGCATTTTCTGTAGTAAATTCATGGGTTCAGCCGAGCCAAGCTCGGCACCTTCGTCCTCAGCGGTTGGCCACGCTCTTCCCCTTTTCTTCTCTCTCTCGTCACCACCTCGAGCTCTCTCGCTGCCGAACCCTGACGCCGCCCCTCTACCCAACCCCATCCCAGACGCCCCTCCTACTATCAGGCGCGGCGCCGCCTCTCTATCCCGCCCCTTCCCAGAGGCCCAGCTCCCCATCCTCGCCCCTATCCTGGTGTGCCGCCCCCGCATCCTCTACCAGCACCCCGAGCGGTGTCACGTGTTAGTCCACCCAGAACGAGCGGCCACCGACAGAACAGATGGAGAGGGAGGTATCGTAGAGAACATATCTTCAGAAGCTCGTACAAGCTCTGATCAAGCGCCCCTGTCTTGCAGGACCAGGTCGACGGGCGGCGGGGAAAGCAACCTGCTTTCTTTTTGGAGAGAAAAGAGTAACGAACCGGTATTGGATTTGGTGTATTAAGTGATTTTGGTGGGAGGGGATAAAAGCGTACTTTAGGTGAATTGAAAGCGTACTTGCGAGCCACGGACCATACCTGTAGCAATATTATTAGTAGAGATTAGCAGGTTATATCAATCATCACCGCTTGATTTTGCTTGGATAGGGATGAATGGATTTCTACTATTACGTGCATTCTTCTGATAACGTAATTGTACCCGGAAACAATCATCTCAATGTCCGATTTCTTTCAAATAGAGGAAACTTGTACTCATAAAACACAGACATAGGAAGTTCTCTAAACAAAACTGGATAATTCTAAAACAATACTCTACTACAACCTGATATGCGACAGCACCACAACTTATAATCAGAATAACACTTAGTTGCAAATACAACGCAGAAATCAACATATGAACAACCATCACGATCTTGCATCTTGTGTCAACTGGCACGGGAAAAATGGTACTATATCAAAGAAAAACGATCAATCAGCAAGATTTTCTTTAGAAAAATTACACTAGATACAGGTCACAACTGCTACCCTCTTTTATCATCTGCTACACTAGATTAGAATAAATAGATAGCAAATTTGAAAGAATTCTATTTCAAACTTCAGGTAAAATGTATGTTCAATCTATTTTCTTCATTGCAGAGCAACAGACCTATTACATGCACATGCAGTCACTTACCATCCTAAGGATCTTTCTAATGCGAGTTCAACACAGCTGCCTTCTCTAACTCATCAACTCGAAAATGCGAGATTTTCATAGATTATGTCAACTCATTTACAAAAGCATCCTCTTCAAACTTTCTCTTCATTCTCAGTGTTGGCACCTTGATCAGCTTTGTTGTTAACAACTTTCTGCACATCCACATCCACACCCACAGAAGTTAGAAAATGCGACTTCCAAATAGGCCCAACATATGTAAAATATACATAAATACAACATTATGATTTGACGAATTTATGCCCTGCTAAGATGTAATATTGACTCTATACAAAGTAAAACTTTGACCTATCCCGGATGGGTTACTCAAAAAAAGGAGCAAATACTTTCAACTATCACTACTCACATGGTTCACTTTGTACTGGTATTAAAAAAACCCTAATCGAGTGACTTTGCAAAATTAGAAAAGGGAATAGCATTGTGCTTCTGTGCTGTGTTATTCTTAGTTCTATGGTGACTTTGCAAAGCAGGTTGGTCTGTTTGCTTGAAAATAGCAATATGGACATTCCCAAAAATGCATAGGCAGCACCCGTATTCATCATGGTGCACACAATGACCCGAGCATCACAAATATGGATGTGCAACACCATGTACAAGTGAACATACAGTGTTGTGAAAGTACGCATTGTTTAGTGGTATTAGAAATATATTCACATGAACGAAACAAATGAATTCACTTATCCGTGACAACTTCCATCTCACTAGCAACTGCACTTGAACTTGAAACAACCAGAAATAGCTCTCAGAAAGAACACTAGCTAGCGAGCTCCGGGAAAGAATTTATGTACGGGAAACTCATAGGCTGAAAACACGTATAGCATACTCATGCATTCTACAGAAAAAACTTCCTCTTCATTCACGACATTCTACAAAAAAAAACTTGCACTAGCTAGACATGTTATTGCATCATTATCAGAAGACATCTCTTTGCCAAAACCGTGGAAAGGGAAAAACATATACAAGATTGTCGATTTTGTCATCAATTTCATAGTATGTCATTATTTCATACTAGAACCATATGTGCGCTTTGCCGTGCCGCTTTTCCATGGCTTTAGCCGATTGAGACGTAGAAAATAAAATTGTGTCCCATAATCGCAAGAGACAATAAGAGCGTGAAGAACACAAAGCGTCAGCAGCATGAACCACGCCACCCAGCAGGCCAGCGCCAAATGAAGCAAAACCCATCTAGAACAGTAAACATACTCAAACGCACCGGAGCAGAAGTAACAATTGCCCCTCCTGTCCTGCGGCCCAAGGTATTTAAGATCAGATTCCTTCATATTTGACAAAGAACTCTAGAGTACTTTAGGCGCGTGTCTATGCTGAAAAAGTAGTTAAGCATGGCCCAAAATTACGCCTAACAAATGGGAGCACTATATATCACCTCTTTTTTTAACTATACTGGATCATGGCATGCATCTAAGAGTTATTATTCATCGGTGGCAAAATAACGTATAACTCAACTCTACTTGAGTTTATGTGGACGGTAACTTTGTATTAAGAAAGCAAACAATCACTATTCCTGGGACAATGCAAACACAACATCATGAGTTTGAAAATATCTTATTCCACACAGGAAAGTGCACCAAAGCTTACTTAAATATCTTATTCCACACAAGAAAGTGCACCAAAGCTTACTTGACCCCCAACTCTAACAAAATAACAAGGGCCTATTTCCTTCTTTGCTTTCAAAATCCATACCAACCGTGATGCATCCCAAGCGTATGTCCATTGATGAACAACAAAATAATCTAGAATCCTAAAATCTAGAAGGTGAACAAATTTGTGCAGCACATACTAAAGATATCCTATTCTTGCTGGACCAAGATGTTGGCCACCCAACACCTGTTATTCAAATAGCATGTGGTAGACAACACCACCACAAGAGAAATCCTAAGATAAGATCTTTTACTGCAAGCTTCAGCTTTCTGTCGTCAAGAACTCGACTAAATCTACAGTGACATAACTCAGCATTGATAGTGTACTGTACCATAAACTTATACACCTGTAAAGGTTTGATGAGGACCAGCAGATCACTTAGCACTCGCTTCCTATATAGTACAAGAAACAGTGTACCATTAGAAAATTTTACTGTAATAAAACGTCAATTCTCCTGGAGAAAACACGAAACCCAATCGAGAGAGAAATGTTAATCATACTTTCAACAATGAAAACAAAATCATCAAAATCAGTGACAACTATTTTCTTGTAGCGAGCAGTTCTATGAGAAAAATCTACTAAGAAAAATAATGAGATTATGAGTTCACAATCAAATAGTTGTGGCAGTCAAATAGGTTCTATTCCCAAGGTCAAAATGAACATTTACATGTTCTCTGGAACAGTTAAGTATAAGTACTTTTTTTGGTGTCTTAGCTGTGATATATGGTCGATCCATCTTTTGTATAGATTTGGATTGGAAAACTAATGAACCAAAAATAGGTTTCAGATGTAATCAATGCTGACCACTTCCCAAATAATCATACTGCAAATATCTGAGAGTACATGAAATTGAGAGCTAAGTAAAAGAATGAAACCCTATGTTTTGATTTTACGGATGATGATGATAGATTAAAAAGGCAAGGTGCTAAGATGTATGAAAACAGAAACTAATTAGTATGTTCGCTAACCTAAAGAGGAGTACAGTCCGTGCTGATAAGATCTTTGTTGGTCTTGCTGGAGTAATAAACCCTGCAAAATCCTGCACACATCTAACAACCAGACTACCAGAGGGAAGACGACCATGAGAACCAACACGGAAATTATAATCCTATAAATGCGGGTGAGAGAGGCCTGTAAGACGAACACAACGTCGCCTCCAATTTGGGGCATGGTATCACATATTAGGGTTAGAGGTGTCACACCTCGAGGTGTCAAGGGGCGGGGCAGGTGGAGTGTGGAAATACCTCTCGGATAGTCAGATCACTTGGCGCTGCTGGTAGTGGCCGCGTCGTCACCCGTGGCCGCGGCTACATCAAGAATGTCTCTTTAGGGTCAATCAACGGCCAGGCTGCGAATGCTGATGGCGGGATTCAGGCCAGTAATGAGAGAGAATATCGGACTGGTGACTATACAGAGCCGGAGGAACGGGAGGGGAGGGGAGGGAAAGAAGAGGATGGTGCTCCAAGTCCAGCGGCGGTGGAGGAGGAAGTGAATCGAGTTCCAGATAGGTCGGCATGACTCGGCGCATGCGTTATTGATTGGAAACGACTCTACCGAAGACACGCGTTGTCCCTTCTTATAAATAGGTGTCAGTTTTTCCTCACAGCAGTAGATCAGCTTTTTTTAAAAACAGGCAACAGTAGACCAGCTGGACTCCAAGAAAATAGAATCAAACAACGCGGAGCGCTCACAACGCTCCATACGCTCCATTTGATTCATCACTTATATTTAGAATAGATTATGTAACAGTCAATTCGAATGCTACCAAGGAGGTACCTTTCAATGACTGTCGATGAGCTCCTGAGCCAGCATAGTATGTCATTTTTTCATATCCTAGCGGCTTCCTTTGCCACGACGTTTTAGCAATTTTTTTTTCTTGCAGCTATGTATCACGTTCAGCCAAGGTAGTTACTCCTACACGTATATATATTTTTTAAAAGGAGCCAGCACGTGCACGGATGGTTCTTTAAAACGGAGGCATGGTCGTAACGACAGACTGGTTTATTATGGAAGTCCTAATAAACCACGTTTCATCGTGGCCGGACGCCTATATCTAAACTATATTAATTGTCTACTAGAGGTGATGGTTGGTTGCCTGCCTGGTACGTCGACTATGCATACTACAGGAATTTGAAGATAAGCCGACGGCCAATAGCCCTCGGCGTAGACTCAATTGCCGTCGGCGTAGTCTACGCCGAGGGCTGCCCTCGGCGTAGCTCCTCGGCGTAGATGCCCCTCGGCGTAGCTCCATTTGACCATCGGCGTAGCTACTGCCCTCGGCGTAGTCTATGCCGACGGCTTTTCTCTCGGCGTAGCCCCGTCGGCATAGTTTAATTTTTTTTTTTAAAGTTTGAATTTTTTTGAAATTTTTTTTGAATCTTTGAATTGTTTAACTTGTTAATCTCTCAATTAGAATATTTTTCACACTAATTACGCTTAATCTTTGGTCAAATTTAAGTCTCGGTCAAACTTCCCGATCGGTCACCCATCCTCACACTACTCCACCTCCAGCACGCTTAACTTCTCTGTTCCATCCAGATGAGTGTCCACGAAGCAAATTATACCTTGTTGATAATACTACCATATCAATCCTATTAACCCTTATACCACTATGTCACATGTCATTAGTTTTAAATTTCCAAACTATATATTAAGTAAACAACAATAAATAAGTAATAAATATATTAAATTCCAAACTATATAATAAGTAAATAAAAATGAATAATTAATAAATATATTGAATAATTTATATCTTTAAATCTGTAAATCGGAATTCGACAAATTATATGTCTAAATTGATAAGAAAAATGAGAGGAATCCAAATATGACATCCGTATGTAATGTTTTTATGTTTTATTTAATTTTTGAATTTCTTATGCTCGTTTTTGAATTTAATGTATCATGAGTGATATCTCGAACTAATGAGATTTACATTGAAAAAATCATAAATAATTCAAAAAAATAAAAAAAAAGGAAAAACCTTCACACATAGTCTTCTTATGTCAAATACTAACGAGTCCACTTGATAAACAAGTTTTACATAGTTTTCTTATGCCATACCCCCGCTTTACCCCGTTAACCCTCGCTTTACCCCGTTGATAAACGACGGGCATGAACCTTCTTAGCTAGGGGTCAAATTTTGCAAAACTCTTTGTGTATCTCTAATAAAATAACATGTTGTGTATCTAAAAGTAATTTTTTCAAAAAATCATGAGGAAACCATGATAGAGTTGTAGTTCAAATTTACCCCGCTTCTTGCTGAATTGGCAAGAGTTTGCCTTTTTTATGGAAGGTTAATGCAAAGCTTCACACACACAAATAATTGGTGATATATACATAAAATGTGTCCTAATATTGTTTAAAATTATGGTGGTCTAGTTTTTAAATGTATTTTCAGTACTTCCTTCACAAAAAACCCAATTTTTACACATAGAAAATGGAAATTGATTTTTTGATGCATAGAAAATGAAAACTCCCAATATGAACTTTGTTTGCCATCCCAATATGCACATATGTGCACAATATGGGGTCATTTGAACAAACTATTCTATGATTCGGGTCACGACCTAGCTCATGTGGCTTGAAAGCCATGAAACTTCGTACATGATAAGTCATTTCTGAGAAGGGGTTTCTACAATATTTGCAATAGTCCAAGTTTATTATTTTTCCTCACAACTAGGTAACCTAAAATGACACAATGTGAAGGCTTTACATTTTTTTGAACTTTTTTGAACTTCTTATGCTCGATTCAAAATGCGGTCGAAATGGCGGGCATGAACCTTCTTAGCTAGGGGTTGAATTTTGCATAACTATTTATGGATCTATGATTAAACATCTACTTGTGAGCATGAAAATGATTTTTTGAAAAAATCATGGGAAAACTATAATACAGTTGTAGTTCAAATTTACCTCGCTTCCTGCTGAATCGGTAAGAGTTTGTCTTTTTTATAAAAGTTTAATGCAAAGCTTCATACACACAAAAAATAGTGATATATACATAAAATGTGTCCTACTATTGTTGAAAATTAGGGTGGTATAATTTTTTAATGTATTTTCAGTACTTCCTTCACAAAAAAACCCAATCTTGACACTTAGAAAATGAAAATTGATTTTTTGATGCATAGAAAATGAAAACTCCCAATATGAACTTTGTTTTCCATCCCAATATGCACATATGTGCACAATATGGGGTCATTTGAACAAACTATTCCATGATTTGGGTCATGACCTAGCTCATGTGGCTTGAAAACCATGAAACTTCGTACATGATAGGTCATATTTGAGAAAGGGTTTCTACAATATTTGCAAGAGTCCAAGTTTAATTTTTTTCCTCATAACTAGGTCATATAACATGACACAATGCGGAGGTTTTCTATTTTTTTGATTTTTTTTGAATCTGTTAGGCTCGATTTAAAATGCGGTCAAAACGGCGGGTATAAACCTTCTTAGCTAGGGGTTGAATTTTATAGAACTATTAATGGATCTCTGATAAAACTTCTACTTGTGAACCTGAAAATGATTTTTTAGAAAAATCATGGGCAAACTATGATGCGGCTCTAGTTCAAATTTTCCCGACTTCCAGCTGAATCAAAACCCTAAATCCTTAAACTGAAAATCCTAACAAATTAAATTAATTAGTTCTAATTTTTGGAAGGTTTAGATGAATAGATCTTATTTTTCTGCAAATTTTGATATATTATTTGTATTTTTGTGAATTAAAATGATTTAGTTATGATTTTTCTAAGATTGATGTGGTAAAATGGAAAATAGCTATGCCGAGGGCATTGCCGTCGGCGTAGAGAAGGCCGTCGGCGTAGCTATCTTACGCCGACGGCAGTTCTACGCCGACGGCCAATTTCGTAGGCTGCCTGGCCCGTGGCCTACGCCAACGGCACCGATGTTTGGCCGTCGGCGTAGACGTTGGCCGTCGGCGTACTGCGCCATTCCCGCAGTGATACCACGGCTGCGCTCCGATGACCCCTCGTGGATCGTCCCAGGCTTAGCCCATCCCTGCTCGCCAAAAGCCCACGAACGGACGAAACAAAAGGAAACAAACTAGAAATAACAACCGTCGCGAGGCATGATCATCCTCCATTCACCCCTCATGATTTTCATTCATACGGCGCCCACGGGAAACCAATCACCGTTGTTGAACCTACCCTCCCTCACGCCATATTAAATTTTCTATCTCCTTTCCATCTCGGAGACACCACTGACGGTGACAACGGCGGAGAAACCTTGGTCGCTAATGGCGCAGGTAACCAGGTTCGTTATCTCTCTTCGGTAGCCTCACTTCTCCAATGTCTACTCTCATCCAGCACACCTCGTTCTCTTGTAGGGGAGGAAGGGAAGAAAGTTCACCATGGACGCCTTGCTCGCCATGGCCATGCACATGGAGGAAGGGAGAGCCATCAACAGTGGAGGGGAGGTGAGCTCTCCGCACCCAGGAAATCCCCAGATCATAGGGGAGGTAGGGAGGGGTGGTTGGGGGCGACCTTGATTCGAGGTTTCCGGAGCCGGCGGTCACCGCTCTCCACTCCATCGTCTCGGGGCTTGAGCGCCAGAACGTCTGCGGGATTGCGACTTGGTCAATGGTAATCGACGTCCTCACTATGGATGCTTTTGGGACTGGACTGGATCGGTAATCGGTACATATGTTCCCCAGGACGGTTTTCTTCCACGCCTTCCCGATGGCAAATCACCTGCGCCGCCATGAGCCTCCGTCGACTCGCCTCACCATCACTGATGTCTGCGCCTTTGTCACCGCTGTTGAATCACCTGTGCTGCCCTGTACTTCTGTTGACTTGCCACTTGCGGTTACATCATCCGGCATCGGCGGCGAGGCCCTGGCGTTCCTCTGCAGGCTCCACGACGCTGGATGCATGCACTGGCTGGTAATTACATACACTCATTTCCATTGATGATTACCACTTGCTGGTTTGGAAGTTTGATTGTCTCTAGCAGATCAATTGCTAGAAACATATGTAATCACCTGCCAGTGCTTCGAGGGATTTGTTGTAATTGTATTTCGTAGGGATCACACTATATTCAGAAATTGGAATGAGAATTAATCTAAATAAGACGAAGGGATTCGAACCATCTATACGTTAGTTACAACATATTTGCAGTATAGTTTTACTTTCTTGCTGCACATTGCAATGGTGATCAATTTTTTTTTTCAGAATTCTGCACTGGATATGACAGACGGTCCTGGGCTTCTGGCTCACCAACGATTCTGGGAATTAATCTCTGATATGGTGTTTGGTCAGGTCATACTGTTGTGCTGATGCGCCAAGAGAACTGAGGGGAAAGGACAGAGAAGGGAGTACCGTGAGCAGCAGAAAGATGTATGTTTTGGCCTCCCCGTGATGCGGGATGTGGGAAATTGCTGAGCTAAATATTCAGTTTTTGTTAGCTGCTTGCCTGCTTCAAGTGTCTACAGAGTAAGATGAAGTAAGTTTCTTCCTCATAAATTGAATGCAAGATGAAGCTAAATATCGGATCACTTTCACCATGAGGCCAGATGGTTGAATGTTGCTTCAGTAGGTTATGGTTTCAAGATTACAAAATAGTTGATTCATTGTATCTATTAAATTGATTGCCATGATCACAAATGTTCTTATTTTTTTTTAATTTTCTCTGTTTTTGTTTATTAGTGAACATACAGTGTGATCTTCCATAATGTGGAAATGTCACTTGAAAATATATATATTCTTAAATTTGGTAGAGATGAATCTAAGTAGGCAACAGGCTACCCTTTTAAGCACACTTTCTATTTCTGTTACTAGATATGAACTGCTAATGTGTCATGATTTCATGCTGATGGTACTGGTGTTTGATTTGCAGATACATAAATTTCATTAAGGACATGTAATAGTTCATTATCCATTGGTCATATTATTATCACAAGACATTTGATTGCTTCCATTTTACCATGGCTCAATGAGGAGAAAGGTGTAACAAAAAATGCCCCCTTCTCTTCCATGCCTCATTTAATTGATATAACCATTCTTTGGTCCACTCTGGATTGCATTGTACTCTTACATATATCAATAGTTCTCAACTTGCCCAGTTTTTAGTGCAAAACACACCCATCTTGTGTATCCAGAACATCGTTACCATGGCATGCGTAGATGTTTGGATTTAAAACAATTGAGCTAACTGACTCATGTTTGTTATTAGCGGAGTCTATTGTTATTAGCTCCAACAATTGTTCATTCTTTGTGCAACCTTTTTCTTACACCAGAAAAAAAAGACGTGAGCTTTGCTGGGCGGCACAATTGGTTTCTCGAGCAAGAGAAGGTTGTAGAAGTATTAGAGTATGAACACAACTGATTATATATAACTGTTGTTGAATTCAATGATTAGCAATAATCATTGCCGAAGTTGTCTTAACATTATTACAAGTTTGTTGAAGTATCACCTTGCAATTAGAACTGGTAGTCGACAACTTGAGCGGATGGGAGGGTAGCCGAGCTGAAGACAAAGCCAGATGCAAAGTGCTCATCCTACTTGTGGACTTGTAGTGTTGTTGGTATAATAAGAGGCAATGTATGTTATGCATGATCAATACAAAGCCAGATGGAGGCTCTAGCATACGGTCCGCAATTCCCATTGTACATATTTTGTTTGCTATCCTGCCTGATTTAAAATTCCTAACATCTCAGGTGTTTGTGTAGACAGTTGTTATTACTCTCGCCTATCATCGTAGGTAACTTCTATGAATTTTATTTTTTTAACAGTGATCTTCAAGTTATTTTTACTACAATGGAGTGAAGGGAAAAATATTTGACACAACTCCGGCTAAATAACATGTTGTCTTGAAAACTGGTCTGTAGTTACGAAAAAGTGTATAGACTATTTTTTTGTCCATCAACAACATGAACTGAATGGTCATATACTTTTGGTCTTATGTTTAAAAGCAGCAAAATTGGACCTTTTCTTAAAAAAAGGGGACACAAGAACAAGAGAAAATAATTAAGTAAAATATCGAGAATCTAGAAAAAATTAATCCAGAAAAGAACTAAGAGAATAATAAGAAAAATATAGAAATTCACATACAACAAAAATTAGGATTTCTATTGAATTTATTGTTTTTCAGTTGCCCTAGATTTTTGGAAACTTGTGGATTTACTGGTATGGATAATCTCTAAATAGTTCAGGGAACCAAATTTAAATTATTTCTGATAGTTATATGTACAAATTGTAAATTCATGCAGGATCCAACAACAAAAAACGAATGCAATGTGAAATGTGAAATGACACTTTATATTGATTAGAAAGATGTCTTTGATAGCATAAATTTACATCGATGGAAACTTTTAAGTATATTATGTTTACACGTGTGATAAGTAAAGCTCCGTAGCAACGCACGGGCAGTCAACTAGTGCAACATAGTTTTGGTAACGTGACTACTAATCTTTCATAAAATCTCAGCCATATATTTTAGATCTAACAATCAAAATAAATAAAGATGATGTGGATTAATCCGGCGTCTCTATTTTAAAACCTCATATTGTGTTTTTAGTATATAATAGATAGATCGTGTCTGATCCGTATATCAGACGTCTGAAACTTGAGCTGAGCAACTAACCACGAAAATATTCCACATTTAACAGTACCTAACACTCCGCTCTGATGAGATTCAACTTCTACCGATCTTACATATATAGACGAGCAATTGGACACAAAGACGACTCACAAACACGACGCCAATTCAACATGCCAACTTGCACGTGCATGACTCTTGGACTTGTCTAAATCTCAGGTTGACGATTTTGATGACACTCGCAGTCATCGCATACCGCCGCCACCACTCCTGTCGACAATAATCCACATTCACCACCTTTTAAATAGTAGCTCCTTGCCGTCTCCACTGTGCCACTCCGCCAAACGAGGATCACCCGCCCGAGGTGCTAGTACGGGTCGCCTCCCGGAAACAAACATTGCTAATCATGTCTGATACCAAATGTTGATCATTGCCCACTGATGAAGTACATACAAAGGTCACAAACACACAAATAATTTTGTCTTTATTTCTTCCATTTTCTAGGTGTTTACAGACTCACCCCACGGGCTGCACTTTATGGTTCATGCACAACCAGGTTCAAACCGATACAATTATTAATCGGACACATGTCTTAACTCCTAACATGACAAGTATTGGAACCCTAACCAACACGGATACGACCTGTGTTACTTTCTTTTTTTTTTGCGAATAAGACACTGGCATTAAAAGAAACAATGAACTGTACAAAGCACCCCAAGAAAAACGAAAATTACAATGAAATCCTCGAGAAGCCCTTCATCTTCAACCTCCAGACCGTGTCGACGGCGCGCCGCCACTGCCGCTCCTCCCTGAGTCGGCCTGACGTTGTTGGTTGCGGACGGGAAGTCGCCGAACGGGTCAAGAAGACCACATCCGTCCCGGAGACGAAGAAGAAGGAAGAACTGCCGATGAAGCTCCTTGACGATCCGAAGATCCCCACAGCCAGACGAAATCCTCGAAGAGCACACCACTCCCACAAGCCTCTCGACGTTGCCATCGAGATGGGGTTGAAGCCGGGGAGACCTTATTGCACGAGGCGTCACCACCACCACCTGAGCGCCGCCCCTACAAACCTTGACTCTAAAAACGAAGAACGAAGCCCTCAAAACAGGGGGCAGAGCCCTCCCACCGACGAGGGCCGAGATCCACCGTGCCTCCATGGCCTAAAGGCCACAAAGACGAGGCGATCTACGGTGGCGCCGGCGGGAGGCACGAGATCTGGATCGCCTGGGTGTGGCTGGAGTCTCGTAATTAACAAGTAGACGTACCTATCATATATCCAAAGATTTATCTCTCTCTAACAGCGGCAACGTACAAGAGATGGGATCACTACCCGGCGGTATCGAATTTGACATCTACCAGGCGGCGCGCGCCGGCGACTGCGCCCGGCTCGCCTACCTTGTCAAACGAGGGGCCGACCTGAACGCCTGCGACCGCTGGGACTCCACCCCGCTTTACTACGCCTGCCTCGCCGGCAAGGCCGACGCCGTGCGGTTGCTGCTCGAGGCGGGCACCGTCTGCGACGTGAGCACCTTCGAAGGCGAGCGGTGCTACCGCGCGGCGCTCAACCTGGGCATACGGACAATCCTCCGTCAGCACGAATCGTGGCCGCGGCCGCCGCTACCCCCGCTCGCGCGGCTTCCTGCCGTCCTCCACTCGGCCTTCCTCGCCTGTCCGGCCAACCGCGCCGCCGCCGAGTCCGTGCCAACAGGCACCGATCAGCTATGGCCACAGGCCCCTCCAGACATCACGCTCTACGTGCAAGGAAGACCCATCGAGGCGCACCGCGTCATCCTCGCCGCCCGATCCCCATACTTCCGTACTAAACTCGCGACGGTCGACGGAGTGGAGAAACCGCAAGGTGGTGACATTCTCCGGCAGCCATAGCCTGTCTTTCGAGCTCATGCACAGCCTCGTCAGCTTCTTCTACTCCGACAGACTCGAGGTACCCGTGGATGACATCGAAGATCTCGTGCGAATATGCAAGGCTTGCAAGTGTAAGGGGATCCTAGATATGCTCAACAGACTGATCGCTGATCGAAACACTCGAACGAGGCAGTTCGATGTGCGGTATCCTCCACTGAGACCTCTCGTTCTGCAAGGTCGGTCCATGAAAGACCGCCTCCCGTCCGCTCTCCGCCGATTCCTGCAGGACTGCCTAGCAAATTCCAAAGAGGAAGATCTCCACGACAGCCAGACCTGTAGCAGAAGCTCCTCCGCGCACGACGACCTCGCGGATATACGCATAAAAGTAGGCGACAGGGTCTTCCGTTGCCATCAGCTGATTCTTACCTTGGGGTCAGAGTACTTCAAAACCAGGCTGTCCCGACGAGCCGATTTTCTTGAACGCCATTACAATGCAGGAGAGCTTCCGATCCTCGAGGAGCACGACGTTAGCATAGAAGCGTTCGAGAAGATGCTCGAGTACGTCTACACGGACGAACTAGAGCATCTCGGCGATGATCCTCTTTTTCTGTCGGAAGAGCTTCTGGGCGTCGCGTCGAGATACCTCCTGTTTCCGCTTAAGCGGGTCGTCGCTGACTTGCTGCTGCCACATCTAAATCTCGGCCGCGTCCCACCGGCGGAGGTGTGCCGCTGGCTGATGCTGTCCGACATATACGACGTTGCCAAGCTGCGGAAGCACTGCGTGGACATCATCGCTTGCAACTTCGAGGCCTTTGCGGAGGCAACGGAGTTCCGGGCCTTGCTACTCACGCTTCAAGCTGACGCCCAAGCCGACTTTTTTAGTGATTTGCGAGAGAGATGGTTAGGAGCAGCGGCTCCTGGCCTAGACAGGAGAGATGATAGTGTGACTCTGTTCGACCAACGGC
The DNA here is from genome assembly GCA_007115705.1 of Dactylis glomerata. Classification (NCBI taxonomy): domain Eukaryota; kingdom Viridiplantae; phylum Streptophyta; class Magnoliopsida; order Poales; family Poaceae; genus Dactylis; species Dactylis glomerata. The sequence continues at coordinate 11,827,012 of QXEO01000464.1, read as the reverse complement.
TCGAGATGCTTCACCTTGCTACAGAGCAACAGGAAAATGATGGCAGTACGTAATGTTTGAGTGCAAGTAGACCATTTATTTTCAGGGTCAAATATTTTTTTATTAAAAAATAGTACGGTGGCCCACGTAAATACGAGGATGTCACTTTTAACTATTTTAATTGAAGAGCATTATTTATAGCGTGACAAATTTCCCCCAAACTTCTATATGCTAAATATATCAGATTAATAAAAGGGGGTCTTTAATCATCTAATCTAAAATTTATGGGTGAAAGAATTACGTTACTTCCAAAACACTACATTATGAAAATATGTGTTTTTTCCCATGAGATCAAATTGGTACGAAAAAAATTAAATTTAGACTCTGGGCTAGCCGGTAGTTTTTATATTATGCTAGATAAGTGTGCCAGCTAAGCTTCATATTGTTAAATAATTAGGGTTTACTTGAGCAATGATCATATGATGTTTAGACCACTATGGTGCATTTTTCTTAATATGAGGGAAATTATAATAATATAACCTCATAAATCTATAGGCGAACAAAAGTGTCAGAATTACACATTATAGAATCTTTCTTTATTATTGTTCGGCATAATCTATGGATTGGCCCTCCACCACCTTAGGTGTTTTACAATTTCTCATCCTGATATGTAATTCGTCATTTTTTACTTGTTAGTACCCTCGGATACTGGTTTGGTTGCGGCCGTGTGCATCTTAGTTATGAAGAGGTCGAGTGAAATACTTCTTAAAACTCTTTAATAAGTAACAAAACACCCTTTATTGAAAAAATCTTTATTTCTTTCAAAAATATGAGATATTTCTCTTCCCCATCCGGACCCATGCACAAGTAGCACGTAGGCCAAAAACGCCTCTAAATTGTTTCCCCTTCTGACCACAGTCCTATTGTCGCAGCCCGCCGTCTGCTCTGGCCCCTGTCTATTGGCTGCCCCACAACGTGCCAGTTGTTCTGGCCTGTCGGCGGCAGCCTTGTGCAATCCTCTTGGGTGCTAAACCACCGTAACTCACCGGCAGAGGCCTTGTTCCAGGTCACCTGCTGTGACGACCCCATGAGCTGTTCGACTATTTGCGCGGCCGGCTTTCAGGTGAGGTCCTGGCATGTAGTACTTAGGAATATATGTTCGATCGTATACCTACGTTTTCCATAGATGGAGTTGAGCAAGACGATCCAAATGGTTTATACGAACGTCATCGAGTCCTCATCGGATGAGGAGTCTGATGATGATTCCGAGCTGATGATGGTCGCGACAATGCTCCTCCATAAGCATACTTCGAGGCCAGTGTACATGGGCTCGGTCATGAGCCGCAAGGCCAATGTCAAACGCAAGTGTGAGAAGGGCCACTATCAACTCTATCGGGACTACTTTCATCCTGCCAAGCCAATCTTTGATGTGCAAACATTCTGGCGCCACTACCGGATGTCAAGGAAGTTGTTCATGACGATTTTGAACAGAGTAAGAGCGTATGTTGATTACTTCACCTCCAAGCCCGATGCCACCAGTAAGCTTGGCTTCACTTCCTACCAAAAGTGTTCTGCAATTATTCGCATGCTTGCATATGGAGTTGTCGGTGATCTTGTTGATGAGTACTTGCGAATAAGCGAGACCATCTGCCTTGAGTCCATGTACAAATTCTGCAAAGCGGCCATTGCGGTGTTTGGCACCATCTATCTTAGAGAGCCCACTATTGAAGACACTGCTTGGTTGTCATTGATCAATGAGGCAAGAGGGTTCCAGGGGATAATAGGAAGTATTGATTGCATGCATTGGGAGTACAATAACTGCCTATTTGCATGGCAAGGGCAGTATAGCGGGCATGGTGAGGGGTGCACTGTCATTCTTGATTTTGCACTCTTTTTTGGCATGGCCGGATCCCACAATGACATCAATGTGCTTGTGTGATCATGCACAATATGATCATTGAGGATGAGCGCGATGAAAGCATCCATGACCAAGGGTGAGAATTTCAGGGTGAGTTGATTGCCCGTCATCCAAGGGTAGCTACATTTGATAAGTTTCTCCATGTGCATAAAGAGATTCGTGATCGCACTTCTCATGATCAGCTGCAGAAGGATTTGATTGAATATCAATGGGCATTGACGGGAATGGAAGAGGACATGGAGTAGTTTATCTCATCTTTCTTTCATATGTTTTCTTTCAAACTATGTTGTTAATTTGAACTATGTTTTTCATTTGAACTTTTTTGTATGATTTTCTAGATCTACAATTGTTGTAAACTTTGTTAATTTATTTATTTGAACTTTGTTGTATTATTTGGTACATGTTTTGTTTGATTTTATCATTTTTAAAAGAAGATACAAAATTGAAGAATGTGGCAAGAGCGCCAAATACATCTGGCCGATGGGCCTGCTCCCGACACAAACGGTCAAGGGGGAGGACAATGTCCCTTTCGTGTCAGCACCCCGATGCAAACAGACCAAATCGAACGCGATTTGGGGCCAAAATGTGTCGGGCCGCTAGAGATGCCCTAACGGCACTGACCCATTTTCGTGTTCAAATTTGTCTGATTTGGTTCGAGTTGATCACCTAAAAAGAAAATAGACAACCAAAAAATAGACAGACACTCTTCTCCCTGGCTTACCCGATCCCCTGCCGCCGTCATGGCCACGGCCGTGCTACCCCTCCTCTTCTCCCCTTTCCTGGTCCCGCCACTTCTTCTCCCTTCCCTAACGCCGTCGTCTCTTCTCTCCTTCCCTAGCGACTAGCGCTGTCTCCTCTTCTACCTGGTGATAGGTGCGTGTTAAGCACCCAGTTGGGAACCCCAAGAGGAAGATATGAGGAGCACAGCAGCAAGTTTCCCTCAGTTGTGAAACCAAGGTTTATCGAACCAGTAGGAGAAAGCCAAATTTCCGAAGGTGATGCTTGCTAGCTTCGTGACACTCCAAACAATGGCGCCAGAAAATGCTGGTGCATGGCTTTTCACTAGCAGCAACGTGGAACCTGCACACAACACAACCAAGTACTTTGCCCCAACTTACAATGAGGTTGTCAATCTCACCGGTTTGCTGTAAACAAAGGATTAAGCGTATCGAGTGGTAAAAGGTAATAGTATGCGAGAATGTAAACAATGCGAGTAAAAGTAAACGGTATAGCAATGTAAAGGAAATTGGACTGGGGTCCACAGTTCACTAGTGGTGTCTTTCCATAAGATAAATAACAACATGCTGGGTAAATAAATTATAGTTGGGCAATTGATAGAATAAAGATAATGTACATATGTCATGAGGATCACTATGAGATTCACTCTGGGCATTATGACAAAATACATAGACCGTAATCCAATTGCATCTATGACTAATAATCCACCCTTTGGATGTCGTCCGAGCAACCATCGGGTATTAAGTTGCGAACAATGGATAATTGCATTAAGCAAAGTGCGTAAAGTAAAGAAAGCAAATGTCCTTGGACACAAGAATGTTGTTTTCTCCCTAGTGGCAACAACACATCTACAACCTTAGAGGTTTCTGTCACTCCCCCAGATTACTATAGGCATGAACCCAACTATCAAGCATAAATACTCCCTCTTGGAGTCACTAGTATCTACTCGGCCAAGATATCTACTAGCAACGGAGAGCATGCAAGATCATAAACAACATAGAGATAACATAAAGATATATAATTCAGCACATCAACTTGACATAGTACCAATACTCATCGGATCCCAACAAACACAACATATAGAATTACACAAAGATGATCTTGATCATGTAGGGCAGCTCACAAGATCTAAACATGAAGCACATGGTGGTGAAGACAATCATCTAGCTACTGCTATGGACCTGTAGTCCAAGGAAGACTACTCACAAATCACTCCAGAGGCGACCATGGTGGTGGAGAAGGCCTCCGGCAGGGTGCCAGGAAGAGCTCCTGGATCCTCCCGATCTCGCTTCGACGACGGCGGCGGCTTGCAGTATGTTTCGAGGAAAAGCGATCCGTCCTCTAGGTTTTTCCCGTCGAGGAGAATATATAGGCGAAAGGGCAGCGTCAGGAGGTGGGCCAGGGCCTGGGCCGTGCCACCCTATGGTGTGGCTGGCCCCTGGCCCCCCTCCGTCTCATCTTCGGTTTTCGCGAAGCTTCGGTAATAATAGGAGGTTCGGCTTTTGTTTCATCCAATTCTGAGAATATTTCCTGTGTAGCTTTTCTGAAACACAAAAACAGCAGAAAACAGGGAACTGGCACTGTGGCATCTCGTTAGTAGGTTAGTTCCGGAGAATGCATAAAAATGCCACGAAGTGTAACAAAACACAAAGCAAATGGTGTATAAACAAGCATGGAGCATAAAAAATTATAGATACGTTTGAGACGTATCACCTGGCGCTCCTGAGCAGGCTTGCATCTTCCGCCACCGCCTCCACGTGCCCCTCGTTGTCGGTCTTGTCGCGCTTTGCGGCTGCCCGCCAGTCCGCTGCATCATGCTCTGCATCAGTGGATCCCACAAGCGTGTTTACTAGCCCGACTGTCTCTACCTCAAGCACACCGACGGCCTGCTCTCCTTGAGGGAAGACAATGAGATGAAGAAGCTACGTGAGTTCCTGATGGCACACTTCTGTTCTTTAAAGTGCCACCAAGCGCAGAGTGATGCAGCAAGAGCAGTTTTCCCCCCACAAGGATAACTGGGGCTTATATCAAACACTTAGGGAATACTGAGGTGGTTCCTTTTCTTCACTCTTCTAGCAACCTGCAACAGCAAACAACCCGCAATAGCAAACAACCTGCATAAAGAACTGTAACATGATATTAAAAACACATATGCATCCTTGCAAGCAAGGCATCCTTTCTGTCACTGGATGTTTATGCAAGGTAATCCTTTCTCCCTAGTGAGACAACCATAGAAGGGTAAAAACCATAGCAGCTCAGAGATTTCTATCACTTTCATAAACCAACTACAAGATTGATCCAACTAATGCACACATCCCCCATACGCGCCCTATGCATGCTAGTTTGATCAGAACAAGCACACAAGAACGGGGTAACATATACATCTACTTATACATCAAGAACATAAACATCTTTGCAGATCATAAATTATCTCACAAACATAAAATCCACCATAGGGGTAATATAAATATGGTCATAATCATGATAGGCATCTCATGCGACTCTCTAATCAACAAAGCACGAGAGTGAGTTTGATACAAGTTACTTCCACAATCCCAGAGTCCAGGGGGTGAACTACTCCCTCTCCATGATATTGCTGAAGGAGATGGTATCGTTGGAATCGAAGGGGCAACTAGAAGCGGCTCTGGGGGTGTCTCCCCTCCTATCCTCATAGTCTGTAAATCTGTTTTGTGTATTTTGTGTTTCTCTGCTGCCCTCTCGCAAAATTGCCCGAGGGTTCCTTTATATAGTCGTTTTTAGGTCAGGCTGAGTCAATGGAGACCAAGATTGCGTCGAACGGACGCTTGAGGCGCCAGGTAGGCCCCACCATGCGGTCAGACTTCTGGCCCACGTGGTGGGCCCTATCTCCCACCTCGATGTGTTCACCATTGACTTCTTCTTCACACAATCCTCTAATTCTTGAAAAAATAACGTGACAAAAAGAATGGGTCTGTTTGACATCCGAAAGGTCCTTGAGAGTCAAAAACATGCAAAAAAACAAGAAAATCTTGAAGGGAATAGATCCAAGAGACAATAATAAAGTTGTTATTATCATATTCCATGTTTATGATAAATGTTTATTTCTCATGCTAGAATTGTATTAACCAGAAATGTTAAAACTTATATGTTTAATAAACAACCAAAAGGTTCCTAGTGAAGCCTCTTTTTTAACTAGCTCGTTGATTAATTGATGATCAAAGCTTTCTTGATCATGAACACTGGATGTTGTTAATAATGGGTCACGTCATTAGAGGAATGATGTGACGAATATTTACACCAATAGTAAGAATAGCAATACGATCAAGTCATCAAGTTTCATTGCTATATCAAACTCATATAAAGTAGCAATAATCCTTAGACCATGAGATCATTGTTTTAGCAAGATAAATATTTAAAATTATTTGCATTGGCATTTTAAGTGCGGGCATGCCAGTATACAATTGTATACAAATAAAGTGGTTGTAAATACACAAAAATGGATAACTTGTATTGCATCGATTATCACATATTTCCATTTTGCGTGTATTTTCTATATTGCGCCGAAATATACATCTGACAGTGGGGATTGTAAACTTTATGATTCATGGGGTCTATGAAGACTCTCCCAGTTAATTACATTTACGGACCTATGTCCATGAAATACCTCCGATTAAGCTAGCTTTAGCATGGTCAATGGCATGAACACTCATCAAACTAACAATCCTGATAAAAATGCACAACAAGATGAATAAAAAAATAGAGCACATATGAGACACTTGTTTAACGTGGAAAAACCCAAATTGTAAAAAAAAGAACACGGTGGCACAGAGGCCAAATCCTCTATAAGAAAGTTGTATAAATGGGATGTTACAATGAACTTATATCGACTAAAAATGTTGTCGTGCCTCCTGATTAGCCATCTCAAAGATCATAAACTATCAGCGTCATGCTTCATGGATGAAAGTCCCATACCACTCTGAACTAAGTGTTTGGCCTCGTCGGTCGCGAACATATTGAATCCTGCCTCATCAGTCAGGACATGTGAATAAATTCCGTCAGCCACGGAAAAAATATTCAAATTTAAAATGTATGAACGACCTCCGGCTAATTTAAACATAACCCTATAAATTAATACATCACTGGTAATTGAATAATCAATACTTGTGCATGCTGATATGTGGCAAGACTTCTCATTTTCTGAGACTATGCTGTGCATGCACGTCCACTTGAGAAATCTGCTTTTCACTATGCTCATGTGGCCATCAGGACTACCTTGAAATCAATATTTTTTTTTCTTCAATAAAACACCTGCATTTACATTGAGCATCTATACTAAATAATCTCTTATATTCTTCTCCCTTATCTTGTGCTTCGGCCAAAACTGCATATTTTCCTTGATCCCATGTTACTAAAACCGCCATCAAGCGACTCTTTTCCTTTGTTTGGTCGCCGCCACAACTTATTTTACCTTGGATTTCTACCATCAACTCAATGGTGAGCATGTCCTCAAGAGCAACACATTAGACGACCTGTAGGAATGAAAACCAGAGCGGGGATCACCCGTTACATATCTTGTATGGCACGGAGCCATGTCTGCCATCAAGAGTGACATATAGAACTTGTAGAATAAAGCCGTGATCGGGGATGATGATCATCCGTCACATACCTTACTTGGCTCAAAGCCTCGTGTGCCATCAAGGGCGTCGACACATAAAACCTGTAGGCATAAAGCCTGGATTGAGGATGAAGATCACCCGTCACATAACCTGCTGGCTCCAAGCCATGACCGCGGATAAGGATCTCCCGTCAGATAATCTGCTTGGCCCAAAGCCGTGTGTGCCATCAAGCGCAACACTTAAAACCTGTAGGCATAAATCCTGGAACGAGGATGAAGATCACTTGTCACATAACCTGCTGGCTCGAAGCCATGACCGGGGATAAGAATCTGCTTGGCCTAAAGCTGTGTGTGCTATCATGGGCGACACATGAAATTTGTACGCCATGGATTCTTTTGATCCGTATAGAAAGAAGCGCGGAGGAGATGTGTTGCTGGATGGGAAGAACACCTCCTCGATCTCCTCTTTGTCGCTGAACCTGTTCAGCTAAATTTCTCGATGCCCATCGCCTTGTGCGTCGTTGGCGGCGTTGGTGCCCAGTGATGGTAATCATCTGTGGGTATTGCGCGGTGGCGGCGTGGGTGTTTTTTTCGATCCGAAGGATGTGTGGTCGTCGTCCGGTTTGTAGCTGATCTCTCCGATCCTCAGAAAAACCCCTCGCCCTCTACCAGGTTGCCCTCTTTTTTACGTGAGCTCTAGGGCTGGCTTTTTTAGGAGCGTCTGCCACCGCCGTCTGCCAACGGTTCTTCTGAAGTCTCTGCTGACGGCGTCTTCCTCGCATGCAACTAAGAGTTCTTATCCTGTTATCTGGCTAAACTTCGCTTCAGTCGGCCAGCTAGACCAACCGCGACATGTGTTTAGAGGGATTCAGCTGAGCTACGTATGCACATGCTGTACAGAACCAATCGATCAAATCGATCAGCCATGCATAATCCCTTTTCTTAAGGTTAAGAAACCTGCTATATATCTAGTCATGCAAAACTCTTAGCTCACGTTTGTGTGCGTGTCCCTTTCAATGCCTTGCCATGCAATTTGCTACTAGGACCTGAACTGAAACACCTTTGTCTCTCTTCTCATGTACATACTTGTGATCCTTTTTTTTTTACTTGAGGACAAATCTTGCTGATATTTTGCACACACTTGTAATTGACATTTGAAATTTTTAATCTCTAAAACCATGGCAAAATATCATCAAACAATCATGTCAATCACTAACACCGGAAGGGTACTTTGATGATATCAAACATCACACTATAAAAGTTGATTTTGGTACTCTCAAAATAGGCGTCCCCGATTCAACCCCTCCTTCTCCCCTATATACAGATCGAGATGGTGGAGGTCTCCTCTATCCACGCGCGGAGCAACCATTGGCTCCCAGATTCTTGCTCCCGCGTTGGGTTTTAAATGGTAGTGACAAAAAATCTCAAAATATAGAATAGGGGGAGATGTTTTAGGAAAACTGCTGGAGTTGGGCAATTTTTAAGAGAGTTTTTTTAGGGAAGTCCAAGATTTTAAGATATAGGGGAGATATTTTAGGGAAAGTGCTGAACTTGCTCTGATGGAATATGTGAAGGCCAGCGTATCCCTTTGCCCTTTGGTTCAGATTATAGCGTCTCCGTAGTGAATATGGGTTAAGAATCCTAACCAAACACAGCCTAACAATTAACATGCTCCAGATATGAATAAGAGCCAGATATAAACATACCATTAGAGTCTCTAATAACCGCAGAAACAGCTCCAGGTTTTATGTCATCGAAGAATGATGCATCCACATTCACTTTCACTTTGACGTGATTCAACAATGGTTTACTCCTTTTATCCGCCATTGGACTAGCACAATTTGAACACGATTTAATAAAGTTGGCAGCTAACCCAACGATTGAATTTGTACAATACTTCACCCGTGGAACCGCCTCACCATGTGTACGTCTTCTTCTCAAGTACCAAAGATACCAGCAGGTGACTGTACTCATCTCTCGGATAGTAATTTGAGGTATTTCGGTCCTTGCAATAGATTTTTAAGTTAACCGAACCTGATCTGTCTAAACTCGTCAACAACTTAACATAGGACGATGTACTCTACACCTTATAAGGGCATGCACACCACGCAGAAGCCATGCCGCCGCACACACGACACCGCGAAGGATGGTACGACCACGCGGGAGGAGAGGAGTTGTGTGCAAGTACGATAATCGATAAGTTAGCCGGCCTTGTAATTGGCTTTTGAGGTCGGCCGATGGCGTCGCCCTGTCAAAGAAGCCGGCCGATTCGACTTTAGGAGCTGCCACGGGGAAGAGTCATTCACAGCCGGTGTCGACGTGGCAAGGGCGTGCCGAGCTCGGACGCTGAGCCCGACAGATTCGGTAATTTGTTTTAACTTTCTATTTTTCATTCAGTTCACTTTCTATTCGCAAGAACAAATCATTCACATGATTGGTTCTGCAGTTTAAATCAACTCAATATCGTATTTTTTTTGTCGGCAGAGTAACTGGGTTCATCCTTGGAAACTCACGGTAAATTTTACTCCCTGCGATCCGTAAGAAGTGTCAATTTATAAGTACTCTACCGTTTTAAATTATAAGATGTTCTACTTCCTCCTACCACTATTACTTATCACTAATGTGGATGTGTCCAGGCACATTTTTATCTAGATATATCTATACTAGAACAAGTAATAGTAGTCTAACTTGGTGTGTTCAATAGGCCTTCTTGCTTCACCCAATACTTCTGGTGGATTGCTAAAATTCTTCCTGTTGGTTCTAACTTGCATATAGTTGGAATTGCAGCATTATGTTGGGCTATTTGGAAAACTAGAAATAATGCTTGCTTTGAGGGCAAACTTATTTCCTCTCCAGTTGGTTTGATTTGCTACATGTGTGCTTTTCTTCGGTATTGGGCAGGTTTGCAGGGTGAGAAAGACAAAGAGTTGTTGCTGGAAGGTGCTTCTCGTCTTCAGAGAGGAGCAACGGCTGCTCATGAGATGGCTAGGCAAAGGATCCCAAGAGCTAGGATCCAGGAGGATGTTGATGAAGATGAGGAGGTTTCTATCTGAAAGCAGAGTGAAAGAGCCCTTCGAGGAGTACCTGGAAAAAGTTTGAAGGCGTGGTTGAAAGTGTTTTTGGATCCAGCTTAATGCAGTTCCCAGTCTGTTATTTTTGAACTTTGCACTGTCTTTTGTGCTGAAGTGTTCTTAAGTTGGTCGTAAGAGAAACTATGTTTTAGGTTACCTTAGTAGCAGTGCCCCTTGCTGCTGGTCTGTAACCTGGAGGGTTTCCCCGTTGTCGTACTTTTATTTTTGTTTTGGATCCTGTAAAGACCTTTGTTCTGTTATCCTTTGATAATGGAACCCGGCTCCATACGTGGGGACGTATGGAAAAAAAAAGTAATAGTAGTCTAAGGGAGAAGCTTTCTTTAGGATGACATGTATCTTACATCTTCTCACTCATTTTAGTCTATATTCTATTCCATATTAATATAACTAAAACATCTTATATTCTAACAAAGTTGTATATAGCATTGAAACTTGTCGTCCCTTTCAAATTAACTAACTCAACTCTCTTCAATAGGGAAAGAGTGTCGATGTTAAACTAATACTAGTCATCGATACTATCTTTCGCTCGGACGGAGTAAATCAACTCTTGTATAGATTCAATGTATATAGCACTAAACTTGATTTCTGTGTGAGATTCGAACGAGGCACACGTCGGATGGACACGTTGGAGAGCTCCCTTGACGTCAAGCTAGGGTTAGGGCGACCTCCATGGCCGGGATCTCCGATCTCGTCACGATGGAACGCTTCGTACTCGGTCCCTGGGTCGGACACCCGACTCAAGGGAGGGTTGATTCTTCGACACGCTGAGCGACGTTTGGTGTTGCTTGATCAGGAAGGAATCGCGGTGGACGTTCGTCAGTTGGATCCAGCAAAATCGATCGAGGCGGGAACAATCATGGAATTTCCGTTCTATCATGCGGTGGTTGGTGAGATTTGAGCTTCGCCGATTGCTCCTACTCACTTGGGCCGATCTCCTTTGAGACCACGCTGGTCGTTGGGGCCTAGGGCACTGTTTCCTCTGGATCTAGTTTCGGCCTACGTTGATTCCAGGCCGGGTCAACATGGATTGGATCGAGCTGCCGACAACCTTCCTCCGATGGCGGACACGTGTGCGCCATTGATGTGTCTGGATCCGAGCTCAGGTGGAGTCGAAACTGCTAGGGTTATCTCCTCGCAGCCACACCCACTTCCTCAGATCTCGCGCTTCCAACACATCTGGGACCGAGGGAGAGCGGCGGGGGCTCCTAGAGTTGTCTTCGTCGATAGAGAGATCAGGCCGTCGATTCTTCGTCCAGTTCAACCTTCTTCTTGGAGGGGAATGGTGTCCGTGATACGTCTCAAACGTATCTATAATTTTTGATGCTCTATGCTTGTTTATATACCATTTCCTTTGCGTTTTGTTACACTTCGTGGCGTTTTTATGCATTTTCTGGAACTAACCTATTAATGAGATGCCACAGTGCCAGTTCTTGTTTTCTGCTATTTTTGTATTTCAGAAAAGCTACACAGGAAATATTCTCGGAATTGGACAAAACAAAAGCCGAACCTCCTATTTTTACCGAAGCTTCGCGAAGACCGAAGATGAGACGGAGGGGGGCCATAGGCCGGCCACACCCTAGAGTGGCGCGGCCCAGGCCCTGGCCATGCCACCAGGGGGTGAGACCGCCTGGTCCACCTCCTGACGCCGCCCTTCCGCCTATATATTCCCATCGACGGGAAAAACCTAAAGCCCCGATCAATTTTCCTCGAAACATACTGCAAGCCGCCGCCGTCGATGACGCGAGATCAGGAGGCTCCAGAAGCTCTTCCTGGCACCCTGCCGGAGGCCTTCTCCACCATCATGGTCGCCTCCGAAGTGATGTGTGAGTAGTCTACCTTGGACTACGGGTCCATAGCAGTAGCTAGATGGTCGTCTCCTCCACCATGTGCTTCATGTTTAGATCTTGTGAGCTGCCCTACATGATCAAGATCATCTTTGTGTAATTCTACATGTTATGTTTGTTGGGATCCGATGAGTATTGGTACTATGTTAAGTTGATGTGCTGAATTATTATCTTTAAGTTATCTCTATGTTGTTTATGATCTTGCATGCTCTCCGTTGCTAGTAGATATCTTGGCCGAGTATATGCTAGTGACTCCAAGAGGGAGTATTTATGCTCGATAGTTGGGTTCATGCCTCTAGTAATCTGGGGGAGTGACAGAAACCTCTAAGGTTATAGATGTGTTGTTGCCACTAGGGAGAAAACAACATTCTTGTGTTCAAGGACATTTGCATTGTTTACATTACGCACTTTGCTTAAGGCGATAATCTGTTGTTCGCAACTTTATACCCGATGGTTGCTCGGACGACATCCGGAGGATAGATTATTAGTCATAGATGCAGTTGGATTACGGTCTATGTATTTTGTCGTAATGCCTAGAGAGAATCTCATAGTGATCCTCATGACATATGTATATTATATTTATTCTATCAATTGCCCAACTGTAATTTGTTTACCCAGCATGTTGTTATTTATCTTATGGAGAGACACCACTAGTGAACTATGGACCCCGGTCCAATTTCCTTTGCTTTGCTATTACCGTTTTACTTTTACTCGCACTGTTTACTTTCTTGCATACTATTACCTTTTACCACTCGATACGCTCAGTCCTTTGTTTACAACAAACCGGTGAGATTGACAACCTCATCGTAAGTTGGGGCAAAGTAGTTTGTTGTGTTGTGTGCAGGTTCCACGTTGCTGCTGGTGCAAAGCAAAGCCCTGGATGAGGCGCCATATAAATTGTCTGAAGGTGTCGTGAAGCTAGCGAGCATCAACCTTCTAAAGTTTGGCTTTCTCCTACTGGTTCGATAAACCTTGGTTTCACAACTGAGGGAAGACTTGCTACTGTGATCATCATACCTTCCTCTTGGGGTTCCCAACGGGGTGTTATCTACACGCCATCAGTTCGGTGATAGCCAGAGCTTTGCGTTGGTTGCTCGCTCGGCAGCGATGTCAAACTTTGGGCGTGGTGGGCGAGGGGGTCCTCAATACCCAGCTCGTCCCAACTACGCTCCGAGAAGGCCGCCTAGTGGATTTGTGGCGGGAGCGTTTGAGGGAGGCACTATGAGGTCAAATCAACAGCACCAGCAAGGCATGGGTCGAGATTTCCAGGAGGGGAATCGAGACCGCACCCAAGATCTTCATCAGAATCGTGACTTCTACGACCAAGAGGCAGATCCGAGGGATCAGCGCGGTCGTGATTTCGGGCGCCAGGCAAATCAGCGCAGGGGGAGATACAACCCTCGCGGCAACAGATCTTGCAGCAGGGAATCTCGGGAGGTGTGTTTCAATCCTAATCGCCTAAGTGCCATTGCTCCTCAAGAGCGCTTGGTTGGATTAGCCCTTCGTGCTGATCCCAATCTGAGTAATAGAGATCGATGGGCTCAGAGGCCGGAAATGAGGGAGGTGGAATCTGATAACTCCGCCAATAACTCGCATAGGGACTTTGACTAGAGGGATGGTCCTGTTAACAATTCTGTGGCTTCTTCTAACTTGAACTTTAGGAATAATGATGGGCACACTGAGGTGCGTCAGCAAAATCAAAATCAGGAAGACCGTAGGGAGACTATGAATGTTGTGATTCCTGAGCGCAATGTTCAGTTTAGGGAGAACAGAGATCAAGTGCTAGAGGCAGGGGATATTTGTAGAATTTGTGGTGATGTGCATACTGAAAATTTGTTTTCTATGAGCCTCAGCCATGGGAAGTTGCAGCCCCCTTTGTGGGTGCAGCTGTTCTGGGCAATGGATTCTTTGTAATTCCTGACATAAGAAATGCTGCCCCTGCAGAGAAAATTTATCAGGGTGTTGTGGAAGTTCTGGAAGGAGATGTCTCGGCAAACCAGCTGGAACATGAGTTTACTCAATGGGCTGGGGTCAGTTGCAATTGGAGGTGGTATGCAAAACCCATGTCAGCCAAGAAGTTCTTGGTGTGTTTTCCCAGTGCCAGGGATATTGATGCTTGGGTGCATTTTGGAAGAACAAATCTCAGGACAATGCAAAATGTGGTGGTTAAGGTTGTCCCATGGTTTCCTGGGTATGGAGCTACTGGTGATCTGGATATTGCCTGGTTTCAGGTGAAAGGAATCCCTATTGACAACAGAAACTGTCCAGTTGCTGTTTATGCTGGGAGTACTGTGGGATGGACTTTGTCTGTTGATAGACACAGCTTGAACAATGTTGATTATGTCAGAATCCAGATTGGAAACATGAATGTTTCTCTAGTTCCTCTAGTTTCTATGACCTTGAATTTACTAGGGAAATTCCTAGAGGTAGACCACAGACAGAAGTGATTCCAGTTCCTGTTGAGCATACTAACCAGAACAGACCAGTTATTGACATAGCTCCTAATGCTGGGCACACTCCTAAGAGGACCAGGTTAGATTCTTCTAGTAACAGTAGAAATGTGGGCAATCAGTCTGCTCCTGGAGGATTTATGAGAGATGCTAGGAATTCTTACCAGGCTCCCATAATCAATAGGCAAGTTCAGGTGGTGCAATCCACTCAGGAGACTCATTTAAGAGGGAAAAGAAAAGTTGTGGATGTTGTCCCCTCTGTGGACAGTGATGATGACGATGAATCTTCATTGGGAGAGAAGGCTAGAATGTTGGGCTATGGGGTTCCAAAGCAAGCTACTGGCGATTCTAGTGCTTCCAGAATTTCTCCCGCAATGGATCATTATCCTACATACCTGGAATATTTGGCAAGGCCATGAATAACTGATGGAGTGGTGGAAAATGTTGGTGAACCACTCCAGAATGAGCTTACTTATGAGGAATTCATGCGGGACTTGTTAAAATCAAGAAGTGATAAACGTTATATGTGGAGGGAACAGCTGGAGAGGATTCGAGGGGCTCAATTAGATCATGTGGTTGAGTCTCCTTTAGACCAATCTATGGATTCTGATAATCTCTCTTCCCAAGAAGCTGCCATTTCCTCTGAAAATGGTGAAGCTAATGTGCCTCGTTCATCTGTAGTGTAGATTACTAAACTACCATCAAGTCCAGTTAATACTGCTACTGTTAGAATTAGGTCCTCTATGCCTGCTATCCCTACTCCTGAACAACCACAACCTACTTGTGTGAGTTCTAGAATTCAAGCAGAAGGGAGAGCTCAAGTCAATATATTGGAGAAAGCTGTGCAATCTACGAAAGAAAGAAATCTTGAAGGTAATGTTCCAATCAATGTTAATTCTTTTTCTGTTCTTCAAGATGATGCGATTTTAGATAAAGCTTTAGAAATTGGGATTGATGTTGCTTCTATTCCTTTAACTACTATTCATCTGCTCAAAGACTTGGAATCTGCTAGGGATAATCTAGCTAATAAAAAATCTGTTAAGAATGTTGTCTCTAAAGTTGTAGAAGTAGAAAATGAGAACACTGGTGAGGAGGACACTGGTTTGTCTGGTGATGAGGATGATTTTGATGAGTTCACTCCTGTAGTCTTTAGGAAAACTAAGAAAAATTTGAAGAAGCTGTCTGGTGGTAAAAAATCAAATCAAGGGGTACCCCTCTGTGGTACAAAATCCCTTTGAAAAGTCAGTAATAATCACCCTCTGAGTGATATTATTACTGGTCCTAGGCTGAGAAGTCACAAAACAAAATATTCTAAATGATAGGTCTCATAATGAATTGTAGGGGTGTTGGAAAGAAGGGTTTTTCTTTTTTGTCTTCGTGATCTCATTTATGAACATCCATTTGATTTTATTGGGCTCCAAGAAACAATGAAGAGAAAAGTTGACAGTTCTGTATGGAGGAAATTTGATTTGGACAATTCATACAACTGGCTTTGGTCTCCCTCTGTGGGACATTCTGGTGGAATCCTATGTGGCATTAAATCCTCTAGATTTAATGTCATAGCTTTCTCTGTGGGCATATTGTTTGTTAAAGAAAAAGTAAGTGATCTGAAACTTCAGAAGGAATATTGGTTAATCATTGTGTATGGGGCAGCTCAGGATGAGGATAAAGACTTATTTTTCCAGATTTTTTTTGATATCTATGAAAACTTGGATATTCCTACTCTGATAGGTGGAGATTTCAACATTTTGAGGTTTGCAAATGAGAAAAATAAAGGTGGTGGTGTTACCAGATTTTCTGATGAATTTAACTTAATTATCAATAAGTTTGCTCTTAGGGAGCTCCCTTTGAGTGGTGGCATGTTCACTTAGTCAAATAATCAGGAAAATCCTACCTTGGAGAAGTTGGATCGGATCCTGATAAATGATGCTTGGGAAAATCTTTTCCCCCTAGCTAGTGCAAGAAAAATCCCCAGAGTAATGTCAGATGATACGTCTCAAACGTATCTATAATTTTTGATGCTCCATGCTTGTTTATACACCATTTTCTTTGTGTATTGTTACACTTCGTGGCGTTTTTATGCATTTTCCGAAACTAACCTACTAACGAGATACCACAGTGCCAGTTCCCTGTTTTCTGCTGTTTTTGTGTTTCAGAAAAGCTACACAGGAAGTATTCTCGGAATTGGACGAAACAAAAGCCAAACCTCCTATTTTTACCGAAGCTTCGCAAAGACCAAAGATGAGACGGAGGGGGGCCACAGGCCGGCCACACCCTAGGGTGGCGCGGCCCAGGCCCTGGCCGCGCCACCAGGGGGTGAGACTGCCTAGTCCACCTCCTGACGTCGCCCTTCCGCCTAGATATTCCCCTCGATGGGAAAAACCTAATGACCCGATCAATTTTCCTCAAAACATACTGCAAGCCGCCGCCATCATCGATGCGAGATCGGGAGGCTCCAGAAGCTCTTCCCGGCACCCTGCCAGAGAGGGGAAGAGTCCTTCTTCATCACCATGGCCGCCTCCGGAATGATGTGTGAGTAGTCTACCTTGCACTACATGTCCATAGCAGTAGCTAGATGGTCATGTCTTCTACCATGTGCTTCATGTTAAGATCTTGTGAGCTGCCCTATATGATCAAGATCATCTATGTGTAATTCTACATGTTGTGTTTGTTGGGATCCAATGAGTATTGGTACTATGTCAAGTTAATGTGCTGAATTATTATCTTTATGTTATCTCTATATTGTTTATGATCTTGCATGCTCTCCGTTGCTAGTAGATATCTTGGCCGAGTAGATGCTAGTGACTCCAAGAGGGAGTATTTATGCTCGATAGTTGGGTTCATGCCTCTAGTAATATGGGGGAGTGACAGAAACCTCTAAGGTTGTAGATGTGCTATTGCCACTAGGGAGAAAACAACATTCTTGTGTTCAAGGACATTTGCATTGTTTACATTACGCACTTTGCTTAAGGCGATAATCTATTGTTCGCAACTTAATACCCGATGGTTGCTCGGACGACATCCGGAGGGTGGATTATTAGTCATAGATGCAGTTGGATTACAGTCTATGTATTCTGTCGTAATGCCCAGAGTGAATCTCATAGTGATCCTCATGACATATGTACGTTATCTTTATTCTATCAATTGCCCAACTGTAATTTGTTTACCCTGCATGTTGTTATTTATCTTATGGAGAGACACCACTAGTGAATTGTGGACCCCGGTCCAATTTCCTTTACATTGCTATTACCGTTTACTTTACTTGCTTATTTACTTTCTTACATACTATTACCTTTTACCACTGGATACGCTTAATCCTTTATTTATAGCAAACCGGTGAGATTGACAACCTCATCGTAAGTTGGGGCAAAGTACTTGGTTGTGTTGTGTACAGGTTCCACGTTGCTACTGGTGCAAAGCAAAGCCCTGGACAAGGCGCCATATAAATTGTCTGGAGCTATCGTGAAGCTAGCGAGCATCAACCTTCTGAAGTTTGGCTTTCTCCTACTGGTTCGATAAACCTTGGTTTCACAACTGAGGGAAAACTTGTTGCTGTGCTCATCATACCTTCCTCTTGCGGTTCCCAACAGGGTGTAATCTACATGCCATCAAGCACTTTTTCTGGCGCCGTTGCTTGGGAGAAATAATCTTTCTGCAAGGAGAGTCTCTCACTTCCAATCTTTTACTTTTTTATTGTTTTACTTTACTTTACTTTTGCTTGCATCGTTTTATCAAAATACAAAAAAATAGTTTCTATTTCAAGTTGCTTTGTATGTCTAGCTTAGTTGTTGTTACTATGCCGCCTGAAGAAATGATCTTCATTTTCAAACAAAAGAGTGAGGAGAGTTTCAAAGAAGCTTGGTCTAGAATTTATGATTGCCATGGAAATACTGAACCAAAAATGACTTTGAGTTTGTGATACGTCTCAAACGTATCTATAATTTTTGATTCTCCATGCTTGTTTTTGCACCATTTGCTTAGTGTTTCATTACACTTCATGGCGTTTTTATGCATTTTCCGGAACTAACCTACTAACAAGATGCCACAGTGTCAGTTCCCTGTTTTCTGCTATTTTTGTGTTTCAGAAAAGTTACACAAGAAATATTCTCGGAATTGGACAAAACAAAAGCCGAATGTCCAGATATTAAACGAAGCTTCCAGAACCCCGAAGAGGAGACGGAGCCGAGCCAGGGGCCAGCCTCACCATGAGGGGGCGCGGCCCAGCCCCTGGTCGCACCCCTATGGGTGAGACCCCCCTGGTCCACTTCTGACGCTGCCCCTTCGCCTATAAAGACCCCCCGATGGGAAAAACCTAAGTACCCAATCAATTTTTTAGAAACACATCGCGATCCGCCGCCATCGTCGACGCAAGATCGGGAGGGCCCAGAAGCTCTTCCCGACACCCTGCCGGAGAGGGGAATCACCACCGGAGGACTTCTTCATCGCCATGCTTGCCATCGGCGCGATGAGTGAGTAGTCTACCTTGGACTATGGATCCATAGCAGTAGCTAGATGGTTGTCTTCTCCACCATGTGCTTCATGTTTAGATCTCGTGAGCTGCCTTACATGATCGAGATCACCGTTATGTAATTCTACATGTTGTGTTTGTTGGGATCCGATGAATATTGGTGTTATGTTGAGTTGATGTGCTAAATCATATATATTATGTTATCTCTATGTTGTTTATGATCTTGCATGCTCTCCGTTGTTAGTAGCTATCTTGGCCAAGTAGATACTAGTGACTCCAAGAGGGGGTATTTATGCTCGATAGTTGGGTTCATGCCTCTATTTAATCTGGGGGAGTGACAGAAACCTCTAAGGTTGTAGATGTGTTGTTGCCACTAGGGAGAAAACAACATTCTTATGTCCAAGGGCATATGCTTTGTTTACATTACACACTTTGCTTAATGCAGTTATCTGTAGTTCGCAACTTAATACTCATGGGGCGTTCGGACGATATCCCCGTGGGTGGATTATTAGTCATAGATGCAGTTGGATGTCGGTCTATGTATTTTGTTGTAATGCCCAGAGTAAATCTCATAGTGATCCTCTCGACATATGCATGTTATCTTTATTCTATCAATTGCCCAATTGTAATTTGTTTACCCAGCATGTGTTTTTTTTATCTTATGGAGAGACACCAGTAGTGGACTGTGGACCCCGGTCCAATTTCTTTTATATTGCTATCACCTGTTTACTTTACTCGCATTGTTTACTTTCTCGCATACTACTATTGCTTTCCACTCGATACGCTTATACCTTTGTTTACAGCAAACCGGTGAGATTGACAACCTCATCGTAAGTTGGGAGCAAAGTATTTGGTTGTGTTGTGTGCAGGTTCCACATTGCTACTAGTTGAAAACGTGCTAACACGTTATCGTTAACGGCGCCCTTGTTGGAGTGTCACTAGGCTAGCAAGCATCACCTTCTGGAGTTTGGCTTTTTCCTGGATTCGACAAACCTTGGTTTCTTACTGAGGGAAAATTTGCTACTGTGCTCATCATACCTTCCTCTTGGGGTTCCCAACTGGACGGTGAAATTACATCAACACCGTGCCGCATCAGTTTGCTTCTTAGTAGCTTTTACTTTGGTCTTGCTCTTTATTATAGATATGCTTTGGATGCTACAGTAGGAGGAGATTTCCTTCATTGTGATGGAGATCAAGCTTTCAATATTATAAAAAAGTTGATTGTGGTTTATAGCTTACCAAGTTATTTTGATTCTTCTCTTGTGAGCATTTTTGCTAGACTTAATACCCTTGAGACTCAAACTGCTTGTTTAAAAGATTGTTATGGTACGTTGCACGAGCATCATGATTATGTGCCAATAAATTCCGAACCATCAAGTTGGTTCCCTACGGTGAAAATCACTATCAATGGTGAAACTTTTCATGCTCGTTGTGATATTATATCTGAATTTTGCCTCATGCCTAAGGATGTTTATGAATCTTTAAATCTTTGGAAGCTTTTTGAGGGAGGAGAAGAAATTTTTCTTACTAATAATGCCACTATATTTCCCGGTGGAATGGCTGAAGGAGTATTTACAAAAATCCTAGGAAGAATGTTATCTACTGATTATCTTGTTATTGAATGTGTAGGAAAGAGACAAATCACGCTTGGAAGGTCTCTACTAAAACTCCTAGGCGCCACTATAGATGTGGGAAAAGGCACTATAAAATTCACCTCTCCACCTTGCAATAATTATGTCTTTGCTAGAGTTAAGAGCAAAGGTAAGAAAGGAAGACGTAAGGCATCCGGTAATCTTAATGCCTCGCTTGATATTACTTGATTTTCACTTTTTGCGCCTAGCTCAAAGGCGTTAAAGAAAAGCACTCTTGGGAGATAACCCAATGTTTTCTTTTCAGTACTTTTTCTTTTATTTGAGTGTTGGAAGTTATTACTACTGTAATGACCTCTCCTTATCATTTTTATTTTGTTTTTGTGCCAAGAAGAACCTCTAATTTGAGGGAGGTAAGATTTGGGGAAGTTGCTATCCTAAAACAGATTTCTGCGCTGCACCATAAAAATTCGTGAAAATTCTCAGGATATCCTTTTGATCTGAAATTTCTTGTGCATATGCCTCAGGTTATACCCAAACTTTCATTAGTTTTGCACTTTTCGATTTGAGCAACAGAAGGTCCTCGAAAAAATCAATCTTTGTCAGTTGTTCTATTTTGACAAATTCTGCCACTATTTTTGTTTGCCTCTCGATCGCTTTCTTTTTTAGTTCTTTTGATCACGGAACTTTTGAGGAAGTTTCTACAGTAGCTTATGCTTTAATGGTTGGTATATTTGTGTTTGAAACTGAACCAAAAGGGGAGATTTATTATCATGTTTATGCTAATGTTGCTAATAGAATTGTCTGAAGTTTTGTATGAAGGAAGTTTTCAAGTGTAGGGAATGGAGAGTGATGAGATGAGATGAAGTATGGACAAAAGCTCAAGTTTGGGGATGTCCATGTCACACCAAGAAATATCCAAGAGGTAAAACCATCAAAGCTTGGGGATGCCCCCGAGGCACCCCTTCTTCATCGTCAAAAATCATGTCACCTTTCAACACACTATATTTTTATTGCTTCATATTCTATGCGTTTTTCTTGGAGCGTCTTTACTTTTGCTTTCAGTTTTCTTTTGTTTGATGAAATAAATGATTGGACCCCAACAAATTTCTTTTGGAGAAGACACTCTTATCGTTCAATGAGTATTCTCTTTTTCTAGTACTGCGCTTAACTTTCGTTTTTTGCCTTGATTTTTGTTTAGATATTGTTATATCTTTGCATCAAGGTGTATTTAGACCTCTGGTCTATGGTTGTTTTCATCAAAAGAGTTGTCTCAAAAAGGTTTGAATGGTGTTGGAAAAGAGAAAAAAGTTTCATGCCTAAAGTGGTACAATTGGGAGCTTGTTTAGACTGCGGCTTAGACTTTTGCATGTCATGCTTGATGTTGTTTTGATAGTATGCTTAGTAGTTTTTGTTGTAGCATGACTTGTCTCAAATGACTGAGATTGCTTAATGAGCCTTTGAAAAAAATCATGCGTTGTTTTTATTATATGGGAGCATGTTATTGTGGTTTTCTCCTTTGATGCTTTATTTGGGTTGACTTGGCGCATGCTTACAACATGTTTGACTCTTACAAAGTTGCCATAAGCCTCGATGATCATTTGGTTTTTTACTTGTGATACCACTTTATGCTTCGGTTAATGATGTTTTGTCGCTATGCATGATTATGGCCGTTATTGCTCTCTTAGTTGGTCGCTCCCAGTCTTTTGCTAGCCTTCATTTTGTACTGAGTATGAGCTCTACCCGTGCATCCAACTCCCAAAAACCAAGTTATTCCAATGTGTCCACCATACATACCTATTAGCAATTTGCTATTCCAAGTACATTTGACTTGCTTTTATCTATCCTTCAAATTAAACTTTTTGGTGTTATGTGAAAATTAGTCAGTAAAGCTCTCACGAACCTGACGGCACACTTTACTTTTCTTGCTTTTAATAATTTTGACATTGTGGCTCTCTTATGTTGATGTTATGCTTGCAAGTTGTAAGTTGGAAATTAGCCCAGCCATGTCGTCATGGGGCAAGCTTTCAACATTGCACTTTCTTTCATTTAAGTTGATATCGTGATCTTTTGTTTATGGATACTCGCGATGTGAAATGAGTTGGGATCTTGTGAGGTCATGGAGTTTGTATATGTGTTAGAGAAATGCCTAGGCCGCTAATCTAAGCCATGCATCATTCATGGTGGAAATTTACAGCATGCCCATTGTGGACATTCGACGGTGCATCTCACAAGAAAAAGCTATACCAATGGTAAATAAAAGAGATGTCGAGGTGTTCATCGTCTGTTTGTCTTGTCATTTTGATGTGGGCTTGTTCCATGTCATCGGGCAAGAGGTACCTGATATGTCCATTTTGCGTCACTATTTTATATCATAATTTACTGTTATTCATTGATATATTTCATATTTAGAGATGATACTTATGTTTTTTCCTCTGTTTTTACATGTTTGATTATCATTGGAGAACTTCCTGCCAGAGTCAGGATTCTGCTGGAAAAAGGACCGTCAAGACACCACATTTCCGAAGATCAACAATTCCAGAGAAATACCCAAAAAATCATATATTACAAGAAGACGAAATTAGCCAGAAGGAGGAGTCGAGAGGAGCAGTAGAGGGGCCACACCACCAGGTGGCGCGGACCCACCCCTGGCCGTGCCGCCCTATGGTGAGGCCACCCTGTCCCACTACTGCCATCGCCCCCTCGCGTATATTGTCTCCCCCAAAAACCTAAGTCGAGAGGGGGGATCAGAGATAGACACTGCTGCTTCTGCGGGGCAGGAAAACACCGAGAGAGAAAAGCTCTCCGGCAAGCAGAAATCTGCCGGGCAAATTCCTTGCCGGAGAGGGGAGATCATCGCCATCGTCATCACCATCGCGCTGGACTTCATCGGGATCATCATCACCATCATCATCATCAGCAGCACCTTCATCTCCACCATCACCACGCCATCTCGCTGTAACATCTTGGGTTGAATCTTGTCAAATTCTTAGGGGAAACTTTCCCGGTGTTGATTACCTTTGTAGTTGATGCTATTGAATGGAACCGTTGAATTAAGGTTTATGTTCAGATTGTTATTTACCATTATTTCACCTCTGGTCATGATCCATATGATGTCTTGTGAGTAGTTCGTTTAGTTCCTGAGGACATGGGAGAAGTCCAGATGTTAGTAGTGAAACTATGTTGAGTAATATTTAATGGTTTGATATTTATATGTTGTGGTGTTATTCTACTAGTGGTGTCATGTGAACGTCGACTACATGATACTTCACCATTTTTGGGCCTAGTGGAATGCATTGTGTATTTGGCTACTAATTGTGGGGTTGCCGGAGCGACAGAAACCTAAACCCTCATTAGGAAACCATTGCACCAGGGAGCGTAGGATCTCAGAGTTTAAGGCTGTGGTTAGATTTATATTAATTACTTTCTTGTATTTGCGGATGCTTGCAGGGGGTATAATCACAAGTGTGTATTAGTCCTAGTAAGGGTAGTACGCTAGCACAGGTTCACCCCAATAACACTTATCAAACCAATAAAGATTACTTAGCAACATGAAGCGAAAGCTCTCGACAGAAACTCCCGTGTGTCCTCAGGAACGTTTGGTAATCATAAGTTACACAACTGGCTTGTCCTTTGCTCTAGAAAGGATTGGGCCACTTGCAGCAATTACTATTATTGTCTTTTATTTACTCATACTTTATTTACTTGCATTACCAAATACCCTTGAAAACCTGTTTGCTAGTATTTATAGTGAATCCTTGATCAAAACCACTTGTCAACACCTTCTGCTCCTTGTTGGATTCGACACTCTTATTTAACGAAAGTACTACGATACACCCCCTATACTTGTGGGTCATCAAGACTATTTTCTGGCGCCATTGCCGGGGAGTGAAGCGCTATTGAAGAGTGGAATTGGTAAAGGTAACTTTTGATGTGAGTATTGTTTTTAGTTCTTTTTATTTTTATTTTATATTGCTATGGAGAATTCTCTATTTGGTTCCCTATTTGGGAATGCTACTGCCTCTGTTACAGTGGTAGATGAACCACCGCCTGCTCAATTAGATCCTTTTAAAACACCTATGAAAATTGTTGAACGTGTTATGAATAACTGCTAGGAGATGGAACTGTCCATCTGGGTGATCATTTACTCTTTATACATGAATTATGCGAGTTGTTCAAGTGTGCAGGTATTTCATCAAATAGGGTTAAGAGAAAGCTATTCTCTTTATCACTGAAGGGCAGAGCTGCGGAATGGTATAGGCTACCAAACGATGGTCCATCTATTGGCTGGGAGGAAATTGTACCTCTCTTTTATTCTAAATTCTACCCTCCAAGTGAGATTCATAAAGATCGGAATCAAATATATAACTTTTGGCCTCATGATGGAGAGAGTATTGCCCAAGCGTGGGGGAGATTGAAGTTACTAATGCTCAAATGTCCCATTCATGAGCTCCCCAGTAATATTGTTATTGATAACTTTTATGCAAGGCTTGCTCTTCACAACAAGGATTTATTGGATGCTTCTTGCTCTAGATCATTTACATGTATGAAAGAAGAAGCTAAATGGGATCTTCTAGACCGTATTCAAGAAAATAATGAAGGATGGGAGAACGACAAAGGTAGAAAGTCAGGTATAAATTATGATTATGAATGCATTAAAGCTTTTATGGGAACCGATGACTTTCATGATGTTAGTGCTGTTTATGGTATTGATTCCCAAATACTTGCTAACTGTTTTAAGGCCTTTGCCTCTTATCTTGATGTTCCAAAGAAGGATTGGAAAAAGTATCATGCGCCTTATAAAGATATTGTTAGTTGTGTTCCTGCTAGAACTACTGAAGTTTGCACTGTTGATCGCATTCTGCCTGAGCTTTATTTTGAGAAAACGCATTTCCCTGCTAAGGTAAAGGAACATTCTACTTTAATTAGTGTGCTTAAGAAAAGTGCAAAGAAAACTGTAGAACCTAATGAGCAAATTAATATTAAGTCTCCTATAGCTATAGTGAAGGACCTTGTTACTAAAAACGTAGAAGATGAACATATTGTCTTTTGTGAAAATGCTTCTAACATTGTTTCACATCCTAGTAGATCTAGGAAAACAAGTGTTCCTTTGCTTTCTATCAGGATTGGTGATCATTGCTATTATGGTTTATGTGATATTGGTGCAAGTTCAAGTGTTATTACTTTCGAGCTTTACAAAGAAATCATGCATGAAATTGCTCCTTGTGAACTGGAGGAAATCGATGTGGTTATTCAGCTTGCTAATAGAGAAACTATCTCTCCAATTGGTATTGTTTGAGATGTGGAAGTTCTATGCGGTAAGACTAAATATCCTACTGATTTTCTTATACTTGGTATAGAACCTAGTAAAACTTGTCCTATTATTTTCGGTAGACCCTTTTTTAATACTTGTGGCACTGTTATAGATTGTAAGAAGGAGAAAATTTTGACTAAGTTTGATGGAGAATCTTATGAGTTTAATTTTTCTAAGTTTACTAAAGCTCCTTATGAAAATGAATTGCCTAATGAAGATTTTCGAGTTGAACAGCTTGCCTCTATTGCTCTTGCTCCTAATAGTGCTTTGCAGCAATTTATGGAGGACCATGAAAGTGAGGTCTTCAGGGAAGAAAGAGATGAGATTGACGATATTCTTCTTCATCAACCAACATTGATTAAACACAATTTACCTGTGGAGGATTTGGGTACCACTTTGCCACCCAAGGAAGATCATGTTTTTGATTTAAAAACTTTACCTGATGATCTTAAATATGCTTATATTGATGACAAGAAAATATATCATGTTATTATCTGTTCTAAACTTTCAGGGAAGGAAGAAGAAAGGTTATTAGAAATATTGAGGAAACACTGAGGAGCTATGGGATATACTCTTGATGATTTAAAAGGGATTTCTCCTACTATATGTCAGCATGCTATTAACATGGAGCCAGATGCAAAGCTAGTTGTTGAACTTCAACGCCGTTTAATTCCTAAGATGAAGGAAGTAGTAAGAAATGAGGTATTGAAGCTCCTTGATGCTGGAATTATTTATCCTATAGCTGATAGTAGATGGGTCAGTCCTGTTCATTGTGTTCCAAAGAAAGGAGGTATCACTGTTGTTCCTAATGAGAATAACGATCTTATTCCTCAAAGGTCAACAAAGTTACTAAGAAAGATCATTATCATTTACTGTTTATAGATCAAATGCTAGAGAGGTTATCTAAGAAAACTCATTTTTGTTTTCTTGATGGTTATTTTGGTTTCTCTCAGATTGCTGTTAAAAAGCAAGATCAAGAGAAAACCACTTTTACTTGTCCTTATGGAACTTATGCTTATAGATGTATGCCTTTTGGTTTGTGCAATGCTCCTACTACTTTTCAAAGATGCATGTCTGCTATTTTTCATGGTTTTTGTGAAGAAATTGTGGAGGTATTCATGGATGATTTCTTCGTCTATGGAACTTCTTTTGATAATTGTTTGCACAATTTTGATAAAGTTTTGCAGAGATGTGAAGAAACTAATCTTGTTCTTAATTGGGAGAAATGCCACTTTATGGTGAATGAAGGAATTGTTCTTGGACATAAAATCTCCAAAAGAGGTATTGAAGTTGACAGAGCAAAGGTTGAAGCAATTGAGAAAATGCCCAGTCCCAGGGATGTAAAAGGTATTCGTAGTATTCTTGGTCATGCTGGTTTCTATAGGAGGTTTATTAAAGATTTCTCTAAGATTCGAAGCCTCTTAATAATCTTCTTTAAAAAGAGGTACCATTTGTTTTTGATGATGATTGTAAGGAAGCTTTTGAAACTCTTAAGAAGGCTTTAACTACTGCTCCTATTGTTCAACCACCTGATTAGAATTTACGCTTTGAAATTATGTGTGATGCTAGTGATTTTGCAGTGGGTGCTGTTCTTGGACAGCGCGTAGATAAGAAGTTGAATGTTATTCATTATGCTAGTAAGACTCTTGATGCTGCTCAGAAGAATTATGCTACTACTGAGAAAGAGTTTCTTGCTGTTGTTTTTTGCATGTGATAAGTTTAGACCTTATATCATTGATTCAAAAGTTACTATTCATACTGATCACGCTGCTATTAGATATCTTATGTCAAAGAAGGATGCTAAGCCTAGGCTTATGATACGTCTCAAACGTATCTATAATTTTTGATGCTCCATGCTTGTTCTTACACCATTTGCTTTGAGTTTTGTTACACTTCGTGGCATTTTTATGCAATTTCCGGAACTAACCTATTAACAAGATGCCACAGTGCCAGTTCCCTGTTTTCTGCTATTTTTGTGTTTCAGAAAAGTTATACATGAAATATTCTCGGAATTGGATGAACAAAAGCCGAACCTCCTATTTTTACCGAAGCTTCGTGAAGACCGAAGATGAGACAGAGGGGGCCTAGGGGCCAGCCTCATCACCAGGGGGCGCGGCCCAGCCCCTGGCCGCGCCCACCTGTGGTGAGACCACCTGGTCCACCTCCTGATGATGCCCCTTCGCCTATAAATTCCCCTCGACGGGAAAAACCTAAGGGACGGATCGCTTTTCCTCGAAACATACTACAAGCCGCCACCATCGTCGAAACGAGATCGGGAGGATCCAGGAGCTCTTCCCAGCACCCTGCCGGAGAGGGGAATCCCTGCTGGAGGCCTTCTCCACCACCATGGTCACCTCCGAAGTGATGTGTGAGTAGTCTACCTTGGACTACGGGTCCATAGCAGTAGCTAGATGGTTGTCTTCTCCACCATGTGCTTCATGTTTAGATCTTGTGAGCTACCCTACATGATCAAGATCATCTTTATGTAATCATACATGTTGTGTTTGTTGGGATCCGATGATTATTGGTACTATGTCAAGTTGACGTGATGAATTATATGTCTTACATTATCTCTATGTTGTTTATGATCTTGCATGCTTTCCGTTGCCAGTAGCTATCTTGGCCGAGTAGATGCTAGTGACTCCAAGAGGGAGTATTTATGCTCGATAGTTGGGTTCATGCCTCTATTTAATCTGGGGGAGTGAAAGATACCTCTAAGGTTGTAGATGTGATGTTTCCACTAGGGAGAAAACAACATTCTTGTGTCCAAGGACATTTGCTTTGTTTACATTATGCACTTTGCTTAATGCAATTATCTGTTGTTCGCAACTTAATACTCAAGGGGTCCTCGGATGATTCCCCGCGAGTGGATTATTAGTCATAGATGCAGTTGGATGGCGGTCTATGTATTTTGTCATAATGCCCAGAGTGAACCTCATAGTGATCCTCGTGATGTATGTACATTATCTTTACTCTATCAATTGCCCAACTATAATTTGTTTACCTATCATGTTATTATTTATCTTATGGAGAGACGCCACTAGTGAACTATGGACCCCGGTCCAATTTCCTTTATGTTGTTACACCGTTTACTTTACTCGCACTATTTACTTTTACTTGTATACTATTATCCTTTTACCACTCGATACGCTCAATCCTTTGTTTACAGCAAACCGGTGAGATTGACAACCTCATCGTAAGTTGGGAGCAAAGTACTTGTTTGTGTTGTGTGCAGGTTTCACGTTGCTGCTGGGTGAAGACACGCCGACAAGCAGTTTATCTGGCGCCCACGAAGCTAGCAAGCATCACCTTCTTAAGTTTTGTTCTTTCTCCTACTGGTTCGATTCAACCTTGGTTTCATAGCTGAGGGAAGACTTGCTGTTGTGCTCATCACACCTTCTCTTGGGGTTCCCAACTGGTCGGTCATCTACATCAACACCGCACCATCAACAAGTTTTCTGGCGCCGTTGTCGGGGAGAAAGAAGACTTCTGCAAGGGGAGTCTCGCATGCACAATCTTTTACTTTGTTTTTAGTTTTGCTTTACTTTATTTTTGCTTGCATCGTTTTATCAAAAATACAAAAAAAATAGTTTCCTTTATAGTTGCTTTTTATTTACTTGCTTTTAGTTTTGCTAGATTGGGTACTCCTAAAAACACCAAGTTGTGTGACTTTACTAGCACAAAAAACAATGATTTTATCTGCACTCCTATTGCGCCACCTGCTCCTGAGGCAAATTTTTATGAGATCAAACCTGCTTTGTTGAACCTTGTTATGAAAGAGAAAATTTCTGGTGCCAGTTCTGATGATGTTTCAGCTCATCTCAACAATTTTGTTGAGCTATGTGAGATGCAAAAGTATAAGGATGTAGATGGTAATATTATTAAGCTTAAGTTGTTTCCTTTCTCTTTAAGAGGAAGAGCTAAGGATTGGTTGCTATCTTTGCCTAGAAATAGTATTGACTCTTGGGATAAGTGTAAGGATGCTTTTATTGGAAAATACTATCCTCCTGCTAAGATTATAGCTTTGCGAAGTGATCTCATGAAGTTTAGACAGTTTGATAATGAACATGTTGCTCAAGCTTGGGAAAGAATGAAATCTATGATAAAGAATTGCCCTATTCATGGACTGACTACTTGGATGATTGTCCAAACTTTTTATGCAGGACTGAATTTTTCTTCAAGAAATCTATTGGATTCAGCTGCTGGAGGCACTTTTATGTCCCTTACCTTGGGCGCCGCAACAAAGCTTCTTGACAACATGATGGTAAATTATTCTGAGTGGCACACCGAGAGAGCTTCATAAGGTAAGAAGGTAAATTCTGTTGAGGAAACCTCTTCCTTGAGTGATAAGATTGATGCTATTATGCTTATGCTTTCTAATGATAGAGCTCATGTTGATCCTAATAATGTTCCTTTGGCCTCTTTGGTTGTTCAAGAAGAGCATGTTGATGTAAACTTCATTAGAAATAATAATTTCAACAACAATGCTTATAGGAACAATTTTGCTAGCAACAATTATAGGTCGTATCCTTCTACCAATGGTAATGGTTATGGAAACTCTTATGGTAATTCCTCCAACAACACTAGGGGCGCGCCTTCTGAGCTTAAAGTCATGCTCAAGGACTTCATCAGTAAGCAAACTACTTTTAATAAGTCTATTGAGGAAAAGTTGGGTAAAACTGATACTCTTACTTCTAAAGTTGATAGCCTTGCTCTTGATGTTGAACTTCTGAAACTAAAAGTGTTGCCTAATGATGTGAAGGAAAATAATACTTTTGCTGCTACTAATGCCATTCAAGTTAGAATTGATGAAAATGTTAGGATGTTAGCAGAATTGCATGCCAGGTGGGAAAGAGAAGATGAGATGGCTAGTAAGATGAAGGTATATACTATTACTACTTCTAATGATGTTGTTCCAAATGCTAGCAATCCTCTTACCTTTGATTGGTGTAGAGAAAACTCCTACTCCTTGTGCGAAAAAGCCCAAAATTGCAAAAACTTTTTCTACAAAAAGTGCTAAAAAAAATCGGAGTACCCTAGAAGGAGGAAGAAATTACTTTTTGACTCTATTCTTATCGCAAACTATGAACTTGATGCTTCATCGCTTGATATTACTTGATTTGCACTTTCTACGCCTAGCTCAAAGGCATTAAAGAAAAGCACTCTTGGGAGATAACCCATTGTTTTCTTTTCAGTATTTTTTATTTTATTTGAGTCTTGGAAGTTATTACTACTGTAATAACTGCTCCTTATCCTTTTTATTTCGTTGTTGTGCCAAGAAGAACCTCTAATTTGAGGGAGGTAAGATTTGGGGAAGTGGCTGTCCTGAAACAGATTTTGGTGCTGCACCGTAAACATTCGTGAAAATTCTCAGAATATCTTTTTGACCTGAGATTTCTTGTGCATATGCCCCAGGTTATATCCAAACTTTCATTAGATTTGCACTTTTCGATTTGAGCAATAGAAGGTCCTCGAAAAAATCGACCTTTGTCAGCTATTCTATTTTGACAGATTTCTACCACTATTTGTGTTTGCCTCTCGATCGCTTTCTTTTTGAGTTCTTTTGATCACGGAACTTTTGGGGAAGTTGCTACAGTAGTATATGCTTTATATGTGGTGTTTTTGAGTTGAAACCTGAACCAAAAAGGGTTGATCTGCTATCATGTTTATGCTAACGTTGCTAATAGAATTGTGTGAAGTTTTCAAGTGTAGGGATTGGAGAGTGATGAGATGAGATGAAGAATGGACAAAAGCTCAAGCTTGGGGATGCCCATGTCACCCCAAGAAATATCCAAGAGGTACAAGCGTCAAAGTTTGGGGATGCCCCCGAGGCACCCCTTCTTCATCGGCAATCAGGTCACCTTTCAACACACTATATTTTTATTGCTTCATATTCTATGCGTTTTTCTTGGAGTGTCTTTACTTTTACTTTCAGTTTTATTTTGTTTTGTTTGCTGTAATAAATGGTTGAACCCAAAAAAAATTCTTTTGGAGGAGATTTAATTGCTTTTCATTTGCCAAGAACACTCTATTTTTCACTCTTATCGTTCAACGAGTGTTCTCTTTTTCTAGAACTGCGTTTAGCTTTCATTTTTTGCCTTGATTTTTGTTCAGATCTTGTTTTATATTTGCATCAAGGTGTATTTGTACCTCTGGTCTATGTTGGTATTCATCAAAAGAGTTGTCTCAAAAAAGGTTTGAATGGTGTTGGAAAAGAGAAAAAGTTTCATGCAAAAAAAAGTGGTACAAAAAGGAGCTTGTTTAGACTGTGGCTTAGACTTTTTTATGCCATGCTTGATGTCATTTTGATAGTATGCTTAGTGATTTTTGCTGTAGCATGACTTGTCTCAAATGACTGAGATTGCTTAATGAGCCTTTGAAAAAATCATGCGTTGTTTTTATTATACAGAAGCATTTATTTGGTTTTCTCCTTCGATGCTTTATTTGGGTTGACTTGGCGCATGCTCACACATGTTAGACTCATACAAAGTCGCCATTGCCTCTATGATCATTTAGTTTTTGACTTTAGATGCCATCTTATGCTTCTTTTAATGTTGCTTTGTCGCTATGCATTATTATGGAAGTTATTGCTCTCTTAGTTGGTCGCTCCCAGCCTTTTGCTAGCCCTCATTTTGTACTGAGTATGAGCTCTACTCATGCATCCAACTCCCAAAAACCAAGTTATTCCAATGTGTCCACCATACATGCCTATTAGCAATTTGCTATTCCAAGTACATTTAACTTGCGTTTATCTATCTTTCGAATTAAACTCTTTTGGTGCTATGTGAAAATTAGTCAGTAAAGCTCTCACAAACCTGATGGCACACTTTACTTCTCTCGCTTTTAAAATTTTGACATTATGACTCTTTTATGTTGACGTTATGCTTGCAAGTCATAAGTTGGAAATTAGCCAAATCATGCTGTCATGGGGTAAGCTTTCAACATTGCACTTCTTATTTTAGTTGATATCGTGATCTTTTGTTTATGGATACTCGCGATGTGAAATAAGTTGGGAATCTTGTGGGATCATGGAGTTTGTATATGTGTTAGAGAAACACCTGGGCCGCTAATCTAAGCCATGCATCGTTCATGGTGAAAATTTACAGCATGCCCATAGTGGACATTCGACGACGCATCTCAAAATAAAAAGCTATACCAATGGTAAATAAAAGAGATGTCGAGGTGTTCATTATCTGTTTGTCCTATCATTTTGATGTGGGCATGTTCCATGTCATCGGGCAAGGAGGTACCCCGTTGGCGGTTCTCGATGATACGTGTATACTTACAATGACAAGAGCTTACTTGGGACCCTAAGTCGAGTAGCATGAGGTTTGGGTATTCGTACTTCATAGGACACGAGGTTTTCAATTTATGATTTGTCAAGCATATGCTCATAAATGTTCTTGCATTTACTTTAACCATTCAAGACGCCTATGATGGGGGCAATGAGAGCTCAAAGCTAGTAAGTACCATAATTTTTGAAGGTTTATAAAACTTGCAATCACTGCTTCCCTCTGTGAAGGGCCTTTCTTTTACTTTTATGTTGAGTCTTCACCTTCTACCTTTATGCACCGTCTAAGAGAGCATAGTTGCCATTTTGAGTTTAATGTGCATAGTCCCAAAGTTTATCATTGATTGATTTATGATTATGGTTTCATTTGTTCTTAAATTATTTGTATCTAGTCGCCCTCTTAAACTTGAAGGTGTCCTATGCATTTATGTTTTGCTATTCCGTGAAGGACAAGCTGAAAACCATTTGTTATGTTTTTCCATATGATTTGAACACATGTTTGACTTTCATTGTTTCGTTATTCATGATCTTTCGTTTGTGTTTCTTTTCATGTTATAACATGGTTGCTAAGTTTCTATTGTCAAGATTATGTCTTTTATGCCCATGTTTTAAAGTTCTTTGATCCCAACACTCAATGCTTACATAGATGATCAAGATTGTGATGGTGCATGTCACCTCAAAAATTATTCTTTTGTTATCACTTACCTACTCGAGGACGAGCAGGAGTTAAGCTTGGGGATGCTTGATACGTCTCAAACGTATCTATAATTTTTGATGCTCCATGCTTGTTCTTACACCATTTGCTTTGAGTTTTGTTACAGCTCGTGGCGTTTTTATGCATTTTCCGGAACTAACCTACTAACAAATGATACGGAGGGGGCCAGGGGCTAGCCTCACCACCAGGGGGCGCGGCCCAGCCCCTGGCCGCGCCCACCTGTGGTGAGACTACCTGGTCCACCTCCTGACGATGCCCCTTCACCTATAAAGTCCCCTCGATGGGAAAAACCTAAGGGACGGATCGCTTTTCCTCGAAACATACTGCAAGCCGCCGTCATCGTCAAAACGAGATCGAGAAGATCCAGGAGCTCTTCCCGGCACCCTGCCGGGGAGGGGAATCCCTACCGGAGGCCTTCTCCACCACCATGGTCACCTCCGGAGTGATGTGTGAGTAGTCTACGTTGGACTACGGGTCTATAGCAGTAGCTAGATGGTTGTCTTCTCCACCATGTGCTTCATGTTTAGATCTTGTGAGCTGCCCTACATGATCAAGATCATCTTTATGTAATCATACATGTTGTGTTTGTTGGGATCCAATAAGTATTGGTACTATGTCAACTTGATGTGCTGAATTATATATCTTATGTTATCTCTATGCTGCTTATGATCTTGCATGCTTTCTGTTGCTAGTAGCTATCTTGGCCGAGTAGATGCTAGTGACTCCAAGAGGGAGTATTTATGCTCGATAGTTGGGTTCATGCCTCTATTTAATCTGGGGGAGTGACAGATACCTCTATGGTTTTAGATGTGCTATTGCCACTAGGGAGAAAACAACATTCTTGTGTCCAAGGACATTTGCTTTATTTACATTACGCACTTTGCTTAATTCAATTATCTGTTGTTCGCAACTTAATACTCAAGGGGTCCTCGGATGATTCCCCGCGAGTGAATTATTAGTCATAGATGCAGTTGGATGGCGGTCTATGTATTTTGTCGTAATGTCCAGAGTGAACCTCATAGTGATCCTCGTGATGTATGTACGTTATCTTTACTCTATCAATTGCCCAACTGTAATTTGTTTACCCAGCATATTATTATTTATCTTATGGAGAGACGTCACTAGTGAACTGTGGACCCCTGTCGAATTTCCTTTACATTGTTATACTGTTTACTTTACTCGCACTGTTTACTTTTACTTGCATACTATTATCCTTTTACCATTTGATACGCTCAATCCTTTGTT
Source organism: Dactylis glomerata (assembly GCA_007115705.1). Classification (NCBI taxonomy): domain Eukaryota; kingdom Viridiplantae; phylum Streptophyta; class Magnoliopsida; order Poales; family Poaceae; genus Dactylis; species Dactylis glomerata. The sequence continues at coordinate 11,791,775 of QXEO01000464.1, read as the reverse complement.
TACAGCAAACCGGTGAGATTGACAACCTCATCGTAAGTTGGGAGCAAAGTACTTGTTTGTGTTGTGTGCAGGTTTCACATTGTTGCTGGGTGAAGACATGCCGACAAGCAGTTTATTTGGCGCCCTTGTCTGGAGTGTCACGAAGCTAGCAAGCACTACCTTCTTAAGTTTGGTTCTTTCTCCTACTGGTTCGATTCAACCTTGGTTTCATAACTGAGGGAAGACTTGCTGCTGTGCTCATCACACCTTCTCTTGGGGTTCCCAACTGGTCGGTCATCTACATCAACACCGCACCATCAGCTTATCAGATGGGTGTTGCTTTTACAAGAGTTTGATTTGCATATTATAGATAGGAAAGGTGCTAAAAATCCTGTTGCTGATAATTTGTCTAGGTTGGAAAACATTTCTTTTGATCCTATTCTTGTTAATGATAGTTTTCCAAATGAACAGTTGGCTTCAATAAAGGTAACTTTGCGAGAGAATCCTTGGTATGCTGATTATGCTAACTTTATTGTTTCCAAGTATTTGCCTCCAACCTTTACAGCTCAGCAAAGAAGGAAATTCTTTTATGACTTGAGGCATTATTTTTGGGATGACCCACACTTATATAAACAAGGAGTGGATGGCATTATGCGAAGATGTGTTCCAGAATATGAACAATAAGAGATATTGAGAAAATGTCATGGTAGTGCTTATGGAGGACATCATGCCAGAGATAGAACTGCACAAAAGGTTCTACAATCAGGTTTTTATTGGCCTACCCTTTTTAAAGATGCTAGGAAGTTTGTTTTATCTTGTGATGAATGCCAAAGAGATGGTAATATTTCTAGACGGAATGAAATGCCTATGAGTTATTCTATTGTTATTGAACCATTTGATTGTTGGGGATTTGACTTTATGGGTCCTTTTCCTCCTTCAGAAGGTTATACTCATATACTTGTAGCTGTTGATTATGTTACTAAGTGGGTAGAAGCTATACCTACGAAGAGTGCCGATGGTGAGACCTCGTTGAAAATGCTTAAGGATGTTATTTTTCCTAGGTTTGGTGTGCCTAGATATCTTATGACTGACGGAGGTTCTCATTTTATTCATGGTGGTTTTAGGAAAACTCTTGCTAGATATGATGTTAATCATAGAATTGCTTATGCTTATCATCCACAGACTAGTGGGCAAGTAGAGCTGTCGAATAGAGAGATCAAGTCTATCTTGTAGAAGACTGTCAATAGATCTAGGAAAAATTGGGCTAGCAAGTTGAACGATGCTTTATGGGCTTATAGAACTGCTTATAAGAACCCCATGGGCATGTCCCCTCGAAATTATTTACGGAAAAGCGTGTCACTTGCCTTTAGAATTAGAACACAAAGCTTTTTGGGCAGTGAGAGAGCTTAATAGGGATTTTAAACTTGCCGGTAAGAAAAGGTTGCTTGCTTTGAGTTCCTTAGATGAGTGGAGAAATGAAGCTTATGAGAATGTCAGACTTTTTAAAGAAAAGTCAAGCAATGGAATGATAGGAGAATTCTTAAGAGAGAGTTTCATGTTGGTGAGAAAGTTCTATTGTATAGGTCTCGTCTCAGATTTTTTGCAGGAAAATTACTCTCGAAATGGGAAGGACCCTTTATTATTGAAGAGGTGTATCGTTCAGGTGCGGTAAATATTGCTTCGCTTAAAGATAACACTACGCAAGTGATGAATGGGCAAAGACTCAAACATTATATTTCTGGAAATTCTTATAATGAAGATGTCGATGTTATTCAAATGATTACTCCAGAAGAATTCATCAAAGAACATATGCAGGAAACTGCAGAGTCCGTTTCCGAATAGGTAACAGTTCTAGTCAGAAAAGGTTCACGTTAAACTTTTATATTTATATTTTTGTTGTTTTTATTAAATATGAAAAATCACGAGACAAAAATGGGTTGGAAACGGAGTCCGGAGGATCCTCACCACCTAGTGGCATGGGCCCCCTCCTGGCCGCGCCATCCTGTGGTGAGCCCACCCCGGAACTCGTTTCCGTCCCGGTTTCCTCCTGTGACTTCGTTTTGATGTTTATTTTTCACCTATATAAACCCCCAGATTGCCCGAGGTTTGTATATCGTGTTCTCATTGTGTTTTTATTTCGATCTGTTTCCGTCAGGAGTTGTCTCAGTTTCAGAGCCACCATGTCTTCGTCTGGTTCATCCGAGGAGAACTCTCTTGCGGACATCATTAATCCGTACATGAGGGAGCTGAAGATGCATCCGAAAGAGTTGTCACTCAAGGATGGGAAGTTGCAGATAGAAGATTTCCAGAGCCCTACAGGAGAAGGGAGTCTCAAAGCCAGGATGGAAGCGCTGGAGCAAGAAGTCTTTAAATACAAGAAGATGGCGGAACACGAGGTGGAGATCATCCATAGGATAAATCAAGAACTCATCGCCAAGCACAAGAAGGAGACTGCAGAGCTCTAGGATGACATCTTGTCACTCCATGAGACCACCAACAAATTACAAGCACAACTCTGGGATGACATCTTGACATTTTGCAGAACCAAAACTGTGAGTATTGCTGCGTTTGATGGACATGGGAGCAGACGGTCCTTGTGCGTGGTGAATAACCAGCTCGTTGGGAATCCCAAGAGGAAGGTATGATGAGTATAGCAGCTAGTTTTCCCTCAGTTAAGAAACCAAGGTATGTCGATCTTGGAGAGGAGAGACAAACGACTGAAGGTGATGCGGAACCTGCACACACACAACCAAGTACTTTGTTCCCAACTTGCGATGAGGTTGTCAATCTCACCGGTTTGCTTGAAACAAAGATTATGAGCGTATCGAGTGGAAAACAATATAGTATGCGAGTAAAGTAAACAGTGCGAGTAAAGTAAACAGGTGATAGCAATATGATGTAAATAGGACCGGGGTCCACAGTTCACTAGTGGTGTCTCTCCATAAGATAAATAACACATGTTGGGTAAACAAATTACAGTTGGGCAATTGATAGAATAAAGATAAACGTGATATGTCAAGAAGATCACTATGAGATTTACTCTGGGCATTACAACAAAATACATAGACCGCCATCCAACTGCATCTATGACTAATAATCCACTTGTGGTGAATCAATCCGAGAACTCCACAAGTATTAAGTTGCGAACAACAGATAATTGCATTAAGCAAAGTGTGTAATGTAAACAAAGCATATGCCCTTGAGCATATGAATGTTGTTTTCTCCCTAGTAGCAACATCACATCTACAACCTTAGAGGTTTATGTCACTCCCCCAGATTAAATAGAGGCATGAACCCACTATCGAGCATAAATACCCCCTCTTGGAGTCACTAGCAACTACTCGGCAAAGATAGCTACTAACAACGGAGAGCATGCAAGATCATAAACAACATAGAGATAACAAAAGATATAATTCAGTACAGCAACTTAATCATAAACACCAATATTCATCGGTCCCAACAAACCAAACATGTAGAATTACATAACAGTGATCTCAATCATGTAGGGCAGCTCATGAGATCTAAACATGAAGCACATGGTGGAGGAGACAACCATCTAGCTACTGCTATTGACCCATAGTCCAAGGTAGACTACTCACTCATCGCTCCGGAGGCAAGCATGGCGATGAAGAAGACCTCCGGTGGCGATTCCCCTCTCTGGCAGGGTGTCGGGAAGAGCTTCTGGACCCTCCCGATCTTCGGGTCGATGGCGGTGGCGGATCGCGATGTGTTCTGGAAAATTGATTGGGGACTTAGGTTTTTTCCGTCGGGGGGTCTTTATAGGCGAAGGGGCGATGTCAGAGGAGGGACCAGGCAGCCACACGCCAGGCTCGCGCGGCCAGGCCCCTGGCCGCACCAGCTAGGCGTGTGGGCCCCTGGTGGCCTACCTCCTACTCCTCTTCGGATCTCTGGAAGCTTCCGGGTAAAATAAGACTTCAGGAAGTTGTTTCGTCCAATTCCGAGAATATTTCCTGTGTATCACTTCTGAAACACAAAAATAGCAGAAAACAGGGAACTGGCACTGTGGCAACTCGTTAATAGGTTAGTTCCGGAAAATGCATAAAAGTGCCACAAAGTGTAACGAAACAATAGGCAAATGATGTAAAAACAAGCATGGAGCATCAAAAATTATAGATACGTTGGAGACGTATCAAGCATCCCCAAGCTTAACTCCTTCTCGTCCTCGAGTAGGTAAGTGATAACAAAAGAATAATTTTTGAGGTGACATGCACCTACACAATCTTGATCATATATGTAAGCATTTGTGAGCTGGGATCATAAGAACTTAAAACATAGGCATGAAGATATAATCATGAGAATAAGAACTTAGCAACCATGATGTAAACATGCAAATGAACACAAACAAAAGATCATGATAATGAAACAATGAAAGTCAAACATGTGTTCAAATCATAAGGAAAAACATACAAATGGTTTTCAGCTTGTCCTTCAAAGAGAGCAAAACATAAATGCATAGTACACCTTCAAGTTTAAGAGGGCAACTACATACAAATAATTTAAGAACAAGTGAAACCAACAATATGAATCAATCAATGAACTTTGGGACAATGCATATTACACTAAGAATGACAACTATGCTCTCTTAATGGTGCATAAAGAAAGAAGGTGGTGACTCAACATAAAAGTAGAAGAAAGGCCCTTCGCAGAGGGAAGTAGTGATTAAACATGTGCTAGAGCTTTTCATTTGTAAAACAGAGAGATAAAAATTGGTTTTGAGAGGTGGTTGTCTTTGTCAACGACTGGCAATGGGGTTCTTACTATCTTCCATACAAAAATGAAGCAAGTTTTTGAGAGAGAGTTTGGCACATTTTGTGCTCTTTTTATAAAACTTGGCACTCCTCCCCACCTTTTTCCTTTCTCAAACCATGGCTAACCGATTCCATCGGGTGCCCACCAACATTCACATTCCATGGAGGAGTGCCCTTTTTTCTCTTTTTTTTTCTTTTTTGGAATAAGCAATATGGAAGATAGCAAATCCGACCACTACGTCCCCATGAGCTAAAAACAGTGGAACAAAACAAGAAGTAGTTGAAAGTTTTTGAAAGGTAGCACATGAAAATTTACTTTGGAATGGCTTACAAATACCATGCATAGGAGTTTATAGTGGACACAATGGAAAACTTTGGCTTTTAGGAGTTGGATGCACGAGTAGAGCTCATACTCAGTACAAGGCGAGGGCTAGCAAAAGACTGGGAGTGACCGACTGAGAGAGCAATAATGGCCATAATCATGCAAAGCAACAAAGCGACATTAAAAGAAGCATAAGATGGCATCAATAGTCAAAAACTAAATGATCATGAAGGCTATTGGCGACTTTGTAAGAGTCTAACATGTGTGAGCATGCGCCAAGTCAACCCAAATAAAGCATCAAGGAGAAAACCAAAATAATGCTTCCATACAATAAAAACAACGCATGATTTTTTTCAAAGTCTCATTAAGCTATCTCAGTTATTTGAGACAAGTCATGCTATAGCAAAACCACTAAGCATACTATCAAAAAGACATCAAGCATGACATGAAAAAGCCTAAGCCACAGTCTACACAAGCTCCTTCTTGTACCACTATTTTGCACAAAGCTTTTTCTCTTTTCCAACACCATTTGAAATTTTTAAAGACACCTCTTTTGATGAAAACCAATAAAGATCAGAGGCAAAAATACACCTTGATGAAAAGATATGACAATGCCTGAACGCAAATCAAGGCGAAAATGAAAACCAAAAGCAGTAGCAGAAAAAGAAGAACACTCGATTTTTAATAAGAGTGAAAACTAGAGCGTTCTTGGCAAATGAAAAGCAAGGCAACTTCTCCAAAAGAAAATTTGTTGGGGTCCAACCATTTATTGCAGCAAACAAACAAACTAAACTAAGAAAACTAAAACAACTGACGCTCCAAGAAAAACACATAGTGCATGAAGCAATAAAAATATAGTGTTTTGAAAGGTGACCTGATTTTTGCCGATGAAGGAGCGGTCATTACAGTAGTAATGACTTCCAAGACTCAAATAAAAGAAAAAGTACTGAAAATAAAAACATTGGGTTATCTCCCAAGAGTGCTTTTCTTTAACGCCTTTGAGCTAGGCGCAGAAAATTGCGAATCAAGTAATATCAAAAGATGAAGTGCTAGGATCAGCGCGTGCCTTACGTCTTCCTTTCTTACCTTTGTTCTTGACTCTAGGAAAGACATGGTTATTGCAAGGTGGAGAGATAAATCTTATATTGCCTTTTCCCACATCAATGACGGCGCCTAGGAGCTTCAAGAGGGATCTTCCAAGTGTGATTTGTCATTTTCCTACACATTCAATAACAAGATAATCAGTAGATATCATTCTTTCTAGGATTTTTGTAAAAACTCCTTCAGCTATTCCAATGGGAAATATAGTGGCATTGTTAGTAAGAGAAATTCCTTCTCCCCCCTCAAAAAGCTTCCAAAGGCTCAAAGATTCATAAACATCCTTTGGCATGAGACAAAATTCAGACATAATATCACAATGAGCATGAAAAGTTTCACCACTAATGGTGATTTTTATCGTAGGATACCAATTCGAAGGTTCATAATTTGTTGGCACATAATCAAAATGCTGGCGCAAAGTATTATAGCAAGAATTCAAGCTAGCAATGCGAGTCTCAAGAGTATCAAGTCTATTAAAAATGCACACAAGAGAGGAATCAAAATAGGTTGGCATGCTATAAATTGTAATCAACTTTTTTATAATGTTGAAGGCTTGATCTCCATCGCAATGAAGGAAATCTCCCTCTGCAGTAGCATCCAAAGCATATCTATAACGAAGAGCAAGACCAAAGTAAAAGCTACTAAGAAGCAAACTCAATGCCATTTTAGGTTCAGTTTTTCCATGCCAATCATAAATTCTAGACCAAGCTTCTTTAAAGCTTTCCTCATCTTTCTGCTTAAAAGTAAAAATCATGTCCTCGGGCGATATAGTAGTAGCAACTGAACTAGACATAATAAACTAAAGTAAAGAAATAGCAACTACCAAGGATTCTAATTTTTTTGGGTTTTTGATATAAAACGATGCAGGTAAAATAAATAAAGTAAAGCAAAACAATAACAAAGTAAAGGATGTGCGTGCGAAAACTCCCCTCGCAGAAGTCTTCTACTTCCTCCCCGGCAACGGCGCCAGAAAATAAGCTGCTGCGTTTGATGGACGTGGCACCAGACGGTCCTTGTGCGTGGTGAATAACCAGCCCATTGGGAACCCCAAGAGGAAGGTATGATGAGTATAGCGGCTAGTTTTCCCTCAGTTAAGAAACCAAGGTATGTCGATCTTAGAGAGGAGAGACAAACGACTGAAGGTGATGCGGAACCTGCACACACACAACCAAGTACTTTATTCCCAACTTGCGATGAGGTTGTCAATCTCACCAGTTTGCTTGAAACAAAGATTATGAGCATATCGAGTGGAAAACAATATAGTATGCGAGTAAAGTAAACAGTGCGAGTAAAGTAAACAGGTGATAGCAATATGATGTAAATAGGACCGGGGTCCATAGTTCACTAGTGGTGTCTCTCCATAAGATAAATAACACATGCTGGGTAAACAAATTACAGTTGGGCAATTGATAGAATAAAGATAAACGTGATATGTCAAGAAGATCGCTATGAGATTTACTCTGGGCATTACAACAAAATACATAGACCGCCATCCAACTACATCTATGACTAATAATCCACTTGTAGTGAATCAATCCGAGAACTCCACAAGTATTAAGTTGCGAACAATAGATAATTGCATTAAGCAAAGTGTGTAATGTAAACAAAGCATATGCCCTTGAGCATATGAATGTTGTTTTCTCCCTAGTAGCAACAGCATATCTACAACCTTAGAGGTTTCTGTCACTCCCCCAGATTAAATAGAGGCATGAACCCACTATCGAGCATAAATACCCCCTCTTGGAGTCACTAGCAACTACTCGGCCAAGATAGCTACTAACAACGGAGAGCATGCAAGATCATAAACAACATAGAGATAACAAAAGATATAATTCAGTACAACAACTTAATCATAAACACCAATATTCATCGGATCCCAATAAACCAAACATGTAGAATTACATAACGGTGATCTCAATCATGTAGGGCAGCTCATGAGATCTAAACATGAAGCACATGGTGGAGGAGACAACCATCTAGCTACTGCTATGGACCCATAGTCCAAGGTAGACTACTCACTCATCGCTCCGGAGGCAAGCATGGCAATGAAGAAGACATCCGGTGGCGATTCCCCTCTCCGGCAGGGCCCGGGAAGAGCTTCTGGACCCTCCCAATCTTCGGGTCGACGGCGGCGGCGGATCGCGATGTGTTCTGGAAAATTGATCAGGGACTTAGGTTTTTTTCCGTCGGGGGGTCTTTATAGGCGAAGGGGCGATGTCAGAGGAGGGACCAGGTGGCCACACGCCAGGCTCGCGCGGCCAGGCCCCTGGCCGCGCCAGCTAGGCGTGTGGGCCCCTGGTGGCCCACCTCCTACTCCTCTTCGGATCTCTGGAAGCTTTCGGGTAAAATAAGACTTCAGGAACTTGTTTCGTCCAATTCCGAGAATATTTCATGTGTATCACTTCTGAAACACAAAAACAGCAGAAAACAGGGAACTGGCACTGTGGCAACTCGTTAATAGGTTAGTTCCGGAAAATGCATAAAAGTGCCACGAAGTGTAACGAAACAATAGGCAAATAATGTAAAAACAAGCATGGAGCATCAAAAATTATAGATACGTTGGAGACGTATCAAGTATGACGCTAGGTTTAAACAAATGAGTGCTGCTGCCAGTTTCAGGATATTGGAGACCAAGTCATCTTTCCTTGATGGGGAACCTCTGCCTTGGAAGTCTGATGATGATAAAGACTCACCACCACCACCGAAGGAGTAATTCGCCATTGGTATTGGCATCCCCTTGGTTTGTTCCAAGCTTGGGGGAGTGCCGCGGTATCACATCATTACCCTTTTACCCATTTACTTTTCAAGTAGAGTAATATCATGAATAGAGAAGTTATCTTATAGAATAGTTTGTAGTGTGGAAGTATCCTCCTTTAGTTGGTTACCTATGTATCCCTTGGTGTGAGTTGCGGTTGAGAAATATTAATGAGAGGTTTTATCATTTACTTTCCGCGCACTTTATTTTAGTTTGCAATTTTTCTTATATGATTAGTCTTGTTGATTAGTATTGTTATCACTTTGGGAGCATAAGTAAATCTAGTTGGTTTTGGCAAACTTAGCTTGGTCAGTAGCAACATTACCATGACGTTTGAGAAGAAAAAGAAGGAAGTGTTACTAGATACATCATTTCAGCTTTCCTTCATGATTGGCTCATAAGCAATAGTATTCTCAAGTTAATTTCGTTTGAACTTTCAAGGAAGTTTGCATGATCTTTTCTATCACATGTATGTTTGTTTGTTTCATGCAACTCTTATTCTTGCTACCCAGCCTTGCTAGCCAAAAACCTGTACTAAGAGGGAATACTTCTCGTGCATCCAATCCCCTAAAACCAAGTTACTTCCAAAGAGTCCACTATAAATTCTTATGCATGGTATTTCAAGCCATTCCTAGTAAATTTTCATGTGCTACCTTTTAAAAACCTTCAAATACTCCTCGTTTTGTGCCACTGTTTTTAGCTCATGAGGACGTAGTGGTTGGGTTTGTTATCTTCCATACCAAATTGAGTACCCCGCGACTTGCATGCTTCATCTGCTCATCATTAATTTTTCAAGGGAGCTGGTCAGACCATTGTAATCTATAAAAAAAGGCACTCATCCATGGTATGTGAAAGTTGGTGGGCACCCGATGGAATCGGTTAGCCATGGTTTGAGAAAGGAAAAGTGGGGAGGAGTGCCAAGCTATAAAAGAGCACAATTGTGCCAATTAATCAACATCTCAGAACCACTCTTACTTGTTTAGTATGGAAGATATCAAGAACTCTGTTGCTAGTCGTTGACAAAAGCAACCACCTCTCAAAATAACTTTTACCTCTATTTTCCAAATGAAAAGCTCTAGCACATGTTTAATCCCTGCTTCCCTCTGCGAAGGGCCTATCTTTTACTTTTGTGTTGAGTCAACCTATTCCCTCTATCTCAAGCAAGCATTTGAGTTGTTAAGTTTCATTCATCCATATGTTGATCTGTTCAATCATGTTTACTATTTTCCTTTATTTAGTATGATGCTTTTATTTGAAGGAATATATCTTTGAAAGCTTTCTATGATTGTAAAGAGTTTGTTTCGTTGAGCATATGGTTTTTGCTATATTAGCTCTGTTATAAAAGGCTCCGTTCAAAAATAAGTATAGTTTGTTCATTGTTCTCTGACCAAGAACAAAGGTTTGCCATCACCAATCATGATTTACCTTGTGCATCTTTATTTGTGATTCCCTTTCGCTTATTGCAAGTCTATATTATATGAAGGGAAGTTGCTGTCTATTATAAATTGTGCCTTGGTAAATGTGATGCTTCTTGTCCGTATTTTGTTTATCGACACTTCACTCCATAAACCTGTGGTCATGTTTACCGAGTTCAGTTTTCGCTTGGGGACAAGCGAGGTCTAAGCTTGGGGGGGTTGATACGTCCATTTTGCATGACTATTTTATATCATAATTTACTGTTATTCATTGATATATTTCATATTTAGAGATGGTACTTATGTTGTTTTCTCTGTTTTTACATGTTTGATTATCATTGGAGAACTTGCTGCCGTGACTCAGGATTCTGCTAGAAAAAGGACCGTCAAGACACCACATTTCTGAAGATCAACAATTCCAGAGAAATACCGAGAAATTCATATATTACAAGAAGACGAAAGTATCCAGAAGGAGGAGTCCAGAGGAGCAGCAGGGGGCACACCACCAGGTGGCGCGGGCCCACCCTTGGTCACACCGCCCTGTGGTGAGGCCACCCTAGCCCACTACTGCCATCGCCCCCTCGCATATATTGTCACCCCCGAAAACCTAAGTCGAAAGGGGGATCAGAGATAGACACCGCCGCCTCTGCGGGGCGGAAAACACCGAGAGAGAAAAGCTCTCCAGCAGGCAGAAATCTACTGGGGAAATTACTTCCCGGAGAGGGGAGATCGTCACCATCGTCATCACCATCGCGCTGGACTTCATCTGGATCATCATCATCAGCAGCAGCAGCAGCAGCACCTTCATCTCCACCATCACCATGCCATCCCGCTGTAACATCTTGGGTTGAATCTTGTCAAATTCTTAGGGGAAACTTTCCCGGTGTTGATTACCTTTGTAGTTGATGCTATTGAGTGAAACCGTTGAATTAAGGTTTATGTTCAAATTGTTATTTACCATTATTTCACCTCTGGTCATGATCCATATGATGTCTTGTGAGTAGTTCATTTAGTTCTTGAGGACATGGGAGAAGTCGAGATGTTAGTAGTGAAACTATGTTGAGTAATATTTATTGGTTTGATATTTATATGTTGTGGTGTTATTCTACTAGTGGTGTCATGTGAACGTCGACTACATGATACTTCACCATTTATGGGCCTAGTGGAATGCATTGTGTATTTGGCTACTGACAAGGGTTTTATAAATCATGGTTATCTAACCCGAATATTTTATGCATTGGATCAGTCAAACAAGGCTGCGACATATGATTCTCGAGTTGCGTCATCGCGACAAAACTCAAATGCCATGATTTATCATGAAGGTAAGACCCCGGGATCCGTCTTGTGTGGCCCGATATACGCACATGGATGCGCTCTGCTGGTATGTATCCGTGTCTACGACACAAAGAAAATCCTGGTGGACGCACTGGGTACCCTGAGAACCACTGGGATTCATTCTTTGTAAGTCCTAAATGCGGCAAAAGAATGGATTTGACCGGTTTCCCGAATTCAAGTCCAAGGGGATTGAATTTGAAGTAGGTGACAAGTATTTGTTCCGGCAGTTAACTAGCCTCTTGATCCGTCAGAGTTGTCAGGCTTGATTCATCAAAACCCCTTGCAAAGTACTATAATGAAAATAGGTCGACATACCAAGTCAAAGATTTGAAGAGATGAAGAAGTCGAAGATTTAAAGATTAGAGATTCAACCCGAATCTACAATTCTGGTAGAATCTCAGGGGCTACTGACAAGGGTATAGATAATAGAGCCCATTAGTTGAGTACCCCTGAGGCTCATTAAGCTAGGCCCAATTGTAATACTAGTCAAAATACGAGTTATTACCGTATGTCGATATTGTAATCTGTATCAGACCCTACCCGATCCTCGAGACCTGGCCACCTATATATAGGGTCAGGAGGGGACGGTGTAGGGCAGATTGAAAGCAAGCCAGGTTCCACACCCACGTTTACCAATGAGGAGCGGCAGTTTATTGTCTTTTATTTACTCATACTTTATTTACTCACATTACCAAATACCCTTGAAAACCCGTTTGCTAGTATTTACAGTGAATCCTTGAACAAAACCACTTGTCAACACCTTCTGCTCCTCATTGGGTTCGACACTCTTATTTATTGAAAGTACTATGATACACCCCCTATACTTGTGGTTCATAAGTACCCCGTTGGTGGTTCTCGATGATACATGTATGCTTACAATGACAAGAACTTGCTTGGGACCTAAGTCGAGTAGCATGAGGTTTGGGTATTCGTACTTCACGGGACACGAGGTTTTCAACTTATGATTTGTTAAGCATATGCTTCATAATTGTACTCGCATTTACCTTAACCATTCAAGATGCCTATGATGGGGGCAATGAGAGCTCAAAGCTAGTAAGTATCATAATTTTTGGAGGTTTATAAAACTTGCAATCACTGCTTCCCTCTGCGAAGGGCCTTTCTTTTACTTTTTTGTTGAGTCTCCACCTTCTGCCTTTATGCACCGTCTAAGAGAGCATAGTTGTCAATCTGAGTTTAATGTGCATAGTGCCAAAGTTTATCATTGACTGATTCATGATTATGGTTTTGCTTGTTCTTAAATTATTTGTATCTAGTCGCCCTCTTAAACTTGAAGGTATCCTATGCATTTATGTTTTGCTATTCCATAAGGGACAAGCTGAAAACCACTTTACTATGTTTTTCTATATGATTTGAACACACACTTGAATTTCAATGTTTCATTGTTCATGATCTTTCGTTTGTGTTACTTTTCATGTTATAACATGGTTGCTAAGTTTTTATTGTCAAGATTATGTCTCTTATGCCCATGTTTTAAGTACTTTGATCCCAGCACTCAATGCTTTACATCGTTGATCAAGATTGTGATGGTGTATGTCACCTCAAAAATTATTCTTTTGTTATCACTTACCTACCCGAGGACGAGCAGGAGTTAAGCTTGGGGATGCTTGATACGTCTCAAACGTATCTATAATTTTTGATGCTCCATGCTTGTTTATACACCATTTGCTTTGTGTTTTGTTACACTTCATGGCATTTTTATGCATTTTCTGGAACTAACCTACTAACGAGATGCCACAGTGCCGGTTCCCTGTTTTCTGCTGTTTTTGTGTTTGAGAAAAGCTACACAGGAAATATTCTTAGAATTAGACAAAACAAAAGCCGAACCTCCTATTTTTACCGAAGTTTCACGAAGACCGAAGATGAGACGGAGGGGGGCCACAGGCCGGCCACACCCTAGGGTGGCGCGGCCTAGGCCCTAGTCGCGCCACTAGGGGGTGAGACCGCCTGTTCCACCTCCTGATGCCGCCCTTCCGCCTATATATTCCCCTCGACGGGAAAGACCTAATGACCCGATCAATTTTCCTCGAAACATACTGCAAGCCGCCGCCGTTGTCGGCGCGAGATCAGGAGGCTCCAGAAGCTCTTCCTGGCACCCTGCCGGAGAGGGGAATCACCGCTGGAGGCCTTCTTCATCACTATGGTCGCCTTCGGAGTGATGTGTGAGTAGTCTACCTTGGACTACGGGTCCGTAACAGTAGCTAGATAGTTGTCTCTTCCACCATGTGCTTCATGTTTAGATCTTATGAGTTGCCCTACATGATCAAGATCATCTATGTGTAATACTACATGTTGTGTTTGTTGGGATCCGATGAGTATTGGTACTATGTCAAGTTGATGTGCTGAATTATTATCTTTATGTTATCTCTATGTTGTTTATAATCTTGCATGCTCTCTGTTGCTAGTAGATATCTTGGCCGAGTAGATGCTAGTGACTCCAAGAGGGAGTATTTATGCTCGATAGTTGGGTTCATGCCTCTAGTAATCTGGGGGAGTGATAGAAACCTCTAAGGTTGTAGATGTGCTGTTGCCACTAGGGAGAAAACAACATTCTTGTGTTCAAGGACATTTGCATTGTTTACATTACGCACTTTGCTTAAGGCGATAATCTGTTGTTCGCAACTTAATACCCGATGGTTGCTCAGACGACAACCGGAGGGTGGATTATTAGTCATAGATGCAGTTGGATTACGGTCTATGTATTTTGTCGTAATGCCCAGAGTGAATCTCATAGTGATCCTCATGACATATGTACGTTATCTTTATTCTATCAATTGCCCAACTGTAATTTGTTTTCCCAGCATGTTGTTATTTATCTTATGGAGAGACACCACTAGTGAACTGTGGACCCCGGTCCAATTTCCTCTACATTGCTATTGTCATTTACTTTACTTGCTTATTTACTTTCTTGCATACTATTACCTTTTGCCACTCGATACGCTTAATCCTTTGTTTACAGCAAACCGGTGAGATTGACAACCTCATCGTAAGTTGGGGCAAAGTACTTAGTTGTGTTGTGTGCAGGTTCCACGTTGCTGCTGGTGCAAAGCAAAGCCCTAGATGAGGCGCCATATAAATTGTCTGGAGCTGTCATGAAGCTAGCGAGCATCAACCTTCTGAAGTTTGGCTTTCTCCTACTGGTTCGATAAACCTTGGTTTCACAACTGAGGGAAAACTTGCTGCTGTGCTCATCATACCTTCCTCTTGGGGTTCCCAACGGGGTGTAATCTACACGCCATCATCAGACCATAATCCCATTATTATGGACACTAAAGAAATAGTTGAAGTCAGAAGTAGAGAATTTAGGCTTGAAAAATCTTGGTTGCTGCATCCTTATTTTAGTTGAGAGTGGAAAAAGCTTGGAAAATACCTATGAGAGGGAGTGATAGTATTAGTGTGTTCCAGGAAAAGTTGAGAAATGTGAAAAATAGTCTGAAAGGTTGGGGGGCAAATGTCAGAGGTGAGTCTCTGAAACTCAAAAAAGAATTGCTGAGTGAGTTGGAAAATCTGGAAGCTTTAGAGGAAGATAATATTTTACCTGGCCCTTTGTTTGCCAGAAAAGGGGAAATTCAGTTCAAACTCATGAAAATTTATGAGGAAGAGGAATTATACTGGTTCAGTAGATCAAGTGAGAAGTTGCTACTGGAAGGTGATAACAACACTTCTTATTTCCATCAGGTGGCTAATGGGAGAACAAGGAAAAATACAATGTACTCCCTGAAGAAGGATGATATTCATATTCAGGGGACGGCTGACCTGCTGACTCATGCCATAGAGTATTATAAAATGCTTTTTGGACCTGGGGAAGGGAATATGATGCAGCTTGCAGACATTGTTTGGTCTGTACAGGAGAAGTTATCTGAAGAAGATAACATGGTTCTGAATGAACCTTTTTCTAAGGAGGAAATTCAATCTGCAATAAATAGCATGGTAAAGAATAAAGCCCCAGGTCATGATGGAATTCCTATTGAGTTCTATCAGGCCTGTTGGTCTATTATCAAAAATGATGTCATGAATATTTTTTCTGACTGGAAACAAGGGGTGTTAAACCTTTACAGATTAAATTTTGGTATGATTATCTTGTTACAGAAAACTCCTGATGCAGATGTCATTCAAAAATATAGACTCGTCTGCTTACTTCAGGTGCTGTATAAGTGGCTAACCAAGGTTGCTACCCTCAGAATAGAACCTTTCATGAATAAGTTGATTTCCCCTTGTCAAACTGCTTTTATCAAGGGAAGGAACATCATGGATGGTGTGATGTCTTTGCATGAAATCCTGCATGAAGCCAAAAGGAAAAAACAGCAGGGGTGGTTTTGAATCTGGATTTTGAAAAGGCTTATGACAAAGTTGATTGGGATTACCTGAGGAAATGTATCTCACGGGAAGGTTTCTGTGAAGAATGATGTGCAAGGATAAATGGTATAATCAGGGATGGTACTCTATGTGTTAAAATTAATAACACTAGGGGAAAAGACTTTGGCAGCCATAGAGGGGTGAGGCAGGGTGATTGATGACCCACAAGTATAGGGGGTGTATCGTAGTACTTTCGATAAATAAGAGTGTCGAACCCAACGAGGAGCAGAAGGTGTTGATAAGTGGTTTTGATCAAGGATTCACTGTAAATACTAGCAAACAGGTTTTCAGGGGTATTTGATAATACAAGTAAATAAAGTGCGAGTAAATAAAAGACAGTAGTAATAATTGCAGCAAGTGGACCAATCCTTTCTTCAGCAAAGGACAAGCCGGTTGTGTAACTTATAGTAACCAAATGTTCTCGAGGACACACGGGAGTTTCTGTCAAGAGCTTTCGCTTCATACTGCTAAATAGTCTTTATTGGTTTGATAGGTGTTATGGGGGTGAACCTGTGCTAGCGCACTACCCTTACTAGGATAAATACACACTTGTGATTATACCCCTTGGAAGCATCCGCAAATACAAGAAAGTAATTAAGATAAATCTAACCACAGCCTTAAACTCTAAGATCCTACGCTCCCTGGTGCAATGGTTTCCCAACGGAGGTTTAGGTTTCTGTCACTCCAGCAACCCCACAATTGGTAGCCAAATACACAATGCATCTCACTAGGCTCATAAATGGTGAAGTATCATATAGTCGACGTTCACATGACACCACTAGTGAAATAGCACCACAACAATATCAAACCATTAAATATTTCTCAACAATAATTCACTACTAACATCTTGACTTCTCCCATGTCCTCAAGAACTAAACGAACTACTCACAAGACATCATATGGATCATGATCAGAGGTGAAATAATGGTAAATAACAATCTGAACATAAACCTTAATTCAACGGTTCCACTCAATAGCATCAACTACAAGAGTAATCAACACCGGGAAAGTTTCCCCTATGAATATAACAAGATCCAACTAAAGATGTTACATCGGGACGGCATGGTGATGGTGGAGATGAAGGTGCTGGTGATGGAGATGATGATGATGATGATCCCGATGAAGTCCGGTGCGATGATGATGACGATGGCGACGATCTCCCCTCTCCGGGAAGGAATTTCCCCGGCAGATTTCTCCCTGCCGGAGAGCTTTTCTCTCTCTGGTGTTTTCTGCCCCGCAGAGGCGGCTGTGCCTAACTCTGAGCCCCCCCTTGACTTAGGTTTTCGGGGACGATGAAGTACGCGAAGGGGCGAGACCAGATGTGGGCCAGGGTGGACTCACACAGGGCCGGCACGGCCAGGGGTCAGGCTGCGCCCCCTGTGCGTGAGGCCGCCCCCTGGCTCCTCTCTCCTTCTAAATGATCATCAAACATGTGAAAACAAAGGAAATAACATAAGTATCATATCTAAATATGAAATATATCAACGAATAACAGTAAATTATGATACAAAATAGTGATGCAATATGGACGTATCAACCCCCCCAAGCTTAGACCTCGCTTGTCCCCAAGCGAAAACTAAACTCGGTAAACATGACCACAGGTTTATGGAGTGAAGTGTTGCTACCGGTTGATGGCGCCAGAAAATAAGCTGATGGCGTGTGGTTGACGTGGGAGCAGAATGTCCTTGTGCGTGTGAAAGAGCATTTCCCGCCTAATTGATTTTGGCGTTTGTTAACAATACATTATCTATTAATGTGTGATTATGCTTTGCAGGATTTTATAATATTCTTGCACAAAGATATTGGGTTTTATATGTTATATTTGATAAGTATCATTATCCAAAGGAAATTATTGAGGAAATGGTGGAAATAAGCTCCTGGAGAAGATTCAGACAAAGTTGGGCCAGTCAGGCCGGCTTTAGCCGGTCCCCAGACCGGCTATAGCCGGACTGCACGTTTTCGAGAGGGGTCCTGCGCCTCTGGACTCAACCGGCTATTTGTCCGGCTATTTCCGGCTGGGCCGGATATTTCAGGCCGGCTATAGCCGGTGTGAGACCGGCTTTAGCCGGTGTGGCCGGCTTTAGCCGGACTTAACTCCAGCTATAGCCGGTCTTCCTGGCCTCCAACGGTCAGATATTTTGGGGGGGTATAAATACCCCCCTCTTCTTCTCCAACGGGTAGCCAGCGCAAAAGAGAAGAACACCACCATTGTTGAGCTCACCAAAGCAAGTAGATCTCCTCCCTCACCCCACCAAAGCTCTTGATCTTTGGAGAATCGAAGGAGAAGACCATCCTCTACATCCTCACCGAAGCGATTTGATTTCCCCTCTCATTTGCTTGAGGGCCTTTGTGTCTTGGGTTCCCTTGTGTCCCAAGACCTTGTTTGTGTATTTGATATATTGCTACTTGTTGTTTCACAGCATTGTGTTGTGCTTGGGAGCCTCCGATTCGGTTGTGGATGCGTGCCCCAAGATTGTAAAGGCCGATTCCGCCTTGAGGAATCCCTTAGTGGAAAGTGAGCTAGGCCTTTGTGGCGGAAGCTTGCACCGGAGAATAGGGTGAGCCTTTGTGGCGTTGGTTAGGCCTTTGTGGCAACCACACCCCTCCAACGTAGACGTACTTCCCCTAAAAAGGAAGGAACTACGGGAATTACATCCGTGTCTCCGCGTGCTCCACTCTCGGTTACCTCTATCCTTTATTGCCTTTATATATTGTATCTTGTGTAGCTTGCTAGTTGACATATAGGTAAATTCACCTTAGTTGCATATCTAGAGAATTTACCTTTGTGTCAAGCCTAAATTGAAAAAGAACTAAAATTTGAGTAGCACCTATTCACCCCCCCCCTCTAGGTGCCCATACGATCCGTTCAATTGGTATCAGAGCCTCGGCTCTTTATTCGGGCTTAACCGCCTAAGAGTATGGACACCTCTCCGAGTGAGGGCTCGGGTCAAGTTTCCATGGGTGAGTTCAAGTCTTTGGAATCATCCATGGCTTCCATGACAACTCAAGTAAATGAGTTGCGTGAAATGATAGCGCAACTCTTGCAAGCTAAAACTACTAATGCTCCTCCACCTCCGGAAAAACCCGCTACTCCACAAGTGGAGAATGTGGTAATTGATGTGGAGGGCACCGATAAAAATGGCGATGCTAAGTCTTCCACCAAGGGCGACGGGAAAGGTGAATTCCCTCCTTGGTATTCACCCGACCCGCCGGTTCCTCATCCTCATATTAACAATAGAGGAGATCCACCTAAGCTTGATGCATTAAACTTTGGTCAATGGCAATATCAAATGATCTCTCATATGCGCAGTTCTTGCATCGAGCTTTGGAGGATCGTTGAGGAAGGATTCAAGGCCGTGGATCCTCACAACATGACAAGAAGAGAGACGGTTGATAGCCAACTCAATGCTACCGCTCTTCACATGATTCAAGTCGCCGTGGGATCCAAGGACTTGCCTCACATCCAACACTTCTTCACCGCCAAAGAAGCTTGGCAAGCTCTCTCCGACGTCTTTGTTGGCAATGAGAGCATGAAGAAAACAAGATATATTGCCTTCTCAAATCAAGCGGAGGGTTTCTTCATGATGGATGGTGAGGATCATCAAGAAATGTATAGAAGACTCAAGACCATTGCTACCACCTTCAAGAACCTCGGTGCTCACCATATTGATGATGAGTGGATCAAGATGAAGTACATTCTTGCTCTCACTCCATATGAGCCCGCGGATATAAAGAGTGTTCAAGGAAAGCACAACTTCAATGAGATGACCTCCAATCAAGTGATGCAAGAAATTCAAGCCTACAAGGTTTCCGCACAAAATGCGGAAGATGCTCGTGCCTGTGCCATAGGGATGCAAAGAAGCTCCAATCTTGCATTGAAAGCAAGTGTGGTTGAGAAAGAGGTTCCTCTTCAAGCAAGTATTGAAGCAAGGCTAGAGATGTGTCCTGAGGACATAAGGCATGAGTACAATGAGCACATGGCCTTCTATGGAAAAACCTTTTGGGTTGATCCACACAAGGCCAAAGAAGACAATCAAAGAAGAAGCAAGTCAAGTGGCTATCAAAGGAATGACAACAATGGTCAAAGGGTGAGGACTTGCTACAATTGCAATGATAGATTTCACTTCGTTGCCGAGTGCCCTTATGAGAAGAGAGAAGACCATGGTGGAAAGCTCATCTTCAAGAACAAGACCAAGTCACCATCCAAGAAGCCTTTTGTGAAGAAGGGTGGACCAAAGAGGAAGCAACCAAAGTTTGTGTTCTTGACTCAAGAAGAGTACTCCGCAAGTGAGAGTGATGAAGAAGAAACCACAACTAGTGAGATGGCCGCAATGGCAACCACCTCCACTTCCTCCACATCACTCTTTGAATCCCCCAATGAGGACTCTCTTCTCAAGAACGTCAAATGCCTTATGGCCAAGTCTTCCGAGGTATCACCCACATCTTTCTCTTCCTCTAAGACAAATGATGCTTCCTTGAATGATCTTGCTAGTCTTAGAGTAAAGGAAGAAATTATTGCTTTTGATGACTATGTGTCTAGTGTAGATGGCGTTCATAAGATTCACTTTGAACGTCTATTGAGCCAATATGGTAAAACTCTTGAAAAACTAGATGAACAAATGAGGCTTGAAAGAGAATATGCTCAAGATATTGCCTCACTAACCGAGTCTCTTGAAGAAGAGCAAGAGGAACGAGCAACTCTTGAAGAGAAGCTCGATTCCATTGAGGAAGCTAATAATGAAGTTGTTTCCAAACTCATTAAAGAGCGAGATCATGCTCGTGCTAAAGTAAAAATGTTTAAAAAGGAAAATGTTGAATTTGGTGTTGGTCATGATATACTTGTTAAGGATTTAGAAGATCTTGACAAGGCTCACAAGGCCTTGAAAAGTGAACACTCTATTCTTACCAAGTCACATGAACAACTTCAAATTCAATTGACTAAGAATAATATGCCTAGTTCTTCTACTTCTACTTGTGATCATGCAAATGTCATTGAAGAAAATGCTAGGTTGAAAGATGAGCTTGCCAAGTCCTCCATTCCCATAGGTGAGAAAAACTTGAATGACCTTTTGAGTAAGCAAAAGGCATTTGGTGATAAAACGGGGATTGGCTATGTCTCAAAGAAGAAGAAGAACAACAAGAAGAAAAAGGCCAAGCCCGCACAAGCAAAGAAGGATCCTATTGTGGGTGGCAAAGCCACTCATGATGATCATGCGGGAATTGCTAACCCTCACTATGTTTTATTTCGTGATTATTATGGTGATGTTTATGCAAAATATGTTGGTCCAAATGATGGCTATGTTGCTTGGTCTATTTGGGTTCCAAAGACCCTTGTTGCTAACAAAAGAGGACCCATTGAAAAATGGGGACCTAAAACCAAGCAATGATCTCTTGTAGGACTATGCTTCCGGTGGGTCAAAATGGGTGCTTGATAGTGGATGCACAAGTCATATGACCGGAAGCAAGAAGATTATGACGGAGATAAGACCAAATGACAATCATATAACCGTCACTTATGGAGACATGTCACAATCCGAGGTATTGGGTCTTGGCAAGGTGGTGGTCGCACCGGATATTTCCCTTGTGGACGTCATGCTTGTTGAGACCCTTGGTTATAATTTACTTTCAGTTCGTGCACTTGGTAAGATGGGCTTTGCCGTCTTCATTGATAATGACATTGTGGTACTCTTGTGGAGCAAGTCTCTAAAGGTCGCTTTCGTTGGACACATTGAAAATAACTTGTATGTGGTGGACTTTTCGGGGAAAACCACTACAAGTGCAATGTGTTTATTCGGAAAGGCCGATGTGGGTTGGCTTTGGCATCGCCGTTTATCCCATGTCAATATGAGAACTTTGCAAAGCCTTCACAAGGGTGGCCACATACTCGGACTAAAAGAGAATGTTTCTTTTGCCAAAGATCGTGTTTGCAGGGCTTGCGTTCTAGGAAAAATGCATGATTCTCCCCACCCAAGCAAGACTATCATTTCTTCCAAGAGGATCTTGGAGCTCCTTCATGTGGATCTTTTTGGTCCTCCCTCTCATGCAAGTCTTGGTGGGAAGAAATATTGTTTGGTGATTGTTGATGACTATTCAAGATATACTTGGGTTTACTTCTTCAAGCATAAGAGTGAGACTCAACAAACCGTCATCGACTTTGCCAAGGAAGTTGAACGTCAACATGGGCAAACTATTTTGGCAATAAGAAGTGACAATGGCTCGGAGTTCAAGAACTACACCTTAAATGGATTTCTTAGTGATGAGGGGATTCGTCATCAATATTCCGCTGCATATACCCCTCAACAAAATGGTGTAGCCGAAAGGAAGAACCGGACTCTTATGGATATGGCTAGGTCCATGTTGGCGGAGTTTAAGTCTCCATACAACTTTTGGGCCGAAGCTATCTCTACGGCTTGTCATTCATCAAACCGGCTCTTCCTCCGCAAAGGCCTAAACAAGACTCCATATGAAATTCTCACCGGAAGCAAGCCCAACATCTCCTACTACCGGGTTTTCGGGTGTAAGTGCTTCTTTAAAAGAAAAGGAGTTCGTTTAGGTAAATTTGATCCAAAAGCAATAGAAGGTATTTTTATTGGTTATGGTGCCGAATCCCACACTTATAGAGTCTTCAACAAGTCCACCGGACGTGTTGAAGAATCTTGTAGTGTGGTATTCGAAGAGAATGACGGCTCCCAAGGGGGGCGAGATGTTGTTTCTTGTGATGTAGATGATGAAATACCTCGAGAAGCCATAGGAAGAATGGGCGTGGGATTTTTCCGCCCCATTGAGGGACACCTTGTGGCCGACCGGGAAGGACTATGCTCTACTCAAGTGGAGCCTTCATCTTCACAAGCTCAACAAGCCTCTCCCAAGGAAGCAACTAATGCACCAACCGAAGAACAAGACAAGGACCTTCATGAAGAAGAAGGGGCACCACCATTCTCTCCGGTTATCTCAACCGCCCCCAATTCTTCACAAGACCAAGATCAACCTACTCATGAAGATAATGATGATCAAGGTCAATTTGATGGTCAAGACGGGGACCAAAATGATCAAGATGATCAAGAGACTCCTCCAAGGTCTAATGAGGAGATCGAAGCCCGTCGCAAGAAAATAGTTGAAAGAGACTTGGAACTTAAAGGTCATACCCTTGAGAGGGTTATTGGAGATTTAAGAAGCAAAGTGTCAACCCGGCGTCAATTGGCACAATTTAGCTCTCATCATGCTTACATCTCCATGGTTGAACCCAAGAAAGTATTTGAAGCACTTGAAGATCCGGATTGGTTGGATGCTATGCATGAAGAACTCAACAACTTCAAGCGCAATAATGTATGGGTGTTAGTAGAAAAGCCAAAGGAGTGCCGCAATGTGATTGGCACAAAGTGGATATTCAAGAACAAGCAAGATGAGCATGGAATTGTTGTGAGGAACAAGGCAAGATTGGTTGCTCAAGGTTTCTCTCAAGTTGAAGGCATTGACTTTGGAGAAACTTATGCTCCCGTGGCTCGTCTTGAGTCCATCCGTATCCTTCTTGCATATGCCACTCATCATAATTTTAAGTTGCAACAAATGGATGTTAAGAGTGCATTTCTTAATGGTCCATTGAAAGAGGAAGTGTATGTTAAGCAACCCCCGGGGTTTGAGGATCTCAACTTTCCTAACCATGTCTACAAACTCCATAAGGCACTCTATGGCCTTAAACAAGCCCCACGTGCGTGGTATGAGCACCTTAGGGAGTTGTTGGTAGACCGTGGGTTTGAAGTTGGGCAAATCGATCCTACTCTTTTTACTAAGAGGGTCAATGGGGAGCTTTTCGTATGCCAACTATATGTTGATGATATTATCTTTGGCTCTACTAACAAAGCTTTTAATGATGAATTTTCAAAGCTTATGACCGATAGGTTCGAGATGTCTATGATGGGCGAAATGAAGTTCTTTCTTGGTTTTGAAATCAAGCAATTGAAAGAAGGGACTTTTATTTATCAAGCTAAATATGTCCAAGACATGCTCAAGAGGTTCAAGATGAAGGAACTAAATGGGGCCGCCACACCAATGGCCACAAAATGTCATCTTGAGCTTGATCCCAATGGTAAAGATGTGGATCAAAAGGTATACCGTTCTATGATCGGTTCTTTGCTTTACCTTTGCGCATCTAGACCCGATATTGTGTTGAGTGTAGGTGTGTGTGCAAGGTATCAAGCCGCTCCTAAAGAAAGCCACCTTATGGCGGTTAAGAGAATCTTTCGATATTTGGTTCATACCCCAACTTATGGGCTTTGGTATCCCAAAGGCTCGGATTTCTCTCTTTGTGGCTTCACGGATTCGGATTGGGCCGGTGACAAGGATGATAGGAAATCAACCTCCGGAGCTTGCCAATTTCTTGGTAGGTCTTTGGTGTGTTGGTCTTCTAAGAAGCAAAATTGTATATCTCTCTCCACCGCCGAAGCCGAATATATTGCCGCCGCAAGTGGATGCACTCAATTATTATGGATGAGGCAAACTTTAAAGGAATATGGTGTCAATTGTGACAAAGTGCCTCTTTTATGTGACAATGAGAGTGCTATCAAGATAGCCTATAATCCGGTGCAACATTCAAGAACCAAGCATATTGAGATCCGGAATCATTTTATTAGGGATCATGTTGCCCGTGGTGATATTGAGCTTGCATATGTAAGCACCAAGGATCAACTTGCCGACATATTCACGAAGCCCCTTGATGAAGCAAGATTTGGATATTTGAGGAATGAGCTAAATATCATTGATTCAAGGAGTGTGGCTTGAGCATCTTGCAAATACACCTATTTTCAATGCTTGCTTGGTTTAGGTGTGGGCATGGAGATAGGGGGAGTGCGGTCCTAATTAATTGGGCTATCCCTCCCCCCATGATGCCAATAGTGATAAAATTGTTCTCTTTCTATCATTTTGGTGATATTTGAGCTTCAATGACGAGTATTGGTTATGGACCCAAGATATATCTTCGCGGTCCAATGCCATGACACTCATACATGGTGGCCTCGGCCACCGACCTCTTCTTTTCGAAGAGTTAATTCCTTGCAAATCTTATTTGAGCGTTCATTGAGTTTTCTTGTCATTGTCTCTTTCCGTGAAATGGGAAGGCACTAGCATTGGTTTTTCAAAGTTTTCTTGTGTTTTGCAATGCCAAGTGCCGAGAACCACTCCATGCTTGTTTTCTGTCCTAAGCCCACTTATCTAAAGCCAATTCATCCTCTTGTGCATGCCCAGAACTTCCAGAAATCAAAATCATCTGTTTTGGGTCATCTAGGCCGGCTTTAGCCGGTCTGGTACCGGAAATAGCCGGTGTCCGGCTTTAGCCGGTCACCCCGGCTATAGCCGGCCTGGGAGTTTTCGGGCCCAACTCTTTAGGCCGTGGGGGGTGAGGGTTTCTCACATTTCTCCGCATGCCTATCTCCTGCTCGAGCTCCTCTCCCTCGAAGCCGCCGCCGCCGCCGTCATCTGTCTCCTCTCCGGCTGCCGGAGCTCCTCCATCGGCCGGCCCTTCCCTCTGGCGCCCTCCCCATGGACCAGGGTATCCTCCTCCACTTCTTTCTCTCTCTCTCTCCCTAGTTCTCTCTAGGGTTAGGGTTAGTTGATCTTGTGGTACCTTGGTTCACCTGGGAATGTTTTAGCTTCGTGTTTCCCTTCTGCATTGCATACTTTGAAAATGTGTGACAAGTTTTGGTGGCCTACAGCTGAGATGTCGATTTTGTTCATCTGGTCCGGCTAAAGCCGGCCTGAGGCCGGAAATAGCCGGTGTAGATCACCTACTACTGTCATGCTTTTTCCTTTTATGCTATTGCTCCTTGATCCTCTGGCATGCATGCTTATCCTATATGCTCTCTTCATATGTGCTGTATGCAGGTGGTTCTCGACCCAAGAGGTCTCGGTATGTTGATCCCTCGCTTGCCCGCCGTCAAGAGAATCAAAATGCTCGTGTGGCAGCTGCTCTGAAGAGGAAGAGATTGGAAGAACGCAAGAAGAAATCTCTCTTTGCCAATGTCAGTGATCTCAAGAAGCTGTCCAAGCAAGAGTACCGGGAGTTCCGTGAGCAGAAGTTCTACACCATGCCTAGAGACATTGACAGTGCTTCTTTCTATCGGTCTGAGCATCAGCGGATTTATGAGCAGATTTATGCATCCATGAGCACAAAGGTGTGCCCCATGAAGGTCACCAATATTGCAGCTTTGTCAAGGGATGAGTACTTTGAAGATGCTCTTTGGGTCACCGAGAAGCTTGGGTTGCACAAGCTGATGGTCTTCAAGCAAGACTACAACCCTCATCTGATTCAGCAGTTCTTTGCCACATTAGAGTTTGATACTCAGGATGAGGTTGGTTTCACTTGGATGACAGGTGAAGTGAGGAAGTACTCGACCATGTCTCGGTTCGGGAAGCTTTTGGGCTATAGGTTCGATGGCATTCATCGACCTAGGGGTGCCCGTTTGCATCTTGATACCACTGAGTACAACAAGGGGAAGATCCAGTGCCTGTATGGTCCAGGGGGCAAAGCGGGAGAGACTGCAAATCTCCTTCCCCTCTATGATATTTTGCTCCGGATGTTCCGTGCCAACATTGCTCCAAGTGGGGGCAACAATGATTCTATCAGAGGTGGTCTTGTGCATTTGCTCCACCATGCCCGGCTTGTCTTCGAGGCCGGAAGAGATTGTCAAGGGATGGAGCTTGATGTGATGTACTTCATCTTTATGGAGATGAAGATTGCTATGCTTGATCGGAAGATCCCTCCTTATGCTTCGTTCATCATGAGGCTTATCATTGACAGAGGCATTGAGGGAGATTTTGAGATTGAAGAAGATTTGCTTGATGAAGACTTGGAAGTGCACAAGCCCAACAAGCTCTACAAGAAGACCGCTCATTTGGTGTCTAGCACGTCAAGTGCTTATCCCTCTTCGAGTGATGTGTTGGGTGGCAACATCTATGCTACCGGCTCTAGGAGGAAGAATGCGGATCCACCAAGTGGTGGAATGGCTCAAGAGATGAAGAAGCTCAAGTGGTGGCAGAGGGCTCTCTTTTGCATGAACAATGATGTGCGTCACACTCAGTACAAGGACTATGTGGACCGCAAGCACATCTCCAAGAAGCAAAGAGAGTTGGATACTCGTTTGAGGGCTGTGGAGAAGGGCAAGGGAGCTAGCCATGAAGAGGAGTCCCAAGAGCAAGATATATCCGAGGACACCTTTTCTTTTGGCAAGTGGAATGAAGGATCAACATTTGATTGGAAGGAGCTAGCCGAAGTCACCTCCAAGGGCAAGGAAGCCGTTGATGATGAGGATGAGGAAGAAGAAGACGTTGATGATGATGAAGAGGAAGAAGACGATGACCAAGAAGATGATGAAGATGATGAGGACTTTGACGATGTGGATGAGTGATCTCTTGTTGTGGTCTCCCTTTTTGGCGTCTTGATGCCAAAGGGGGAGAAGTCCCATTTGCATGTGTTCCATTTGGATTTGGTGGATTTCCATTTGGATTTGGTTGGGTCACAAGCTCTTATATCGAGCTTTGCTTGCTTGTGTCCCATGGTTGAACTTCGTTATCTACTATGTGTTGAACTATGTGCTATTATCTTGTGTAGAAGACCTTGTTTATCGTTATTAATCCTATATGCTATATCTTGTCATATTATATGTTTGTTGGATTATGATATATATCTTGTGCACATATGGATCACATTATAAAATCTAGGGGGAGTTCTTATTGTTGATGTGTCTTTGTATTCAAATACAAATTTAAAATAAGGCACATAGCAAGGGGGAGCTCCGTCTATATTTTATATCGTTTGAAACATGCAAAATTGTGTATTGTCATCAAACACCAAAAAGGGGGAGATTGAAAGAGCATTTCCCGCCTAATTGATTTTGGCGTTTGTTAACAATACATTATCTATTAATGTGTGATTATGCTTTGCAGGATTTTATAATATTCTTGCACAAAGATATTGGGTTTTATATGTTATATTTGATAAGTATCATTATCCAAAGGAAATTATTGAGGAAATGGTGGAAATAAGCTCCTGGAGAAGATTCGGACAAAGTTGGGCCAGTCAGGCCGGCTTTAGCCGGTCCCCAGACCGGCTATAGCCGGACTGCACGTTTTCGAGAGGGGTCCTGCGCCTCTGGACTCAACCGGCTATTTGTCCGGCTATTTCCGGCTGGGCCGGATATTTCAGGCCGGCTATAGCCGGTGTGAGACCGGCTTTAGCCGGTGTGGCCGGCTTTAGCCGGACTTAACTCTGGCTATAGCCGGACTTCCTGGCCTCCAACGGTCAGATATTTTGGGGGGGTATAAATACCCCCCTCTTCTTCTCCAACGGGTAGCCAGCGCAAAAGAGAAGAACACCACCATTGTTGAGCTCACCAAAGCAAGTAGATCTCCTCCCTCACCCCACCAAAGCTCTTGATCTTTGGAGAATCGAAGGAGAAGACCATCCTCTACATTCTCACCGAAGCGATTTGATTTCCCCTCTCATTTGCTTGAGGGCCTTTGTGTCTTGGGTTCCCTTGTGTCCCAAGACCTTGTTTGTGTATTTGATATATTGCTACTTGTTGTTTCACAGCATTGTGTTGTGCTTGGGAGCCTCCGATTCGGTTGTGGATGCGTGCCCCAAGATTGTAAAGGCCGATTCCGCCTTGAGGAATCCCTTAGTGGAAAGTGAGCTAGGCCTTTGTGGCGGAAGCTTGCACCGGAGAATAGGGTGAGCCTTTGTGGCGTTGGTTAGGCCTTTGTGGCAACCACACCCCTCCAACGTAGACGTACTTCCCCTAAAAAGGAAGGAACTACGGGAATTACATCCGTGTCTCCGCGTGCTCCACTCTCGGTTACCTCTATCCTTTATTGCCTTTATATATTGTATCTTGTGTAGCTTGCTAGTTGACATATAGGTAAATTCACCTTAGTTGCATATCTAGAGAATTTACCTTTGTGTCAAGCCTAAATTGAAAAAGAACTAAAATTTGAGTAGCACCTATTCACCCCCCCCCCCCTCTAGGTGCCCATACGATCCGTTCAGCGTGGTGAATGACCAGCCCGTTGGGAACCCCAAGAGGAAGGTATGATGAGTGTAGCGGCTAGTTTTCCCTCAGTTAAGATACCAAGGTTTATCGATCAGGAGAGGAGAGACAGCGACGACTGAAGGTGATGCGGAACCTGCACACACACAAACAAGTACTTTGTTCCCAACTTGCGATGAGGTTGTCAATCTCACCGGTTTGCTTGAAACAAAGATTATAAGCGTATCGAGTGGAAAACAATATATTATGCGAGTAAAGTAACAGTGCGAGTAAAGTAAACAGTACGTGTAAGTAAACAGGTGATAGCAATATGATGGAAATAGGACCGGGATCCACAGTTCACTAGTGGTGTCTCTCCATAGATAAAATAACACATGCTGGGTAAACAAATTACAGTTGGGCAATTGATAGAATAAAGATAAACGTGATATGTCAAGAAAATCACTATGAGATTTACTCTGGGCATTACAACAAAATACATAGACCGCCATCCAACTGCATCTATGACTAATAATCCACTCCCGGGGATATCAATCCGAACACCCTAGAAGTATTAAGTTACGAACAACAGATAATTGCATTAAGCAAAGTGTGTAATGTAAACAAAGCATATGCCCTTGAGCATATGAATGTTGTTTTCTCCCTAGTAGCAACAGCACATCTACCACCTTAGAGGTTTCTGTCACTCCCCCAGGTGAAATAGAGGCATGAACCCACTATCGAGCATAAATACCCCCTCTTGGAGTCACTAGCAACTACTCGGCCAAGATAGCTACTAACAACGGAGAGCATGCAAGATCATAAACAACATAGAGATAACAAAAGATATAATTCAGTACAGCAACTTAATCATAAACACCAATATTCATCGGATCCCAACAAACCAAACATGTAGAATTACATAACGGTGTTCTCAATCATGTAGGGCAGCTCATGAGATCTAAACATGAAGCACATGGTGGAGAAGACAACCATCTAGCTACTGCTATGGACCCATAGTCCAAGGTAGACTACTCACTCATCGCTCCGGAGGCAAGCATGGCCATGAAGAAGACCTCCGATGGCGATTCCCCTCTCCGGCAGGGTGCCGGGAAGAGCTTCTGGACCCTCCCGATCTTCGGGTCGACGGCGGCGGCGGATCGCGATGTGTTCTGGAAAATTGATCGGGTACTTAGGTTTTTTCCGTCGGGGGGTCTTTATAGGCGAAGGGGCATCGTCAGAGGAGGAGCTAGGCGCCCTCACGCGGGGCCCGCGTGGCCAGGGGCCTGGCCGCGCCACCCCTGCGTGTGGGGCCCTGGTGGCCCCCCTCCTACTCCTCTTCGGATCTCTGGAAGCTTCCGGGTAAAATAAGACTTCAGGAACTTGTTTCGTCCAATTCTGAGAATATTTCCTGTGTATCACTTCTGAAACACAAAAACAGCAGAAAACAGGAAACTGGCACTGTGGCAACTCGTTAATAGGTTAGTTCCGGAAAATGCATAAAAGTGCCACGAAGTGTAACGAAACAATAGGCAAATGGTGTAAAAACAAGCATGGAGCATCAAAAATTATAGATACGTTGGAGACGTATCAAGCATCCCCAAGCTTAACTCCTGCTCGTCCTCGAGTAGGTAAGTGATAACAAAGAATAATTTTTGAGGTGACATGCACCTACACTATCTTGATCATATATGTAAGCATTGGTGAGCTGGGATCATAAGAACTTAAAACATGGGCATGAAGATATAATCATGACAATAAGAACTTAGCAACCATGTTGTAAACATGCAAATGAACACAAACAAAAGATCATGAAAATGAAACAATGAAAGTCAAACGTGTGTTCAAATCATAAGGAAAAACATACAAATGGTTTTCAGCTTGTCCTTCAAAGAGAGCAAAACATAAATGCATAGGACACCTTCAAGTTTAAAAGGGCGACTAGATACAAATAATTTGAGAACAAGTGAAACCAACAATATGAATCAATCAATGAACTTTGGGACAATGCATATTATACTAAGAATGACAACTATGCTCTCTTAATGGTGCATAAAGAAAGAATGTGGTGACTGAACATAAAAGTAAAAGAAAGGCCCTTCGCAGAGGGAAGCAGTGATTGCAAGTTTTATAACCTTCAAAAATTATGGTACTTACCGGCTTTGAGCTCTCATTGCCCCCATCATAAGCATCTTGAATGGTTAAAGTTAATGCGAGAACAATTATGATGCATATGCTTGACAAATCATAAGTTGAAAACCTCGTGCCCCGTGAATACAAGTACCCAAACCTCATGCTACTTTACTTAGAGTCCCAAGCAAGGCTCTTGTCATTGTAAGTATATGCATATCATTGAGAACCGCCAATGGGGTACCTCCGTGCCCGATGACATGGAACAAGCCCACACCAAAATGACAGGACAAGCAGACAATGAACACCTCGACATCTCTTTTATTTGCCTTTTGTTTAGCTTTTTATTGTGAGATGCGTCATCGAATGTTCACCATGGGTATGCTGCAAATTTCCACCATGAATTATGCATGGCTTAGATTGGCGGCCCGGCGTTTCCCTAACACATATACAAATTCCATGATCCCCACAAGATTCCCAATTCATTTCACACCGCGGGCATCCATAAACAAAAGATCACGATATCAACTCAAATAAGAAGTGCAATGTTGAAAGCTTACCCCATGACAGCATGGATGGGCTAGAATCCAACTTACAACTTGCAAGCATAACAACTCAACATAAGAGACCACAATGTCAAATTTTTAAGAACAGGAAAAAGTAAAGTGTGCCTTCCGGTTCGTGAGAGCTTTACTGACCGAATTTCGCATAACACTGGTAAGAGTTTAATTTGAAGAGAAAATAAAAGCAAGTCAAATTTACTTGGAATAGCAAATTGCTAGTAGGTATGTATGGTGGACACTTTGGAAAACTTTGGCTTTTAGGAGTTGGATGAACGAGTAGAGCTCATACTCAGTACAAGGCGAGGGCTAGCAAAAGACTGGGAGCGACCAACTAAGAGAGCAATAATGGCCATAATCATGCAAAGCGACAAAGCGACATTAAAAGAAGCATAAGATGGCATCAAAAGTCAAAAACTGAATGATCATGAAGGCTATTGGCGACTTTGTAAGAGTCTAACATGTGTGAGCATGCGCCAAGTCAACCCAAATAAAGCATCAAGGAGAAAACCAAAATAATGCTTCCATACAATAAAAACAACGCATGATTTTTTCAAAGGCTCATTAAGCAATCTCAGTTATTTGAGACAAGTCATGCTACAGAAAAACCACTAAGCATACTATCAAAAAGACATCAAGCATGACATGAAAAAGCCTAAGCCGCAGTCTACACAAGCTCCTTCTTGTACCACTATTTTGCACAAAGCTTTTTCTCTTTTCCAACACCATTTGAAATTTTTATAAACACCTCTTTTGATGAAAACCAATAAAGATCAGAGGCAAAAATACACCTTGATGAAAAGATATGACAAGGTATGAATGCAAATCAAGGCGAAAACGAAAACCAAAAGCAGTAGCAGAAAAAGAAGAACGCTCGATTTTTAATAAGAGTGAAAACTAGAGCGTTCTTTGCAAATGAAAACGAGTACAACTCCTAAAGAAATTTGTTGGGGTCCAACCATTTATTGCAGCAAACAAACAAACTAAACCAACTAAGAAAACTAAAACAACTGACGCTCCAAGAAAAAACACATAGTGCATGAAGCAATAAAAATATAGTGTTTTGAAAGGTGACCTGATTTTTGCCGATGAAGAAGGGGTGCCTCGGGGGCATCCCCAAGCTTTGACACTTGTACTTCTTGGATATTTATTGGGGTGATGCATGGGCATCCCCAAGCTTGAGCTTTTGTCCATTCTTCAACTCATCTCATCATTCTCCAATCCCTACACTTGAAAACTTCCTTCATACAAAACTAAACACAATTCTATTAGCAACATTAGTGCAAGCATAACATATAATCAATCCTCTATTTGCTTCAGATTTCAACTCAAAACCACCACATATATAGTAGATACTACTGTAGCAACCTCCCAAAAAGTTCCGTGATCAAAAGAACTCAAAAGAAAGCGATAAAGTGGCAAACACAAATATTGGCAGAAATCTGTCAAAACTGAACAGCTGACAAAGGTCGAATTTTTGAGGGATTTTCTGTTGCTCAAATCAAAAAGTGTTCAACTAACAAAAGTTTGGATATAATCTGGGGCATATGCACAAGAAATCGCAGGTCCAAAAGATAAACAGAGAATTTTCACGAATTTTTACGGTGCAGCACCGAAAACAGTTTCAGGACAGCAACATCCCCAAATCTTTACCTCACTCAAATTAGAGGCTTCTCTTTGCACAAAAACGAAATAAACAAGATAAGGAGCGGTCATTACAGTAGTAATGACTTCCAAGACTCAAATAAAAGAAAAAGTACTGAAAAGAAAACATTGGGTTATCTCCCAAGAGTGCTTTTCTTTAACGCCTTTGAGCTAGGCGCAGAAAATTGCGAATCAAGTAATATCAAGTGATGAAGCATCAAGCTCATAATTTGCTCTAAGAATAGAGTCAAAAAGTAATTTCTTTCTTTTCCAGGGGAAGTGTTCCATACCTTTCTTTAGTGGGAATTGATATTTGATAGTGCCTTCCCTCATATCAATGATGGCACCTACAGTTCGAAGAAAGGGTCTTCCCAAAATAATAGGACATGAAGCATGGCATTCAACGTCCATAACAAGAAAATCAACGGAACAAGGTTATTTTTAACCACAATAAGAACATCATTAATCCTTCCAAAGGTTTCTTCTTAGCAACATCAGCAATAGGAACATCAAAATAACATTTTTCAAGCGGTGGTAAATCAAGCATGTCATAAATCTTTCTAGGCATGATAGAAATACTAGCACCTAGATCACATAAAGCATGGCAATCATAACCATTAACATGCATATCTATGATGGGTTCCCAACCATCTTCTAACTTCTTGGGAACAGAGGCTTTTTGCTTCAACTTTTCATCCCTAATTTTTATGAGAGCATTGGTAATATGCTTAGTAAAAGCAATATTTAAAGAACTAGCATTGGGAGTCAAAGCAAGCTTTTGCAAGAACAAAATAACTTCAGATATATTGCAGCCATCAACATCAAAATCATTAAAAGAAATAGAGCTATCATCTCCCACACTCCGAAAAATTTCAGCACTCTTTTGAGAAAAAGTTTTGACAGTTTTAGGCTTTTTAACACAAGGAGTGGGAGTTTTCTCTACACCAATCAAAGTAAGAGGATTGCTAGCATTAGGAGCAACATCATTAGAGGTAGTAATGGTATATACCTTCATCTCTCTAGCCATCTCATCTTCTCTTTCCCACCTGGCATGCAATTCCGCTAACAATCTAATATTTTCATCAATTCCAACTTGAATAGCATTAGCGGTAGCAAAAGGATCAGGCTTAGCGGACATTCTATTAACCAAAGAAGATTGCACATTAGACAATAAACAAATATCAGTTTCAGCTTTGGAAACCTTAGCTTGCAATTCAGGAATAGTCTTGTTTAAATTTTCAAGTTGATGACTTATAGTCCTCAACAGAGCTGATTGTTCCTCCATAGTCTTGGTGAAAGCCCTGTTCTGCTCATATTGCATCTGCATAAAATTCTTGGTAGCCTTTTCAAGTTCAAAAATTCTTTCTTCACTAGGCATTTTAGGTCTACCAAGATAGCTATTATCACCATTAGAAGGAAACGGCCTATAATTGTTACTAGCAAAATTGTTCCTATAAGCATTGTTGTTAAAATTATTGTTTCTAATGAAATTCACATCAACATGCTCTTCTTGAGCAACCAGAGAGGCTAAAGGAACATTATTAGGATCAACATGAGTCCTATCATTAGCAAGCATAGCCATAATGGTATCAATCTTATCATTCAAGGAAGAGGTTTCCTATACAGAATTTACCTTCTTACCTTGTGGAGCTCTCTCGGTGTGCCATTCAGAATAATTTACCATCATGTTGTCGAGTAGCTTTGATGCGGCGCCCAAGGTAAGGGTCATAAAAGTGCCTCCAGCAGCTGAATCAAGTAGGTTCCTTGAAGAAAAATTCAGTCCTGCATAAAAAGTTTGGATAATCATCCAAGTAGTCAGTCCATGAGTGGGGCAATTCTTTATCATAGATTTCATTCTTTCCCAAGCTTGAGCAACATGTTCATTATCAAACTGAGTAAACTTCATAATATTGCTACGCAAGGATATAATCTTAGCAGGAGGATAGTATCTACCAATAAAAGCATCCTTACACTTAGCCCATGAATCAATACTATTCTTAGTCAAAGACAGCAACCAATCTTTAGCTTTTCCTCTCAAAGAAAAAGGAAACAGCTTGAGCTTAATAATATCACTATCAACATCCTTATATTTCTGCATCTCACATAGCTCAACAAAATTGTTGAGATGAGCTGCAGCATCTTCAGTACTAGCACCAGAAAATTGATCTTTCATAACAAGGTTCAATAAAGCAGGCTCAATCTCATAAAAGTTTGCAGCAGTAGCAGGTGGTGCAATAGGAGTGCAGATAAAATCACTATTGTTTGTGCTAGTAAAGTCACACAACTTGGCCATTTCAGCAAAACGAAAGTAAACAAGTAAAAACAGCTACCAAGGATTCTAATTTTTTTTTGGGTTTTTGATAAAAAAAAGCAATGCAAGTAAAATAAATAAAGTAAAGCAAAACAATAAAACAAAGTAAAGGATGTGTGTGCGAAAAACTCCCCTCGCTGAAGTCTTCTCTTCCTCCCCGGCAACGGCGCCAGAAAAGTGCTGGTGCCAAGTTGACGAGGGAGATTATTCTTCTTCGTTCCCCGGCAACGGCGCCAGAAAAGTAGCTGCTACCGGTTGATGGCGCCAGAAAATAAGCTGATGGCGTGTGGTTGACGTGGGAGCAGAATGTCCTTGTGCGTGGTGAATGACCAGCCCGTTGGGAACCCCAAGAGGAAGGTATGATGAGTGTAGCGGCTAGTTTTCCCTCAGTTAAGATACCAAGGTTTATCGATCAGGAGAGGAGAGACAGCGACGACTGAAGGTGATGCGGAACCTGCACACACAAACAAGTACTTTGTTCCCAACTTGCGATGAGGTTGTCAATCTCACCGGTTTGCTTGAAACAAAGATTATAAGCGTATCGAGTGGAAAACAATATAGTATGCGAGTAAAGTAACAGTGCGAGTAAAGTAAACAGTACGAGTAAGTAAACAGGTGATAGCAATATGATGGAAATAGGACTGGGATCCACAGTTCACTAGTGGTGTCTCTCCATAGATAAAATAACACATGCTGGGTAAACAAATTACAGTTGGGCAATTGATAGAATAAAGATAAACGTGATATGTCAAGAAGATCACTATGAGATTTACTCTGGGCATTACAACAAAATACATAGACCGCCATCCAACTACATCTATGACTAATAATCCACTCCCGGGGATATCAATCCGAACACCATAGAAGTATTAAGTTGCGAACAACTGATAATTGCATTAAGCAAAGTGTGTAATGTAAATAAAGCATATGCCCTTGAGCATATGAATGTTGTTTTCTCCCTAGTAGCAACAGCACATCTACCACCTTAGAGGTTTCTGTCACCCCCCAGGTGAAATAGAGGCATGAACCCACTATCGAGCATAAATACCCCCTCTTGGAGTCACTAGCAACTACTCGGCCAAGATAGCTACTAACAACGGAGAGCATGCAAGATCATAAACAACATAGAGATAACAAAAGATATAATTCAGTACAGCAACTTAATCATAAACACTAATATTCATCGGATCCCAACAAACCAAACATGTAGAATTACATAACGGTGATCTCAATCATGTAGGGCAGCTCATGAGATCTAAACATGAAGCACATGGTGGAGAAGACAACCATCTAGCTACTGCTATGGACCCATAGTCCAAGGTAGATGACTCACTCATCGCTTCGGAGGCAAGCATGGCGATGAAGAAGACCTCCGGTGGCGATTCCCCTCTCCGGCAGGGTGCCGGGAAGAGCTTCTGGACCCTCCAGATCTTTGGGTCGACGGCGGCGGCGGATCGGGATGTGTTCTGGAAAATTGATCGGGTACTTAGGTTTTTTCTGTCGGGGGGTCTTTATAGGTGAAGGGGCGTCGTCAGAGGAGGAGCCAGGCGCCCTCACGCGGGGCCCGCGCGACCAGGGCCCTGGCCGCGCCACCCCTGCGTGTGGGGCCCTGGTGGCCCCCCTCCTACTCCTCTTCGGATCTCTGGAAGCTTCCGGGTAAAATAAGACTTCAGGAACTTGTTTCGTCCAATTCCGAGAATATTTCCTGTGTATCACTTCTGAAACACAAAAACAGTAGAAAACAGGAAACTGGCACTGTGGCAACTCGTTAATAGGTTAGTTCCGGAAAATGCATAAAAGTGCCACAAAGTGTAACGAAATAATAGGCAAATGGTGTAAAAACAAGCATGGAGCATCAAAAATTATAGATACGTTGGAAACGTATCAAGTGTCGATAATCAAAATACGGACAAGAAGCATCACATTCACCAATGGCACAAGTTATAATAGACAGCAACTTCCCCTTATATAATATAGGCTTGTAATAAGTAAAGAGAATCACATATAAAGATGCACAAAGTAAACTATAATTGGTGATGGCAAACCTTAGTTCTTGGTCAAAGAACAATGAACAACTATACTAGCCTTTTGAATGGAGCCTTTTTAAAATAGAGCTAATATAGCAAAAACCATATGCTCAACGAAACAACATTTTTGCATTCATAGAAAGCTTTCAAAGATATATTCCTTCAGACAAAAGCATTGTACAAAACAAGGAAGATAGTAAACATGATTAAACGGATCAACACATGGATAAGTGAAACATAACAACTCAAATGCTTGCTTGAGATAGAAGGGAATAGGTTGACTCAACATAAAAGTAAAAGATAGGCCCTTTGCAGAGGGAAGCAGGGATTAAACATGTGCTAGAGCTTTTCATTTGTAAAACAGAGGTAAAAATTGTTTTGAGAGGTGGTTGCTTTTGTCAACAACTAGTAACGGAGTTCTTGATATCTTCCATACTAAACAAGTGAGAGTGGTTCCGAAATGTTTGATTAATTGGCACTTTGGTGCTCTTTTATAGCTTTGCACTCCTCCCCACCTTTTTCCTTTCTCAAACCATGGCTAACCGATTCCATCGGGTGCCGACCAACTTTCACATACCATGGAGGAGTGCTTCTTTTTCTTTTCTTTTTGAGATTATAATGGTCTGACCAGCTCCCTTGCAAAATTAATGACGAGCAGATGAAGCTGCCTAGTCGAGGGGTACTTAATTTAGTATGGAAGATAACAAACCCATCCACTACGTCCTCATGAGCTAAAAATAGTGGAACAAAATGAGAAGTGTTTGAAGGTTTTTGAAAGGTAGCACATGAAAATTTTACTTGGAATGGCTTGAAATACCATGCATAGGAATTTATAGTGGACTCTTTGGAAGTGACTTGGCTTTGGGATTTGGAAGCACGAGAAGTATTTCCTCTCAGTACAGGTCTTTGGCTAGCAAGGCTGGGTAGCAAGCATAAGAGTTGCATGAAACAAACAAACATACATATAATAAGAA
Organism: Dactylis glomerata; assembly: GCA_007115705.1. Taxonomy (NCBI): domain Eukaryota; kingdom Viridiplantae; phylum Streptophyta; class Magnoliopsida; order Poales; family Poaceae; genus Dactylis; species Dactylis glomerata. The sequence goes on along the minus strand of QXEO01000464.1, from coordinate 11,753,066 downwards.
CAATCATGCAAACTCCCTTGAAGGTACAATGATTTTAACTTTGAGAATAACAATGCTTATAAGCCAAACATAAGGAAAACTGAAGTGATGTAACTACAAACACTTCTTTATTCTTTTCTACTCAAACCTCAAGGTAATGCTGCTACTGACCAAGCTAAGTTTGCCAAAACCAACTAAATTTACTCATGCTCCCAAAGTGATACCAATACTAATCAACAAGACTAATCATATAAGAGACTTTGCAAACTAAAATAAAGTGTGTGGGAAGTAAACGATAGACTTCTCATTAATATTTCATTACCGCAACTCACACCAAGGGATACATAGATAACCAACTAAGGAGGATACTTCCACACTGCAAACTATTCTATAGGATAATTTCTCTATTCATGATATGACTCTACTTGAAAAGTAAATGAGTAAAAAGGTAATGATTGTGATACCGCGGCACTCCCCCAAGCTTGGAACAAGCCAAGGGGATGCCTATACCGATGACGAATTATTCCTTTGGCGGTGGCGGTGGATAATCTTTAATAAGCTTATCAATCAAATCTTTCAGATCATCAATCTTGTGACTGAGGTTACGAATCATCTCAGAATTGTGCTCAAAATGGTTCATGAACCTGTCAGCAAGAGAATCCCAGCTCTTGGAATTATTTCCCCATCCTTCCTCACTCTTGGAACTTTCTTTTCCTGCACTGTTAGAATGATCTATATCCCAACCAGAGGGTAATCGCGACCTAGGCACCCTTTGAAACTGATGTTCATGTATTAGAGTATGGAAAGGATTGTTGCCTGACGGAGTTGTCCATGGAGCTAAGGTGTGACGCGGCACACCCCTTCCGGTCCTTATGCGTGCACTCTTCTTGAACTTGTCATGATCTGTCACCACCCCTATGCTGGCGATCACGGTGTTTGGCCTTGAACTTTGATCTTCCTCCTCGTCTTCACTTTCAACCTCTTTCTTCAGCCGAAAGTTTTTGGTGTCATCTTCCGGAGGTGTCTTCTCCTTGTCATCGCTTGAAGAGGCCATGGCTCCCCCAAGCTTAAGATCAACTCCTCACATAAATAGCTCAAAACAAAACACGATGAGAAAACGATATACAGACCTCGGGTACTCCGAGGGGTTAAATAGGCGAAAATTATACATCAAAACAAAATCACAGGAGGAAACCGGGACGGAAACGAGTTCCGGTGTGCTCTCACACCAGGGCGGCGCGGCCAGAGGTGGGCCCGCGCCCCCTGTGTGAGAGAAGCACACGGACTCCTTTTCCTGCCCGTTTCCGTCGTGATTTTTCTTATTTAGTAAAAACAGCAAAAATAATAATGTAAGAGTTTTTCGTGAAACTTTTCTGTCTAGAACTGTTACCTATTCAAAAACGAACTCTGCAGGTGCCTGCAATTTATCTTGGATGAATTCTTCTGGAGAAACTGTTTCAATTACATCAACATCTTCATTATAAGAATCCCCAGAAATATAATGTTCGAGTCTTTGTCCATTCACCACTTGTGTAGAGTCATCTTTCAATGAAGCAATCTGAATGGCACCTGAGCGGTACACTTCCACAATAACATATGGTCCTTCCCATTTAGAGAGTAATTTCCCTGCAAAAAATCTGAGACGAGACCTATACAATAGAACTTTCTCACCAACATGAAACTCTCTTTTAAGAATTCTCTTATCATGCCATTGCTTGACTTTCTCTTTGAAAAGTCTGGCATTCTCATACGCTTCATTTCTCCACTCGTCTAGAGAACTCAAATCTAACAACCTTTTCTTACCGGCTAGTTTAAAATCTCTATTAAGCTCCCTCACTGCCCGAAAAGCTTTGTGTTCTAATTCTAAGGGCAAGTGACACGCTTTTCCATAAACCATCTTATAAGGAGACATACCCATGGGGTTCTTATAAGCAGTTCTATAAGCCCATAAAGCATCGTTTAACTTACTAGCCCAGTTTTTCCTAGATCTATTGACAGTCTTAAGCAAGATAGACTTGATCTCTCTATTTGAAAGCTCTACCTGCCCACTTAATTGGGGATGATAAGCAGAAGCAATTCTATCATTAACATCATATTTAGCAAGAGTTTTTCTAAAACCACCGTGAATAAAATGAGAACCTCCATCAGTCATAAGATATCTAGGCACACCAAACCTAGGAAAAATAACAGCCTTAAGCATTTTTAACAAGGTCTCACCATCGGCACTCTTTGTAGGTATGGTTTCTACCCATTTAGTAACATAATCAACAGCAACAAGTATGTGGGTATAGCCTTTTGAAGGAGGAAAAGGACCCATAAAGTCAAATCCCCAATAATCAAATGGTTCAATAACAAGAGTGTAACTCATAGGCATTTCATTGCGTCTATAAATATTACCAACTCTTTGACATTCATCACAACATAAAACATACCTTCTGGCATCTTTAAAGAGGGTTGGCCAATAAAAACCTGATTGTAGAACCTTTTGTGCGGTTCTATCTCCAGCATGATGTCCTCCATAAGCGCTGCCATGGCATTTTCTTAATATCTCTTGTTGCTCATATTCCGGTATGCATCTTTGCATAATACCATCAACTCCTTCTTTATATAAGTGTGGGTCATCCCAAAAGTAATGCCTCAAATCATAGAAGAATTTTCTTCTTTGCTGAGCTGTAAAGTTTGGAGGCAAATACTTGGAAACAATAAAGTTAGCATAATCAGCATACCAAGGAAGGTCTCACGAAGTTACATTTATTGCAGCCAACTGTTCATTTGGAAAACTATCATTAACAAGAATAGGATCAAAAGAAATGTTTTCCAATCTAGACAAGTTGTCAGCCACAGGATTTTCAGCACCTTTCCTATCTACGATATGCAAATCAAATTCTTGTAAAAGCAACACCCATCTAATAAGCCTAGGCTTAGCATCCTTCTTAGTCATAAGATATCTAATAGCAGCGTGATCAGTATGAATAGTAACTTTAGAATCAACAATGTAAGATCTAAACTTATCACATGCAAAAACAACAGCAAGAAACTCTTTCTCAGTAGTAGCATAATTCTTCTGAGCAGCATCAAGAGTCTTACTAGCATAATGAATAACATTCAACTTATTATCTACTCCCTGTCCAAGAACAGCACCAACAGCAAAATCACTAGCATCACACATAATTTCAAAAGGTAAATTCCAATCAGGTGGTTGAACAATAGGAGCAGTAGTTAAAGCCTTCTTAAGAGTTTCAAAAGCTTCCTTACAATCATCATCAAAGACAAATGGTACATCTTTATGAAGAAGATTAGTAAGAGGCTTTGAAATCTTAGAGAAATCTTTAATAAAACTCCTATAGAAACCAGCATGACCAAGAATACTACGAATACCTTTAACATCTCTGGGACAAGGCATTTTCTCAATTGCCTCCATTTTTGCTCTGTCAACTTCAATTCCTCTTTCAGAAATTTTATGTCCAAGGACAATTCCTTCATTCACCATAAAGTGGCATTTCTCCCAATTAAGAACAAGGTTAGTTTCTTCGCATCTCTGCAAAACTTTATCAAGGTTGTGCAAACAATTATCAAAAGAAGTTCCATAGACGGAGAAATCGTTCATGAAAACCTCCACAATTTCTTCACAAAAGCCATGAAAAATAGCAGACATGCATCTTTGAAAAGTAGCAGGAGCATTGCATAAACCAAATGGCATACGTCTATAAGCATAAGTTCCATAAGGACAAGTAAAAGTGGTTTTCTCTTGATCTTCCTTTTTAACCGCAATTTGAGAAAAACCAGAATAACCATCAAGGAAACAAAAATGAGTTTTCTTAGATAATCTTTCTAACATCTGATCTATAAATGGTAAAGGATAATGATCTTTCTTAGTAACTTTGTTTACCTTCCTATAATCAATGCACATCCTATAACCAACTACTACCATTTGAGGAATAAGCTCGTTATTCTCATTAGGCACAATAGTCATACCTCCTTTCTTATTAACACAATGAACGGGACTAACCCATCTACTATCAGCAATAGGATAAATAATACCAGCATCAAGGAGCTTTAATACCTCATTTCTTACCACATCCTTCATCTTGGGAATTAGGCGGCGTTGATGCTCCACGACTGGCTTTGCGTCTTTCTCCATATTAATGGCATGCTGACATAAAGTGGGAGAAATCCCTTTTAAATCATCAAGAGTATATCCCATAGCTCCTCGGTGTTTCCTCAATATCTCCAATAATCTTTTTTCTTCCTTTCCTGAAAGTTTAGAGCTAATAATAACAGGATATATTTTCTTATCATCTATGTAAGCATATTTTAGATTATCAGGCAAAGGCTTTAATTCAAACACAGGATCTTCCTTAGGTGGCAAAGTGGTACCAAGATCCTCCACAGGTAGAATATGCTTGATTAATGGTGGTTGATGAAGAAGAATATTGTCAATCTCTTCTCTTTCCTTGCTGAAAACATCACTTTCGTGATCTTTCATGAATGGGATTTCTATTTTCGTGCCCCTGGTTCGTTAGTTGTACTCAGTTTTCCCCAGCTCGTTAGTTTTTCCTCAGTTTTCCCCAAGCCGTTGTCTGAAACCGTCACCAGTGCTGGAACGGCCGGTTGCCCGACGGTTGAACACCTTTGACCGTTAACTGCTGACTAGTGGGGCCACGTAGAGCCCACAAAGACACGTCAGAGCATCCATCTTTGTTTGACCATAAGCATCGCCGTATCCCTGACCAAAACGCAGACGAGTGGGGCTTCGGTATATCGAATGACAAGTGGGGCCATGACGCTGATACAAGGGGCAATACACGGGTAGGATTAGATTTTTAAATGGAGCTCTACAGCGATGGCACGGAGGAGGTGGCCTGCGGGGTGCCGAAATGAGATCGACGTCCACAAAGAACTGCATGAGGCGAGACCAGACGCATTAGATAGATATGAACTAGACGCGTTTAACCATGCAAAGAAGAGAAGAAAAGGTCGAGGACATCGACGACGACCTCAACACTTTGACTGACGGTGTCGGACACGAACGCGAGCAATGTAGAGAAAACTAGTGTCTCTCCTTTCTGGCGTGTATAGATAGGTGCTAGGGGAGTGTGGTGGCGAAGGGAAAGACCTCGCGGTGGTCTGTGGCGTCCAGCATAGCGGGGCGGCGTGGCCATGCCCACAGCGGCGTGCATGTTCGGCATTGGCAACAGCATGTACGTTCGTCATTGGCCTCGGCGGTATCTCTGGTGTGTCAGTGATCGAATGAGGGGACGGGATTGAGGGTGCATCCCGACGGTGACCTAGCAGTGGCGGCGAGCATGCATACCCGTTCTGACCATGCCGATATCGGCATCGGCATCGTTTGGAGGCTGTGGTGCTCAAATCATAGTGGAAATTGCGATTCCCTATTATTTTTACATGCATAATATATAGAAAATAGCTAGATCTATAAATCAATGCATATGAAGCTACACATATATTCTTGGTCATAATCCCCTTAGATGCATGGCTTCACGTCATCGTCGCTTTCATCGTCAGTATCTTCGTCGTCCGTGTAGTAGTACTTCCTGCACGTTGTTCCGTTGAACACCTTCACTGTGAGCACATAATCGCCTTCATATTTGAAGTGTAGGAAGCAGCCGAAATCCACACCGTGCGCGATAGCGAAATTCTCCCAGCCCTTGTCGAGGTACATCTGGCCTTGTCCGTCAAATAGGACCTCCACGGTCCAGAGACGAGGACCGCAGTCAGCTGCTCGCAGATACACCTTTGCGGGCTCCTGGCCGTCAAGATAGTCCGCAAACTTTTGTGGGAGTGCCTGCAAAGAGATCGAGCGCCGATCGTTTGAAATTAAAGGTTTTTTAGAACATGCACATAATTAATCACATGCATCATATATGTGGGAACGCGTACGTACCTTCTTGGCCAAAGGGTCTTCATAGATGGTGATGAAGAACTCCTCTATGATCAATGGCAGTGTTGACGGTGGTGGTGGCAATGATGATGATCCACCACCCCGACCGCCGCTTCCCCTTCCCCTTCCCCTTCCGGTCGGCGTCCGAGACGTGGAAGCCATGGCAATGGATCAAGTGTATGTGAACGAAGAAGAGAGAGGCAGAAATGAAGAAGAGAGAGGCAGAACCTATTGACATGAGGGATGGCCGTTGTGGGGGTTTATAAGGGAGAGATGACCGTTGTGGGGGTTTACACCATAAATTAAGGTAGAGATGACCGTTGTGGGGTTTACACAATAAATTAAGGAGGAGATGACCGTTGTGGGGGTGGTTTATATCTCAACAAAAAAGTAATGCCTAAAAGAAATGGAAATTCGTGAAAGTTCATCATTTTACCGTGAAAAGTAAAGCCTACAAGAAATGGAAATCCGTGATAGTTTATCATTTCAGCGTGAAAAGTAATGCCTACAAGAAATGGAAATTCGTGATAGTTTATCATTTTACCGTGAAAAGTAATGCGTAAAAGAAATGGAAATTCGTGATAGTTTATCATTTTACCGTGAAAAGTAATGCCTACAAGAAATTCGTGATTACCCAACTTGTTGAATTTGGTGGCAAACTCGTCATTTAGCATACATAGAGGGGTAGTAGTTTGCCACCGACAGATAGAGAGAGGGTGGCACGATCCTGCCCGTTGGATCATAGGATCGACGGTAGGTGGGCACGATCCGTGTGACAATAGCTCGACCAATCAGGCCAAGTTTGGGCTTCTGTGAGAAGGGAGAGGGTAAAACTGAGTAGTATCAAGGATACAAGGGCAAGTTAATAGTAAACAGGCTAAGGAATTCAAATAAGAGATTTCGAAAAAGAAAAACACATGTTTTGTACAATGAAACCCAGGTTGGCCTACCTCAAAGTATTAGCAATTCAAATATACATGAGTGTAAAAATTATGGCCTCATTCAGACAAACTATGTTTTGGGTATAGATATTTTGAGAAGGGGTTTGAGTGGAAAGCCATGAGCCTTCATAGCTACTAGTGATTTCAGAAGTGGCCATTTGTGTGAAAACTTGATTTATATATGATTGTTATGATTTCCTACGTGGCAGGTCGCGTAACAAGACTCCATGAGTAGGAGGCACTATGATTTTATTTTTTTGAATTTTTTTGCGCATGAAATGACTCAATTAGATGGCTTAATCCCATATGTTGACTCTCTGTTGACCAGCCACTTGAGGGTAAAACTGAGTATATTGCACTAGGCAGTATTAGTACTCGAGGGGAAAACTGAGTACAGATATTTTTCCAGTGTAAGATTCGAGGGTAGAACTGAGTACACGTAACGGTGCTGACGTGCAGTCCCACGGACGCGTGTCGTGGTGAGCAGCGGTTAGCCGCGTGGTGCGCGTGTTGAGACCAAAACGTCAACTGCTGAGACGAACCGTCACTTTGCCAGTACAGAGCCCCTCTCCCTCCCTCTGCACATAGTCTCATCATAACTCACGCACGCAACCACGCCTATCACGTCCCATCACCTTCTCCAAAAAACTCCAGCCGCCCTACGCGCGCTCCCCTGCCGGCGATGGAGAAGAAGAATGCGCCGGCGGCCGTCGCCCCCGAGCCCATCGCCTCCGAACCCGTCGCATCCGAGCCCGTCGCCGCCGAGCCCGTCGCATCCGAGGGCGGCGCATCCAAGCGCGGCGCCTCCGTGAACTGGGCCTCTCTTAAGGGTGACGGACCACTTCACAAGATCGGCGACTGCTTACTGGCGAACGAGGAGTACGTGGACACCTACGCTGCTTTGAGGCAAGTTTGTACAAATTGGCGCTCAGATCTACCTGAGCCCGACGTGCACCTGCACGAATGGATCGTGGTAGAACACGCCCTTCCACGCGCCGCTGAGTTCTCCTTCCTCAACCTCCGCACATCCCGCTACGTCACCATCGATCTAACGGAAGTTCATGCAAGGTTCAAATTCCTCCATATCTATAGAGTTAATCTATTTTTATTTTCAATCGTAAACATCTTAGTGCTGAATGTTATCTTCATCAACTCCCTTTTAGATACTACTTCGTCGGCTTTTACCGTGGCGTCATCGTGCTTGCCCAGAGGAACCAGCCGCACAAGATACGGCTTCTGAACCCACTCACAAAGATATTGAACGCTACGTTTGAGGCGCAGATGCCATCTATGATTGTGGAGTCAGTCGTTGTAATGAAGTCCCCGACTATGGTCTTCATTTGCACAGGTTACCCCAATGAAATTGCTTGGGTCGATGAGAGCTCTCCTACTAAGGATATAGATGTAGAAGATTGGGGAGAAGGAAGATTTTCGATCGAGGACGATTCTCTGTGTTGCCTTACCCCGTTCAATGGTGAATTGTATGCAATAGCTGTGAACAATTTTGATTTCGGAACATTAGTGTGCACCAACAATGTCCAGTTGGAGAAGCGTGCGAGCACTATCAACATGGAGACACTATTTTCATTTCCAGAACTTGGAAATGACAAGTTCTACCTTGTGGAGTCTGATGGTGATCTGCTGCTTGTGTTGTTCGGCGGCAGCCCTGGCAACAGGCATTTGGAGGAAGGTCAACCATTGGTGTACCGTGTGGACACTGAGAGCCGCTCTCTCCATGCCGTCAACATTGGCAGTCGTGCCTTCTTCGTCAGTTATAAACGGTGTATCTCCGTCGACACCAGAGTGCACCCGACAGTTCGACCTGGCTGCATCTATTACGAGGGCGGTTATATCAGACAGTACTTTGATGATAGAAAGGCCTGGGATGAGTGGCCACGATATGTGGATAGATTAGATTCCGACGGTATGAAAATAGAACAAAGGCCATACCGTTTGGAGGATCTATTTGCTGCACACTGCAGACGGAAGGAGTTCAGTCAATATTTTTTTCGTCTCATGGAATATAGCGACTCCGAAATATATGATGAAGAATGAAGAACCTTCATGTTGGGCATACATTGCGTCTTATTTTATTTTCAGCTTAGTTTGTCGTGAACATTAACATCGTTATTGGCTTCTTTTGGCTGTTGTATGCATTCTATGTATTATACTATACTAGCTTCTAGATTAGCTTCTAGATTTGTTACCATATTGGGAAAAAACGAGGGCCAAAAGGCAGCAATCATTGAAGAAAGACAGAAATAGAAGCTTCTCTAGATTTGATACTAATTTGGTGAAAAGAGAGAGAACTGTTTACAGAGAGAGAGGGGAAAAAGGCGCTCTGAAAAGGCGCTCTGAAAAGTCAATGCCAATTTGGCCCGAGAGAGACAGAACCGAGCTCTCACGTACAACCAAACGTGGTCTCGTCCTGTCCCACACGGTCCCTTTCTACCAGCCCCACGCGACGCGGCCCCACACGACGCGGCCCCACACGTAAGCACGGAAACGGTCAACTTAACGGGAATCCTCCCGTCCGAGCTCCTTCTGAGGGTTTCAGACAACGGCTTGGGGAAAACTGAGGAAAAACTAACGAGCTGGGGAAAACTGAGTACAACTAACGACCTGAGGGCACGAAAATAGAAATCCCTTCATGAATTGCTGCAAGGCATTATTAGGAGCAAGAGCAATAGAAGCAAGCTGTTCAACTCAAAAAATTTCATTAGGCGTGTCATTTTCATAAGAAGTCTTAGCAAACTTGGAAAAATTAAACTCATAAGACTCTCCATTAAACTTAGTAAAAAAATTCTCCTTCTTACAATCTATCACAGCGCCACAAGTGTTCAAAAATGGTCTACCAAAGATAATAGGACAAGTTTTACTAGCCTCCTTACCAAGTACTAGAAAATCAGTAGGGTATTTAGTCTTACCGCAAAGAACTTCCACATCTCGAACAATACCAAGAGGCCAAACAGTCTCTCTGTTAGCAAGCTGAACAACCACATCAATATCTTCAAGTTCACAAGCGCCAATCTCATGCATAATTTCTTTGTAAAGCTCTAAAGGAATAGCACTTGCACTAGCATCAATATGACATAAACCATAATAGCAATGATCTCCAATCCTGATAGAAATATCAGGAACACTTGTTTTCCTATGCTTTTTTAGGATGAGAGAGAATGTTAGAAGCATCTTCACAAAAAAGAATATATTCATCCCCTACAGCTTTAGTAACAAGATCCTTCAATATAGCTACAGGAGACTTAATAGTAATTTGCTCATCAGGTTCTACAGCTTTCTTAGTACTTTTATTAGACACACTTACCAAAGTAGAATACTTCTTTACCTTAGCAGGGAAGGGTATCTTCTCAAAATAAGGTTCAGGCACAATGCTATCAATAGTACAAACTTCAGTAGCTGCAGCAGGTATATGACTAATAGAGTCTTTATAAGGCACATGATATTTGTTCCAATCTTTCTTTGGAACATCAAGATAAGAGGCAAAGGCCTTAAGACAATTAGCAAGTATTTGTGAATCAAGACCATAAGCAGTGCTAACACTATGGAAATCATCGGTTCCCATAAAAGATTTAATGCATTCATAATCATAGTTTATACCTGACTTCCTACCTTTATCATTTTCCCATCCTTCAGCATTCTCTTGTATACGGTCAAGAAGTTTCCACTTAGCATCTTCTTTCATATGAGTAAATGATCCAAAGGAAGAAGCATCCAAGTAATCCTTATCGGGAAGAGTAAGCCGCGCATAAAAATTATCAATAACAATATTATTGGGGAGCTCATGAATGGGGCATTTGAGCATTAGTAACTTCAATCTCCCCCACGCTTGGGCAATACTCTCTCCATCATGAGGCCAAAATTATATATCCGATTACGATCTTTATGGATTTCACGTGGAGGATAAAACTTAGAATAAAAGAGAGGTACAATGTCCTCCCATGCCATAGATGGACCATCTTGGAGCAGTCGATACCACTCCTCAGCTCTGCCTTTCAATGATAAAGAGAATAGCTTCTTCTTGACCTGGCTTGGTGAAATACCTGCACACCCGAACAACTCGCATAATTCATGTATAAATAATAAGTGATCACCCGGATGGACAGTTCCATCTCCCGAATAGCCGTTATCCATGATACGCCCAACAATTTTCATAGGTATTTTAAAAGGATCAATTTCAGCAGGTGGTGGCGGTGGTGGTTCATCCACATGTGCAGCAGTAGTAGAAGTGTTTCCAAATAGGAAACCAAATGGGGAAATTCTACATAGCAGAGTAAAATAAAAATAAAAGACAAGAATAAAACAATACTCACAGTGACGGTTACCTTTACCAATTCCACTCTTCAATAGCGCTACACTCCCCGGCAACGGCGCCAGAAAATAGTCTTGATGACCCACCAGTATAGGGGGTGTATCGTAGTACTTTCGATAAATAAGAGTGTCGAACCCAACGAGGAGCAGAAGGTGTTGATAAGTGGTTTTGATCAAGGATTCACTGTAAATACTAGCAAACAGGTTTTCAGGGGTATTTGATAATACAAGTAAATAAAGTGCGAGTAAATAAAAGACAGTAGTAACAATTGCAGCAAGTGGCCCAGTCCTTTCTTCAGCAAAGGACAAGCCGGTTGTGTAACTTATAGTAACCAAACGTTCTCGAGGACACACGGGAGTTTCTGTCAAGACCTTTCGCTTCATACTGCTAAATAGTCTTTATTGGTTTGATAGGTGTTATGGGGGTGAACCTGTGCTAGCGCACTACCCTTACTAGGATAAATACACACTTGTGATTATACCCCTTGCAAGCATCCGCAAATACAAGAAAGTAATTAATATAAATCTAACCACAGCCTTAAACTCTAAGATCCTACGCTCCCTGGTGCAATGGTTTCCCAACGGAGGTTTAGGTTTCTGTCACTTCAGCAACCCCACAATTGGTAGCCAAATACACAATGCATCTCACTAGGCCCATAAATGGTGAAGTATCATGTAGTCGACGTTCACATGACACCACTAGTGAAATAGCACCACAACAATATCAAACCATTAAATATTTCTCAACAATAATTCACTACTAACATCTTGACTTCTCCCATGTCCTCAAGAACTAAACGAACTACTCACAAGACATCATATGGATCATGATCAGAGGTGAAATAATGGTAAATAACAATCTGAACATAAACCTTAATTCAACGGTTCCACTCAATAGCATCAACTACAAGAGTAATCAACACCGGGAAAGTTTCCCCTATGAATATAACAAGATCCAACTCAAGATGTTACAGCGGGACGGCGTGGTGATGGTGGAGATGAAGGTGATGGTGATGGAGATGATGATGATGATGATGATCCCGATGAAGTCTGGTGCGATGATGATGATGATGATGATGATGATGGCGATGATCTCCCCTCTCCGGGAAGGAATTTCCCCAGCAGATTTCTCCCTACCGGAGAGCTTTTCTCTCTCTGGTGTTTTCCGCCCCGCAGAGGCGGCTGTGTCTAACTCTGAGCCCCCCTTGACTTAGGTTTTCGGGGAAGATGAAGTACGCGAAGGGGCGAGACCAGATGTGGGCCTGGGTGGCCTCACACAGGGCCGGCGCGGCCAGGGGTCAGGCCGCGCCCCCTGTGCGTGAGGCCACCCCCTGGCTCCTCTCTCCTTCTCCTTCTGGCTTCCGGAGTCTTTTGGTAAAATAGATTTTTCTGGTATTTTTCTGGAATTTTCCGGATCTTCCAAAATATGGTGTCTTGACGGTCCTTTTCCAGCAGAATCCTGACTCCGGCAGCGAATCCTCCAATGATCATCAAACATGTGAAAACAAAGGAAATAACATAAGTATCATATCTAAATATGAAATATATCAATGAATAACAGTAAATTATGATACAAAATAGTGATGCAATATGGACATATCAGTGATCCTTTTTCTCCTTTTTTGTTCAACATTGCTACTGAGGGTTTGTCTAAAATGATTGCTCAGGCTCAAGAGGCCAAGTTGGTGACTGGGTTGGTTCCTCATCTAATTGAGAATGGGATGGTAATTATTCAATATGCCGATGACACAATTTTGTTGCTTCAAGATGATATGGAACAGATTATACATATGAAGTTAATTATGTACATGTTTGAAGCCATGTCAGGTGTGAAAATCAATTTTCTTAAAAGTGAAATCATGATGGTTTTGCATGATGATGAGAAGAAAATGATGTACTCTAATATTTTCGGTTGCCAGTTGGGGGATTGGCCAATAAAGTATCTGGGGGTGCCTGTATGTGGGACTCGACTTAGGGTGACAAGGGTATAGATAATAGAGACCGTTAGTTGAGTACCCCTGAGGCCCGTTACGATAGGCCCAATTGTAATACTAGTTGAAATATGAGTTCATGTCGTATGACGATATTGTAATCTATATCGGATCCCACCCGATCCTTGAGACCTGGCCACCTATATAAAGGGGCCAGGAGGGGACGGTGTGGGACAGATTGAAAGCAAGCCAGGTTCTACACCCATGTTTACTTTCATAGCCACCTTGTTTGACTGAGTTTACCTTCGAGTTCATCCGACGCCCTATCTACCCGATCCTAAGTCCTTCATCTAGGACATTTGTCGAGTTTAACTCTCATCAATTGGCGCCGACCATGGGGACTCTGGGCATTGGCATCATGAACTCGACGGCTTTTTCGCTTTCAGCCAACAACAACTCGCAAGTCGACGAAATTCAGATACCCTTCGGAACCGTCGATTTTCAACCTCACCATTCAAGTTTCACGCAAGTATTCGAGAGTATGGATTAAGATATGGATTTCACGATCGGAAGTCTAAACTTTCGCGTTGGATCATTAGGTTCGATTCGCCTTTCAGATCCGATGAAAATGGATCCGTCGGCAAGTGAACCCGAGACAGTAGCAATGTCGGAATCATCAGAAGGCTCTTCTAGCGAGGTAAACTCGCCGGTCAGCTTAGCAGAAGCAAAAGAAGGAAAAATCGCAGGAGGCGACGAAACCATGGAGAATTTTGACTTAGAAGTGTAACTCGAAGATCTCACAATCTACCATGATGACAACTCAGATCAATCAATAGACTCCTGGAAAACGGGATTAGAACTTTCTGAAGATGACAATTCGATCTTCTCAAGTCACAACAGCAAGCTAGACAATCGGTATCAGATACTCGCCATTGCAGGAGATAACTCAGAAGAACTCGACGACAACAACAACCCAGTGCTTAATCCAGCAAATATAAATAGAGGGGCGAATCATTTAGCAGAGAGAGAAACCACTAACAAAAGTTCGACTATCAGAAGAAGAGTGGAGAACAATCACCACAGCCGTGGAGCACGGCACGCCAATACCAACAAACTCTAGTCAAAACATGCTTTTGGGGTACCATTACGCCCTAAGGCAACAGGCGAAGCAATTAGCAAAGGAGAGCATTGAAATACAGAAAAGGAAGGATTCAGCCATTGCAGCAAGCGACGCTGCTCGTAGAGCATGTAGTGATGCATCATACACAAACAGAAGGCATCGTCGACATGGATCAAGGTATGAGAATCTAGAGTACTCACAAAGGCAAAGCATCTCAAAAAACCTCGACTCATCCTTCCTATCGGTCGATGAGCAAGGAAATATTATCCCAAAAACTCCGGAAGCAGCATTAGTGGCAGCTCAAGCGTGCCTGCATACGACACGACCAAATCCAGGAGACCCGAGGGAACATATGCACCGAGCAGCGCTAAATGGATTGAAGATGGTAGGCAACAAATTATCAGCAAAAGAGGAGGAGGCATATCGCAACAAAGGAACTCACAAACCTAGATCACCATGCCGTCACAGCAGTCCTCGGCATAGAAGTGGAAGTCACCGATCTAGGACGCCGTCACCTGGACGATACAATAGTCCAAAGAACAAAGGAACCCGATGATCTAGAACTCCCAACAGAACATATGACTACGAAGACGATGAAAAGGAGATGGGGGCGCCATGCTTTACCCGTAGGGTTCGCATCACGCCAGTACCCAAAGGTTTCAAACTACCCCATGATCAACAAAAGTATGACGGATCTTAGGAGCCACAGTCATGGCTCTCAGATTATCTGCAAGCAGTAAAACTACTAGAAGAAACCAAGGAAACAACAATGCAAAGTTTGCAATTACACCTCACCGGAGTGGCAAGGTCATGGCTAAGCAAATTAGAAAAGGAAATAATTGGAAGCTGGGAGGAGCTCACAAAGCAATTTACAAGTAACTTCAAGTCGACATACAAGCGGCCAGCATCCATAGAAGAAGTCAAAGCCTGCGTACAGCAGCGCGGAGAGACATTAAGAACGTATATCCAAAGGTGGAGTCTTATCAAAAATTCAGCAGTCAAAGTCTCGGACGAAAGAGCAATAGATGCATTCATAATCGGGTTACGACGAGGAGAACTAGTCGAAGAGATGGGCAGAATCAAGCCAAAAATAGTGTCAGATTTAATGGATGTGGCAAATAGATTCGCAGATGGAGAAGATGCGTGCAACAATAAATGCACGCGATCACCATAAGATGATAGAGGAACCAGATATGGAGGTCAAAGGAGAAGGTCCCGTAATTACGACAATTACGGCTCCCACAGCCAAGTAGCCGCAGGATATAAAGATAACAGCCACCAAGGCAACGATCGCAAAAGTTCGGGATACCGTAACTATTGCAGAGAAGAGTACAAAAAATTTCCGCCAAGAGAATCCAGAGAGTACAACCCATCATCAGAAGACATGCTCAATGGACCGTGTCACATCCATTCTACGTTCATCTATGGGAAACGAGTATCCAGGCACGCAATGAAAGATTGCACTACGTTCTTGAAACTACAAGAAGCAGCACTTAACAAGCAAGCTGAGGCAAAATGCCAGGAATACGAGGGAAACACAAGCAACACGCCTGCAACCCTACAAGGAAATAGTGGAGCTCCCAAGGGTCAAGATCAATCAAACCAGGGACACGACGATGAGGAAGGATATGTTCCATCTAAAGGGCACATCGCAGCAATGATACAACCAGTGCCCAAGTCGAACAAAGAGGAGAAAAGCATAACTCGACAAGTCAACCTCGCAATAACTTCATCTCCAGCAACGACGGAATATCTACATTGGTCAGAGCAACCCATAAAATTCAGTAGAGACGATCACCCAATAATAGTACCTCGGCCAGGAAATGCGCCCTTGGTACTCAAAGCCCAAATAGGGACATACGATGTCGACAGAATATTCATGGACGCAGGAAGTGGAATAAACCTGATTTACGCAAATACCCTATGGGCAATGCACATTTCATTAGAGTTCCTAAAGCCAACTGACTGCTCCTTCCATGGAATAGTCCCAGGGAGTGCTAACTATCCACTTGGTCGAATAGCACTCAATGTTTGCTTCGAAAATCGACAAAACTACAGAAGGGAGAAACTCGACTTTGAAGTCATGGACTGGCCATCACAATATCATGCGATCCTTGGGCGACCCGCGTTTTCGCGATTCATGGCAGTACCTCACTACACTTATCTGGTACTAAAAATGCCAGGACCCAAAGGAATTATTACAGTTAAAGGAAGCTTCGAGTTATCAGACCTATGCGACAAGGAATTTCACAAGATGGCCCAAAACTTTGGCATGATGGCAAGCTACGGGGAACCCAAAACAAAAAGCACGACTACAGGAGTCACACAGCAACTCGAAGGAAACCACAAGGAACCAGAAGTAAAGAAACCTCGGGTACAGCCACCAGAGCAAGAGAAGTCCACAGGAGAAGAAGAGAAGACTCAAGCGACATAGGCGAATAAATAGAATAGGAAAATAAGGCTATAAAAGCCACGAGTTATTCTAGGGCAATGCCCTCTAGATCCAAAACACAGGTCACTGGCCGGATCTCTTGGGTTATCCCATGTATCTTACATTATACGCATAAATAAAAGACAAAAGTTCCTCTTATCTGAGTTTACGTGTCTTCAAAAGTTGCGGTAAGCGCACCAACATACACACAAAAAGTGCAATGCTCTGAGCACAAAAAATTCTGACGCAAAAGTTAGAAAACAGCAAACTCTCGCATTATACGCACACAAACTTTACATCAATGGCTGATCAGAATTGTCTACGCCCAAAGGGTCTAAATAGTGATGCTCGCGGAAAAACGCGGCATCCTCTCGAAGCAACCTAGCTATAAGCCTCCTAGCCGGTTGGAGAGTAGCATCCATATGAACTCGTAGTTGAGCCCCCCCCGAAGGCAAGCTCAGTGACATGGAAACGAAATTGAGCCTTGGGTGCCACTTGCGCGTCCAACCAAGGGCAAAATTGGAACCAGCCACTAAGTTAAGTTCTATCAGGCGATGAATGCGCTGAGTAGACCTAAAAACAGCAAGCAGTTGAGGAAAAGTTCCAGGAAGAGGATTACGAGGAAGCATCACAGAATGCATGGTAGTCAGAGCTTTTTGGCAACCATCAACCGCCTCTCCAATGTGTTGAGCACGATCTTGGAGGAGCACAATGGCACTGCGGCGCCGGGGATCAGACCAAAAAGTTTTGACTCCACCTGATGATCTCTCAAGAGCCACGATCCCTTCAGAAACGCGACGAGCTTCGCCAACGAAGTCCAAGCAAGTACCTACAGTGATAAAAATCATGGGCTAGCAACATTGCAGCAAAAAAGCAAAAGGGGAGAATGGCAGGGAAACTTATATTGCAGCAACTCGCAAACAGACTCGATAATACCAACGAGAAATGAGTCGCACTCCTCCAAATGTACAATTTTAGCTGTCAGGAGTAGCCATTTCAGCAAAACTAAAAGTGCAATAGGAGTGCAGATAAAATCACTATTGTTCGTGCTAGTGAAGTCACACAACTTGGTGTTTTCAGGAGTAGCCATTTCAGCAAAACTAAAAGTAGATAAGTAAAAACAACTACCAAGGATTCTAATTTTTTTGGATTTTTGATATAAAACGATGCAAGTAAAAATAAAGTAAGGCAAAACAATAACAAAGTAAAGGATGTGTGTGCGAAAAACTCCCCTTGCAGAGGTCTTCCACTCTTCCCCGGCAGCGGCGCCAGAAAAAGAGCTTGATGCGTGGTGAATGACCAGCCCGTTGGGAACCCCAAGAGAAAGGTGTGATGAATATAGCAGCTAGTTTTCCCTCAGTTAAGAAACCAAGGTTATGTCGATCAGGAGAAGAGCGAACAAAACGACTGAAGGTGACGCTTGCTAGTTTGCGACAGCTTCGGACAATTTATATATGGCGCCTCGTCCAAGCTTTGCTTGCTAGCTGCAACGCGGAACCTGCACACACACAACCAAGTACTTTGCTCCCAACTTGCGATGAGGTTGTCAATCTCACCGGTTTGCTTGAAACAAAGGGTATGAGCGTATCGAGTGGAAAACAGTAGAAGTATGCAAGTAAAGTAAATAGTGCAAGTAAAGTAAACAGGTGATAGCAATATGATAGAAAAAGGACCGGGGTCCACAGTTCACTAGTGGTGTCTCTCCATAAGATAAATAACACATGCTGGGTAAACAAATTACAGTTGGGCAATTCATAGAATAAAGATAACATGATATGTCAAGAAGATCACTATGAGATTTACTCTGGGCATTACAACAAAATACATAGACCGCCATCCAACTGCATCTATGACTAATAATCCACTTGTGGCGAATCAATCCGAGAACTCCACAAGTATTAAGTTGCGAACAACAGATAATTGCATTAAGCAAAGTGTGTAATGTAAACAAAGCATATGCCCTTGAGCATATGAATGTTGTTTTCTCCCTAGTAGCAACAGCACATCTACAACCTTAGAGGTTTCTGTCACTCCCCCAGATTAAATAGAGGCATGAACCCACTATCGAGCATAAATACCCCCTCTTGGAGTCACTAGCAACTACTCGGCCAAGATAGCTACTAACAACGGAGAGCATGCAAGATCATAAACAACATAGAGATAACAAAAGATATATTTCAGTATAGCAACTCAATCATAACACCAATATTCATCGGATCCCAACAAACCAAACATGTAGAATTACATAACGGTGATCTCAATCATGTAGGGCAGCTCATGAGATCTAAACATGAAGCACATGGTGAAGAAGACAACCATCTAGCTACTGCTATGGACCCATAGTTCAAGGTAGACTACTCACTCATCGCTCCGGAGGCAAGCATGGCAATGAAGAAGACCTCCGGTGGCGATTCCCCTCTCCGGCAGGGTGCCGGGAAGAGCTTCCGGACCCTCCCGATCTTCAGGTCGACGGCGGCGGCGGATCGCGATGTGTTCTGGAAAATTGATCGGGTACTTAGGTTTTTTCCGTCGGGGGGTCTTTATAGGCGAAGGGGCATCGTCAGAAGTGGACCGAGGCGGTCTCACACGTAGGGGGCGCGGCCCAGGGCCTGGCCACGCTGCCCTGGTGTGTGGCCACCTCGTGGCCCCACTCCGTCTCCTCTTCGGATCTCTGGAAGCTTCTAGGAAAAATAAGACTTCAGGAACTTGTTTCGTCCAATTCCGAGAATATTTCCTGTGTATCACTTCTGAAACACAAAAACAGCAGAAAATAGGGAACTGGCACTGTGGTGACTTGTTAATAGGTTAGTTCCAGAAAATGCATAAAAGTGCCACGAAGTGTAACGAAACAGTAGGCAAATGGTGTAAAAACAAGCATGGAGCATCAAAAATTATAGATACGTTGGAGACGTATCAAGCATCCCCAAGCTTAACTCCTGCTCGTCCTCGAGTAGGTAAGTGATAACAAAAGAATAATTTTTGAGGTGAAATGCACCTACATAATCTTGATCATATATGTAAGCATTTGTGAGCTGGGATCATAAGAACTTAAAACATGGGCATGAAGATATAATCTTGACAATAAGAACTTAGCAACCATGTTGTAAACATGTAAATGAACACAAACAAAAGATCATGAAAATGAAACAATGAAAGTCAAACGTGTGTTCAAATCATAGGGAAAAACATACAAATGGTTTTCAGCTTGTCCTTCATAGAGAGTAAAACATAAATGCATAGGACACCTTCAAGTTTAAGAGGGCGACTAGATACAAATAATTTAAGAACAAGTGAAACCAACAATATGAATCAATCAATGAAAACTTTGGAACAATACATATTATACTAAGAATGACAACTTTGCTCTCTTATGGTGCATAAAGATAGAAGGTGGTGACTCAACATAAAAGTAGAAGAAAGGCCCTTCGCAGAGGGAAGCAGTGATTGCAAGTTTTATAACCTTCAAAAATTATGGTACTTACCGGCTTTGAGCTCTCATTGCCCCCATCATAAGCATCTTGAATGGTTAAAGTTAATGCGAGAACAATTATGATGCATATGCTTGACAAATCATAAGTTGAAAACCTCGTATCCCGTGAATACGAGTACCCAGACCTCATGCTACTTTACTTAGAGTCCCAAGCAAGGCTCTTGTCATTGTAAGTATATATGTATCATCGAAAACCGCCAACGGGGTACCTCCGTGCCCGATGACATGGAACAAGCCCACATCAAAATGACAGGACAAGCAGACAATGAACACCTCGACATCTCTTTTATTTGCCATTTGTTTAGCTTTTTATTGTGAGATGCGTTGTCGAATGTCCACCATGGGTATGCTGCAAATTTCCACCATGGATTATGCATGGCTTAGATTGGCGGCCCAGGCGTTTCCCTAACACATATACAAACTCCATGATCCCCACAAGATTCCCAATTCATTTCACACCGTGGGCATCCATAAACAAAAGATCATGATATCAACTCAAATAAGAACTGCAATGTTGAAAGCTTGCCCCATGACGGCATGGTTGGGCTAGAATCCAACTTACAACTTGCAAGTATAACAACTCAATATAAAAGACCACAATGTCAAATTTTTAAGAACAGGAAAGAGTAAAGTGTGCCTTCCGGTTCGTGAGAGCTTTACTGACCAATTTTCGCATAACACTGGTAAGAGTTTAATTTGAAGAGAAGATAAAAGCAAGTCAAATTTACTTGGAATAGCAAATTGCTAGTAGGTATGTATGGTGGACACTTTGGAAAACTTTGGCTTTTAGGAGTTGGATGCACGAGTAGAGCTCATACTCAGTACAAGGTGAGGGCTAGCAAAAGACTGAGAGCGACCAACTAAGAGAGCAATAATGGCCATAATCATGCAAAGCGACAAAGCGACATTAAAAGAAGCATAAGATGGCATCAAAGGTCAAAAACTAAATGATCATGAAGGCTATTGGCGACTTTGTAAGAGTCTAACATGTGTGAGCATGCGCCAAGTCAACACAAATAAAGCATCAAGGAGAAAACCAAAATAATGCTTCCAAATAATAAAAACAACACATGATTTTTTCAAAGGCTCATTAAGCAATCTCAGTTATTTGAGACAAGTCATGCTACAGCAAAACCACTAAGCATACTATCAAAAAGACATCAAGCATGACATGAAAAAGCCTAAGCCGCAGTCTACACAAGCTCCTTCTTGTACCACTTTTTTGCATAAAGCTTTTTCTCTTTTTCAACACCATTTGAAAATTTTAAAGACACCTCTTTTGATGAAAACCAATAAAGATCAGAGGCTAAAATACACCTTGATGAAAAGATATGACAAGGTCTGAACCCATATCAAGGTGAAAACGAAAACCAAAAGCAGTAGCGGAAAAAGAAGAACTCTCGGTGAAATTGTAAGAATGAAAAATGGAGTGTTCTTGGCAAATGAAAATGAGTACATCTCCTCCAAAAGAAAATTGTTGGGGTCCAAACATTTATTACAGCAAACAAACTAAACTAACTAAGAAAACTAAAACAACTGATGCTCCAAGAAAAACACATAGTGCATGAAGCAATAAAAATATAGTGTCTTGAAAGGTGACCTGATTTTTGCCGATGAAGAAGGGGTGCCTCGGGGGCATCCCCAAGCTTTGATGCTTGTACTTCTTGGATATTTCTTGGGGTGATGCATGGGCATCCCCAAGCTTGAGCTTTTGTCCATTCTTCAACTCATCTCATCATTCTCCAATCCCTACACTTGAAAACTTCCTTCATACAAAACTAAACACAATTCTATTAGCAACATTAGTGCAAGCATAACATATAATCAACCTATTTTGCTTCAGGTTTCAACCCAAAACCACCACATATATAGCATATACTACTGTAGCAACTTCCCCAAAAGTTCCGTGATCAAAAGAACTCAAAAGAAAGCGATAAAGCGGCAAACACAAATATTGGCAGAAATCTGTCAAAACAGAACAGCTGACAAAGGTCGAATTTTTGAGGGATTTTCTGTTGCTCAAATCAAAAAGTGTTCAACTAACGAAAGTTTGAATATAACCTGGGGCATGTGCACAAGAAATTTCAGGTCCAAAAGATATACAGATAATTTATACGAATTTTTACGGTGCAGCACCGAAAACAGTTTCAGGACAGCAACATCCCCAAATCTTTACCTCACTCGAATTAGAGGCTTCTCTTGGCACAACAATGAAATAAAAAGGATAAGGAGCGGTCATTACAGTAGTAATGACTTCCAAGACTCAAATAAAATAAAAATTACTGAAAATAAAACATTGGGTTATCTCCCAAGAGTGCTTTTCTTTAACGCCTTTGAGTTAGGCGTAGAAAATTGCGAATCAAGTAACATCAAGAGATGAAGCATCAAGCTCATAATTTGCTCTAAGAATAGAGTCAAAAAGCAATTTCTTTATTTTCCTAGGGAAGTGTTCCATACCTTTCTTGAGGGGAAATTGATATTTGATGGTGCCTTCCCTCATATCAATGATGGCACCTACAGTTCGAAGAAAAGGTCTTCCCAAAATAATAGGACATGAAGCATGACATTCAATGTCCATAACGAGAAAATCAAAGGGAACAAGGTTATTGTTAACCACAATAAGAACATCATTAATCCTTCCCAAAGGTTTCTTCTTAGCAACATCAGCAATAGGAACATCATAATAACACTTTTCAAGAGGTGGTAAATCAAGCATGTCATAAATTTTTCTAGGCATGATAGAAATACTAGCACCTAGATCACATAAAGCATGGAAATCAAAACCATTAACATGCATATCAATGATGGGTTCCCAACCATCTTCTAACTTCTTGGGAACAGAGGCTTTTTGCTGCAACTTTTCATCCCTAATTTTTATGAGAGCATTGGTAATATGCTTAGTAAAAGCAATATTTAAAGAACTAGCATTGGGAGTCAAAGCAAGCTTTTGCAAGAACAAAATTACTTCAGATATATTGCAGCCATCAACATCAAAATCATTAAAAGAAGTAGAGCTATCATCTCCTACACTCCGAAAAATTTCAGCACTCTTTTGAGAAAAAGTTTTGGCAGTTTTAGGCTTTTTAACACAAGGAGTGGGAGTTTTCTCTACACCAATCAAAGTAAGAGGATTGCTAGCATTCGGGGCAACATCATTAGAGGTAGTAATGGTACATACCTTCATCGCTCTAGCCATCTCATCTTCTCTTTCCCACCTGGCATGCAATTCCGCTAACAATCTAATATTTTCATCAATTCCAACTTGAATAGCATTAGCAGTAGCAAAAACATTGTTCTCTTTCACATCATTAGGCAACACTTTTAATTTTAGAATTTCAACATCATGAGCAAGGCTATCAACTTTAGAAGCAAGAATATCAATTTTGCCTAACTTTTCCTCAACAGACTTGTTAAAAGCAGTTTGCTTACCGATGAAGTCCTTGAGCATTACCTCAAGCTTGGAGGGCGCGGCCCTAGTGTTGTAGGAGGAATTACCATAAGAATTACCATAACCATTACCATTGGTAGAAGGATACGGCCTATAATTGTTACTAGCAAAATTGTTCCTATAAGCATTGTTGTTAAAATTACTGTTCCTAATGAAATTCACATCAACATGCTCTTCTTGAGCAACCAAAGAGGCTAAAGGAACATTATTAGGATCAATATGAGTCCTATCATTGGAAAGCATAGCCATAATGGTATCAATCTTATCACTCAAGGAAGAGGTTTCCTCAACAGAATTTACCTTCTTACCTTGCGGAGCTCTCTCGGTGTGCCATTCGGAATAATTTACCATCATGTTGTCAAGTAGCTTTGTCGCGGCGCCCAAGATAAGGGACATAAAAGTGCCTCTAGCAGCTGAATCAAGTAGGTTCCTTGAAGAAAAATTTAGTCCTGCATAAAAAGTTTGGACAATCATCCAAGTAGTCAGTCCATGAGTGGGGCAATTCTTTATCATAGATTTCATTCTTTCCCAAGCTTGAGCAACATGTTCATTATCAAACTGGGTAAACTTCATAATATTGCTACGCAAAGATATAATCTTAGCAGGAGGATAGTATCTACCAATAAAAGCATCCTTACACTTAGCCCATAAATCAATACTATTCTTAGTCAAAGACAGCAACCAATCTTTAGCTTTTCATCTCAAAGAAAAAGGAAACAACTTGAGCTTAATAATATCACTTTCTACGTCCTTATATTTCTGCATCTCACATAGCTCAACAAAATTGTTGAGATGAGCTGCAGCATCTTCAGTACTAGCACCAGAAAATTGCCCTTTCATAACAAGGTTCAACAAAGCAGGCTTAATCTCATAAAAGTTTGCAGCAGGAGCAGGTGGTGCAATAGGAGTGCAGATAAAATCACTATTGTTCGTGCTAGTGAAGTCACACAACTTGGTGTTTTCAGGAGTAGCCATTTCAGCAAAACTAAAAGTAGATAAGTAAAAACAACTACCAAGGATTCTAATTTTTTTGGGTTTTTGATATAAAACGATGCAAGTAAAAATAAAGTAAGGCAAAACAATAACAAAGTAAAGGATGTGTGTGCAAAAAACTCCCCTTGCAGAGGTCTTCCACTCTTCCCCGGCAGCGGCACCAGAAAAAGAGCTTGATGTGTGGTGAATGACCAGCCCGTTGGGAACCCCAAGAGGAAGGTGTGATGAATATAGCAGCTAGTTTTCCCTCAGTTAAGAAACCAAGGTTATGTCGATCAGGATAGAGCAAACAATACGACTGAAGGTGATGCTTGCTAGTTTGCGATAGCTTCAGACAATTTATATATGGCGCCTCGTCCAAGCTTTGCTTGCTAGCTGCAACGCGGAACCTGCACACACACAACCAAGTACTTTGCTCCCAACTTGCGATGAGGTTGTCAATCTCACCGGTTTGCTTGAAACAAAGGGTATGAGCGTATCGAGTGGAAAACAGTAGAAGTATGCGAGTAAAGTAAACAGTGCGAGTAAAGTAAATAGGTGATAGCAATATGATGGAAATAGGACCGGGGTCCACAGTTCACTAGTGGTGTCTCTCCATAAGATAAATAACACATGCTGGGTAAACAAATTACAGTTGGGCAATTCATAGAATAAAGATAACATGATATGTCAAGAAGATCACTATGAGATTTACTCTGGGCATTACAACAAAAAACATAGACCGCCATCCAACTGCATCTATGACTAATAATCCACTTGTGGCGAATCAATCCGAGAACTCCACAAGTATTAAGTTGCGAACAACAGATAATTGCATTAAGCAAAGTGTGTAATGTAAACAAAGCATATGCCCTTGAGCATATGAATGTTGTTTTCTCCCTAGTAGCAACAGCACATCTACAACCTTAGAGGTTTCTGTCACTCCCCCAGATTAAATAGAGGCATGAACCCACTATCGAGCATAAATACCCCCTCTTGGAGTCACTAGCAACTACTCGGCCAAGATAGCTACTAACTATGGAGAGCATGCAAGATCATAAACAACATAGAGATAACAAAAGATATATTTCAGTATAGCAACTCAATCATAACACCAATATTCATCGGATCCCAATAAACCAAACATGTAGAATTACATAACGGTGATCTCAATCATGTAGGGCAGCTCATGAGATCTAAACATGAAGCACATGGTGGAGAAGACAACCATCAAGCTACTGCTATGGACCCATAGTCCAAGGTAGACTACTCACTCATCGCTCCAGAGGCAAGCATGGCGATGAAGAAGACCTCCGGTGGTGATTCCCCTCTCCGGCAGGGTGCCGGGAAGAGCTTCTGGACCCTCCCGATCTTCGGGTCGATGGCGGCGGCGGATCGTGATGTGTTCTGGAAAATTGATCGGGTACTTAGGTGTTTTCCGTCGGGGGGTCTTTATAGGCGAAGAGGCATCGTCAGAAGTGGACCGAGGCGGTATCACACGTAGGGGGCGCGGCCCAGGGCCTGGCCGCGCCACCCTGGTGTGTGGCCACCTCGTGGCCCCACTCCGTCTCCTCTTCGGATCTTTGGAAGCTTCCGGGAAAAATAAGAATTCAGAAACTTGTTTCGTCCAATTCCGAGAATATTTCCTGTGTATCACTTCTGAAACACAAAAACATCAGAAAACAGGGAACTGGCACTGTGGCGACTTGTTAATAGGTTAGTTCCGGAAAATGCATAAAAGTGCCATGAAGTGTAACAAAACAGTAGGCAAATGGTGTAAAAACAAGCATGGAGCATCAAAAATTATAGATACGTTGGAGACGTATCATTTACCTATAGCCATCTGCGCTTGGCGTTTAGACAAAGTCAAATGACTTTCAAGATCTGCAATCCATGAGGAATACTCATCGCATCGGCAAACAGGACGAGGAGGCGACGAAACTCCGGAGTCAAAAACATCGGCAGAAGATGGAGCTTGACCGCGACCAGATAATTTACCAGCACGCACAGGCTGGAAGGCAAAGAAAAAGAAGAGAGGAGCATCTCATAAGCTAAATCAAACACGACATTTTGCAAAAGAGGATATATTTACAAAAGCATAAACCCTCCGACTAAGGTTCTTGGGCTACATGCGACTAGAAAGTTTGCCATATCAGAATGAAACTAAAATTACAAGGGAGGCCAAGTCTACGCCACCTCGGCCTCACGATCCGTAGCGGAAGAAGGCGTAGCAGAAGCAGCACCAGCATCAGGAGGAGGCACAGAACCACTTGTGGCCGGAGTCGAAGAAATCAGCGCCGTACCGGTCGCGAAAGCCGCCGAAGGGGAAATCATCGACACAATGCCCGATGCATATTTTTTTGCCTTCTCGAAAAAGGTCTTCAGTTCCAAACGAGGACGGTCGGGGGAAGATCTAACCTTCTCCTAGTTCACCTCCTCACCATGCGCATAGGCAAAGGCAATGGCCCTCTCGGCACCTCGCTTCAGGGAGAGACCCTTCATAGTAAGTATGGGGTCTTCATCGGTGTCGAAGGCTTTGGTAAGATTCTTAAAGTCTGGTACATTGGCCTTCTTCTTGGGCCATAACCCGACAAAAATCCGCGTAAGCACGCGGTTAACCAACTCGAAGATTTCCCGGACAGAAATCCAGTTCGCTTCAAGCAGGCTGACCGCGGCCAAGAGAGGATCTTCGTCAAGCTGCAAAGTCGACACAGACACTTCACTATATTCTGTAAAACCAAGGAAACAGCAAAATAGCAGAAAAGGAATACATCAGCAAACATAAGAGAGCAAGAAAGCCATCAAAATGAAAGAGAGTATAGTATGTACCTCCAGCAGCAGCAGACATCTGGTTTAGCCGCTCAGCCACGGCATGTTCCCGCTGGAGGTGCTCCTTCTTAGCGGTACCCAGGTCCTTTTCTGCTTTCTTCGCCTTAGCCAATGCTGACTTAGAAGACTTCTCAGCATTGACCTTGGCAGCAGTGGCGGCATCAAAAGCTATCCTGGAAGCTTCGAGTTCAGCTTCTAGCGACGCAATGCGAGCGTTGGCTGCCTTCAGAGCACCTAAGTTAAACAAAGAGGAAAGAAACAATCAAGCAAAGAAGCAGAGACAGGCATGCAAAGAGAAGGGAGTGTTAAAAAAATGAGACTTACCTTCAGAAGCCTTGGCAACTTTTAGGTACTCGACGCATTCATTGCCCAAGTCGACGAATCTCTTCATCAGGTTCTGTCCAGAAAATAAGGTGTGAGCATCAACAAGTAAAAGTAGAAGTAAATATAACAGTATGTTTACGCACATCATCGGAGGAGCTTGTGGACTGATGGGCCTCAAGGGTAGCACTGGCGTCGGAAGCTTTCTGCAAACGCCTAGAGCTACGAACAGTGACTGCCTTCCTGGTAGGCTTCTTCGGAGCTTTTTGAGGTTTCGCCGATGCATCAACCTCTTGTGGCGACGGCTTGTTGATGACAAGAGTATCAGTGATGGGGGCCTCAGCAGCAAATCTCTTCGGGTCCTCCTCGTCCCTGAGAAAAAGAGGAAAAGACAAACTCATCTATCAAGGTTAGCAATAAAATGCTAAGTATATGAAAACAAATAGATGAACACCAATGAGTCCATGTAGTCAAAGAGTTCTCCACCGTCCTCTGGCTCCAAGGATTTCCCGGCCACAGTCTTAGGGGCGGAGGCACTAGAAGAAGCAATTTCTTCGACACGTTTCCTCTTCTTGTCCACGACAATGTCTTCAGAAAGTGCAAGAGGAGGTGACGTCGTTGAACTGGACCTTTCCAGCGAATCCTCGCCTTCGTCTCCATCATGGCTGTCCTCAGTCTCGGGGGCTTCGGAAGCCGCAGAAACAGGAACATGCTGAATGGCCCCTCCCTCTGGGACAGGAGGGCGAGAAACAAGAAGTCGATGATCCTGAAAAGACAAAACGATCCAAAAGATATAAGGCGAAGAATAAAAGGAAAAAAACAAGGCAAAGTAAAGACAGCAAAAATTACCGCAGGTAAGGGATGCTCGGAGTCGAAATGGCTTGCGGCTAAGTCCACAACTTCATGATCTTTGGTGAGAGTGGTAAGAGCTCTCACACGCCTATCGAGATCCTTCTTCTCCATAAGATTTTCAGATACTCGAGAAGGATCCTCCAAGCCAGAAAAAGTCCACAACTTGGAAAGACGATGCTGCAGGGGTTGAACTCGACGTTGCAAGAAAAAAGCCATGAGTTGTGTACCCGAAAGAGCACCTCCCCTGCCACTTTTCAGCTCCTGGATGCAGGCCAGGAGTGGCTTGATCTCCTCCATCTCAGCTTCCGTGGGAGGCGAATCGCACAAGGCCAATTTCTTCAATTCTTGGGAGGCATCAAATGGGGCAAGGCTGTACTTGTCGGAGGGGGAATTCTTCTGGTCCTTGATGTAAAACCACCTGGTCCTCCAACTTTGTACCGAGGCAGCCATTGAAAACTCCAAATACTGCAATTCAGAGCGAAGAGAGATGCAAGCTCCGCCTAGTTCGGGTTTCTTGGACAACGCGATACTGGGGCGGAGCCGAAAGAGGGCTCTCCAAAGAAGAAAATGGGGATCAATCCCCAGAAACGACTCGCACAAAGTTATGAAGCAAGCAATGTGCAAGATGGAGTTTGGTGTGAGCTGGTGAAGCTGCACACCGTAAACAAAAAGAAGCCCACGAAGGAATTCATGGGCAGGAAGGGAAAGACCGCGCAAAAGATAGGCAAAGAACATCACCCGAAAACCATCTCTGGGCTTGGGGATCCGCTCAGCGCTGGGGAAGATAACCTCGTCGTCATTGGAGACGAGGCCATCCGCTCGGGCCTTCTCCAGCTCCTTCTGCGTAAAGGCAGAAGGTACCCAGCTCGTCGCGACGTTCGTCCCCTTGGTCATCTTGTGCTTCTGCGTCTGATGCTTCACGCGCATCTATGATCTGCGCACGGGGGCTCAGTAGGAGATCAAAGGAGAGCAGAGATTGCAGCAATGGTGGCGGCGGCGGAAGCAATGAACTGGTAAACAGTAAATTTCCCCACTCTCCCCTTATATAGCTTTCAGGTAACGGAACGTGGGCTGAGCCGTGGCGCAAAGAGCGGAAACGGCAGCCCACTAATGGGCAGAGGAAATGCAAAATTACCACGCTGCCCATGGGTAACGGTCAAAATCTAGAGATAATTACAAACAGATTAATGACGTCACAAACGTATGGGTAACGAGAACTCAAGACTATGGTAAGCAGTGGGCGCTAGTAAAATGAATATTCCAAAGATGGTTCGAGTTAGCAAACTTGAGTAAAGGAAGATCAAGGAAGCCGACGAAAAATTGAGCCTGGTAAAGAGAAGAATCATTTTTTGAGTCCATACCCGAAAATATTCAGCTATAGCCTCAGGGGCTACTACCATCAGGAGCGCTGGGCGCGCACCCGATGATATTATGAAATCACATTATGATCTCACGATAAGAAAGACGGCACGATGTCTTTGAGACTATACTCGAAAAAAGATTTTTCGGCTATAGCCTCGGGGGCTACTCCCATCGGGAGCGCTGGGCGCGCACCCGACGATGTTTTATAATGAACAATTTAGGCGAATAAAATTCTGAAAGCATCATTACTACCATCGGGAGGAAGGTTTTTATCGATCAAGGTTGAATAAACCCGAATATTTTGTACGCTGGAACAGTCAAACAAGGCTGTGACATATGATTCTCGGGTTGTGTCATCGCGACAAAACTCGAATGCCGTGACTGAAATATGTCACGAAGGTAAGACCCCAGGATCCGTCCTGTGTGGCCTGGTATACGCACATGGATGTGCTCTACTGGTATGTATCCGTGTCTACGATGCGAAAAAAAATCCTGGTGGACGCACTGGGTACCCTGAGAACCACTGGGACTCATTCTTTGTTAGTCCTAAATGCGGAAAAAGAATGGGTTTGACCGGTTTTCCAAATTCAAGTCCAAGGGGATTGAATTTGAAGTAGGTGGCAAGTATCTGTTTCGGTAGTTAACTGACCTCTTGATCCGTCAAAGGTGTTAGGCTTGTTCATCAAAGCCCCTTGCGAGATATTATAGAAAAAGATAAGTCGAAAGACCAAGTCGAAGATTTCAAGATCTGACGAAGTCAAGTATTGATCAAGCCGAAGAATTGAAGATCTAAGATTCAACCCGAATCTGCAATTCTGGTAGAATCTCGGGGGCTACTGACAAGGGTATAGATAATAGAGCCTGTTAGTTGAGTACCCCTGAGGCCCGTTACGATAGGCCCAATTGTAATACTAGTCGAAATACAAGTTCATGTCGTATGATGATATTGTAATCTGTATCGGATCCCACCCGATCCTTGAGACCCGTCCACCTATATAAAGGGGCTAGGAGGGGACGGTGTGGGACAGATTGAAAGCAAGCCAGTTCTACACCCACGTTTACTTTCATAGCCACCTTGTTTGACTGAGTTTACCTTTGAGTTCATCCGACGCCCTATCTCCCCGATCCTAAGTCCTTCATTTAGGACATTTGTCGAGTTTAACCCTCATCATAGGGTGTCTGATGTGGACTATCTTTCTGACAAATTGATAAAGAAGCTGGATGGTTGGGTGGGCCACTCCTCTTCGATTGGTGGGAGATTTTCTCTCATTCAATCCTCTCTGAGTAGCACACTTATCTATCATATGTCAATGTACCTTTTACCTCTTACTAATTTGGAGAATGACTAAGATAATCAGAAAGTTCTTCTGAGGAGGGAACAGTGAAAAGAAGAAGTATCACTTAGTCAAATGGGATTTGGTTTGTAAGCCTAGACAAAAAGGTGGTATGGGAATCAAGAATTTGCAACTGTTTAATTATTGTTTACTTTGCAAATGGTGGTAGAAATTGGAGACAGAAGATGGCCTATGGCAAAGATTAGTTAAAGTCAAGTATGGTATAAATAAAAGTTTACATCATATAAGGATGAAAAATGATGAATCTCCTGTTTGGAAGGATTTGTTAAAAGTGAAACATCTGTATCTCAAGAATAGGGTGATGGTGGTTGGTGATGGCAACTCTACTAGATTTCTGGAATGATGCTTGGTGTGGCTCATCTCCATTTTGTGAGAAATATCCTCAGCTGTTTGACATTTGCTTGGATCAATAGTTGACCGTGGCTAAGGCTACGGCCCTAGGTTGGCATTTCAGATATAGGCGTTGGATGAATCCTGTGATTCAGTCCCAGTGCCGCTGCATGAGAGATAATCTGGCTATGATAGCCCTTAACAGTGAACATGATAAACCTAGGTGGAAGCTTACTAAATCAGGGATTTTCTCTGTCAAATCTCTCTATAACAAACTTTCGGCAGTTGGGGTTGATAGAAGTTTTAAACAACTTTGGAAAGCTAAGATTCCTCTTAAAATCAAAATCTGGCTCTGGTTAATCTGGCACAATGCAATAGCCACAAAGGATAACATGGAAAAAAGAAAGTGGGTTGATAGTTTCACTTGTCAGTTTTGTCCTAATGATGAAAGCATCACTCATCTGTTCTTTACTTGTCCCATGGCTGCCTACATGTGGAGTACCATTAGTACAGTTCTAGGATTTTTTACTAGACCTTTTTTTACTCAGTATTTCTGGTGGATTGCCAAAATTCTTCTTGTTGGTTCCAATCTTCATATTGTGGGGATTGCAGCCTTGTGTTGGGCTATTTGGAAAACTAGAAATAATGCTTACTTTGAGGGAAATCCTGTTGGTTTGATCTGTTATATGTGTGCTTTCCTTCGGTATTGGGCAGGTCTCCTGGATGAAAAAGATAAGGAGCTGTTGCTGGAAGGAGCTTCACGTCTTCAAAGGGGAGCGACGGTGGCCCAAGAGATGGCCAGGCAAGGTGGTGTGCCTAGAGCAAGGATCCAGGAGGGAGTTGATGAAGATGAAGATGTTTATGTCTGAAATCAACCTGAGTTGAAGCAAAAAATCCACCCCCAGCGGGAATCGAGGGAGAGAGAAAGTTGAACTCTAGCCCTAAAAAACTGTTATTTTGGCTCTATGCCTTTTGCCCTTGGTGTTGTAATATTCCCATGAAAACGTCTGTCGTTTCGCGAGTAGTTTGGCCAGTAAACTTTGGATAGGTTGCCTTTAGTAGCAGTTCCTTGCTGCTGTTAGTAACCTAGGGTTTCCCCTCGTCGTAGTTTTACTTTCTTTTGCTTCTGAACTTGTAAAGACCTCTGTTCTGTTATCCTGTGATAGTGGAACCCGGCTCCATACGTGGGGGCGTATGGAAAAAAAATATAGCACTAAACTCAGCTACACACAGACAAATCTAGATAAAACAAGAATCTAACACAATGACCATAGCATAGACTTAAACGACAACACAGCAAAATAAATCTCGGCATTTGTAGCTAGTCTTAACACAATAGTAGACATCATATAATAGGCATGCGTAGAGTTAGATAAATAGACATCACAGAACCGTGCATACAATGGAACAGCTAGTCAAACTCAAATTGCTTGGAACGCTTCATGCCTCCTCTGATTGCCAAGGTCCCACGTGTGGAAGAAAATCTCATGTGGTGAACGTCAACAAAGTATGAACGAGTGTTGTTCCCTCCGTGCAACAATCCAATCACTTTCCCTTCATGGTTTATGAACGGTGCACCCATGAGCCGTGGCCATCTACCATCTACACCTCAAGGCTTTGGAAGTTGAAACCCACCCTATGGACCTCAACAAACTGGACGTTCGTCCTCCTAGTGCTGATCCGACCGAGGGACAGGGCCGGTCCATTTTGTACCCAGGGCAAGACAATAAATATAATTTATACTAAAATGGTATACCTTCCTAGTAAATTATTTTTATTAGACTAAAATCTGAATGATTTTTTTCTCATTACATAGTGATAACAATTAACTCAATATTTTTTTACAATTATTAAGATTAACATTATTTTATTGAAATACATATTTAAAAATACACAGAGATCGAGTTAGTTTTCTAGTCACTCCATTCCATATGGCCTATTTATTTCTTTGTAGTTGAATTAATGTTAAATATCTTGAATATTTAGGTAGACATTCTAATAATAACAAATATCTTACGAGTGATTTTATCTATACTGGCAATGTAACTTCCAACTTCTAGAATATAAAGTGAACCATTAGCTTGACTCTATAGATTTTTTCATGATCAATGTATGTTATAAGTTATTGTGTGTTAAATAATAAGCTCACAACACATGCATGATATGCACTTGCTATTGAAATATCCTCACATACACTAATCACTTGTAAAGAGCATGTAATTGTGTGCATGACAAACTTTCCATTCATAATAGTAAAACTAAAATTTACTAAATTTTAGTTATCATATATTTATGTGCAACCAGTAGGTTCTCCATTGTAGAGACACAAACAGCATAGCTGAAATTGTCATCGCCATCAGGTTGTATGTTTCATGGATCATAGGAAGTAGTTACTAACTGGTCAGGGCCATTGCTTCGAAGGGGGCCAGTGCAGCCGCACCGATTACCTCACCTATGGGACGAGCCTGGGAAATAAGGTTCGCCCTCAGCCTTGGGCGAGACACCATTAAACACTGGCTTGTTGGGGGTTCTGGATCACCCGGACAGATCACCATACCCGGGCAGGACCATCAAACAAGAATGGGGTAACATATACATCTACTCATACATCAAGGACATAAACATATTTGCATCTCATAAATCATCTCACAAACATAATATCCACCACATAGGTAATACAAAATATGGTCACAATCATGATAGATAGCTCATGTGACTCTAATGAAGCATGAGAGAGAGTTTGATACAAGTTACTTCCACAATCCCCATGTCTAAGGGGTGAACTACTCCATCTTCATCATGTTGCTAAAGGAGATGGTGTCAATGGAGACGAAGGGGCAACCAGGAGCGGCTCCGGCAGTGTCTCCCCTCATATTCTCACAGTCTATATATCCATATGGCGTGTTTTGTTTTCTCTGCCGCCCCCTCGCAAAATTGTCGAAGGAAGGGGTATATATATAGTCGGTTTTAGGTCAAGACAGTTCCATAGAGTCCAAGATTGCGTCAAAACAATGCACGAGGGGGGATATGGTTCCCACCATGCGGTCAAGAGGTGGGCCCGCATGGTCCTCTCTCTTTCCTCCCTCGTTGCGTTCTCCGTTGACTTCTTCTTCTCACGGTCTTCTATTTCCCAAAAAAATGACGTGGCAGAAAGTTTGGGTCCGTTTGACGTCCGAAAGGTCCCCGAAACTCAAAAACAAGGAAATCTGCTTCGCAGTGTTAAAACCAAATGAAAAGGGATTGTTCAGAAAACCCCTGAAATCAATGGCAAACAAGTCCAGGTCCTCATAAAACTATCAAATAACAAAAAATATGATCTAATAAACTACAAAATTTCGGGATGGAACCACCTCACAATGTGTACGTCTTCTTCTCAAGTACCAAAGATACCAACAGGTGACTGTAATCATCTCTCGGATAGTAATTTGAGGTATTTCGGTCCTTGCAATAGATTTTTAAGTTAACCGAACCTGATGTGTCTAAACTCGTCAACAACTTAACATAGGACGATGTACTCTACACCTTATAAGGGCATGCACACCACGCAGAAGCCATGCCGCCGCACACGCGTCACCGAGAAGGATGGCATGGCCACGCAGGAGTAGAGGAGTTGCGTGCAAAGTACGATAAGTTAGCCGGCCTTGTAGTTGACTTTTGAGGTCGCTGGCCGACGGCGTCGTCCTGTCGGAGAGGCCGGCCGTTCGACTTTAGGAGCTGCCACGGGGAAGAGTCATTCACAGCCGGTGTCGGCATGGCAAGGGCGTGCCGACTGCCGAGATCGGACGCTGAGCCCGGCGGCTTCGATAATTTGTTTGACTTTCTGGTTTTCAGTCACTCCACTTTCTATTCGCAAGAACAAATCATTCACCTGATCGGCTCTGCAGTTTAAATCAACTCATTATTGGATTTTTGCCGGGAGAGTAATTGGTTTATTCCTAGAAACTCAAGGTAAATAGTACTCCCTCCGATCCGTAATAAGTGTCGACTTATAACTCCACCATTCTAAATTATAAGTTGTTCTACTCCCTCCTATCACTATTACTTACTACTAATGTGGATGTATCTAATTTTTTTTTATCTAGATATATCCATACTAGTGGCAAATAAATATAGTCTAGCGGCAAGTAAATATAGTCGGAGAGATTAGCTTTCTTTAGAATGACATGTATCTTGCCTCTTCTCACTCATTTTAGTCTATATTTCTTATATTTCTAACAAGGTGGTGGTATCTAGCACTGAAACTCGTCGTCCCTTTCAAATTAACTAACTCAACTCTCTCCAATAGAAAAAAAGTGTCGATGCTAATCGAATACTAAGTCACGGACACTATTTTTCGCTCGAACGGAGTAACTCAACTCTTGTATAGATTTGTAGAGAGGGAATTTGATGCACATGAGCACCAGTGCTCCCTTCACTTTTAGAATTTTGAATTTTTTAAAATCTTATATTTTTATGTCTCCAAAAATTATGGCGTTAAATATATAGATAGATATGTACAAGAGGAGTGTGTGCGAAAAAGTCCCGTTAAAAAATACGTTGTATTTTGAAAGATATTAAAAAAACAAATTTCTGATAGTAAAGAGTAGTAAAGTAGTAGTAAAATAATATATTTTTTCAGAAATTTGTCTTTTTTTATATCCTAAAATATAAAGTATTTTTTAACGGGACTTTTTCACGTATGCTCCTAATGTATATATGTTTGTATATATTTAACGTCATATTTTATGCTGGCTCAGCTGGCTATACAGATTAAAATAATATATTTGTGCTTAGTTAGAGAAGAGAGAACATGAGTGGGCTCTAATACAACAGTCAGCTCTAGCACGTGCTTCTAAACACTTTGTGAGACGGACATATGATCTATATATTTATAAAGTAGTTCTTTTTTTAGGTTATTATTGTATATATTAGCTATAGAGCTGACTATAGATAATATGACAACTTGCTATAGCCAGTACTTGACTATACTATTACCCTTGGTATTAGACATCATAAATAGACATCGCAATAACTATGCATAAAATGGAACAGATAGTCAAACTCAAATTGCTTGGAACGCTTCATGCCTCCTCTGAACACCAAGATCCGAGGTGTGGAAGAAAATCTCTCAAGTGGTGAGCGTCAACGAAGTAGGAATGGATGCTGGACTGTTGGTCCCTCCGTGTAACAAAGCCAATCACGTTCCCAGAACGGTTTACCAACGGTGCACCCGATGAGCCGTGCCCACCTTCCATCTGTATTTCAAGGCTGGGTAGATATCCAGTTATCCTATATCTAAAATGTTATCATAATATTATTTTAAAAAAATTAAAATATAAGTGATAAAAAAATTGAAACAAAATTATGGATGTTCACAAGATATGTTTTTACAACCACTAGAATTTTTAGAACCAAATTCAAAATATACTAAGAGAAATAAAAAAGACAAATCGAACATGAATAATGTCACAAAAAGATAAAATGTCAAAATGAAACTATTCAAATAGCAGTCTCTGTTTTTTTTGTTTCTCTTAGTATATTTTAAATTTGGTTTTGAAAATTACAGGGATTGTAAAGACATATCTTATGAACGTCTACAAATTAGTTCCAACATTTTTTGCCACTTAAAATTTACATTTTTTTAAAATAGTAGCATGGTAGCAAATGAGGCATAGGATCATAGGATATTTTCCCCTCAAGGCTTTGGAAGTTGAAACCCACCCTGTTGACCAGATCAACCTGGCGGTCCTCCTCCTAGTGCTGATCCGACCGAGGAGCATAAGATCTGCCTTCAGCCTTGGCCAAGACACCAGTAAACACTTTCTTGCTGGGGGGGTCTGGATCACCCGGATAGATCACCATAGCCGGGTCCACTTCATGGCACACAACATCGTCATGCCTTCTCAAGTGTGCCTGGTTAATCACCACAAGCATAAGATCCCTCACACAATCGATCCTGGCAGCTCTCCCATGGTGAAGTTACTTTGCCCATTGATGAGATCGCCTCCAGCAGCATAGAAGTCATTCTCGTTGTGGTGACAAATAACGCGTACACTGAAGTGACAATTGATTTGCTCCGGGGTAATCGCTCAATCCATGAACGCAGGTAAGAATCGCTATCCCCTGGCCCTGGCACACAGCACCAACTGAGAAACCTCTCGCGGGCCTCAGAAAGGAAGGAAGAAGGAAGAGGACACGGATAATTGATTAATTAGTGAATTTTTGATTTATATTAAACTTTTTTACTTCATAACTCATTCTCTAGACATATGACTTTAATTTATATATGTACCTACATTAAACATATACTAAAGTTGTTGAAAATTCAAATACATTATTGTAGTTAGTTATAAGATTTTAATGTCCACAAAGGCAAATAGACTTGGGTATGGCCTCTTCAAAACCATTGGTTACGGAGTTTATCTGGTCTAGAGATAAGCTAAAATCGAAACAAAGCTTTCATGAATTCTTTTTGACATTTAGAAGTATTGCATCCATATATATATATATGTATGTGACCATCGTATATTTTTGTGTCCCTAAATATCTTGGATGAGAGATCATAACCATATAGCTACAAAATCTTGGCATAGGTTTCTAATGTACATGATTATCTTCTACAGGTAAGCAAATGGAAAATCTAGATTATACAATGGTGTCCATAGGGGGTTGCCTACAGAACGCCAACATTACTCATTTATCCTTCCATGGTTCAACAATCGCTCGCATTGCATGTGTATGTTTTAAAATAGCTTTAGTATGCTTAAATCACATCAAATATCTTTGTCGGGTTTGTACTAGTCTGCATAGGAATGCATATGTCTTTATAATATGCACGCAAAGTTGTGCACCAACGTTTTTCATTCGATTGATTTATAGTATACAGAAGAGAAAAACGTCAATTTAGTCTATGAAGTTGTCCCGGATGTGCGTTTTGGTCACAAACTTGCAAATCGTTCATTCTGGATCACGAAGTTGCCACGTGCGAGCATTTTGGTCACGACGTGATGGCGATATCTGTTTTTACAAATAACCCCCTACATGTTTATTTTTTATAATTACTAAGTCCTTTTTCTAACTTTATTATTTTTCATGGGCTCGAAAAAATCCTGATTGGTCTTTATTTCTTTCTCCTATCTCACATTGGCGTATGATTCTTCTTCCCCAATCTCTCGTTTCCATCGCTGAGCCACTGCCCGCAGATCTCGACACTGTAGCCTGCCTCCCTAGCTTGCTGACCAAAGGTCCTAACCTCAACAATGGCGCGATATCGTGACCAGCCCGACGGCCCGTACTCCCCAAATCGTGGGTCGCGGCGCTCCACATGACGACGCGTGGCAGCGAGCTCCTCTAGCAGCACCGGCGAGAAGATCGACCTCCCCAAGCTCGACCTCCTATAGATGAGGAGGTACACCTCCAAAGGGCTAGTCAAAAATAAATCAAACCCCCGTTCAATCAAATCTCGATAAACAAATCACTGGCTTCCACGCCATTACTCGACCCGAGATCGATCCTAGGGCACATTTTTTTTGGGATTTTTTTGGGACTGAGGGAGTCAAGGAGGTGGAGAGATAATGTTCTCAGAAGATAAGAAACGGAGTTTTAGGGGTGTATTCACACACAAAAACAACCTGCCACATCGCCAAACTAACGGTGGCCATCACGGAGTGACCAAAACGCTCGTGCGTGGCAACTTCATGATTCAGAATTCAAGATTTGCAAATTCATGACCAAATCGCACATCCGCGACAACTTCATAGACCAAATTGGAGTTTTTCTCTATACGAAAGAATGTGCAATTTAATCCCAATATAACATGGAGTTGCATCTCTTGCTAAAAAAATAGTCTAACTCATGCAGATTTTACATATTGCACATGTGATATGTTAAACCATCATGTCAATCACCATTTTATCATGGAAATCGAACATTATGTAGATTGCGCGAGATAAGCTCAGGAAAATAGACTGCGGGCAAGAGAGGTTTGCTTATGAGCTAGGTATTTTATTAGGACAATAGGTCAAACTACTCTCAGTTATACAAGCACTGCAATGTATAACCCAACTTTTGATGGCTGATTTCGACCTTAACGTTGAGAGATAAAGTTCCCGACTGCTATACTGTTTTGCACTGATTATTTGGTCTGGTGAATTTACTTTACTAATTAAGCAAACAATGTTACACGGATGAAGGTAGAAGGCATATAACATGGCCTACAAAAAACACTAATAAAATTAATTTTGCATCAAATCACTATTTATTTATTTTCTATTTTTTGCGAATAGGACTTTGGCATTAAAAGAAACAACGAACAGTACAGACACCTCAACAAAAATTAAAATTACATCAAAATCCTTGAGATTCTCTTCATCTTCAAACTCCAGACCGTTTCAACGGCGCCGCCGCTGCCGCTCCTTCCAAAATAGGCCCAGAAGGCCACATCCGTCTCGGAGACGAAGAAGAAGGACGAACCACCGATGAAGCTCCTTGATGATCCGAAGATCCCCACAGCCAGAAGAAGTCCTTGATGACCACACCACTCCTACAAGCTTCTCGACATCGTTGTCGAGATGGGGCTGAAGCCAAGGAGACTTTATTGGAGAAGACACCGCCGCCGCCACCTGAACGTCATCCCACCAAACTTGGATCCTAAAAAAAGGAAAATGGAGCCCTCCCACCGATGGGGGCCGAGATCCACACTGCCTCCATAGCCCGAAGACCACAGGAGCGGGGCAGATCACCAGCGGCGCTGACGGGAGGCACGAAAACCCTAGTAGCTCCTCAGGCTCTTGGGGGCGAAGGGGTACGAGTGTTTTACATCAAATCACTATTTAGTAGTCTGTTTTAGAACCTCCCACTATGATCAAGATCACAATGATGGATTTATACCCGAGCTGGCCTGCAAGGAATGAGGCTCGGGAGTCAAGGAAGATACAAGATTCGGTGAGTATTGCAAAACACTCCATCTATTTGATCGAGGAGTGGCAGTATCCAGGAGCCCAAGATCGCCAGGGCACCGCCGCCCAAAGAGAAATGGTTCTCGGGTTGGATGAAAATCAACTCGATGTTGAAAAATTTGGAGAAGGGTGGTGGAGTTGTGGTCATCTTGACCATGATGAACGTTTCATTGCTGGAGCGTGCCATCCCCCCCCCTCTCTCTCTCTATTTGGTCCAGAGGACGCAGAACTATGTGCTTACAAGC
This sequence comes from Dactylis glomerata, assembly GCA_007115705.1. Lineage (NCBI taxonomy): Eukaryota > Viridiplantae > Streptophyta > Magnoliopsida > Poales > Poaceae > Dactylis > Dactylis glomerata. The sequence continues at coordinate 11,712,296 of QXEO01000464.1, read as the reverse complement.
AATGATATAAACTTGATTGACAGTAACGAAGAACGAGAAGGAAATTATAATAGGAGAAAATATATTTTAACATGGAAAAACCTCTCCAACAAAGAGATGAAAAAAGGCTAACTAACGCACTACACGTATCTCCTCACATCACTGGCGCCTGCCTCCCCGCATCTCCGATCTCCCATCATGTTATCGCCGCCAGCCGCACCCCTGCATCCCTACCGTGCTTCCACCGCCCGGCCACACACTGGCACGACACCCCAAGGATGTACTCCAAATTGCAGCCAAGATCTCCTCTTCCACACCACCTCCTTCTCCACCTTGAAGATCTAGAGAGGATAGACGAGGAGCACGATACCTGGCGAGTTTATTCAAAGGAGTTGATGACCCACAAGTATATGGGGTGTATTGTAGTACTTTTGATAAATAAGAGTGTCAAACCCAACAAGGAGCAGAAGGTGCTGACAAGCGGTTTTGATCAAGGATTCACTGTAAATACTAGCAAACAGGTTTTCAGGGGTATTTGGTAATGCAAGTAAATAAAGTACGAGTAAATAAAAGACAGTAATAGTAATTGTTGCAAGTGGCCCAATCCTTTCTAGTGCAAAGGACAAGCCAGTTGTGTAACTTATGATTACCAAACATTCTTGAGGACACACGGGAGTTTCTGTCGAGAGCTTTCGCTTCATGATGCTAAATAATCTTCATTGGTTTGATAAGTGTTATGGGGGAGAACCTATGCTAGCGTACTACCCTTACTAGGACTAATACACACTTGTGATTATACCCCCTGCAAGCATCCACAAATACAAGAAATTAATTAAGATAAATCTAACCACAGCCTTAAACTCTGAGATCCTACGCTCCCTGGTGCAATGGTTTCCTGATGGGGGTTTAGGTTTCTGTCGCTCCGGCAACCCCATAATTAGTAGCCAAATACACAATGCATTCCACTAGGCCCATAAATGGTGAAGCATCATGTAGTCGACGTTCACATGACACCACTAGTAGAATAGCACCACAACATATAAATATCGAACCATTAAATATTACTCAACAAAGTTTCACTACTAACATCTCGACTTCTCCCATGTCCTCAAGAACTAAACGAACTACTCATAAGACATCATATGGATCATGACCAGAGATGAAATAATGGGAAATAACAATCTAAACATAAACCTTAATTCAACGGTTCCACTCAATAGCATCAACTACAAGAGTAATTAACACCGGGAAAGTTTCTCCTAAGAATTGGACAAGATTCAACCCAAGATGTTACAGCGGGATGGTGTGGTGATGGTGGAGATGAAGGTGCTGGTGATGATGATCCCGATGAAGTCCAGTGCGATGGTGATGACGATGGCGACGATCTCCCCTCTCCGAGAAGGGATTTCCCCTGCAGATTTCTGCCTGTCGGAGAGCTTTTCTCTCTCGGTGTTTTCTGCCCCGCAGAGGCGGCGGTGTCTATCTCTCATGCCCCCCCCCCCTTGACTTAGGTTTTCGGGGACGACCATATACGCGAGGGGGCGATGGCAGGAGTGGGCCAGGGTGGCCTCACCCCAGGGCGGCGCGGCCAGGGGTGGGCCCGCGCCACCTGGTGGTGTTGCCCACCTGCTGTTCCCCTCGCCTTCTCCTTCTGGCTACCTTCGTCTTCTGGTAATATATGAATTTCTGGGTATTTCTCTGGAATTGTTGATCTTCAGAAATAGGGATTTCTATTTTCGTGCCCTCGGGTCCTTAGTTGTACTCAGTTTTCCCCAGCTCCTTAGTTTTTCCTTAGTTTTGTCCAAGCCCTTGTCTGAAACCCTCACAAGTGCTGTAACGGTCGGTTGCCCGACGGGTCAACAACTTTGAATGTTATCTGCTGACTAGTGGGGCCACGTAGAGTCCGCAAAGACACGTCAGACCATCCATCTTTGTTTGACCGTAAGCATCACCGTATCCCTAACAAAAACGCAGACGAGTGGGGCTTCGGTATATCGAATGACAAGTGGGGCCATGACGCTGATACAAGGGGCAATACACGGGTAGGATTAGATTTTTAAATGGAGCTCTACAGCGATGGCATGGAGGAGGTGGCCTGCAGGGTGCCAAGATGAGATCGATGTCCACAAAGAACTGCATGAGGCGAGACCAGACGCATTAGATAGATATGAACTAGACGCGTTTAACCATGCAAAGAAGAGAAGAAATGGTCGAGGACATCGACGATGACCTCAACACTTTGACTGACGGTGTCGGACATGAACGCGAGCAATGTAGAGAAAACTAGTGTCTCTCCTTTTTGGCATGTATAGATGGGTGCTAGGGGAGTGTGGTGGCGAAGGGAAAGACCTCGCGGTGGTCTGTGGCATCCAGCATAGCGGGGCGGCATGGCCGTGCCCACAGCGGCGTGCATGTTCGGCATTGGCATCAGCATGTACGTTCATCATTGGCCTCGGCGGTATCTCTGGTATGTCAGTGATCGAATGAGGGGACGGGATTGAGGGTGCATCCCGACGGTGACCTAGCAGTGGCGGCAAGCATAGCCGTTTTGACCATGCCGATATCAGCATCGGCATCGTTTGGAGGCTGTGGTGCTCGAATCATGGTGGAAATTGTGATTCCCTATTATTTTTACATGCATAATATATAGAAAATAGCTAGATCTCTAAATCGATGCATATAAAGCTACATATATATTCTTGGTCATAATCCCCTTAGATGCATGGCTTCACGTCGTCATCGCTTTCATCGTCAGTATCTTCGTCGTCCGTGTAGTAGTACTTCCTGTACGTTGTTCCGCCGAACACCTTCACTGTGAGCACATCATCGCCTTCATATTTGAAGTGTAGGAAGCAGCCGAAATCCACACCGTGCGCGATGGTGAAATTCTCCCAGCCCTTGTCGAGGTACATCCGACCTTGTCCGTCAAATAGAACCTCCACGGTCCAGAGACGAGGACCGCAGTCAGCTGCTCACAGATACACTTTAGCGGGCTCCTGGCCGTCAAGATAGTCCACAAACTTTTTTGGGAGTGCCTGCAAAGAGATCGAGCGCCGATCATTTGAAATTAAAGGTTTTTTAGAACATGCACATAATTAATCACATGCATCATATATGTGGGAACGCGTACGTACCTTCTTGGCCAAAGGGTCTTCATAGATGGCAATGAAGAACTCCTCTATGATCAATGGCAGTGTTGATGGTGGTGGTGGCAATGATGATGATCCACCACCCCGGCCGCCCCTTCCCCTTCCCCTTTTGGTCGGCGTTCGAGATGTGGAAGCCATGGCAATGGATCAAGTGTATGTGAACGAGGAAGAGAGAGGCAGAACCTATTGACATGAGGGATGTCCATTGTGGGGGTTTATAAGGGAGAGATGACCGTTGTGGGGTTTACACCATAAATTAAGGTAGACATGACCGTTGTGGGGTTTACACAATAAATTAAGGAGGAGATGGCCGTTGTGGGGATTTATATCTCAACAAAAAAGTAATGCCTACAAGAAATGGAAATTCGTGATAGTTTATCATTTTACCGTGAAAAGTAATGCCTACAAGAAATGGAAATTCATGATAGTTTATCATTTTACCGTGAAAAGTAATGCCTAAAAGAAATGGAAATTTGTGATAGTTTATTATTTTACCGTGAAAAGTAATGCCTACAAGAAATTCGTGATTACCAAACTTGTTGAATCCGGTGGCAAACCCATTATTTAGCATACATAGAGGGATAGTAGTTTTCCACCGACAGATAGAGAGAGGGTGGCCATGATGAGAGAGAAAGAGGGGTTATCCTACCCGTTAGATCATAGGATCGACGGTAGGTGGGCACAATCCGTGTGACAACAGCTCGACCAATCAGGCCAAGTTTGGGCTTCTGTGAGGATGGAGAGGGTAAAACTGAGTAGTATCAAGGATCCAAGGGCAAGTAAATAGTAAACAAGCTAAGAAATTCAAATAAGAGATTTAGAAAAAGAAAAACACATGTTTTGTACAATGAAACCCAGGTTGGCCTACCTCAAAGTATTAGCAATTCAAATATACATGAGTGTGAAAATTATGGCCTCATTCAGACAAACTATGTTTTGGGTATAGATGTTTTGAGAAGGGATTTGAGTGAAAGCCATGAACCTTCATAGCTACTAGTGATTTGAGAAGTGGTCATTTGTGTTAAAACTTGATTTATATATGATTGTTATGATTTCCTACGTGGCAGGTCGCGTAACAAGACTCCATGAGTAGGAGGCACTATGATTTTATTTTTTTGAATTTTTTTGCGCATGAAATGACTCAATTAGATAGCTTAATCCCATTTGTTGACTCTCTGTTGACCAGCCACTTGAGGGTAAAACTGAGTATATTGCACTAGCCAGTATTAGTACTCGAGGGAAAAACTGAGTACAGATATTTATCCAGTGTAAGACTCGAGGGTAGAACTGAGTACACGTAACGGTGCAGACGTGCAGTACCACGGACGCGTGTTGAGACCAAACGTCTAGTTTTTTTGAGAAACTGCTGAGACGAACCGTCACTTTGCCAGTACAGAGCCCCTCTCTCCCTCCCTCTGCACACAGTCTTATTCTCACTCACGCACGCAACCACGCCTCTCACGTCCCATCACCTTCTCGAAAAAACCCCAACCTCCCTACGCGCACTCCCCTGCCGGCGATGGAGAAGAAGAATGCGCCGGCGGCCGTCGCCCCCGAGCCCGTCGCCTCCGAGCCCATCGCCTCCGAGCCCGTCGCATCCGAGCCCATCGCCGCGGAGCCCGTCGCATCCGAGGCCATCGCCGCTGAGCCCGTCGCCTCCGAGGGCGGCGCATCCAAGCGCGGCGCCTCCGTGAACTGAGCCTCTCTCAGGGCTGACGGACCACTTCACAAGATCGGCGCCTGCTTACTGGCGAACGAGGAGTACATGGACACATACTCTGCTTTGAGGCAAGTTTGTACAAATTGGCGCTCAGATTTACCTGAGCCCGACGTGCACATGCACGAATGGATCATGGTAGAACACGCCCTTCCACTAGCCGCTGAGTTCTCCTTCCTCCAGCTCCGCACATCCCGCTACGTCATCATCGATCTAACGGAAGTTCATGCAAGGTTCAAATTCCTCCATATCTATAGAGTTAATCTATTTTTATTTTCAATCGTAAACATCTTAGTGCTGAATGTAATCTTCATCAATATATTTTAGATACTACTTCGTCGGCTTTTGCCGTGGCGTCATCGTGCTTGCCCAGAAGAACCAGCCACACAAGATACGGCTTCTGAACCCACTCACAAAGACATTGAATACTATGTTTGAGGCGTACATGACATCTGTTATTTTGGAGTCAGTCGTTGTAATGAAGTCCCCGACTATGCTCTTCGTTTCCACATATTACCCGGCGGAAATTGCTTGGGTCGATGAGAGCACTCCAACTAAGGGTATAGATGAAGATTGGGGAGAAGGAAGATTTTCGATCGAGCACCATTCTATGCGTTGCATTACCCTGTTCAATGGTGAATTCTATGCACTAGCTGTGAATAATTTGGAGTTCGGAACATTAGTGTGCACCAAACAATGTCCAGTTGGAGCAGCGCGCGAGCACTGTCAACATGGAGACACTATTTTCATTTCCAGAACTTGGAAATGACAAGTTCTACCTTGTGAAGTCGGATGGTGATCTGATGCTTGTGTTGTTGGGCGGTCGTTTGGAGGAAGGTCAAACATTGGTGTACCATGTGGACACTGAGAGCCGCTCTCTTCATGCCGTCAGTAACATTGGCAGTCATGCCTTCTTCGTCCATCATGTCCGGTGTATCTCCATCGACACTAGAGTGCACCCAACACTTTGACCTGGCTGCATCTACTACGCGGATTTGGGTTATATCAGAGAGTACTTTGATGATATGAACGCCTGGGATGAGTGGTCACTACGTATGGATAGATTAGGAAAGTACGGTCTGAAAAATGAACAAAGGCCATACCATTTGGAGGATGTATTGGCTGTACACTGCAGACGGAAGGAGTTCAATGAATAATTCTTTCAGACCAGAAAATGGAGCGACGAAGATATATATGATGAATGAAGAACAGATTCATTCATCCTGGGGTATCCTAATCTTTATGTTGGGCATACATTGCGTCTTGTATTATTTTCAGCTTAGTTTGTCGTGAACATTAACATCGTTATTGGCTGCTTTTGGCAGCTGTATGTAGTTTATGTATTATACTTAGTTTTCTAGATTTATTATGCTGCTGTGAATTTATCCTATACTACCTTCTAGATTTGCTACTAAATTTGTTACCATATTGGGCAAAAAAACGAGGGCCAAAAGGCAACAATTATTGAAGAAAGACAGAAATAGAAGCTTCTCTAGATTTGATACTAATTTGGTGAACAGAGAGAGAATTGTTACAGAGAGTGGGGGGAAAAAGGCGCTCTGAAAAATGCCAATTTGGGCCGAGAGAGACAGAACCGAGCTCTCACGTACAACCAAACGCGGTCTCGTCCTGTCCCACGCGGTCCCTTTCTACCAGCCCCACGCGACACGGCCCCACATGACGCGGCCCCACACGTTAGCACGGAATGGTCAACTAAATGGGAATCCTCCCATCCGAGCTCCTTCTGAGGGTTTCAGACAAGGGCTTGGGGAAAACTGAGGAAAATCTAAGGAGCTGGGGAAAACTGAGTACAACTAAGGACCTGAGGGCACGAAAATAGAAATCCCTCAAAAATATGGTGTCTTGACGGTCCTTTTTCCAGCAGAATCCTGCCTCCGGCAGCAAGTTCTCCAATGATCATCAAACATGTAAAAATAGATGAAACAACATAAGTACCACCTCTAAATATGAAATATATCAATGAATAACAGTAAATTATGATACAAAATAGTGATGCAAAATGGACGTATCAACCCCCCCCCCAAGCTTAGACCTCGCTTGTCCCCAAGCGAAAACTGAACTCAGTAAACATGACCACAGGTTTATGGAGTGAAGTGTCGATAAACAAAATACGGACAAGAAGCATCACATTTATCAAGGCACAAATCATAATAGACGACAACTTTCCTTCATATAACTAGACTCGCAATAAGCAAAGGGAATCACAAATAAAGATGCACAAGGTAAATCATGATTGGTGATGGCAAATCTTTGTTCTTGATTAGAGAACAATGAACAGACTGTACTTATTTTTGAACGGAGCCTTTTATAACAGAGCTAATATAGCAAAAACCATATGCTCAACGAAACAAACTCTTTACAATCATAGAAAGCTTTCAAAGATATATTCTTTCAGATAAAAGCATTGTACTAAACAAAGGAAGATAGTAAACATGATTGAACAGATCAACATATGGATGAATGAACCATAACAACTCAAATGCTTGCTTGAGATAGAGGGGAATAGGTTGACTCAACATAAAAGTAAAAGATAGGCCCTTCACAGAGGGAAGCAGGGATTAAACATGTGCTAGAGCTTTTCATTTGTAAAACAGAGGTAAAAGTTGTTTTAAGAGGTAGTTGCTTTTGTCAACGACTAGCAACGGAGTTCTTGATATCTTCCATACTAAACAAGTGAGAGCGGTTCCAAGATGTTGATTAATTGGCACAATTGTGCTTTTTTATAGGTTGGCACTCCTCCCCACTAATGTCTACGCACGCGTCTGTTCTTGTAGACAGTGTTGGGCCTCCAAGTGCAGAGGTTTGTAGAGTGCTGGCGCGTGGTTGACGTGGGAGAATGTAATTGATGTAGTAGCTTCTTATTCTTCAAGTCCCTATCAACAGCACCTAGAAGATTCCTTGTGCGTGGTGAATGACCAGCCCGTTGGGAACCCCAAGAGGAAGGTATGATGAGTATAGCAGCTAGTTTTCCCTCAGTTAAGAAACCAAGGTATGTCGATCTTGGAGAGGAGAGACAAACGACTGAAGGTGATGCTTGCTAGCTTGCGACAGCTTCAGACAATTTATATATGGTGCCTCGTCCAAGATTTGCTTTGCGAGCAGCAACGTGAAACCTACACACAACACAACCAAGTACTTCGTTCCCAACTTGCGATGAGGTTGTCAATCTCACCGGTTTGCTGGAAACAAAGGTTATGAGCGTATCGAGTGGAAAACAATAGAGTATGCGAATAAAGTAAACAGTGCGAGTAAAGTAAACAGGTGATAGCAATATGATGGAAATAGGACCGGGATCCACAGTTCACTAGTGGTGTCTCTCCATAAGATAAATAACACATGCTGGGTAAACAAATTACAGTTGGACAATTGATAGAATAAAGATAACGTGATATGTCAAGAAGATCACTATGAGATTTACTCTGGGCATTACAACAAAATACATAGACCGCCATCCAACTGCATCTATGACTAATAATCCACTCCCGGGGATATCAATCCGAACACCCCAGTAGTATTAAGTTGCGAACAACAGATAATTGCATTAAGCAAAGTGTGTAATGTAAACAAAGCATATGCCCTTGAGCATATGAATGTTGTTTTCTCCCTAGTAGCAACAGCACATCTACCACCTTAGAGGTTTCTGTCACTCCCCCAGGTGAAATAGAGGCATGAACCCACTATCGAGCATAAATACCCCCTCTTGGAGTCACTAGCAACTACTCGACCAAGATAGCTACTAACAACGGAGAGCATGCAAGATCATAAACAACATAGAGATAACAAAAGATAATATTCAGTGCAGCAACTCAATCATAAACACCAATATTCATCAGATCCCAACAAACCAAACATGTAGAATTGCATAACGGTGATCTCAATCATGTAGGGCAGCTCATGAGATCTAAACATGAAGCACATGGTGGAGAAGACAACCATCTAGCTACTGCTATGGACCCATGGTCCAAGGTAGACTACTCACTCATCGCTCCGGAGGCAAGCATGGCGATGAAGAAGACCTCCGGTGGCGATTCCCCTCTCCGGCAGGGTGCCTGGAAGAGCTTCTGGACCCTCCCGATCTTCGGGTCGACGGCGGCGGCGGATCGCGATGTGTTCTGGAAAAGTGATCGGGTCCTTAGGTTTTTTCCGTCGGGGGGTCTTTATAGGCGAAGGGGCGATGTCAGAGGAGGGCCCAGGCGCCCTCACACCATGGTGGCGCGGCCAGGGCCTGGGCCGTGCCACCCATGTGTGAGCCTGGCCTGTGGCCCCTCTCCTACTCCTCTTCGGATCTCTGGAAGCTTCCGGGTAAAATAAGACTTCAGGAACTTGTTTCGTCCAATTCCGAGAATATTTCCTGTGTATCACTTCTGAAACACAAAAACAGCAGAAAATAGGGAACTGGCACTGTGGCAACTCGTTAATAGGTTAGTTCCGGAAAATGCATAAAAGTGCCACGAAGTGTAACGAAACAATAGACAAATGGTGTAAAAACAAGCATGGAGCATCAAAAATTATAGATACGCTGGAGACGTATCAAGCATCCCCAAGCTTAACTCCTGCTCGTCCTCGAGTAGGTAAGTGATAACAAAAGAATAATTTTTGAGGTGACATGCACCTACACAATCTTCATCACATATGTAAGCATTTGTGAGCTGGGATCATAAGAACTTAAAACATGGGCATGAAAGATATAATCTTGACAATAAGAACTTAGCAACCATGTTGTAAACATGAAAATGAACACAAACAAAAGATCATGAAAATGAAACAATGAAAGTCAAACGTGTGTTCAAATCATAAGGAAAAACATACAAATGGTTTTCAGCTTGTCCTTCAAAGAGAGCAAAACATAAATGCATAGGACACCTTCAAGTTTAAGAGGGCGACTAGATACAAATAATTTGAGAACAAGTGAAACCAACAATATGAATCAATCAATGAACTTTGGGACAATGCATATTACACTAAGAATGACAACTATGCTCTCTTAATGGTGCATAAAGAAAGAAGGTGGTGACTCAACATAAAAGTAAAAGAAAGGCCCTTCGCAGAGAGAAGCAGTGATTGCAAGTTTGATAACCTTCAAAAATTATGGTACTTACCGGCTTTGAGCTCTCATTGCCCCCATCATAAGCATCTTGAATGGTTAAAGTTAATGCGAGAACAATTATGATGCATATGCTTGACAAATCATAAGTTGAAAACCTCGTGTCCCGTGAATACGAGTACCCAAACCTCATGCTACTTTACTTAGAGTCCCAAGCAAGGCTCTTGTCATTGTAAATATATGCATATCATTGAGAACCGCCAATGGGGTACCTCTGTGCCCGATGACATGGAACAAGCCCACACCAAAATGACAGGACAAGCAGACAATGAACACCTCGACATCTCTTTTATTTGTCTTTTGTTTAGCTTTTTATTGTGAGATGCGTCGTCGAATGTTCACCATGGGTATGCTGCAAATTTCCACCATGAATTATGCATGGCTTATATTAGCGGCCCGGCGTTTCCCTAACACATATACAAACTCCATGATCCCCACAAGATTCCCAATTCATTTCACACCGCGGGCATCCATAAACCAAAGATCACGATATCAACTCAAATAAGAAGTGCAATGTTGAAAGCTTGCCCATGACTGCATGGCTCGACTAGTCTCCAACTTACAACTTGCAAGCATAACAACTCAACATAAGAGACCACAATGTCAAAAAAAATAAGAACAGGAAAAAGTAAAGTGTGCCTTCCGGTTCGTGAGAACTTTACTGACCAAATTTCGCATAACACTGGTAAGAGTTTAATTTGAAGAGAAAATAAAAGCAAGTCAAATTTACTTGGAATAGCAAATTGCTAGTAGGTATGTATGGTGGACACTTTGGAAAACTTTGGCTTCTAGGAGTTGGATGCACGAGTAGAGCTCATACCCAGTACAAGGCGAGGGCTAGCAAAAGACTGGGAGCGACCAACTAAGAGAGCAATAATGGCCATAATCATGCAAATCGACAAAGCGACATTAAAAGAAGCATAATATGGCATCAAAAGTCAAAAACTAAATGATCATGAAGGCTATTGGCGACTTTGTAAGAGTCTAACATGTGTGAGCATGCGCCAAGTCAACCCAAATAAAGCATCAAGGAGAAAACCAAAATAATGCTTCCATACAATAAAAACAATGCATGATTTTTTCAAAGGCTCATTAAGCAATCTCAGTTATTTGAGACAAGTCATGCTACAGAAAAACCACTAAGCATACTATCAAAAAGACATCAAGCATGACATGAAAAAGCCTAAGCCGCAGTCTACACAAGCTCCTTCTTGTACCACTATTTTGCACAAAGCTTTTTCTCTTTTCCAACACCATTTGAAATTTTTAAAGACACCTCTTTTGATGAAAACCAATAAAGATCAGAGGCAAAAATACACCTTGATGAAAAGATATGACAAGGTCTGAATGCAAATCAAGGCGAAAACGAAAACCAAAAGCAGTAGCGGAAAAAGAAGAACACACGGTGAAATTGTAAGAATGAAAACGGAGTGTTCTTTGCAAATGAAAACGAGTACATCTCCTCCAAAGGAAATTTGTTGGGGTCCAACCATTTATTGCAGCAAACAAACAAACTAAACTAACTAAGAAAACTAAAACAACTGACGCTCCAAGAAAAACACATAGTGCATGAAGCAATAAAAATATAGCGTCTTGAAAGGTGACCTGATTTTTGCCGATGAAGAAGGGGTGCCTCGGGGCATCCCCAAGCTTTGACGCGTGTACTTCTTGGATATTTCTTGGGCTGATGCATGGGCATCCCCAAGCTTGAGCTTTTGTCCATCCTTCAACTCATCTCATCATTCTCCAATCCCTACACTTGAAAACTTCCTTCATACAAAACTAAACACAATTCTATTAGCAACATTAGTGTAGCATAACATATAATCAATCCTCTTTTTGCTTCAGATTTCAACTCAAAACCACCACATATATAGTAAATACTACTTTAGCAACTTCCCCAAAAGTTCCATGATCAAAAGAACTCAAAAGAAAGCGATAAAGTGGCAAACACAAATATTGGCAGAAATCTGTCAAAACAGAACAGCTGACAAAGGTTGAATTTTTGAGGGGTTTTCTGTTGCTCAAATCAAAAAGTGTTCAACTAACAAAAGTTTTGATATAACCTGGGGCATATGCACAAGAAATCGCAGGTCCAAAAGATATACAGAGAATTTATACGAATTTTTACGGTGCAGCACCGAAAACAGTTTCAGGACAGCAACATTCCCAAATCTTTACCTCACTCGAATTAGAGGCTTCTCTTGGCACAAAAACGAAATAAACAAGATAAGGAGCGGTCATTACAGTAGTAATGACTTCCAAGACTCAAATAAAAGAAAAACTACTGAAAATAAAAACATTGGGTTATCTCCCAAGAGTGCTTTTCTTTAACGCCTTTGAGCTAGGCGCAGAAAATTGCGAATCAAGTAATATTGAAAGGGGGATCAAGATCCACTATAGGAATAAAGAAATGAATACTATCCAATTGAGGTTTTGAGTATCCCTTGTAGTCACGCGTTGGTACACTATTTTCATCAAAAAGATTTTCAGGACAAATCCAACTAGTATTAGCTAGCAAGGCATTATGAATTCCTACAAGCTTACAAGGTATTGGCAATCTAGAATCTTCGTTGGGTGTACCAACAATTTCAACAGGCGAGCCAAGCTTATTGAACTTCTTAAAAACTTTCCTAGCCTCACTTGCAACATCTCTGAATTCTATACGCAAAGTTTCCAAGATAAAAGCTTTCTTTTCGGGATCCTCAATTTCATGAAGCTTAAGGAACATGTATTGCATAAAAGGATTAGGACTAGCAAACCTAGCTCCTAACATGTGAACTAAATGAGCAGAAGCAACTTCATAACTAGGAGCTAGCTCAACCAAAGACTTTTCCTCAACTTCCTTATGCATACTAATGTGATTAAAGAACTCCTCAATATTACTTTTGCCAATAATCAAACCACTACCTACTGAGAGGTCCTCCAGAACGTACTTAGGGATCAACATGATAAACTAAAAGTAAAGAAATAACAACTACCAAGGATTCTAATTTTTTTGGGTTTTTGATATAAAACGATGCAGGTAAAATAAATAAAGTAAAGCAAAACAATAAAACAAAGTAAAGGATGTGCGTGCGAAAACTCCCCTCGCAGAAGTCTTTTACTTCCTCCCCGGCAACGGCGCCAGAAAATTAGCTGCTAGCGCGTGGTTGACGTGGGAGAATGTAATTGATGTAGTAGCTTCTAATTCTTCAAGTCCCTGTCAACAGCACCAGAAGATTCCTTGTGCGTGGTGAATGACCAGCCCGTTGGGAACCCAAGAGGAAGGTATTATGAGTATAGCAGCTAGTTTTCCCTCAGTTAAGAAACCAAGGTATGTCGATCTTGGAGAGGAGAGACAAATGACTGAAGGTGATGCTTGCTAGCTTGCGACAGCTTCGGACAATTTATATATGGCGCCTCGTCCAAGCTTTGCTTTGTGAGCAGCAACGTGAAACCTGCACACAACACAACCAAGTACTTCGTTCCCAACTGGCGATGAGGTTGTCAATCTCACCGGTTTGCTTGAAACAAAGGTTATGAGCGTATCGAGTGGAAAACAATAGAGTATGCGAATAAAGTAAACAGTGCGAGTAAAGTAAACAGGTGATAGCAATATGATGGAAATAGGACCGGGATCCACAGTTCACTAGTGGTGTCTCTCCATAAGATAAATAGCACATGCTGGGTAAACAAATTACAGTTGGGCAATTGATAGAATAAAGATAAACGTGATATGTCAAGAAGATCACTATGAGATTTACTCTGGGCATTACAACAAAATACATAGACCGCCATCCAACTGCATCTATGACTAATAATCCACTTGTGGTGAATCAATCCGAGAACTCCACAAGTATTAAGTTGCGAACAACAGATAATTGCATTAAGCAAAGTGTGTAATGTAAATAAAGCATATGCCCTTGAGCATATGAATGTTGTTTTCTCCCTAGTAGCAACAGCACATCTACAACCTTAGAGGTTTCTGTCACTCCCCCAGGTTAAATAGAGGCATGAACCCACTATCGAGCATAAATACCCCCTCTTGGAGTCACTAGCAACTACTCGGCCAAGATAGCTACTAACAACGGAGAGCATGCAAGATCATAAACAACATAGAGATAACAAAAGATACTCCCTCCGTTTAGAAATATAAGATGTTTTAGTTTTGTGAAGTGAGTGTATCTAGACATCTTTTAGTGTATAGATTCGAACGAACCTATACACTAAAGCATGTCTAAATACACTCACTTCACAAAGCTAAAACATCTTATATTTCTAAACGGAGGGAGTAATATTCAGTGCAGCAACTCAATCATAAACACCAATATTCATCGGATCCCAACAAACCAAACATGTAGAATTACATAACGGTGATCTCAATCATGTAGGGCAGCTCATAAGATCTAAACATGAAGCACATGGTGGAGAAGACAACCATCTAGCTACTGCTATGGACCCATGGTCCAAGGTAGACTACTCACTCATCGCTCCGGAGGCAAGCATGGCGATGAAGAAGACCTCCGGTGGTGATTCCCCTCTCCGGCAGGGTGCCGGGAAGAGCTTCTGGACCCTCCCGATCTTTGGGTCGACGGCGGCGGCGGATCGCGATGTGTTCTGGAAAAGTGATCGGGTCCTTAGGTTTTTTCCGTCGGGGGGTCTTTATAGGCGAAGGGGCGATGTCAGAGGAGGGCCCAGGCGCCCTCACACCATGGTGGCATGGCCAGGGCCTGGGCCGCGCCACCCATGTGTGAGCCTGGCCTGTGGCCCCTCTCCTACTCCTCTTCGGATCTCTGGAAGCTTCCGGGTAAAATAAGACTTCAGGAACTTGTTTCGTCCAATTCCGAGAATATTTCCTGTGTATCACTTCTGAAACACAAAAATAGCAGAAAACAGGGAACTGGCACTGTGGCAACTCGTTAATAGGTTAGTTCCGGAAAATGCATAAAAGTGCCACAAAGTGTAACGAAACAATAGACAAATGGTGTAAAAACAAGCATGGAGCATCAAAAATTATAGATACGTTGGAGACGTATCATAGAGCAGCAGAAAGTTTCCCTTAAGTGGATCACCCAAGGTTTATCGAACTCAGGGAGGAGGAGGTCAAAGCTATCCATCTCAAGCAACCCTGCAATTACGATACAGAAAGTCTCTTGTGTCCCCAACATACCCAATACACTTGTCAGATGTATAGGTGCACTAGTTCGGCGAAGAGATAGTGAAATACAAGTAGTAGTAATGATTATGAGTAGTAAATGTAATCTGAAATAAATATCACTACGAGCAAACATGTAACAAAAATGAATGTAAACAGTATTCAATGCTTGGAAACAAGGCCTAGGGATCATACTTTCACTAGTGGACACTCTCAACAAATATAACATAATTGAACCAATAGATACTAACTTCACTATGCCACTCTAAACAATTCTCCAATGGATAACGAACACTAATCATGCGTAGGGCTACGAAGCACTCCTCAAATTTCGTATTTCCCCAAACTAGATTGTCCCACACTGACAAGGGTATAGATAATAGAGCCCGTCAGTTAAGTACCCCTGAGGCCCGTTAAGCTAGGCCCAATTGTAATACTAGTCGAAATATGAGTTCATATCGTATGTCGATATTGTAATTTGTATCGGATCCCACCCGATCCTCGAGACCTGGCCCTCTATATATAGGGGCCAGGAGAGGACGGTGAGGGATAGATCGGAAGCAAGCCAGGTTCTACACCCATGTTTACTTTCGATATACACCTTGTTTGACTGATTTTACCTTTGAGTTCATCCGACGCCCTATCTCCCCGATCCTAAGTCCTTCATCTAGGACATTTGTCGAGTTAACCCTCATCACACACTATCACCATGAACACACTAGATGGTTCCAACAAACACCAACAATTCATAGAGACACTAGCCAAAAGAGACACACATAATGCGCACACTGTCACCTTCACATCATGATACAAGGTGTCTCCAGAGATTACAATAATAAAGCACGGGAGTAGCATAATATCTGAATAATAGCATCTACCAATTCAACTAGATACAAAGCTCACGATCACATAAAGATCACATCATGGGAGAGAGAGGTGAACCAAAAGCTACCGGTAGAGCCCTTAGCCCCGGGGGAGAACTACTCCCTCCTCATCATCGAAGGCAGCAACAGCGATGGAGATGGCGGTGAGGTCGATGGAGACGGCGGAGACGGCGATAGAGACCGATGGAGATGGCTCCGGGGGCACTTCCCCGTCCCGGCAGGGTGCCAAAACAGAGACTTCTATCCCCCCGAAATTTGTCTTCGACGGCGGTGGTGCTGCGGAACTGTTCTGGGAAAAACGCCGATCATTTTAGGGTTTTCCTTCGGAAGGCTTTTTATAGGCGGAGGGGCGGCATCAGAGGGACACCAGGGGGGCCTCACCACCCCTTGGCGCGGCCAGGAGGGGGGCGCACCACCCCATGGTGAGCCTGCCCTCTGGCCCCCCTCCGGCTCTCTTTCGGTCGCCGTCCTTTGTCCGGGAAAAATAGGAGTTTTGGTCTTCGGTTCGTCCAATTCTGAGAATATTTCCTATGTAGCTTTTCTGAAACACAAAAACAGCAGAAAATAGGGAACTGGCACTGTGGCATCTTATCAATAGGTTAGTTCCGGAAATCGTATAAAAACACCACGAAGTGTAACGAAACACAAAGCAAATAGTGCATAAACAAGCATGGAGCATCAAAAATAATAGATACATTTGAGACGTATCACCCACCTTTTCCTTTCTCAAACCATGGCTAACCGATTCCATCGGGTGCCCACCAACTTTCACATACCATGGAGGAGTACCTTTTTTCTTTCTTTTCTCTTTTTTTAGATTACAATGGTCTGACCAGCTCCCTTTGCAAAATTAGTGACGAGCAGATGAAGCATGCAAGTCGAGGGGTACTCAATTTAGTATGGAAGATAACAAACCCAACCACTACATCCTCATGAGCTAAAAATAGTGGCACAAAACGAGAAGTAGTTGAATGTTTTTGAAAGGTAGCACATGAAAATTTACTTGGAATGGCTTGAAATACCATGCATAGGAATTTATAGTGGACTCTTTGGAAGTAACTTGGTTTTTGGGGATTGGATGCATGAGAAGTATTCCCTCTCAGTGCAGGGTTTTGGCTAGCAAGGCTGGGTAGCAAGCATAAGAGTTGCATGAAACAAACAAACATACATGTGATAGAAAACAATCATGCAAATTTTCCTTGAAAGCACAAACGAATTTAACTTGAGAATACTAATGCTTATAAGCCAATCATGAAGGAAAAATGAAATGATGTATCTACTAACACTTCCTTCTTTTTTTTACTCAAACCTCAAGGTAATGTTGCTACTAACCAAGCTAAATTTGCTAAAACCAACTAGATTTACTCATGCTCCCAAAGTGATATCAATACTAATCAACAAGACTAATCATATAAGAAAGATTACAAACTAAAATAAGGTGGAAAGTAAAAGATAAGACTTCTCATTAATATTTCTCAACCGCAACTCACACCAAGGGATACATAGGTAACCAACTAAAGGAGGATACTTCCACACTGCAAACTATTCTATAAGATAACTTCTCTATTCATGATATGACTCTACTTGAAAAGTAAATGGGTAAAAGATAATGATGTGTTGCCACAGCACTCCCCCAAGCTTGGAACAAGCCAAGGGGATGCCTATACCAATGATGAATTACTCCTTCGGCGGTGGTGGTGAGTCTTTAATAAGTTTCTCAATCAAATCTCTCAAGTCATCAATCTTGTGGCTGAGATTACGGATCATCTCGAAGTTGTGCTCAACACGGCTCATGAGCATATCAGGCAGGGAATCCCAGCTCCTAGAATTATTTCCCCATCCTTCTTCACTCTTTGAACTTTCTTTCTCTGCACGGTTAGAACGATCTATATCCCAACTAGAGGATAATTTTGCTTTAGGCACCCTTTGGAATTGATGTTCATGTATGAGAGTATGGAAGGAGTTGTTGCCTAAAAAAGATGTCCTTGGGGCTAAGGAGTGATGTGAAACACCGCCTCTAGTTCTTATCCGCGCACTCTTCTTGAACTTGTCATGACTTGTCACCACCCCAATGCTTGCGATGACGGTGCTTGGGCGTGGACTCTGGTCTTCTTCCATCTCTTCTTCTCCGGCTTCACTTCCAACCTCTTCCTTCAGCTTAGAGTCTTGGTGATCATCCTCTAGAGGCGTATTCTCCTTGTCATTGCTTGCGGAGGCCATGATGCCTCTAAAACTGAGAACAACTCCTGACAGAAACGGATTGAAACAAAAACACAACGAGAACACGATATACAGATCTCGAATAATCCGGGGGGTTATATAGGCGACAATTAAACATCAAAACAAAGTCACAGGAGGAAACCGGGACGGAAACGAGTTCTGAGGTGGACTCACCACAGGGTGGCGCGGCCAGTAGGAGGCCCGCGCCACCAGGTGGTGAGGAGCCACCAGACTCTGTTTCCAACCCATTTTCGTCTTGCGATTTTTCATATTTAATAAAAACAACAAAAATATAAGTAGAAAAGTTTAACGCGAACCTTTTCTGACTAGAACTGTTACCTATTCAAAAACGAACTCTGTAGATTCCTGCATATGTTCTTTGATAAATTCTTCCGGAGTTATCATTTGAATAACATCGACATCTTCATTATAGGAATCTCCAGAAATATAATGCTTGAGTCTTTGCCCATTCACCACTTGCATAGTGTCATCTTTAAGCGAAGCAATTTTTACTGCACCTGAACGATACACATCTTCAATAACAAAGGGTCCTTCCAATTTCGAGAGTAATTTTCCTGCAAAAAATCTGAGACGAGACCTATACAATAGAGCTTTCTCACCAACATGAAATTCTCTCTTCAGAATTCTCCTATCATGCCATTGCTTGACTTTCTCTTTGAAAAGTCTTGCATTCTCATAAGCTTCGTTTCTCCACTCATCTAAAGAACTCAAATAAAGCAACCTTTTCTTACCGGCAAGTTTAAAATCCCTATTAAGCTCTCGCACTGCCCAAAAAGCTTTGTGTTCTAATTCTAAAGGCAAGTGACACACTTTTCCATAAACCATTTTGTAAGGAGACATGCCCATGGGGTTCTTATAAGCAGTTCTATAAGCCCATAAAGCATCATTCAACTTGCTAGCCTAGTTTTTCCTAGATCTATTAACGGTCTTCTGCAAGATAGACTTGATCTCTCTATTCGATAGCTTTACTTGCCCACTAGTTTGGGGATGATAAGCAGAATCAATTCTATGATTAACGTCATATCTAGCTAGAGTTTTCCTAAAACCGCCATGAATAAAATGAGAATCTCCATCAGTCATAAGATATCTAGGCACACCAAACCTAGGAAAAATAACATCCTTAAGCATTTTTAACGAGGTCTCACCATCGGCATTCTTCATAGGTATGGCTTCTACCCATTGAGTAACATAATCAACAGCTACGAGTATATGAGTATAACCTTCTGAAGGAGGAAAAGGACCCATAAAGTCAAATCCCCAACAATCAAACGGTTCAATAACAAGAGAATAACTCATAGGCATTTCATTGCATCTAGAAATATTACCAACTCTTTGGCATTCATCATAAGATAAAACAAGCTTTCTAGCATCTTTAAAAAGGGTAGGCCAATAAAAACCTGATTGTAGAACTTTTTGTGCAGTTCTGTCTCCAGCATGATGCCCTCCATAGGGACTACCATGGCATTTTCTCAATATCTCTTGTTGTTCATATTCGGGAACACATCTTCGCATAATACCATCCACTCCTTCTTTATATAAGTGTGGGTCATCCCAAAAGTAATGCCTCAAGTCATAAAAGAATTTCCTTTTTGCTGAGCTGTAAAGGTTGGAGGCAAATACTTGGAAACAATAAAGTTAGCATAATCAGCATACCAAGGTATTTCTCGTGAAGTTACCTTTATTGAAGCCAACTGTTCATTTGGAAAACTATCATTAATAGGAATAGGATTAAAAGAAATGTTTTCCAATCTAGACAAATTATCAGCAACAGGATTTTTAGCACCTTTCCTATCTACAATATGCAGATCAAACTCTTGTAAAAGCAACACCCATCTAATAAGCCTAGGCTTAGCATCCTTCTTCGACATAAGATATCTAATAGCAGCATGATCAGTATGAATAGTAACTTTTGAATCAACGATATAAGGTCTAAACTTATCACATGCAAAAACAACAGCAAGAAACTCCTTCTCAGTAGTAGCATAATTCTTCTGAGCAGCATCAAGAGTCTTACTAGCATAATGAACAACATTCAACTTCTTATCTACGCGCTGTCCAAGAACATCACCTACCGCAAAATCGCTAGCATCGCACATAATTTCAAAGGGTAAATTCCAATTAGGTGGTTGAACAATAGGAGCAGTAGTTAAAGCCTTCTTAAGAGTTTCAAAAGCTTCCTTACAATCATCATCAAAAACAAATGGTACATCTTTTTGAAGAAGATTAGTAAGAGGCTTTGAAATCTTAGAGAAATCTTTAATAAACCTCCTATAAAAATCAGCATGACCAAGAATACTACGAATACCTTTAACATCCCTAGGACAGGGCATTTTCTCAATTGCTTCAACCTTTGCTCTGTCAACTTCAATACCTCTTTCTGAGATTTTATGTCCAAGAATAATTCCTTCATTCACCATAAAGTGGCATTTCTCCCAATTAAGAACAAGATTAGTTTCTTCACATCTCTGCAAAACTTTATCAAGATTATGCAAACAGTTATCAAAAGAAGTTCCATAGACAGAGAAATCGTCCATGAATACCTCCACAATTTCTTCACAAAAACCATGAAAAATAGCAGACATGCATCTTTGAAAAGTAGCAGGAGCATTGCACAAACCAAAAGGCATACGTCTATAAGCATAAGTTCTATAAGGACAAGTAAAAGTGGTTTTCTCTTGATCTTGCTTTTTAACAGCAATCTGAGAGAAACCAGAATAACCATCAAGAAAACAAAAATGAGTTTTCTTAGATAACCTCTCTAGCATTTGATCTATAAATGGTAAAGGATAATGATCCTTCTTAGTAACTTTGTTGACCTTTCTAAAATCAATGCACATCCTATAACCAACTACTACCCTTTGAGGAATAAGCTCGTTATTCTCATTAGGCACAACAGTGATACCTCCTTTCTTAGGAACACAATGAACAGGACTAACCCATCTACTATCAGCAATAGGATAAATAATACCAGCATCAAGGAGCTTCAATACCTCATTTCTTACCACTTCCTTCATCTTAGGAATTAAGCGGCGTTGATGTTCAACAACTGGCGTTGCATCTGGCTCCATGTTAATAGCATGCTGACATATAGTAGAAGAAATCTCTTTTAAATCATCAAGAGTATATCCCATAGCTCCTCGGTGTTTCCTCAATATTTCCAATAACCTTTCTTCTTCCTTTCCTGAAAGTTTAGAACTAATAATAACAGGATATATTTTCTTATCATCAATATAAGCATATTTAAGATCATCAGGTAAAGGCTTTAAATCAAAAACAGGATCTTCCTTAGGTGGGAAAGTGGTACCCAAATCCTCCACAGGTAAATTGTGTTTAATCAACGGTGGTTGACGAAGAAGAATATCGTCAATCTCTTCTCTTTCTTCCCTGAAGATCTCACTTTCATGATCCTCCATAAATTGCTGCAAAGCATTATTAGGAGCAAGAGCAATAGAAGCAAGCTGTTCAACTCGAAAATCTTCATTAGGCAATTCATTTTCATAAGGAGCTTTCGTAAACTTGGAAAAATTAAGCTCATAAGATTCTCCATCAAACTTAGTCAAAATTTTCTCCTTCTTACAATCTATAACAGTGCCACAAGTGTTCAAAAAGGGTCTACCAAAAATAATAGGGCAAGTTTTACTAACCTCTGTACCAAGTATTAGAAAATCAGCAGGGTATTTAGTCTTACCGCATAAAACTTCCACATCTCTGACAATACCAATTAGAGAGATAGTTTTTCTATTAGCAAGCTGAATAACCACATCGATTTCCTCCAGTTCACAAGGACAAATTTCATGCATGATTTCTCTATAAAGCTCAAAAGGAATAGCACTTGCACTTGCACCAATGTCGCATAAACCATAATAGCAATGATCACCAATCCTGATAGAAAGCACGGGAACACTTGTTTTCCTAGATCTACTAGGATGGGAAACAATGTTAGAAGCATCTTCACAAAAGACAATATGTTCATCTCCTACATTTTTAGTAACAAGGTCCTTCACTATAGCTACAGGAGACTTAATAATAATTTGCTCATCAGGTTCCACAGCTTTCTTTGCACTTTTCTTAAGCACACTAATTAAAGTAGAATGTTCCTTTACCTTAGCAGGGAAAGGTGTTTTCTCAAAATAAGGCTCAGGCAAAATGCGATCAACAGTACAAACTTCAGTAGTTCTAGCAGGAATAAAACTAGTAGTATCTTTATAAGGCGCATGGTACTTGTTCCAATCTTTCTTTGGAACATCAAGATAAGAGGCAAAGGCCTGAAAACTGTTAGCAAGTATTTGGGAATCAAGACCATAAACAACACTAACATTACGAAAGTCATCGGTTCCCATAAAAGCTTTAATGCATTCATAATCATAATTTATACCTGACTTTCTACCTTTGTCGTTCTCCCATCCTTCAGTATTTTCTTGAATACGGTCAAGAAGATCCCATTTAGCTTCTTCTTTCATACGTGTAAATGATCCAGAGCAAGAAGCATCCAATAAATCCTTGTCGTGAAGAGTAAGCCTTGCATAAAAGTTATTAATAACAATATTACTGGGGAGCTCATGAATGGGACATTTGAGCATTAGTGACTTCAATCTCCCCCACGCTTGGGCAATACTCTCTCCATCATGAGGCCAAAAGTTATATATTTGATTCCGATCTTTATGAATCTCACTTGGAGGGTAGAATTTAGAGTAAAAGAGAGGTACAATTTCCTCCCAGCCAATAGATGGACCATCCTTTAGCAGCCTATACCATTCCGTAGCTCTGCCCTTCAGTGATAAAGAGAATAGCTTCCTCTTAACCTGGCTTGATGAAATACCTGAACACTTGAACAACTCGCATAATTCATGTATAAAGAGTAAATGATCACCCGGATGGACAGTTCCATCTCCTGAATAGCAGTTATTCATAACACGTTCAACAATTTTCATAGGTATTTTAAAAGGATCTAATTGAGCAGGCGGTGGTTCATCTTCTACCGTAATAGAGGCAGTATTATTCCCAAATAGGGAACCAAATGGAGAATTCTCCATAGCAAAATGAAATAAAAAACAAAAATAAAAACAATACTCACAGCGAAAGTTACCTTTACCAATTCCACTCTTCAATAGCGCTTCACTCCTCGGCAACAGTGCTAGAAAATAGTCTTGATGACCTACAAGTCTAGGGGGTGTATCGTAGTACTTTCGATAAATAAGAGTGTCAAACCCAACGAGGAGCAGAAGGTGTTGACAAGCGGTTTTGATCAAGGATTCACTGTAAATACTAGCAAACATGTTTTCAGGGATATTTGGTAATGCAAGTAAATAAACTACGCGTAAATAAAAGATAGTAATAGTAATTGCTGCAAGTGACCCAATCCTTTCTAGTGCAAAGGACAAGCCGGTTGCGTAACTTATGATTACCAAACATTCCTGAGGACACACGGGGGTTTCTGTCGAGAGCTTTCGCTTCATGATGCTAAATAATCTTCATTGGTTTGATAAGTGTTATGGGGGTGAACCTGTGCTAGCGTACTACCCTTACTATGACTAATACACACTTGTGATTATACCCCCTGCAAGCATCCGCAAATACAAGAAAGTAATTAAGATAAATCTAACCACAGCCTTAAACTTTGAGATCCTACGCTCCCTGGTGCAATGGTTTCCTAACGGGGGTTTAGGTTTATGTCGCTCCGGCAATCCCACAATTAGTAGCCAAATACACAATGCATTCCACTAGGCCCATAAATGGTGAAGCATCATGTAGTCGACGTTCACATGACACCACTAGTAGAATAGCACCACAACATATAAATATCAAACCATTAAATATTACTCAACAAAGTTTCACTACTAACATCTCGACTTCTCCCATGTCCTCAAGAACTAAACGAACTACTCACAAGACATCATATGGATCATGACCAGAGATGAAATAATGGGAAATAACAATCTGAACATAAACCTTAATTCAACGGTTCCACTCAATAGCATCAACTACAAGAGTAATTAACACCGGGAAAGTTTCACAAGATTCAACCCAAGATGTTACAGCGGGATGGCGTGGTGATGGTGGAGATGAAGGTGCTGGTGATGGTGATGATGGTGATGATGATCTCGATGAAGTCCAGCGCGATGGTGATGACGATGGCGACGATCTCCCCTCTGTGGGAATGGATTTCCTCGGCAGATTTCTGCCTACCGGAGAGCTTTTCTCTCTCGGTGTTTTCCGCTCCGCAGAGGCGGCGGTGTCTATCTCTGATGCCCCCCTTGACTTAGGTTTTCGGGGACGACCATTGCTACTTGTTGATGGCGCCAGAAAAGAGGCTGCTGGCGTGAAGCAGTAAGTCCTTGTGCGTGGTGAATGACCAGCCCATTGGGAACCCCAAGAGGAAGGTATGATGAGTGTAGCGGCTAGTTTTCCCTCAGTTAAGATACCAAGGTTTATCGATCAGGAGAGGAGAGACGGCAACGACTGAAGGTGATGTGGAACCTGCACACACACAACCAAGTACTTTGTTCCCAACTTGCGATGAGGTTGTCAATCTCACCGGTTTGCTTGAAACAAAGATTATGAGCGTATCGAGTGGAAAACAATATAATATGCGAGTAAAGTAAACAGTGCGAGTAAAGTAAACAGGTGATAGCAATATGATGGAAATAGGACCGGGGTCCACAGTTCACTAGTGGTGTCTCTCCATAGATAAAATAGCACATGCTGGGTAAACAAATTACAGTTGGGCAATTGATAGAATAAAGATAACATGATATGTCAAGAAGATCACTATGAGATTTACTCTGGGCATTACAACAAAATACATAGACCGCCATCCAACTGCATCTATGACTAATAATCCACTCCCGGGGATATCAATCCGAACACCCCAGTAGTATTAAGTTGCGAACAACAGATAATTGCATTAAGCAAAGTGTGTAATGTAAACAAAGCATATGCCCTTGAGCATATGAATGTTGTTTTCTCCCTAGTAGCAACAGCACATCTACCACCTTAGAGGTTTCTGTCACTCCCCCAGGTGAAATAGAGGCATGAACCCACTATCGAGCATAAATACCCCCTCTTGGAGTCACTAGCAACTACTCGGCCAAGATAGCTACTAACAACGGAGAGCATGCAAGATCATAAACAACATAGAGATAACAAAAGATATAATTCAGTACAGCAACTTAATCATAAACACCAATATTCATCGGATCCCAACAAACCAACATCATAGAATTACATAACGGTGATCTCAATCATGTAGGGCAGCTCATGAGATCTAAACATGAAGCACATGGTGGAGAAGACAACCATCTAGCTACTGCTATGGACCCATAGTCCAAGGTAGACTACTCACTCATCGCTCCGGAGGCAAGCATGGCGATGAAGAAGACCTCCGGTGGCGATTCCCCTCTCCGGCAGGGTGCCGGGAAGAGCTTCTGGACCCTCCCGATCTTCGGGTCGACGGTGGCGGTGGATCGCGATGTGTTCTGGAAATCTGATCGGGTACTTAGGTTTTTTCCGTCGGGGGGTCTTTATAGGCGAAGGGGCGATGTCAGAGGTGGAGCCAGGCTCCCTCACACATGGGTGGCGTGGCCAGGGGCCTGGCCGCGCCAGCCCTATGTGTGGGGCCCTGGTGGCCCCTCTCCGTCTCTCCTTCAGATCTCTGGAAGCTTCCGGGAAAAATAAGACTTCAGGAACTTGTTTCATCCAATTCCGAGAATATTTCCTGTGTATCACTTCTGAAACACAAAAACAGCAGAAAACAGGAAACTAGCACTGTGGCACTTGTTAATAGGTTAGTTCCGGAAAATGCATAAAAGTGCCACTAAGTGTAACGAAACAATAGGCAAATGGTGTAAAAACAAGCATGGAGCATCAAAAATTATAGATACGTTTGAGACGTATCAAGCATCCCCAAGCTTAACTCCTGCTCGTCCTCGAGTAGGTAAGTGATAACAAAAGAATAATTTTTTAGGTGACATGCACCTACACAATCTTGATCAAATATGTAAGCATTGGTGAGCTGGGATCATAAGAACTTAAAACATGGGCATGAAGATATAATCATGACAATAAGAAACTTAGCAACCATGTTGTAAACATGAAAATGAACACAAACAAAAGATCATGATAATGAAACAATGAAAGTCGAACGTGTGTTCAAATCATAAGGAAAAACATACAAAAGGTTTTCAGCTTGTCCTTCAAAGAGAGCAAAACATAAATGCATAGGACACCTCAAAGTTTAAGAGGGCGACTAGATACAAATAATTTAAGAACAACTGAAACCAATCATCATGAATCAATCAATGAACTTTGGGACAATGCATATCACACTAAGAATGACAACTATGCTCTCTTAATGGTGCATAAATAAAGAAGGTGGTGACTCAACATAAAAGTAGAAGAAAGGCCCTTCGCAGAGGGAAGCAGTGATTGCAAGTTTTATAACCTTCAAAAATTATGGTACTTACCGGCTTTGAGCTCTCATTGCCCCCATCATAAGCATCTTGAATGGTTAAAGTTAATGCGAGAACAATTATGATGCATATGCTTGACAAATCATAAGTTGAAAACCTCGTGCCCCGTGAATACGAGTACCCAAACCTCATGCTACTTTACTTAGAGTCCCAAGCAAGGCTCTTGTCATTGTAAATATATGCATATCATTGAGAACCGCTGTGACGCCCCAAAACCGGCACCTTGTAGATTATAGCGATCAAGCCACAATCTACATGATGTCGCTTTGGAAACGCACCACCAAGCGCCTCGTGCACGTTGGAGCGTGCACGTGATGCGGGTGGAATCGAGTAGCAACAGTTACACAAGTTCACGATGGAACCCACAAAAGAATATAATATAACCATGAAGACTCCACAAGTCAAAATATCCAATATACAATACAAAGATCCAAATCATACATAAAGCAAAATAGCGTCCGACTACAGACAAGAATACAAATGGGCCTAAGAGGCCTGAAGATAAACGATGGCGTCCAAACCCTGCCCAGACCAAGCCGGAAGGGTAACCTTGCTAACGTCGTCGCTCCCATACCTGTGAACAGCGTCGGGCCAATGGTTGCCGAACAAGGAGGGAGAAAGAGAAAAAGGGAAAAAAAACGAGGGTGAGTACCGAGGCACGTACTCGCGAGACTGGAATTCAGCTATGCTCGCCTACAGGCTATATGGTGGACTTAGCGGCAACAAAAGAATCATACTACAGAGACACACTACAATATCCGTCTAAATAGATAAGATAAGAGAGCGCATAAAAGTAACCAACTAGAAACTAACACCAAACATAACCCAGCCGATGAATCACCTCCTCGTGACCAAACGAAGAAGCAAGTATCAAAGGCACTCACACGGTTATCAAGTTTTATTATAGGTTTATTGTTGTAGTTGTGCTAGCTTACTACACAAGTTTATTAGTATTGAAATAGCAGGTGCAAGTTGTTCTATGATCGAGTAGTACAGCTCCAAGTCGTCCATAACCGCGGACACGGCTTTTCGAAAAGATTTAACCCTGCAGGGGTGACCAAATGTACCCACACGTACGATCAATCCTTCCGGCAAGTCTCGCACCCTTAATAAAAACAGGTGCGCCATTAGGATAGTCACGACTCGCACTCTCCTTCACTACAAACAAGTCCAGAAAGCCACCTAACTAAGTTGAACCCGTATCGAGAGTCCGGCCGAATCTCCGAACGGACTTAGCTGTTTGCGCCTACTCTGCAGAGCGAACCAGAGCCTCTCTTCGGGGGAGGTTGTCCGCTTGCAGTCATACCGCACCTATACGGACGTGCAGAACAAGGGGTTACAAGGCTCATTGGGCTTCCCCCAAATAAAATCAAACCATAAGATACAAGCTGCACGCCCGATAAAAATCAAATGGAAACACCTCGAACTAGTTGTGGCCACTGGACAAGTATGTAGATTCCGGCAGTGATTGAGGGGAGGCCCGTAAACGTACCCACGTGTGATTAGAGCGCTCAGTCTCAGAACAGTTCATGCGATCTCGGGGTCCTAGGGGACACAAGTGAGCCGTCGGAAAATTGGCAAAATGACTCACCGATGCCTCTGCTTAATTCAATTTTAATTTATTAACAATAAAGTAAGCCATGATTATTTCCAACAACATATATCCATAAAGTAGAGCATGTGATAACTTCCCAACCCAAATAAGATAAAACCACTTGAAACAACCTAAACATGCCTACGACTCGCAAGGCCAACTCAAACAACAAGCACACGGGTAATAGGATGTATGGAAGGTTCTATGGCTTTGCTTTGGATAAACAGGTGGATAGGACACGGGACTTGAACAAAGCATCGCGACACAAGGCTAGAATATAGAGCTAGCGAGAGCAAAAGTGTTAAATGGGTAGAGAGAAAAGGGCTCGCCTGAAAACATTGTCGGAGAAACTTCCGAGGAACTTGTCGTTGCTCACATCACCACGAAGCGGCCTATCCGGGAAGAAGCAAAACACTACAACAAACAACGGATGCAACACTTACTACTACGGTAAAAAAAATCGGCATGATCATATAAATCATGTATGCATGACATGGCAATTATGATGCAGTGCAACTTATCCAATTTTAAGTGGAATCGGAATCCCAACACACATATATATGGTTCAAGTTGTTTATCTACTCGGCAAATTTTAATGTTGGTTAACATGGCAAACACAAGATATGGGTGAGCTACACAATATTAAATGAAGCGGGAAAGCATCATAAGCATTTCCAATTACTCCATATATTACTTATTAGGTGTGATGCAAAACTACCACGTCACTATATGATGCAAGATGCAAACAAACATATGGATGACATATTTAGATTCTACACATTTTTCTGATAAATTTTCATATAAAATACTTTGTATTTCGAGTTGTGGTTTGAAAGATATGAATTTTGTAAGTTTTGCATATTTGCAGTAATTCTATTCGAAAACAGAAAACGGGTGGGTCTTTTCTCACCGAGACAGCACTTAGCCAGACAGAGGATGCACGGGCCAGGGAGGTTGACTGGGAGGAGGCTGCTGTGATGGGTCTGATGGAGACTGACGGGCGGGGCCAGTGTGTCAGCTGTACAAGAAAAAGAATAAAAAGCTTGAGACTTTCGCCTCACATTGAATTCGAACTTAGGATCTGTCGAGCTGAACTCAAAGGAACGAACCAGCTGAGCTGGGAACGGATCTTGCTAAGAAGTAGATGCACCGGCTTTAGAATGTAATGAGGCGGGATCTGGAGGCTGTCAACGGAGACGAGAAACAAAGACGGTGCCTGGGCGTCGGGGACCTGCACCGTGCGCGGGAACAAACGACTCGGCCGGGAAGAAGAGCTGGGCGATGGGGAAGTGGAGGCACGCAGCAGCACGAGGGTCGGAGGCGACCTCGTTGACGCGCTGGACGGGGACACAGATGATACAGGTGACGCACGACAGCATGCTTGGCGGACACGAAGGATGACGATCTTGACGGAGATGAGGAGGAGACCGGCGCGGAGCGGGATGATGCAGGGGCGGCCGACCTCGTTTGAACAGAGGCGGTGCAGCGATGGTGATCTTGACGGAGGCCGGCGGTCGGGGACGTTCTTGACGATGAGAAAGAACACAGTTAGGCGGATCAATTCCCTCCCTTGCTGGACCTTTGCAGCGAACGTCGACGAGCCAGCGTTCCCGCAGACGTACACGGACGGAGACGAGGAAGCACCGCTGCTTGACGAAGACGCCTGGGAGCGCTGAAGCGGAGTGGCGGACGCGAGGCGCGCCAGCAGAGCATGTGCGCGAGCATGCGCGGAGACAAGCCTGGCGCCGGGTGGATGCAGAGAACGACGACGAGCTTGGCGGCGCTGGGGAAAGAATAGGAGCTAGGGTTGCAGTCTAAGATAGGAGGGGAATTTTATAGGGAGCAGCTTGATACATGGGAGCCGTCCCATCGGAGACCCGGGTGACATGGCTGCTTCGGATGCGTGTCCGTACGAAGAAGACAGCGACGTGAACGAAGGATGCTTCGTTGGAGGTAAGGTGGGCTTTGGCTGGCTGTTTTTCCGAATGGATAGATGGGCTGCAACGCCGGGCTTCTTTCTTCTTCTATTCTAATTCTTTCGAATCTCCATCTCCAACTTTTGATGTTTTGAATGAGGAGAGAAACGAGAGAAAAAGAGAGAGGTTTGAAAAGATTTGCAAAACCATTTTCAAAAGGTTTGTAAATATTATAATTTAATTGAATTTAAAATAAGAAAAGAGAGGGAGGCTTTCTATAAAACCGTACAAGAAAAATAAAATAGATTTTATTCCAAATAATTTTTAGCTTGGACAAAAACATGCAAGGTGACAATGCATGATGATGCATGATGTCACAATGACGCGAAAAAGAAAAGAACAAACAATTTCTAATAAGGGGAATTTTTCCGGGTCGTTACAACCGCCAATGGGGTACCTCTGTGCCCGATGACATGGAACAAGCCCACACCAAAATGACAGGACAAGCAGACAATGAACACCTCGACATCTCTTTTATTTGCCTTTTGTTTAGCTTTTTATTGTGAGATGCGTCGTCGAATGTTCACCATGGGTATGCTGCAAATTTCCACCATGAATTATGCATGGCTTAGATTGGCGGCCCGGCGTTTCCCTAACACATATACAAACTCCATGATCCCCACAAGATTCCCAATTCATTTCACACCGCGGGCATCCATAAACAAAAGATCACGATATCAACTCAATTAAGATGTGCAATGTTGAAAGCTTGCCCCATGACAGCATGGCTGGGCTAGAATCCAACTTACAACTTGCAAGCATAACAACTCAACATAAGAGACCACAATGTCAAATTTTTAAGAACAGGAAAAATAAAGTGTGCCTTCCGGTTCGTGAGAGCTTTACTGACCGAATTTCGCATAACACTGGTAAGAGTTTAATTTGAAGAGAAAATAAAAGCAAGTCAAATTTACTTAGAATAGCAAATTGCTAGTAGGTATGTATGGTGGACACTTTGGAAAACTTTGGCTTTTAGGAGTTGGATGCACGAGTAGAGCTCATACTCAGTACAAGGCGAGGGCTAGCAAAAGACTGGGAGCGACCAACTAAGAGAGCAATAATGGCCATAATCATGCAAAGCGACAAAGCGACATTAAAATAAGCATAAGATGGCATCAAAAGTCAAAAACTAAATGATCATGAAGGCTATTGGCGACTTTGTAAGAGTCTAACATGTGTGAGCATGCGCCAAGTCAACCCAAATAAAGCATCAAGGAGAAAACCAAAATAATGCTTCCATACAATAAAAACAACGCATGATTTTTTCAAAGGCTCATTAAGCAATCTTAGTTATTTGAGACAAGTCATGCTACAGCAAAACCACTAAGCATACTATCAAAAAGACATCAAGCATGACATGAAAAAGCCTAAGCCGCAGTCTACACAAGCTCCTTCTTGTACCACTATTTTGCACAACGCTATTTCTCTTTTCCAACACCATTTCAAATTTTTATAAACACCTCTTTTGATGAAAACCAATAAAGATCAGAGGCAAAAATACACCTTGATGAAAAGATATGACAAGGTCTGAACACAAATCAAGGCGAAAACGAAAACCAAAAGCAGTAGCAGAAAAAGAAGAACACTCGATGAACGATAAGAGTGAAAAACTGAGTGTTCTTGGCAAATGAAAACGAGTACATCTCCTCCAAAGGAAATTTGTTGGGGTCCAACCATTTATTGTAGCAAACAAACAAACTAAACCAACTAAGAAAACTAAAACAACTGACGCTCCAAGAAAAACACATAGTGCATGAAGCAATAAAAATATAGTGTTTTGAAAGGTGACCTGATTTTTGCCGATGAAGAAGGGGTGCCTCGGGGGCATCCCCAAGCTTTGACGCTTGTACTTCTTGGATATTTCTTGGGGTGATGCATGGGCATACCCAAGCTTGAGCTTTTGTCCATTCTTCAACTCATCTCATCATTCTCCAATCCCTACACTTGAAAACTTCCTTCATACAAAACTAAACACAAATCTATTAGCAACATTAGTGCAAGCATAACATATAATCAACCCTCTATTTGCTTCAGGTTTCAACTCAAAACCACCACATATATAGCAAATAATACTGTAGCAACCTCCCCAAAAGTTCCATGATTAAAAGAACTCAAAAGAAAGCGATAAAGTGGCAAACACAAATATTGGCAGAAATCTGTCAAAACTGAACAGCTGACAAAGGTCGAATTTTTGAGGGATTTTCTGTTGCTCAAATAAAAAAGTGTTCAACTAACAAAAGTTTGGATATAACCTTGGGCATATGCACAAGAAATCGCAGGTCCAAAAGATATACAGATAATTTTCACGAATTTTTACGGTGCAGCACCGAAAACAGTTTCAGGACAGCAACATCCCCAAATCTTCACCTCACTCAAATTAGAGGCTTCTCTTGGCACAAAAACGAAATAAACAAGATAAGGAGCGGTCATTACAGTAGTAATGACTTCCAAGACTCAAATAAAAGAAAAAGTACTGAAAAGAAAACATTGGGTTATCTCCCAAGAGTGCTTTTCTTTAACGCCTTTGAGCTAGGCGCAGAAAATTGCGAATCAAGTAATATCAAGTGATGAAGCATCAAGATCAACAGCAGAGGTCTTGTCAATAAGGCATTGTATTTCATCCACATAAGTTTTAGAAGACCCTTTGTGATCATGCTTTGGTACACTATTCTCATCAAAAAGATTTTCAAGACAAATCCAGTCAAAATTATTTTCGAAAGCTTCATTCAATCCCAAAAGCTTGCAAGGTATAGGTATCTCGACCTCCTCATCATTTGTACTAATAACCGTTATAGGTGAACCGAGTTTATTAAAACCTTTAAGAACCTTCCTAGCTTCAATAACGACATCCTTAAATTCTAAACACAAAGTTTCCAAGATAAAAGCTTTCATTCCGGGATCCTCAATTTCATGAAGCTTAAGGAACATGTATTGCATAAAAGGATTAAGACTAGCAAACCTAGTTTCCAACATGTCAATTAAATAAACAGAAGCAACTTCAATACTAGGAGCAAGCTCAACCCAAGACTTTTCCTCAACTTCCTTATGCATACTAATGTGATTAAAGAAATCCTCAATGTTACTTTTGCCAATAATCGAACCACTACCTACTGAGAGGTCCTCCAGAACGAACTTAGGGAACAGCATGATAAACTAAAGTAAAGTAAAAACAACTACCAAGGATTCTAATTTTTTGGGTTTTTGATATAAAACAATGCAGGTAAAATAAATAAAGTAAAGCAAAACAATAAACAAAGTAAGGGATGTGTGTGCGAAAAACTCCCCTCGCAGAAGTCTTCTCTTCCTCCCCGGCAACGGCGCCAGAAAAGAAGCTGCTACTTGTTGATGGCGCCAGAAAAGAGGCTGCTGGCGTGAAGCAGTAAGTCCTTGTGCGTGGTGAATGACCAGCCCGTTGGGAACCCCAAGAGGAAGGTATGATGAGTGTAGCGGCTAGTTTTCCCTCAGTTAAGATACCAAGGTTTATCGATCAGGAGAGGAGAGACGGCGACGACTGAAGGTGATGTGGAACCTGCACACACACAACCAAGTACTTTGTTCCCAACTTGCGATGAGGTTGTCAATCTCACCGGTTTGCTTGAAACAAAGATTATGAGCGTATCGAGTGGAAAACAATATAATATGCGAGTAAAGTAAACAGTGCGAGTAAAGTAAACAGGTGATAGCAATATGATGGAAATAGGACCGGGGTCCACAGTTCACTAGTGGTGTCTCTCCATAGATAAAATAGCACATGCTGGGTAAACAAATTACAGTTGGGCAATTGATAGAATAAAGATAACGTGATATGTCAAGAAGATCACTATGAGATTTACTCTGGGCATTACAACAAAATACATAGACCGCCATCCAACTGCATCTATGACTAATAATCCACTCCCGGGGATATCAATCCAAACACCCCAGTAGTATTAAGTTGCGAACAACAGATAATTGCATTAAGCAAAGTGTGTAATGTAAACAAAGCATATGCCCTTGAGCATATGAATGTTGTTTTCTCCCTAGTAGCAACAGCACATCTACCACCTTAGAGGTTTCTGTCACTCCCCCAGGTGAAATAGAGGCATGAACCCACTATCGAGCATAAATACCCCCTCTTGGAGTCACTAGCAACTACTCGGCCAAGATAGCTACTAACAACGGAGAGCATGCAAGATCATAAACAACATAGAGATAACAAAAGATATAATTCAGTACAGCAACTTAATCATAAACACCAATATTCATCGGATCCCAACAAACCAACATCATAGAATTACATAACGGTGATCTCAATCATGTAGGGCAGCTCATGAGATCTAAATATGAAGCACATGGTGGAGAAGACAACCATCTAGCTACTGCTATGGACCCATAGTCCAAGGTAGACTACTCACTCATCGCTCCGGAGGCAAGCATGGCGATGAAGAAGACCTCCGGTGGCGATTCCCCTCTCCGGCAGGGTGCCGGGAAGAGCTTCTGGACCCTCCCGATCTTCGGGTCGACGGTGGCGGTGGATCGCGATGTGTTCTGGAAATCTGATCGGGTACTTAGGTTTTTTCCGTCGGGGGGTCTTTATAGGCGAAGGGGCGATGTCAGAGGTGGAGCCAGGCTCCCTCACACATGGGTGACGCGGCAAGGGGCCTGGCCGCGCCAGCCCTATGTGTGGGGCCCTGGTGGCCCCTCTCCGTCTCTCCTTCGGATCTCTGGAAGCTTCCGGGAAAAATAAGACTTCAGGAACTTGTTTCATCCAATTCCGAGAATATTTCCTGTGTATCACTTCTGAAACACAAAAACAGCAGAAAACAGGAAACTGGCACTGTGGCACTTGTTAATAGGTTAGTTCCGGAAAATGCATAAAAGTGCCACTAAGTGTAACGAAACAATAGGCAAATGGTGTAAAAACAAGCATGGGGCATCAAAAATTATAGATACGTTTGAGACGTATCAACCATATACGCAAGGGGGCGATGGCAGGAGTGGGCCAGGGTGGCCTCACCCCAGGGCGGCCCGGCCAAGGGTAGGCCCGCGCCACCTGGTGGTGTGGCTCACCTGCTGCTCCCCTCGCCTTCTCCTTCTGGCTACCTTCGTCTTCTGCTAGTATATGAATTTATGGGTATTTCTCTGGAATTGTTGATCTTCAGAAATATGGTGTCTTGACGGTCATTTTTCCAGCAGAATCCTGACTCCGGCAGCAAGTTCTCCAATGATCATAAAACATGTAAAAACAGATGAAACAACATAAGTATCACCTCTAAATATGAAATATATCAATGAATAATAGTAAATTAGGATACAAAATAGTGATACAAAATGGACGTATCAGGAGTCACTGGCTCCGCGCTCTCCAGCTTCCCGCGGAACCATGCCGCCACCGCCGATGATCGCCTCGCTGCAAACCCCCAGACGCCTCTTGGGAAACCGACATAAAGCCACAATGGCAAAAACTAACTCTAAACCTATTACTAATATATACAGGGAAGTCCTACCACCGGATCCATCTCCTCGTCGACCGGCAGAGCTGCTGGAGAGCAAGAAGGAGCGGGGCGGCAGCTGGACACGGAGGTCGACTCTCAAGGTGTTTCTGAAAGAGACGAGGAGAAGAAAGTTACTTCATGTGTATCTAGAAATGTTGAGACAACTAACTTAGGATGGAGGGACTATAATATAGTATTACATTATAGTCTTTATAGTAGTGAATATAGTTTTACTTTTGAAATTTTAATAATATTTGAGATGTATTTGTGTCGATAAGAGCCCTTGTTACCCTCTGGCCTCTTCGCCCCAGGGCCCAAATAAGTATGGGCCCTGGGGGTGGAGACCGACCGGGCGTTGGTGGAGCGGTCACGTCGGCAAGCTACGAGACTGGTGGAGGAAGGTTGGCGCGGATCTGGAGGCAACTGGAGTGGAGCTTCTTTTTTTGCGGGAAAACTGGAGTGGAGCCTGAAGTGGAGCGACAGCGAGCTGGAGGTGACATGGCTTGGTGTAGGAGGAAAGCATGCGCCGGCGGCGGTGCGTTACGGGAGGTCGCGGCCTCGCATGTGAGGGGAACAGCGGACGGAACAGAGGAAGGAAGAAGGGATGATAGTGAAGAACGCTAGCAATTCTTTGTGAGGAGAGTGTTTGGTGCATATGTTCGACCCGGCTGATCCATCAGCCGGTTGAGAATGACTTTTCCATTTCCAATTCCTATGTTTCAAGTTCATTTCAAACGCAGCTTAATATTCACAAGGAATAAACATCGGAGTGGTATTTTGGTTCTAGGGTGCATATGCTCCCTTTATTCTATATATATTGAACAATCAATTGAGTACTTGACCATCTCAGCTACAACGCCAACAAGACAGTTCACAGTTGCATTCACAACTTCGCGTTCTCACACTATTTATGCACTGAAAGTCAGATTCAATAACAACTTTGCCATTGCAAACTGATCGACGCTATATGAAATGATAAGGAGTAAAACAGAAATACACAATGGCGGCAGAATGCCCTTTATTATCTGATAATGTGATCAACAACGCTTCTTGGACATATGATTACAAAGCACTGGCATAACAATATATCAAACATAAAGGGTCAGGCTGAGGTGCAGCTCGTTTCGATGTATACTTCTGACATCTTCCTAGGAAGACCTCCATGAAAACACCGTGGTCTCGATATATTTGCAGAATCTGGTCTCTTAACATGACCACGCCAAGGCCTGTAAACTGTAATATAAAGATTTGTTAATGACAGATTCAAGACGCACCGTGTGACACACCATACTTATTCAAGTTATAGTAATCATTTCCCCAAATAACTGTTTAATGCTTAGTGCTCATTGAGAGTGGTCTAATTTGCATGTTTACTGAATGAGAACACAGTGATCATGGTTCAAAAAAGCGTACACCTAGGTACGCTTAAGCGCTGAGCGGTTGCCTTCCGCTTCGCGACCTAAGCGTTTGATTAAGCGAGACAGGGAATCTGAACATGTTTTGTGCTAGAATCTCCTCTGTGGAGTGTTGGTGTGTAGCCTGTGTTGCTCTGCTCCTTGCTCGATGCATTGATGCTATATTAATTAGATTAGGTCTCCTGCTTAGCTGCTTGCTACTCTGCTTAGCTACTTGTTTGTGTTTGTTACTTTATTTGCTTAGCTGCTTGCGTGTTCACAAGAAAATGAAGCAAAACCGAGGCCAACCAAGGTATTAATCCCCATATTCCTCAGAATGTAGTATTACATGCTTAGGGTACAAAATTGCAGCATATTATAGGCGTACATGTGCCCATCTTGACTTTCATGTTTCATGTCTGTACAATTTTAGCCTGAGCGCTTAAGCGTAAGCAGCTGTTCCTCTAAGTAATGCATCACCGCTCGCTTAGCGCTTTTTTGAACCTTGACAGTGATTCAACACTCATTCAGAGAATAAGAGATGGGGAAATACCTAATTACATAGCCATCTCTGCTTGTAAAGCTGCCAGCTCATCATCTTCCGTTTTACTAGCAGTGGGCCGACTCTGGTGACCAGCAGGTACACGCACTGGAGCAGTGCTAGGAGCCGTTGTGGTAGGTGCTAGTAGCTCTGCCTCCAACTCCTCTCCCTCCAAATCCGCAAGTTCAGCTTCCAGTTCATCCTATCCAATGCAGTACAAGGTTAGATTTGTTTACTTTATTGAATGTGTGCACATCTGAGAGATAGAAAGACAGAAACAGAGAGACATACTTCATCGAAATCACTTGCTGCTCCAATAGGCGCAGATAGTAGATCCTGGATCTGCCTCATATTCTCCATATTGTCATTAATTTCATCCATAGTCTTGTCAACATCATCAATATTTCTGGAAAAGAAATACATGCATGAGATAAGACTTGAGAAACAATCAGTTATACACCATATCTGCAGACCAAGAAGCAATCGCTAAAATAAAATAAGCAAAACAGAAACGCTAAAACATTACCTCCTGATTCAATTATATTTAACTCCTAATGACAGGTGTATGAGAAAATAATTGTAATAGCACTCCTATTACCAAGATAAGCATTATCAATTTGACATGTATCTGGTGTTGTGCTAACAGCATTGCCCAATCCTACTGCTAACAACTGTTATTTGATTGATGAAAAAATAGGGAGCATATGAAGCTGGATGTATCCTATGGTGTTCTGTAGAACTTTAATGTATGAAATAACATATTGGCAGAGTACCAGATGAGAATTCTCACAAAGTAGATTACACCACAAGCCTTTAAGCATTTATTAAGGCACCACTTTAGTAAATAAACTTATGTTTCGTCTATTAAGTCACTACACCTGCTTTGCTGTACCATCTAAGTCTATAACCAATCGGTTAGATGAAAATCGCAGAAGAGTACAAAATACAACTATCTAAAATACAATCTAACAGATTATGGTATTTAAGCTTGCCAGCAGATGTTACCTATTATCAAAGTATATAGTGATACGTTTTATTTAGAAAGGAAAATTGGAGAAAAACTCAAATGAGATATTTGAGTTTAATTACTACATACGTTGATTTGTGCATATTTTTCATTGCTGCTGCTCCGGTTCTCAGCGCATCCACAGTCTCTGTTGTAGCTTTTGCACCTTCCAGCATTATCATCTACAATAAGAACACAGAAAGTAATGCAGTAAATATTAAATCAGACTATCCAAGTAATAACACAAAGAAGGAAAACCGAACTACATTGTCCTTTATTAAGACTTCACCTGATCATGTATCCTTAGTTGGAAATTCCCAAGCTGCTCAACCTGTTGCTCATACAGTCTTTTCCTCTTCAAGCACTGTATTGCAGCTATTACAAAGAAAAAATCATGACTATAGGTTAATTCATTCTCCGCACATTAGCTTTGGAGAAATAAAGCACTCATGTCATCTGGTGACAATTCACTAGAGAGTATGCAGCAAGAGAATATGGATTACCAGAATAAGGAAAGATGACTATGTGTTTCAGACAATATCAGGAGAATACATAAAATAGTGGAAACTGGGGTGCGGACAAATGGCTCCCGAGCTACATGGAGCTCGTTTTAAAAAATTCGAAAGCGCCACTTATGAGTTTCAAAAAAACCAATCCGAAATTTCTTGTATTTTAGGCTCAGCGGAAATGACAAAATTTGTGGATCTAAGT
This sequence comes from Dactylis glomerata, assembly GCA_007115705.1. Classification (NCBI taxonomy): domain Eukaryota; kingdom Viridiplantae; phylum Streptophyta; class Magnoliopsida; order Poales; family Poaceae; genus Dactylis; species Dactylis glomerata. The sequence continues at coordinate 11,672,900 of QXEO01000464.1, read as the reverse complement.
ATGATGAACAGTGCACATTCTCAAAACTTGAAAATTCATCAGATTTGCTATTTATGTGTAACCTAGAATAAATGGAGATTTTGCACTCTGGTAGCGTTTAACATTATCTACACCTAGGATTTCTGTTTTGATTTTTAAAAAACATAAAAAGGAATTATTCTAAAAAAATGACCACCATGGAGCTCGGCTCCATTTGTGGAAATCGAAAGAGGGCCATAGACCACAGGAGAAAAGCACACAAACATTGTTCAGAAATAGTAGTAGGTAACCCCTCCAAATTAGTCTGTTTCTATAGAAAAGATATGTGCATTTCATCTCTGAAAATAAATTTCATCATATAGTAAATCATCTGAAGTGAATTAATCAAATGGTGATAAACTGGTAAGGAGTAAGGTAACTAAGTATGAAATCTGGCATGATGGCTCACCAAATAACCAAACGGTAGAAAACTAGGATAACAAAAGGCATAATAGCACGATAACAGCACAAGGCGGCATGGGTGGCAACTAAAATCTACATGGTTATGAAGATACTATCATTACATTTTAATGGATAGAACATTACTGCAATAGCCAAAAAGGAACGAAAGAACAGAGAGTCTCAGGAGTTTATCCTGGAAATCAACAATAAGATACCTTTTTTGTTCTTGGCCTTGGTGAATGCCTTGGCCTTCTCAACCTCAAGATTTGCCTTCTTCATTAGCAAATTTTCCTTCTTTTCCAACATTTCAAGAGTCTGAAGTATACTAAGAAAGTTAGTTTACAGATACAAAGTGCAACAAAATAAAAATATTATAACTACTATTACATGTCCTGGGACAAACCTTTATTCTGAAATAATGCAATTCACATTAGAACCTATTAAGTCAACATGGAGTGGTTAAGATGTACATTTGTGAGTTATACAGAGTTGAATTCCATCTGCCAGATTATTCGTGGTTGGAATTTATTCCTTTCATGCATTGAATGATATCAGAGGGGTTTCAGAACCCAGAGGACTAAAAAGACAACAGTTAAATACATAGAGTAGAACCCTCTTGACCTTGTTTCCTACAAATACTTTTCTTGTTTTGGAAGTGATTGATTACAGCACTGAAAAGGACCCACTGAAACAAAACAAAAAAGGCATGTCCAAAACCTAAGATTCTATCTCCCATACCTTGAGACCAGCAAACTGAACCCTTTTCTGTAACCATATGTATAGTTAATAGCACCATCAACCTTTCACACTAACTCACTGATCAAAACCATCCGGCCTGGCAAGTTCTTACATCAGAATCTCTTTACGCTGCTCACTACTGCATCATATGAGGACATAGCTTTCCTTTATTTATGTCGCCGACCCTTCACCCTCCTAATTATCACAAATTTAAGGCTTGGCCGTCTTTGGCTTCTTAGTATACAACTTCCCTAATCCGTCTGCCCACCAAGTACCAGTACGGCAGCACTTCAGAGAGAGAAAAAAACCTCGCATCTAGATTGCAGCTCACAAGTAATGTGAAGTCAAAACTAATTTGATACACATCCATATATGCACAGAACCTACACACTACTCATGACCTGATAGATTTCAACAACTAAAATATCATAGTATACCATACTACGGTGTAAGTGGCAACCACCAAGGGTATTAAGTATTTATTGACTATATTATCTAATCGGGGCCAGGGGGTTAGCCGATTAACGATCCGCTGACCTCGCTAAGCTTGTCGATGGAGGCCAGCGCGGAGGCCTGGCTCTGCTCCTTGGACTTGCCGAACACCCTGCCAAACATCCCCGACATGGCTGGCCGCCGACCTGCCGGATCGCGCTCCGATCGGACTGAATCTGCGAGAGAGAGATGACAGAAAAACAGGAGAAGCGGTCAAAATCGAGCGGCGGATTCGATCGGGGGAGTGGGGCGGTTAGTTAGATGGACGGAGAAATACGTCGAGGCTGGAGCGGCGGACTCGATCGCGGGCGGCGACTTGCGACGGTGGCTTCGTCGGCGGGGCTCGTGGTCGGGAGAGGAGTCGCTCTGGTGAAAGCGGAAGCGGGCGGGGGAGAAGAGAAGGGGTAAAAGCGGGACGCGGAGTTGTGGTTGCCGGACTCGGAAGGAAGATTGGTATTGGTATCGGTATCGGTGCGGGAGTTCGTGTTGGGGCGGGTCGGCCCGAGCGCAGCGCCAGGGCCTGGGCCTGGGCCTGGGCAGGACTCTAGGGCTTGGGTGGATTGAGACGTGGGCCGAGCCGTAAATCCTATTCGGGGCAAATTCTATACGCCGCCCATTGCAGCATCAAAGCCTCTCGCCGTGGCCGTGCGTGCGGCAACGCCTACATGTGGTGTGTGGACCATATTTGTAAATTGGCCCTCTAGTTTGTATGTCTTCTAAAACTCGGTCCTGGTTTCTCACCCCGTCCCTCTCTAGCATGACGCGGGCCTAAGACACACCTTGTAAACCCATTGACCGACGTAGCCATGACGGTAGTCATTCTCTCTATCTTGCTCGAGTCCAGCCACATCTTGGCGATGGCGCTCAGTTATTGACATGCAATGCAGAGAACAATACCATACCCAGAAAAGTTCGGTCCGAGATTAGCAATTGCTAAATATGAAATGCCCAAGACAAGATCACGGTGGTGCAACAACGAAGTGTCCCTGCAGCTCGACTGATGCACCCTCCCACCCTCCGTAGGGCTTCTTAATGACTAGGAGGCCGACCCGCATACAGAAGCTCCATATGGGTTTGTTGGGCCTGCCAGTACACGGTGCCTGACGCACGACAAGCAGCGAAGCCTCCAAGAGAAATGACCCCGTCAAGCCATCCGCTACGGAGGAGGTGGCACACCGAAGCTTGCGGTAGAGCATCGACAGTCAAATGCTTCACACGTCGAGGAACTGCTGCCGCCAAGGAGCCTCCACGACATGAGTGCCATCTAGGCGAACTTTTCGATCAGGGTGTGGATCTGCTCCTCAATCGGCGAGACTACTAGGCAGCCGTAGTGCATCTGCCCCCGTGACGCGGGCCTAGTTGCTCTAACATGCGCTCTGTGCGACATCATCACTGACGATGGGAACGTGCTGGTGCAAACCTTTGCCACCATGCCTCTTCTCGTCATCTCTATTCAGCCTATTAAATTATTAGTTCCTAAGGCATCATTCGGCTACCGATGTACACATAGGAGACAAAAGTGTTAAGATGGGAATGCTTATTTTTAGAATAGATAGGAATGCTTAGGACTACACTAGATGGAGAGAAAAACATGCTATATTTTTGAAGAAATACAACCTTAAGGGTCCATTTGCAAATATATAGGGTGGCCAGTATGCTTCATGGGCCCTATTACCAACATGGCACCAATCAACTTGGGTCAGAATAATTTAGGACCTCGTGTGAACTACTTAGGAAATATTTAGGACCTAGATATGTATTTTGAAAGAACTAGGACCTAAATAAAGGTACGGGAAAAGAATTAGGACCTAGATGTGCATTTTGAAAAACTAGGATCTAACTGAAGGTACATGAAAAAATCTCTCATCCATATTTTATGGACAATGAAGTTTTTGAGTTTTGACTATGGTTTTACTTTGTTGTACAACGTGGTCTCTTTTTTCTGGACTTGAGCGGGGATGTTTTTTTTTTAAGAAACGGGAACTTGTTTGGAACTCTACCAAAGTCGGCTGCTATTTCCAAAAAACAAATGTCGGCTGCTATTTCCCCACAAAAAAGGTCGGCTGCTATTTCGTGTGCCCTGAGCCGCCGAGCGGCATTGATCCAGATCCAACGGACGAGATCGCGTCTGTGTCTGCCGGTTTCGACCTCACTCCACCGCTCGTGCTGTCTGTACCGCCTCTTCCCTCTCTCCCCAAATCTCAATCTCAAACCTCCTTCCGGCGGCCCCCAACCCAAAACCCTAGCCCGCTCCCCCCACCCGCCGATCTCGGACGCCGCCATGGACGACAGCCTCTACGACGAGTTCGGCAACTACATCGGCCCGGAGCTCGCCGACTCCGACGCCGATGACTCCGACGCCGCCGCCGCCTCCCCGTCCCCCTCGCAGTCCCGCTCCCCCTCCCCGGCGCCGCGCTCCCCGTCCGGATCCCCCAACTCCCGCCGCCTCATGGACGTCGACGACGACGACTACGCCGACGCCGCCGCCCAGGGCGCCATCGTCCTCGCCGAGGACAAGAAGTACTACCCCACGGCCGAGGAGGTCTACGGCCCGGGCGTCGAGGCGCTGGTCATGGACGAGGACGAGCAGGCGCTCGAGAAGCCCATCGTGGCGCCGCCGCGCGACGTCAAGTTCGAGGTCGGCACCCGCGCGGGCGCCACCTCCACCTACGCCTCCACCGACTTCGTGCTCGGCCTCGCCTCCAACCCGCTGCTGGTCCGCAACGTGGCGCTCGTGGGCCACCTGCAGCACGGGAAGACGGTGTTCATGGACATGCTCGTGGAGCAGACCCACGACGTGGACACCTTCGACTCCGAGGGCGAGCGCCACGTGCGGTTCACGGACACCCGGGTCGACGAGCAGGAGCGCAGGGTCTCCATCAAGGCCGTGCCCATGTCGCTCGTGCTCGAGGGGGGCAACGGCAAGTCCTACCTCTGCAATATCATGGACACGCCTGGGCATGTCAACTTCTCCGATGAGATGACGGCCGCGCTCCGGCTGGCGGATGGGGCTGTGCTTGTTGTCGACGCTGCTGAGGGCGTCATGGTAACTCACTTAACCTATTGTTTTATACTACATCTCTGCTTGTTTGATGGATTAAACTCTCGAAGTAGGAGTATTAAACTTGAATTAGTGTTTCTGTGACTTCTGTTTATGTTGCATAAGGTTATGGCAATTGCATTTGTCTGAATGTGGGATATGGCCTGCTCAACATAGAGCACTTAGACATAGATTTTATGGGGGATACATCTTTATACAAGTTCAATGCATTTTTTTCACAAACAAGTTATTTCCCCACTTCAGTAACCAGTATATTATATTACTCCAAGCATCAGAAGTATATGATGAGTGACATAACTGAAAGTGCGAATGTAGATAGTACTACATTTTATCCACCATCTAACAGTTTTAAAGGCAATAATTATTGTGTTGCTTCAACTTGATTTTTGTAAACTGGAACTTGGAAGTGGTTTGTGGGTGCTGCATTTGGGACACTAACAGCTGCACCCGCTGTTGACAAGCATGCTCAACTATATGCACTCAGTTTGGGCAGAAAACAAGAGTGCTAATATTCTGAGAAAAAGCTAAAGGTCTCTTTTGTGTCACTGTTCTATTTGTATTTTCTCTTTGCTTTGGTAGAAGATATAAGTGCAAAGAAAGCTTCTAAGGCATTTATAATTCAAAGTAGAGTTAATACTCCAAGGTAGCATATCAAATATATACTTTTCTTGAAACTGTCAGCATCTTTTTATCATTGCCTCTGGTGTGTCCATCTTAATACATGGAACACACATTACTATAAATTCTAACAAAGTAGTAACGGGCTTGACAAGCAAAACATTGTCATGCAGTCAGTGTCACCCTCACTTTCTGTTATATGCTTGTTCTTCTTGTGTTAGCTTAAAACCAGGTAGGCAGTGAGCTTATATATATGATCTTATATGCTTAAGCCTGCACATCTATGACCTTCCATACTGCTTTCGCTCAAATAGAAAACCGCAAACCTGCAAGATGCAACTAGAGGTATATAAGTTGGTTGTGTAGAGCGTTTTTTTCCAAGAATAGTAGCTTGGCTGCATGCATACAAGCATTTCCAGAATTGAAGTGCTGAAGTTATGTTTCTATTTTTTACTTGGAAGCATCAAGATTTTGTTATTTACTTACCTGCATTGATGAGCAGGTAAACACCGAGAGGGCGATTCGTCATGCAATCCAAGAAAGACTTCCCATCGTTGTTGTGATCAACAAGGTACAATTGCACTTTTCATCTTTTTGATTCAGTTGCAAGCTGAAGCTGACGTTTGCTCCCATTGTGTTATTACAGGTTGATAGACTGATAACAGAGCTAAAGCTGCCTCCAAATGATGCATATTTCAAGTTACGGCATACACTGGACACAATTAACGATCTAATCTCATCCTGTTCTACCACAGTAGGTGGTACACAACTGGTAGATCCTGCTGCTGGAAATGTTTGTTTTGCGAGCGGTTCTGCTGGCTGGTCTTTTACCTTGCAATCTTTTGCTCATCTTTATTTGAAGATTCATGGGATACTATTTGACCATGAGAAATTTGCATCTCGTCTATGGGGAGATTTGTATTATGACCATACCTCTAGAACCTTCAAAAAGAAGCCGCCAGCAGTAGGAGCTAACAGATCATTTATTGAGTTTATCCTTGAGCCTCTGTACAAAATCTATAGTCAGGTTGTTGGAGAGCAAAAGAGAGGTGTTGAATCAACTCTTGCTGATTTGGGTGTGACACTGAGCAATGCAGCTTATAAACTCAATGTTATGCCTTTGCTGAGACTTGCTTGCCGTTCAATATTTGGCACTGCTACTGGCTTTACGGACATGTTAGTTAAAAACATCCCTAACGTGAAAGATGCTGCAGCAAGGAAGATAGAACACATATACACTGGTCTACAAGATTCATCCATTGTGGATGCGATGAAGAAATGTGATTCTCAAGGTCCCCTTATGGTCAACGTTACAAAACTGTATCCTAAGTCTGACTGTAGTGTCTTTGATGCCTTTGGACGAGTTTATAGTGGCACAATACAGACTGGTCAGACTGTCCGGGTCCTTGGAGAAGGCTATTCTCCTGATGATGAAGAGGATATGACTGTCAAAGAGGTCACCAAGCTATGGGTCTATCAGGCACGGTATCGTGTTCCAATAAGTAAAGCTCCTGCTGGTTCTTGGGTTCTTATTGAAGGTGTGGATGCATCAATCATGAAAACTGCAACCATATGTCCTATGAACATGGATGACGATGTGTACATATTTAGACCCCTACGTTTCAATACCTTACCTGTTGTAAAAATAGCAGCTGAGCCCCTTAACCCAAGTGAGCTACCTAAAATGGTTGAAGGTCTTCGTAAAATCAGCAAGAGCTATCCCCTTGCGATTACTAAGGTAGAAGAGTCAGGAGAACACACTATTCTTGGGACTGGTGAGCTATATCTTGATTGTATAATGAAGGACCTCAGAGAGCTTTACTCTGAGGTAGAAGTGAAGGTATGAACAATATGTGCATAGTCTATTTTTCCTTATGCTGATTTTTACTCAACTCTGTTACCTTGTTTGTACACAGGTTGCAGATCCAGTTGTGACATTTTGTGAAACAGTTGTTGATACTTCCTCTATGAAATGTTTTGCTGAAACACCCAACAAGAGGAACAAAATTACCATGGTAAGATATTGTTTTGAGCTTTCTTGTGCCCTTCTTTCTTAATGATGATAAGCATACACAGTTAACTAATTGTGCCTTTTTGTGCCTGACACAACCTGCAGTTAGCTGAACCATTAGAGAAGGGCTTGGCAGAAGATATTGAGAATGGTCTTGTTAGCCTTGACTCAAGGCAGAGAGAAGTCACTGACTTCTTTCGCCAACGCTACCAGTGGGATGTGCTTGCAGCAAGGTCAATATGGGCTTTTGGACCTGACAAGCAGGTAAGATGACAAACTTGATCTTATTGGTTGGGTTTTTCCATCTGTTCTAGAGTTGTATGAATCCTCCCAGCCTATTGATTACGTGTTAACAATTGATGTTGAGTTGGTCACGTCCCACAAACTTTCCACCAGATTATCAGATATACCTTTTTATCCGTTTCATATTTCCATTATTATGTGGACTGAGCATATCTTGCTTGATATACAGGGTCCTAACATTCTACTGGATGACTCTCTTTCGGTTGAGGTGGATAAGAACTTGCTCAATGCAGTCAAAGATTCAATTGTTCAGGGGTAGGGCACTCCGTTGTTCTGTTAATTCATAATTCATTTGGATCTTTGTCAGTGCCTTCATTAATCATATCATTTATTGCCCTAACCACAGGTTTCAGTGGGGTGCTAGAGAAGGTCCCTTGTGTGATGAACCAATTAGGAATGTGAAGTTCAAGATCTTAAATGCAAACATCGCCCCAGAACCATTGCACCGTGGTGGGGGTCAAATAATCCCAACTGCCCGCAGGGTGGTGTACTCAGCATTTCTGATGGCCAATCCTCGTCTTATGGAGCCTGTTTATTACATTGAGGTAAGTCATGGGCTCATGATTATTGAAATTAGACCTATCATCGCTATCTAGAACATTTGTACAGATTTATATTTCCTTTGTCTTTTGTGGGTTAAAATAAATTCTTGTTTGATGATCTGATCTGACATATGTGGCAGATCCAAACTCCAATTGACTGTGTCTCTGCTATATATACGGTCCTGTCGCGGCGACGTGGTCATGTGACAGCCGATGTACCCAAGCCAGGCACGCCTGTATATGTCGTGAAGGTAACAAACATGTTTCTTCTTTTTCTGAATTCAGCCCTATTTTGTACCTTATGTAAGACCTGTATGATTCTTGCTGATGGTATTAATTTTTACATCTGTCAGGCATTTTTACCGGTCATAGAGTCTTTTGGATTTGAGACAGATCTCAGATACCATACACAGGGACAAGCCTTTTGTGTGTCGGTGTTTGATCACTGGGCTATTGTTCCCGGCGATCCTCTTGACAAGAGCATTGTCCTCCGGCCTCTGGAACCGGCTCCTATACAGCACCTTGCCCGTGAGTTCATGGTAAAGACCAGGCGAAGGAAGGTAAGGCATACATCTAGAAACTGAAGAAACATACAATAATAGCCTCTCTTAAACTGATCATAGAAATAACCTTGTGTACACCCATTTTCCAGGGCATGAGTGAGGATGTTAGCATCAACAAGTTCTTTGACGAGGCCATGATGAATGAGCTGGCGCAACAGGCTGCAGATCTTCACTTGCAGATGATGTAGTTCGAAGAACGGAAGCCCTGGCTGCCTCCTCTGTTAGGATACCATCATGGCATAATCTTCAGATGATGCAGTTGTCCATTTTCCTTTCGCACTGGAAACAGATCAAGTTCTTTTTGGGGCTACCATGACGTGATCTTCCAAGAGATGCAAAATGCCCACACTTGTTGCACTTGGATCTGCCGTGTTCTGATCTTTCTGTATTAGTGTAACAGATCATCACACCGAGTACCGAATGTCGTCATGTATGTACTATTGCTCTAACATCTACGCCATCTAACCAATTGGTGTAAAACCATCAAGAGGTGAGACTAGTTTTGACATTCGATAGGCGATGGCATCTCCAGCAATGATGATGGCATTGCTGGTTTGATCCTCTCTTTGTTTCATTCCTACAACCAATGTAGCATTGAGCACATTATTCAGCTTCTGGAGGTTCGTTATGTTTCTTGCCTTGTCTATTTGATCTGTGATTTTATCCGGAGGGATTAGTGCATGTAACATGCCTTTTTTGTTGTAAACTCTTGTGAGCTGTTGTGTCACTGACTCACTGTGGTCCCGTTGGTTCTCAGTTGCATTTTGCAACACATAATCTAGGTATGTGTGCACGAACTATTGTTGGTATGGTCCCCTGTGTCATTTACCCTTTGTTGCCCAAATTTAGAAGTGTATTGTATTGTTAGTCAGATCTGTATGGGGGTTATACTTTGCTCATAGTTGTGGCAAAGTTAGCCAACTGAAATATGTCTCGTCCTCGCTATCTGTGACCGGGGTTCGACGGGTCCTGCCTCTTCTGGTTGCCACTGATGGCGAGAGGGGGGTAGTGATCTCGGTTATGGTGGCTATAGTGGCGTTGTGTATGGTGGCTATAGTGGTGTTGTGTGGGATAAGAATAAGGTATGTCGGCTATAGTGACGTTGTGTGGGATAAAAATAAGATATGTCTGCTTGCAACTTCCATCAAGTGGTGGATCTCGTCTAGTCTAGTATGTTACAAGTAATGTCCGATAATGGAGCAGCAACAACGGCTCGTCGACGGCTCACTTCAGCGGCAGTAGTGGTCGTTAGATGGTCTAAGGACTTTAATATAATTTTTATTATGTTTTGGTTCTTAAAAACTCGTGGAATAAATTTATATCTTTTTTTTCAAAAAAAAAACATGGTCGTCTCAAGTTTTCTTAACCCAATTATGTTCCACGTGCATACTAAAGCTTTTCCAAATGCAGAAGTGAAAACTGGACGAGTTCTTCCGTCACGGCAATTCGTCAATCAAAATAATTTTCCACCAAAACCCACATCTCCCGTCGTCTTCCACACCATTCCGAATTCGCAAAGGAAAAGTCTGGTGTTTCCTTGGAGGATCGCGATGTCTGCGTCCCCCGCCTCCCCCGTACGCCACGTGCCCTTCCGTTGATAGAAAAGATGTGGCCAACGATTTCCTAGGCCCCACCACGTTCTCGTTATCTTATCACTATCCTCTGGCATCTTCTTATCGCTTAGCACAAAAACTCCCCACAAGCTCGCACGCCTCGCGTTGAAACGCCAATCTCGCATCAGACCACCATGCTGATGAGCTCCCGCCCCATTTCAGCCACGCACTGCCAAAGATATCTCACGCCGCGTCGCCGCTGTTCCTCGCGCAACGTCGTTGTTGGGGTTCGATGCTAATAACAAAAAAATTATTATCTACGCAACCCCGAATTGCCCAAGATCTATTTATTAGTAATGCAGTAATGATTAGCTAGAGATTCACTGACATACCCTTCTATACCGAACGCAGAGATTACACTCTTGCACAAGCGTTGATGATGAAGCCGACCTCGAGATCGTGTAGAACGCAATGTTGCGATAACACTGACGCAACGACTTAGTTCCACAAGTGGCAGCACCTCGTAGTACTCGTATACATACGGTGAACGATGATGACCTCCGGATCTCTGATCTAGCCGAGATTGCGGAAGTAGATCGATTTGGATCAGATCCAGAATTCCCGCAACATGACGGCATGTAGCGGTGGAGTAGTCTTTGTTCCTACGCAGCCCTTCGGAGAGCCACACGTGAGGGAGAGACGTGGGAGAGAGGGGAGGCGCATGGAGGAGAGGAGAGCTCCTCAAAGGAACTTCCTCAATTGTATGCTCCTCCTCCTCCTCCAAGGGGTGTCCTTATATAGGGGGAAGGGGGGCACCCTTAGAGCATCTCCACTCGCCCCCTAAAGCCCCCCAAACACCATTTGGGGCACTGACATAGAAAATCCCGCCCAGCCGCGCCCCCAAATTTGCTTTGGCGTGGCCCGAATCTTCGTCCGACGCACTCGATGCCAACCCTCCCCTTGGGAGGGAGGGAATGGGGGCGCCAGCTAAACGCGTGACTCGCCGTGTGGCCCACTGTCAGCGAGAGAACCGCCCCTTCATCGTCTCCACTCGCCCGCAACTCGCCTAGTCTGAGGGCGACAGAGCGCGCCTCCTTCAATGAGGTCCAGTTGGGGACCTTGGAGTTCATCCTCGCCTGATCTAGGTAGAACGCAAAGATGACAAAGGCGGAGCGCGCACACCGTCTTGGCCTCTGCGTCAACCTGGAGGAGGACGACGAGGAGGAGGATGATGCCGGCCCAAGCCAGTGGCGTGGCGACGACGGCGACCAGGGTTGCAGCACCTGGGTAGCCAAGGACAAGCCGCCGTCCAACAACGACGACGATGCCGGCGGCGCTGGCAACGACGTCTTCTACCAGCGTCTCAACATGCATTAGTTTAGGTTTTTAATATGTTTTTAGTTAAATTTCGCCGTCATTTGTAAAATTCACCGACTTTCTATGAATTCCATCTAGTTTGGTCAAAAATTTGAATTTAAAATTTGGGATGGGGGGCACGGCTAGGAAACCGCCGGCCCCCATACATAAATTGGTGCCAACGCCCCCCCCCCAAACGGCCAAAAAAACTCTTGGGACTAAAGGGAGTGGAGATGCTCTTACCCCTCCACCAAGCAATCTGGGACTAAAGGGAGGGGAGGGCTGGTGCGCCTAGGCCAAGGCTAGGCCTGGCCGACCACCCTCTTGGGCTTCATTTGGCCCATCCCAAAACCCTAGGCGCCCTCCACCTTATCCAATAAGGGGAGGGCGGTTAGGGCTTATTGGGTTCCCCTCCGGAAGGGGCCCAATAAGGTAGGTGATACGTTCATAATGTATCTATAATTTTTGATGACTTTATGCTAATATTATGCTTTTGACACTTGTTTTTATATAAAGTTTATAATTTATTTGGACTAACCTACTAATAGTTGTAAAAGTGCACAATGTTCTTGTTTTACACTTTGATGTATAGGAATTACCAAGAATACAAGAGGAAACTTTGTTGGAGTCAAATCTGGACTTTCCAGAAATCTGTCCTTGAACTTTTTTCGAAGATGGTCACGTTATGGGTCAAAGGTGGCGTCAAACGGAAAACTCCCCAACTACAAAGTTGTTGGAAATTTTGCGGGAAATGTTCTAGACATAAAATTTAACTGCTTCCGAGTCCGGACGGCCGAGATAAGCCCGATTTACTGCAACCCTAGATGGGGTGACGGAAATCTAAGAAGCTATATAAAGGGAGGAAACCTAACTCGTGGGGGACTCCTCACCCCACGAATTGCAGCCGCCAAAAGCCACGTTTTTGCCTCCCCCATGAATCCCATCTCCATGGGGGAGGGCTCCCAAGAAGCCATGAAGGAAGGGGGGGGGGGCTCCCCCATAATGCCGGCGATAGGGAAGGAGCTCCCCGCGCCGCCGCCCTGCGCCTCTCGCTGCCCCCTTCATCGTCTTCAGCGCCATCTCCATCACCAAATCCTCCTTGTATACAGTGGTTCATCCTCCCACACACCTCTGTACCATCCTATGTAAACATGGTGTTCGATGCTATAAGTTATAATTCTATGATCTATGTCATGTTTGTGTAGTTTATTTGTCTTTTGATTGCTTAGTTGAATGTCTTTGGTTCATTAGAGTTGTATGTTGATATGGTACAATCCTTTGGTGTCCATTATTGATGAGGGTTGACTCAGCAAATGTCCTAGATGAAGGACTTAGGATCGGGGGAAGAGGGCGTCAGATGAATTCGAAGGTAAAGGTCAGTCAAACAAGGCGTGATTATGCGTGTATCGAGAATAAACGTGGTACTTAATTGTCTCAATCTCAATCTGTCCCTGGCCGGCCTCTCCTGGCCCCTATATATAGGTGGCCAGGTCTCAAGGAACTGGTCGGTTTAATACAAATTAAAATGTCCATATACGATATCATCTCGTATTTTGACTATGTCTATGCTTGGGCCTAACTTAACGGGCATCAGTGGTATGTAACTAACGGGCTCTATTAGCTATACCCTTGTCAATTATATTTTTGCGTGCATGAATTAAACATCATAGGGTTTGTAGTATGTGTAAGAGGAAGGGGGAAGTTCTGCCGGTGACAAGGGTATAATTAATAGAGCCCGTTAGTTGAGTACCCCTAAGGCCCGTATAGCTAGGCCCAATTGTAATGACAGTCGAATACGAGTTCTTACCGTATGTCGATATTGTAATCTGTATCGGACCCTACCCGATCCTCGAGACCTGGCCACCTATATATAGGGGCCAGGAGGGGACGGTGTAGGGCAGATTGAAAGCAAGCCAGGTTGAACACCCAAGTTTGCTTTCGACATATATCTATTTCGACTAACTTTACCTTCGAGTTCATCTGACGCCCTATCTCTCCGATCCTAAGTCCTTCATCTAGGATATTTGTCGAGTTAACCCCTCGTCAATTGGCGCCGACCGTGGGGATCTTGGGCGTTGGAATCATGAATTCGACGGCTTTTTCGCTTTTAGCCAACATCAGTTCAGAACTCGACGGAAGTCAAGAGATGGAGTTAACAATTGGAAGTTTGAGCATCCTCATCGGGCCGTCGGGTTCATCTCGCCTCTCGGATTCGACGAAACCAGGTCCGTCGGCGAGCAAGCTCGAAACAGAGGAAACGTTGGAATCATCAGAAGGCTCTTCAAGCGAGGTAAACTCGCCAGTCAGTTTAGAAAAAGCACCAATCACAGAAGGCGACAAAATTCAGGAAAATTTCGACTCAGAAGAAAGAGCGTGTCAAACGCACAACAACGCAAAGGACTTCGCCGCGGGAAGCAGCGGCGTCTCCAAAATACATCAGTTATGCGTCATTATCACTGAAGCAGAAGAAGAAAATAACAGCGAAGGAAGTAAAAAGGTCGACAAGCAAGTCGACAAAATAAAAGAACACAACAAAAAGGAAAAGGAGAAAGTACACGTCTCGGCTGGCGAATGGAGAATGATCAAATCAGCTATCAATCATGGTACAGAAGTACCCGAAGGATCGAGAAGAGAAGTTCTAATGGGATATCAGTATGCATTATACCAACACAGGAAGAAACTAAGGGAGGAAAGAGACATGGTTTTTCAAGACAATAACAGTATATCAAGGGAAGAACACTGGGAAGACTATAGTGAAGATTCAGAGTACAGCAGAGAAAGGCGCGGAGACCCAAAACACAACAGGGGAGCGACAGCACGCAGCAGGGAAGAAAGGTACCCAAGGAACCCTACCCCACAGCCAGAAGAGGAGGAAGATGACTTTGTACAAGAAACGCCAGAAGCAGCGTTAGTAGCAGCACAGGCGTATTTACTAACTACAAGGCCAGAACCCGGGGATCCGCGAGAAGATATGCACCAAGCCGCGATACGAAGCCTCAGAATAGTGGAAAGCAAGATCAGGGAAAAAGGCCCAGAGACGAAGTCGACAAGCTACAAGAAAAATCAAAAGGCGAAGTTCAGATACAACTTCACAGATAACGAGTATAGCGAGTCATCAGAAGAGGAAAGGTGACATAAGAGGAAGGAGGACGCAAGAAATATAATAGCGCAAGCTCGAGTAAACAAATCACGCCACGCCTGGAGGGAAGAGAATTATGAAGACGACGATAAAGAGATGGGCGCGTTATGCTTTACCCGCAGGGTTCGCAAAACGCGGGTACCCAAAGGATTCAAATTACCACATGACCAGCATAAGTGCGACGGGTCGCAAGAACCTACCCTATGGTTATCAGACTATTTGCAGGCAGTACAGATATTAGGGGGAACAAAAGCAACTGCAATGCAAAGTTTGCAGCTACACCTCACCGGCGCAGCACGGTCCTGGTTGAATACCCTACCGAACGAATCCATTGGAAGTTGGGGAGAACTCGAAAGTCAATTCGCAAGAAATTTTCGCTCAACATACAAGCGCCCAGCATCACTAGAGGAAGTCAAGGCGTGTGTGCAAAGGAAAGGCGAAACTCTACGTTCTTACATACAACGCTGGAGTGTAATCAAAAACTCAGCAGAGGACGTCTCCGACGAGCGAGCAATAGACGCCTTCACGGCCGGACTTCGTCGCTCAGATCTCGTGGAAGAAATCAGAAGAGCAAGACATACGACAGTAGCTGAGCTAATGGAACAAGCCAACAAATTCGCTGATGGAGAGGACGCATATAATAACAAAAGAGGACGTTCACCAGAAGTCGACATAATAAGTAGACAGAGGAGACGACACCGCAGCCGGGATAACCAAGGAAGGCGAAATCAGGTAGCCGCGGGCTACGTAGCAGAAGAAGAGGAAGGATCAAAGTTGTCAGAATCGTGATTCTGAATCGGATCGGAAATGCTCCGGCAGAATCGTATCGTAGAATCGAGTCGTAGAATCTAAGATTCTACCCGATTCTACCAACTCTAGATTTTTTATATTTCCGTTAGTTGAAAAGGGGTTATGAGTGTTTATTCCATATGAGAATGAAAAAAGTAATATATCGCAACTTAAAAGGAATAAGTGCACAACGTCAAATAGAATTTAGCATACATGATTGGTCTCAAACGTACAGGTTCATAAGGATATTGGCACAAATGTGCACATTCAGCCTGATCAAATATTATTAAATTTTTATTCTTCATTGATTGTGGATGGTATAACACTAGTACTGCCTCTTAGATATAGAAGGACTTAATTGATGTCGTCATCGCCATCTTCACGATTGTAGTTGTCGAAGTCATAGCCATCAAGATCTTGGTCCAATCCAAGATCATCTCCACCTGTGAACAAGCAAAAAATAATGGTGATTTGTAATAATACAATGAAGGAACTAATATGGTAATATTTGAGTGAATTAACTCCACGTACATGCTTCAGTTAAATTGTTGACCATATTCTCAACTTCCTGTTCAGGATCAGTCTCTTGTTCTTTCTCTGATTCCCTATGGGCAATTTTGTCTAGAGCACGCAACCAATTCTTCTCTTGAGGAAGAACAGGGTTCTCCTTCTCAGTTATCCATTCATCATCAGAAGATACATCTTCTGCATCATAGGTCACCTTTGCACGTCTAATTCTTCTAGCTTGCCTATCTAGCAACTTCAGGTTATACATGACAAAGACTAGATCATTCATCTTCTCTTGGTGCAATCGATTTCTTTTTTTCGAGTGTACCTACATAAGTTTCATAATAACATCATTAGTGTGTTTCACATTAATATGCTATATAATATTTCAAATAAAAAATAAAAAATTAAGTTCTTACTTGCTTGAAGGCACTAAAATTTCTCTCACAACCTGAAGAGCTATAGGTTAAGCTCAAAATTTTAATAGCGAATTTTTGCAGCTCAGGGACTTCGTCTCCATATGAATCCCACCAATCCGCTGGTACAAAAAAATAAAAGTATGTTACTTACATGAAACAATAACACGACTATAAAGTTAACATGAACTTGTGCAAAGTAACTAACCAGGAGCCTTCTGTGTTCTAGTCATGACTGCTGATTCCATTCCAAACATTCCTAATCCATTTTTAAATGCATCAAGTTGTAGGTCTATCTTCACTCTTTCATCTAAATCAGGAACCATTTTCTCAAGACATGTGTAAAGTCCACGTTTTACTCCTGCAGCCTTAAAATTGGCACTATAATGACAATGTGGATTTAGGTAGTACGCAGCAGCATGCAAAGGCCTATGGAGCTGTGTTTCCCATCTTGCATCAATAATCTCGAATATTTGCTTATACCTGTACAGAGAAAATGCAGAATAGTAAAAATCCAGTATATATGTTATACTAGAATCTGTAGCATCGAGCATGAATTAGTGATGTACCTCTTCTTCACATTGCCAAAATTTTGCTTTATCTTTTCTTTTGCACGACTCATCTCATCGTAAATGAAAGGCATTGCGGGCTTCTCATCTGAGTCAACTAGCCGAAGAACTCTTATAAGTGGCAATGCAGCCTTCAGACATAGAGCAACATTAGGCCAAAACCCACGGCTATCCAATACAATTTGCTGAACTTCCTTGCCTTCTTTTGTAGCAGCAAATTTGCTACCCCTCCACTTGTTAGAGCTAAACATGTTTACTAACGCACCTTTCAGTTCATGTAGACAACCCAATGTCAAATAGGCAGTAGCAAATCTTGTGATCGCTGGCCTAATTAACTCTCTTCCTTTAGTGAACTCTCTCAGCCAACTAAGTGGCACTGTTCTCGAATAAATATATGTGCAGATTTTTCGGCCCTTTGTGATTGTTGTGGTGTGCATCTTAATACTTTTCTCAAAAATTTCAAAAATTAGATCAATGCAATGTGCAGCACATGGTGTCCAGAATAACTTTTTTCTCTTCTCCATCAATAGATCACCAGCTGCCTTGTAGTTAGCCGCATTATCAGTCACAACTTGCACAACATTATCCTCTCCTACTATCTCAACAACATCATCTAGCATTGCAAAAACTTTGTCGGCTGTTTTGGAAATATCAGAAGTATCAACAGAGGCCAAAAAGACAGTACCCTTTGGGCTGTTCACCAAAAAATTGCATATGGATCTTCTCTTTCTATCGGTCCAGCCATCAGACATAATTGTACAACCTGTCTTTTTCCACTCTTCTTTAAATTCAGCAACCAGATTCATTGTTCTTTGAACTTCTAGCTTGAGATATTTTACTCTTATTTCATGGTAAGATGGAGGCTTTAGATTTTTACCATATTTTCCTATCATCTGCACCATATTTACAAATTCTGGATTCTTGACGGCATTGAATGCAATAGCGGAGGTATAGAAAAAACGACATATCTGAATGCAAACTTCCTCTCTCTCCTGTTTTTTGTAGAACTGATTCACAGTTGTCTGGGATTTACCCTTGTTAGCTGAATGATCTCCATCTTGACCTTGGTCATTCTCTGCTCGAGTATTTTGTTCTTGAGAACCGCTTGCTATCCTCTCTAATTTCCTCTTCTTTGCATCAGTCTCTTCTTCTTGACAATTTAAAAGCTTCAAGAACATTACTCGGACATCATCAGGTACTTTCGTACATGGCTCTACATTAAAGTGAGTCCCTGCCAAATGATGCTTCAACCTATATATCCCTCCTCCTCTAGTGACAGAGCAATATCTGCATTTGACGGTTTTCTTTTCACGGTCAACTTCCTCTCCATGACCCCATCCGATGTCAGATCGATTTCCAGGAGCATTTTTCCTTTTCGTTCTACTGCCAGTCGACATATTGCCCTAAAACAAATAATCATGAAAAAATTACGTAATACTAATTAGAAATAAGGACCATGTATAAGCTAGCTAGCTAATTACTATCTACTATTTTAAGCCAACTACAAATCGATTTGTTGTTGCACGCATGCATGCAACCCTTCACGCCACCCCAGATCTGATTTAAATAAAATAAACAATGGAAACAAGCTGACCTCGATTACGTGTGTAGTGGAGCACTTTGTGACCTCCTCGGCAGCCCCTTTTCTTCTCCACGTTCTTATCACCTTGGCATGGATCTCATAATTTCTGTCAGATGTAGATGAGAAGATCGAGGGAGAGAGAGACAGGCACAGCTGCCACAAACTAGATCGGTATGCGCCAGGATGACAGACTTAATAGGGTTAGCACATGGCCTGTTGGCCGTCCATCTTAAAAAATAGGACTGGATCAGAGCTTGAGTAAGAGTCGTTTACATTTACGACTCACCATGCGATTTTAGACGATCCAACGACTCAGAGCGCGATCCTACATCGACTCCAGCAAAAACGACCCAGCTTACGTTTTGAATCGTTTCCAACAAGTAAGATCGTAAAGTCGGCCGATCCTAAGATTTGAGTCGCGATTCTGACAACATTGGGAAGGATATGAAAATAGGAGGTTTCAGGCAAAAGGAGTAGAAAAATCGAGATACTCCGGTCCTTCGGCCGAGGATATGCTATACGGACCTTGCCGAATCCACTACGCATATCTTGACGGGAAAAGAGTCTCAAATCACCAGATGAAGGATTGTAGAACATTTCTAAGGCTGCAAAGCGCCATGGGCTCAAGCAAAGGAGGGTGGCTAGGAGGAAAACACAGAAGTCAAGAATATCAAATGCAAAGGCCAGTAAGGCACCTAGAGTCAAAAGTTTACATATCAGCTATGATTCAACCGGTGCCCAAGTCAAAGAAAGAGCGAAAGAGCATATCCAGGCAAGTAAACCTAGCAATATCGTCACCACCAGCTAACACAGAGTAACTACGGTGGTCAGATCAACCAGTTAAGTTCAGTAGAACAGACCACCCGAGGAAAGTTCCCAGGTCAGGCCACTCGCCTATGGTTTTAAAGGCGCAAATAGGAGGGTACGACATCGGGAGAGTGTTCATGGATGCAGGGAGTGGCATAAACTTAATATATGCTAGAACCCTAAAGGCAATGTGCATCTCGCTGTCGAGTCTGAAGCCAACAGATTGCTCCTTCCATGGAATAGTACCAGGAGCCGCAAACTATCCTTTGGGAAGAATAGAACTCGATGTCTGATTTGGCAGTAGCAGCAACTACCGCAGAGAGAAGCTGGAATTCAAAATTATGGACTGGCCGTCACAATACCACGCAATCCTGGGGCACCCAGCATTTGCAAAATTCATGGCAGTACCTCATTACGCGTATCTTACGTTAAAAATCCCAGGACCAAAGGAACAATTACGGTGCAGGGGAGCTTTGAAGTAGCCAACACATGTGACAGAGAATTCAATAGGATGGCGCAAACCTTTGGCATGGCAGCAGAATATGAGAGGCTAAAAGGAGAAACGGATCATAATGTTCTACCCGACGTTGGACGATCCCTGCCAGATCAGGCTTTCGATACAGCTCAGGACTCGAAGAAGATCCAGGTCCACCCTACAGACCCAAACAAGACAACATCAATTGCGGTGAACTTGGATCCCGCATAGGAAAGCGCGCTCGTCGAGTTCCTCCGTGAGCGCTGGGAAATCTTCGCCTGGTGTCCATCAGACATGCCAGGGGTTCCCAGGGAACTCGTCGAGCACGCATTAAATGTAGATCCCAAGGCAAAGCCAGTCAAGCAACCGTTGCGATGATTTGATGAACCTAAAAGGAAGGCGATAGCATCAGAATTGCACAGGCTAGAAAATGCCGGATTTATCAGAGAAATCAAAACTTCGAGTTGGGTGTCGAACCCAGTCATCGTACCCAAGAAGAACACAGACGTACAAAGAGTATGTGTCAACTACACATCTCTCAATAAGCATTGTCCAAAGGATCCCTTCCCTCTACCCTGCATCGATCAGATAATCGATTCAACAGCGGGATGCGCGGGGCTTTCCTTTTTGGACGCATATTCTGGTTACAATCAGATCAAATTGAAGAAAGAAGACGAAGAAAAAACGGCCTTCATCACACCGTACGGAGTGTTTTGCTACCAAGTTATGCCGTTCAGCCTAAAAAATGCAGGAGCAACTTATCAACGGATGATGCAAAATTGCCTCGGAAGCCAAATAGGACGCAACATCCAAGTCTACATTGATGATGTAGTCATCACCACAAGAGAGGAGAAATCTTTAATCAGCGACTTGGCAGAAACCTTTGACAACCTGAGCAGGTACAAACTTAAGCTTAACCCGACAAAATGTTCCTTCGGCGTATCAGCAGGGCAACTTTGGGGGTTTCTGGTATCGGCACGAGGAATAGAGGCGAACCCAGAGAAGATTCAAGCAATTTTAACAATGGGGAAACCCACGAAGCTACACGACGTACAAAAACTCGCAGGACGCGTTGCGGCATTAAGTCGCTTCGTTGCTCGATTGGGAGAAAAGGCGCTTCCTTTCTATGCACTTATGAAGAAGTCAGATGATAAATTTAAATGGATAGAAGAAGCAGATGCAGCTTTTGCACAGTTGAAAAAAGTGCTTTCCACGCCGCCAGTGCTGGTCGCACCAAAAGAAAAAGAACCACTATTACTCTACATCGCTGCAACCCACCAGGTGGTAAGCATAGTATTAGTATTCGAAAGAAGTGAAGAAGGAAAAGCCCACGGCATCCAGAGGCCGGTATATTTCATCAGTGAAGTATTATCTCCGACAAAACAGAGGTACCCGCATTATCAGAAACTCGCGTATAGTGTTTTTACAACTGCACAAAAACTGCGACAGTACTTTGCGGTGCACCCAATTATAGTGGTCAATGAAGCGCCACTGTCGAATATATTAAACAATCCTTCAGCAACAGGACGTGTCTCTTTGTGGGGAATCGAGCTATCTCCCATGGACATCATGTACGAAAAAAGGAAGGCGATTAAGTCGCAAGTCTTGCCAGATTTTACGGCAGAGTGGCTGGAGCTGAAAGCACGGGACCACCAGACTTATCCAGTGTTTGGACAATGTACTTCGACGGTTCTAAAAGACTCCAAGGCGCAGGCGCAGGAGTGGTCTTGATATCGCCCCACGGCGACAAATTGAAGTATGTCTTAAGGATGAGCTTTCCACAGGCTTCTAATAACGAAGCAGAATACGAGGCTTTGTTGCACGGAATGAAGATGGCTAAAGCATGTGGAGCAACTCGCCTAAAAATATTTGGAGATTCTAACCTCGTTGTCCAGCAAGTTATGAACAGATGTGACACAATCAATGACAACATGATGGCCTACAAGAATTTATATCATTATCTCGAAGGAACATTCGATGGATGCGAAGTCTCGCACATAAGCAGGAATAGTAATGAAGAAGCCGACAATTTAGCAAATATCGGGTCACAATGCTTACCCGTGCCATCCAGAGTATTTTGGGAAGAAATAGTAGAAAGATTAATAAAAAGTGGAAAAAGCTCGACTACTGCAGCAGACTCGGGGGCTACGTCAGAGCCAGAGGAGGTCATGATGATAGAAGAAACCTGGATGCAGCCATATCTTGCATACATGATAAATAAACAATTACCAGAAGATGCAGTGGAAGCCAAGAGGATAACTCGACGATCAAAAGCGTTTGTCGTGTTGCAGGGGAAATTATACAAGAAGAGTATTACCGGCGTTTTGCAACGTTGTGTAACGCCCCAGGAAGGACAAACAATACTAAAAGACATACACGACGGAGTGTGCGGCCATCATGCTAGCAGCAGAGCAATAGCAGCAAAGGCTTTCCGAGCAGGATTTTATTGGCTAACAGCCATCGAAGACACGAAAGATATAGTTCGAAAGTGTGAAGCATGTCAAAGATTTGCATCTAGACCACATGCACCAGCAGCAGAACTACAAACAATACCATTGTCCTGGCCCTTTGCGCAATGGGGCCTCGATATGGTGGGAAAGTTGCACAAATCCTGGCCAGGAGGACATGTTTACATGCTAGTGGCAGTCGATAAATTTACCAAGTGGGTGGAAGCGGCCCCGGTAACAACTCAAGATTCGACAGCAGCAATCAGCTTCATCAAGTCGATAGAATTCCGTTTTGGTGTACCATATAGCATCATCACAGACAACGGGACAAACTTCACTTCAAAGGAATTCAAGAATTATTGCGAAGGACTAGGGATCAAGCTCAAATTCGCATCTGTGGCACACCCGAAAACAAATGGGCAAGTCGAAAAAGCCAATGGCCTAATATGTAGTGGGATAAAAAAGAGGCTCTTAGCACCTCTCGAGAAAGCCAAGAGCGCTTGGGTAGAAGAATTGCCCTCCGTTCTTTGGAGCCTAAGAACTACGCCTAACGCAGCAACTCAAGAAACTCCTTTCTTCCTGGTCCATGGCGCAGAAGCCGTGCTTCCAGTCGAAGTTACACACGAGGCCCCAAGAGTGACGACATACGACGAGACAACATCAACAGAAGCATTACAAAATGATGTCGATGCACTAGATGAAGCAAGAGATAAGGCCTTAGAAAGAGCGACGCAGTATCAACAAAGTCTACGAAACTACCACAACAGTCGAGTTCGTCCGCGATCCTTTGTGGTGGGAGACCTAGTTTTGCGACTCAGGCAAGATAGCCACGACAAATTGGAGTCCCCTTGGGTAGGACCTTACATCGTCACAGAAGTAATACCAGGAGGAGCATATCGACTACAAGACAAGAAGACAGGGAAAGACGAGAGCAACCCATGGAATGCAGAGCAGCTACGGCGTTTTTACGCGTAGAGTAAATCTAGTGGTATCAGTAAACTCGAGTTAACCTTCTGAACCCAGAACATGAGGCCACAGGTCGGGCTCTTTGGGTTGAACTCGACAAAATTGTACACATATTTTTACTTCTCCGCTCGGGGGCTTTAACCCTCAGGTCGTACGAAAGGAATTTTTATCGCGACTTGGAGATCTTTTTTCACTATAAGGTTGTGCAGACAACCCGATAAATATTCAATCAACTTGGTTCACAAAAAGAACCCGATATTCTTCATATTAATTGGTTCGCAAAGAACCCGATATATGGAAAGCATACCTCAGAACAATGACTTGTTTTCATGGTACTAGTAGAAACATCAAAACAGAGTACAAATATTCATTCCAGATATCATGGCAGCAAAGACATTATCAAACGAAATTACATAAAAAACAGATCTTAATGGAAGTGGACTTCAGCTTCATACTTCTTCTAGCACTGGGTGCCGTCATAGATCTTCACGTCGAACTTCGACGTGCCGATGTGGAAGTCGAAGGCCATGAAGAAGCCTTGGTGGATGTCGTGATCTTCTGCAAACTGCGACCAACCACCCTTCAAGTACTGCTCGCCGTCGCCATCATACCAAACCTCCACCTCGTATGGAGTCCCACTGCCAGATTGTTCATGGAGAACCGCTTCTCGCAGTTCTCGCCCATCCATGAACTTGGTGAAATTCAGTGGCAGGCGCTGAATCTCACGGCACTGCGCCATGGCAATGCAGAAAAAGGAAAAGATTCTGGGAGGAGCGGTAGGAGCAGCGAGAGCAGCAGGAGGAGGAGCGCTTGAACCTGGGACAGCGCTAGCCACCTTGGGCTTGTTCTTGCTACCAGGTGGACGGCCGGGGCGGCGTTTAACCGGAGCGGCCGATGATGATCCTGCGACGGTCGGAGTTGTTTTGTTTTTACTTCCACGAGGGCAGCCCCGATCTCGCGGCGCCACCGGAGATCCAAAGTTCAAATGAGAACCATCTGCGTCAGCCATGTGGACGAGGAAGAAGGCTAGAAACCCTAGATGACGAGAGAAGATGATGCGGCGGAGGAGGAATCTGATTAGGGTTTTTTACCCTCGCCGGAAGGTGCTTAATTTATAAGTACGTATTACTGGGCCTTCGTAAAGCCCATAAGCGTATTCTACAAAAGAGTTAAATTCTGCACATAGCAGACGATAAGTACCAAAGAAGAAAAATAAGAAGGTTCGAGTGTGGTTGCACGATATACAAGACCTCGCTTTGCGCTCGGGGGCTTGTAAACAGGAGGTATTACAAGAAAGAAGATGAATTGAATTTTGAGCCTATGCTCGACTATAAGTATTCAAACATAGCCTCGGGGGCTACTCCCATCGGGAGCGCTGAGCGTGCACCCGATGGAGGATAAGATAATCAATGGTGGAGATGAAGAAAGATTATCATGCGAACTTCGACTACATAGTCGACCAAATATAGAGAGACTACTCCCATCGGGAGGGAATTAGAAGAAGTTAATTTAAGTTCGAAATTCTTTGATTTTATCAGTCAAAACTTGGCTGCGACATCAGATTCTCGAGTTGCGTTATCGCAACGAAACTCGAATGCCGTGATTTATCACGAAGGTAAGACCCCGGTATCCGTCCTGTGTGGCCTGGTATACGCACATGGATGCGCTCTGATGGTATGTATCCGTGTCTATGACGCGAAGAAAATCCTGGTGGACGCACTGGGTACCCTGAGAATCACTGGGATTCATTCTTTGTAAGTCCTAAATGCGGCAAAAGAATGGGTTTGACCGGTATCCCGAATTCAAATCCAAGGGGATTGAATTTGAAGTAGGTGGCAAGTATCTGTTCCGGCAGTTAACTGATCTCTTGATCCGTCAGAGTTGTCAGGCTTGTTCATCAAAACCCCTTGCGAAAAATATCATGAAAATAAGTCGAAAGACCGAGTCGAAGATTTGAAGATAAGAAGAAATCGAAGAATTGATCAAAGTCGAAGATTTAAAGATTAGAGATTCAACCCGAATCTGCAATTCTGGTAGAATCTCAGGGGCTACTGACAAGGGTATAGTTAATAGAGCTCATTAGTTGAGTACCCCTAAGGCCCGTATAGCTAGGCCCAATTGTAATGACAGTCGAATATGAGTTCTTACCGTATGTCGATATTGTAATCTGTATCGGACCCTACCCGATCCTCGAGACCTGGCCACCTATATATAGGGGCCAGGAAGGGACGGTGTAGGGCAGATTGAAAGCAAGCCAGGTTGAACACCCAAGTTTACTTTCGACATATACCTATTTCGACTAACTTTACCTTCGAGTTCATCCGACGCCCTATCTCCCCGATCCTAAGTCCTTCATCTAGGACATTTGTCGAGTTAACCCCTCGTCAGCCGGAGTGACAGAAACCTAAGGACGCGAACCGGAACGTTGCACGTATGGAGTAAGAGGACCATTAACTTAAAGCTATGGTTGAGGAAACCTTAATGCATTGTTAGTATTTGCGAATGCTTGCTAACAATCCAATCATATAGTACTTGTAATTCCAAGTAGTGAAGTGCACGTATATTTAGCCTCTCCCACATAGAAAACTGCATCGAAGACAGTGAACCCAATTTATTTGCTAATTAAACTTGGACAAAGCCATCACAATTACCACTACTATTCCACACTCATGGTTCTATTAGTATTAGTGTATTTTGTTGGTGCAGCAACTTATTTTACTTTTTTGTTATTTATTTTCATTCAAAGCTGTCTCTAGTACCCGTATTGTTGCTCTAGTTTTATTTCCTAGATAATACAAACGTTTAGTGTGTGTAGAGTTGTATCAGTGGTTGATAGAACTTGAGAGAACATTTATCCTACCTTTAGCTCCTCGTTGGGTTCGACACTCTTACTTATCGAAAAGTCTACACACGATCCCCTATACTTGTGGGATATCAATAGGCTGCCTTTATTACTTAAATAAATTCATATATTTAATATTAATTCCATTAGTTAATATTAATTAGTTATTTATTTAATCCCAGTTACTCTGAATCTCTTTCCGGAACCCTCCGAACAACTTTCGGATCACCGCAGAACTTTTCTATATCTCTCTTGTCAATACTCCGAAAATTCCGAATGTACCAAACCATCTTACACCATCATTGAACCCTTAAGTGTATTACCCTATGGTTCAGAAATACTCTAGACATCACTGAGATTCCTCTCGAGTGAATGATCATTAGCTAGACCGGGATGTCCGTAATGACCCGTGTGCGTTCACGAAGATCTTTTGTCGTTGAACCGTAATGTTGATGTTCTATTCTCTTTGTTTCTGCGATACTTGCAACATCTGAGACTTGATCGTCGGTATTATCATACCTAGTTCAACAATACTTGCTACTCCCTCCGTTTATAAATATAAGATGTTTTAGCTTTGTGAATCAAATGTATTTAGACATCTTTTTAGTGTGTAAGTTCACTCAAATATATACACTAAAACTTGTCTAGATACATTTACTGTACAAACTTAAAACATCTTATATTTATAAACGGAGGGTGTATATTTAAAAAGTTAACTTCATTGTTGTAAACAAATGATCAAAATGTGAAAAGTAGCAACATGTTGACCAACAATACTTGCAGGTGCACTCTCACATGGCTAATTCTCAAGCAAGCCAGCATTGACCTCACTTGGTGTAGTCATATGTGCTTTGTGGGTCTGGGATCCTCCTCCAAACTGAGTGCCTCTACTTCCATTGACAGCGTAACGATCTCTGTTACTACCTCCAATGTACCCTCTGCATCTCCCCCTCATAGGAGCTGTACAAAAGCAACGAGTTATCCTGTTACAACGCAGTTGAACAATCTCCGTTGTCCCTTCTAGCAGGCTCGCCCATGGTATCTGATCAGTCACCCTAAAAGAAATTTCACCACCACTTCCCTTTTGAAAGTTGAAACTGGAGGCAGCACACCTCTTCTTGCGACATTATACCAATGAGGTCATCAAGAGATGAGAGCTAAGGTTTGTGCAGAAGGCTAGCACGTCTACGTTCAAGGTATTGATTCAGACCCTTGAATCACACGTCTGCGTTCAACCCATGCCCTCGCAATCTCCACTGATTTTGCATGCGGCGGCTCAAGAAGATCACACAGATCACCTTATCCTCAGTTTGAGATATCGACATCAAATTTCCCTTGCCTGGATATCTTTTGGACATTAAGCTCACACTTATGAAATAGTGGAGAATGTCTTAACTGAAGCTACTATGGTTGAAGCCAGGGAGTTAAGTATCCATGCAAGAATGGTAGAATTGGTGGCATTCCATTTTTTCCAATCAGTGTTGATCTTGTTGGCTGGTTCATCAACGCCTCCTAGGACCTATCCCTCCACTTCTCCCGTCTTCAAGTTGAGCAGCACTCGCCGTAACCAGCTCAGGTAAATTTCCATGCCATCCAGCTTGACATCGCATGGCATGAGTACAAGCTTATGAACCACCTCAGTATGTTGAATGACTGATTGTTCTTTCTCCTCCTGCTTCACCTTCACTGCTCAAGCAATAAATTTGACATAGAGCAGCGATCCCCTCCTCTCTCTGTGGTACTTAACCACCAACAAATGTCGCATCTTCCTCCTGCTAAAGAAACCCACATTTTCTCTACTGCCTAGGCACTCACTCCTCTGTCCACGGCAGCATTCACCTGATATCTTTTCTTGCATAGAAGTTCTTGGAGCTCGAAGCTCCGCTGCCAGTGACTCAGCAGCAGTCGTTGGCTCTGATGCCATTAATGTTTAGAGATGTGGATAACCTGTATGTCGTGACGGCTAGGACAACGCCCCTGCATAGCTTATATATATATATTTGCAAAAATTCCATCAGTCTATTAATAATCATCAACGATAATATATATTACTAGAGAGGTAACAAATATAGGCCTCATGGGCGAGCTAGCTATAGATTGGACCAACATGGCAACATACAAGAACACTATACACCAATATTTTAAAGAGACAGGTCTGCCGTTACAACACCGTCCATGAAAATCTCATTAGGGGTGCAAGGTCCGCAAAGTTTTATGTTCTTTTGATTAATCATCAAACGATTGTAATAAGTTCACTAATGTAACAAAGAAAATCTACTATGTCTTGTCCTGAACCACTAGGAGGAACAGAATCCGGACACAATTGCTTATTTCTGTAGCCCGAGCGTTTTTTTTACAATGTATTGAAGTTTAAAAAATTCTGAAAAAATGCTACGGGGGTACTCAGTATTTTTCATTGAGTTGGACATTTCCCTGGGAATGTTACGGGAGTAGAGTATTTTTGTTCTCTAATCTAAACTAAAATAAGTCCCGTTCACCATCCGTCCCCTCCTCTGCAGGACCGCGTGCTACCCACGCAGGTATAAACCCACCCCGAAACCCTCACCGGCGGGAGACAAGTTCGACACCGGCATTCCTTTCGTCGAGTCCCCGGAGTACGCCCAGCCGCCGCGACACCGCCATTCTTTTCCTCTAGCCCTCGGATTTAGGCCCAGCCGCCGCGACCGCGAGCGATCATGACAACAGGCTCGAGGAATCAGGCGGGCGGGAACAGCGCCCCTCTGCGGAGGAGCGGCCGGGCGGCGGTGACCTCGCAGGTCGCGTCGTCCGTCGTTTACCGTGTCGAAGAGGCCACTTCATCCTTCAGTCGCCTGGTCGGCCTGATAGGTACTTCCAGGGACACGCCTGATCTGCGCGCCCGGATGTGAGTACCTGCCCTAGTTCCCCTCCACTCCCCTGCATTTTAGTTCGATTCGTAATTCAGGGTTGATATGACGCGAATTTTGGTGCAATCTGATGAAGTTGCAATTCCATGGCGCGTGTTTATTTTCCGATCCGTAAGGGGGATTTTTGCCGTTGGATGCGCCCACGAAATTGCGGGGAATTTGCGATCCCTTTTTTGGTGCTATGAAATTTAGGGTTACCGTTTTTTTTGGTTAATGGGCGTGTTCAAGTCTAATCTGTTCAGAGTTTATCCGCACTTTTCACGTGTCTAATGAAGCCTCAAAAGTCGATACTCTTCGCTTCTGGAACGTCTTTGAGCTCCTCAAGTTGCCAAACCTGCACCTTAGGCTTCCCACACCGGGATGCTTAACAGCTTCAACCATGTGCGGTAAGAAAAGGACAATGAGAACAATCTCTTGATCAGGATATGTTCTAATGGACAACAGCTTGCGGCGTGCAGATAGCCTAAATAGCCTAAATACCTGGATATAGAATACTGCCCCCCTATGTTTTGCTTTGATCAGGGCAGGAATTTTCCTATCCTGGGTTCAGTTCTGCCAACACTTTTTTGGTTGGTGGACGCATAATATGTACTTCGTGGTTGTAGTGTCAGGCCCCAGCCATCTAACTGACAATGTGTCAAGCTGTGTCTCTAAATTCAGTTGGCAGCACATTGCCAGAAGCTTCCCACCTGCTCTCTAGTTAGACTTCTAGCTCGCTCTATCTTTTTGTAACCCCAGATCCGGTAGAAGACTGGACATCAAGAAGTATTAGGGCTTATCCCCAGCCGTCGCTCTCCGTGGATTGGTCCCTATGCACTTTTGTAATCGTTGATTTCTTATGCAATATAACTCTGAACTCTGGTGCTATTTCCTGTGATTCCTGGATTTTAAGTTCTTCAGAAGTTAAGTCTAGGCTGGACATGCAGTGGCTTAGCTTTTCCTTTTTTTCCGATGACAAATTTCTGATCTCTTTTTTGCTATGTTGCAATATATGGCGATTCTGTGACCCCTACAAATTTGGAATGGGAACCAAGATTGAGGAGATGATAAGGGAGGCACTATCAGCTGTCAACAAATTCGTGGAGCCTGAGCACTACGACAGAGCTAGTGTATGTACCTATCACTTTTATGGTATTTCTTTTTATGCTTTTGGATTCTGCTTAAAATAGTGTGACCATGCATTGAATTACAGCCAGCCCGGGAGATGTATGACGGAAACGTGGAAAAATCTTTGGGAGAAATAATCGGCAAATTTCAAGAAGCAAAGGAGCTCTTCGAAAAGAAAGCTGGGACTGCAACCTCTATTACTCATGCAGGTGAAACAGGTGTGCAACAAAGGTAAGATTCAACTGAACTGTTCTGCCACTTTGCTTTAAAAATCATTTTATTTCACCCTTTTCTATTTCCAAATGAAAAAGTAATTTTCTGGGGTAGTGTGCTTACTGCTGAATGGTCTTTGTGTAGTATATTTTGGTGTATATGTATCTCCTGTGCAATAATACCATCTTATATTTCCTGTTGACGTTTTGATGCCTAATTTTTTAATGTTGATGTGTTGTATATGTATCTCCTGTGCATATTTTCTGTTGACGTCTTGAAGCACTCTAGCATAGAAGCTCTGTTGCATTTGCACTGTATTTATTGTGACCCACTGTGGTGCACATTAAGTTGTTTTTCACTTGTTAGCATTCCATATGAGGCATCTTTTCCATCGCAATAACAAACCATCGAATGTAGACTTGACCCGGTTCGTATGTCAACAAGATCTCAAGTTCAAGACCAGCCACCACCATCCCTGGCTAACACAAGCTGCACACTTGACCCAGATGTGAATAACTCTATGCGGTCCTCCTCTACCGCCTTGAGCTCAAACCGTCACCATCCTGCTGTGGCTAAGGTAATTGCGATTAGACTGAATGCTGCATCATAGGTTTATTTTCTTAGCTTTGAAAATGATGTTTTATTTTTGTTTTCTGTATTTCTAGCTACCCAAGAAACAACTAGATGTATTGGATCTGAAAGAAGCAATGAATAATAGCAATACTATCCGGAATGTCTGTATGATCGCAGATTTAAACGAAGGTATTTCTCGTTTTGATTTTTGATCGGTTTATAGAATGATATGCTTGTAATTTTATATTTACGATAGTCATGTGCAAGTTTCAGGCAATTCTATAATTGCCGATCTGCTGATGAAAGAGGCTGTTGTTGAAAGGAGACTGGATTACGGTGAAGATGAGTCTGCAATTGAAATTGAATCCAGTTCAATTCCTATTTTTCATGAGTTGAGATCCGCAATTGCACCCCAGGGCGTTGATAGAAGATTTATTATAAACTTGTTTGAGTCAAGTTATCATTGTGATTCAGAACCAATCCGAATGAGTGATGGTGCAGTCGTGGTTGTTGATTTAGCTGGCACTATCTCTGCAAGAACCAAAAATATCCTCAGAGAAGCTCTACGTCAGGGACTTATGCCAGTTCTTGTGATCGGTAACTGTCATAAGTATTTTGATGTTACAAAGGGTGCCGTTGTATACGAAGTGCTATCAGCTTTTCTAAGTGAACTTAACGATTCCATGATTGACATGCCTGGTTACCATTTCAGTCCAGAGAAGGGGGGACTGTTGCTTTCTCTGCTGGTTTGCAAGGGTGGGCATTTACATTGGCAAATTTTGCCGAGCAGCTTGCTTCTGAACATGGGGCTACCAAAGAGAGGATGATGAAGCTTCTCTGTGGTGAAAACTTCTACGATACTAGCTCTAAAAAGTGGACCACAGAGCAGACAAGCTCCCCAACCTGTAAGAGGGGTTTTCTTCATTTCTGCTATGATCGCATCGAAGAAACTCTGAAGCATAGGAGTGGTCTGAAGAATATGCAGAAGTGGCTACCAGCTGCTCCTTGCCTTCTTTCTATGATAGTCTCTGCTCTTCCCTCTCCAGCGAAATCACAGAAAACACGGGTAGAAAACCTTTATGAGGGACCACTTGATGACCGTTATGGAGAGGCCATTATAAACTGTGACCCCACAGGGCCAGTCTTGTTATACTTATCCAAGATGATACGAGCATCTGGCAAGTGCACGTACTTTGCCTTTGGACGCTTATTTTCAGGCACTATACACACCGGTATGAAGGTCCGTATCATGGGGCCAAATTATGCCAGTAGGAAGAGTGATCTCTATGAGGCTAAAGTAAATGAAGTAAGAATGCTGATTGGAAATGAGATGTTAGCCTGCCAGGATGTTTCTTGTGGGAATATTGCTGCTGTTCTAATTGACGATACTCTTGATCTGACAAATACCACATTAACCAATGACTACGCAGTGGATGCTATTCCAATTGGTGCACTGAAAGATGGATACTATCGATTGATGCCGCCAGGCACAGTTGACTCATTCTATGAGATCCCAAGCGCTGTCTTTCGGGAGCTAGCACATCATCAGGATGGTGCTTTAAGGTGGTTTTGGAACCTTCATTGCAAAAGGATGGGGGGCATCCTTGGGGATGATATGGGCATGGGCAAGACTAGAGAGGTAAACATGCATTATAAAGTTGGGCTACTGAACCTGATGCCTTATTGTATAAGTACTGACAGAGCTGTTTTCCAGATTTCTGCCTTTCTGCTAGGTCTTTTCCACAGTGGATTTGTCAACTCGGTGATAATAATTGTCCCTCCGACTGTTCTGGAACAGTGGGAGGAAGAATTGCGACAGATCGGTCTTGGGAAAAGATTAAGCATGTGAGTTTATTATCAGCAAACCCAACATAATGATGTATTAAGTTTCTCATTTATTTTTCTGATTGGTGCAGATTTAAAGACTCTGCTGGGAAATCACAGGAACAATTGCAAGATGCTGTTAAGGTGGTGTTCTGTTAACTAGTAAGAGCAAGCAACATTTACTTACGAAAAATAATGATTTATTTCTTCTTTATACAGAATGGTGGTGTTCTATTAACTAGTTACGGACTATTCAGAATTCATAAGTCAGACATAATGGGTAAAAAATGCGAGAATCGTTGGGACTATATGATTCTTGATGAGGGCCACACAATAAAAAATAGGGAGACTAAAGTGTCAATTGCTCTAAATGATGTCAACTGCAAGCACCGGATTCTCATGAGTGGTACACCTTACCAGAACAACATGAAGGTATACCTAATGAGCTTTTCTGGTTTTTAGGTCAAATGGTAACTTGCTGAATCCCCCCTCCCCATATTTGATTGCAGGAATTCTATACGGTCATGAATTTTGCCTGCCCTGGACTTCTGGGAGCTGAAGATTACTTTGTTCAGAAGTATGGTATTCCAATAGATAAAGGAAAATATAAAGATGCAACAAACAGTCAGAAAAAACAGGCTATTAGAGCTTTTAAGGTAATAGTTTAAGACTGTCTTTTAATGGCATTGACAGTCACTATCTAAGAACTTAATTTCTTCATTTACAAAATTGAATTATGTTCTTGTTTTTTGTATAGATGCTTCAAGAAAGTATTGGCCCTCACATGTTGCGGCGAACGAAACAGATATTGCTTAAGCAGGGAATACTTAAAAAGAAGCATGAATTAACTGTGTGGCTGAAATTAGCGCCTCATCAGGTTTACAGCTTTTTTTGTTTGTGCCCATTGACCTGGATTATCTATTTTTGATTTAATTCTTCCTTTTCTTTCTCTACACAGCATAATCTATACCGGCTGATCATGCGAATACCACAGGACAGTGCTCACGGAGTCTTACCTGTGCATCAAGTTAGTAATTTTCCATATAAGTTTTCTGTACTGTCTGCTCAAACAATTCTATACTGTCTGCTCAAACAATTTACTTCTACATCCTTTTCTTCTTGCAAAAACAGGTCGCAGAAAATATCTGCAATCATCCAAGAATTTTGGAAACGAGCCATGCTGACGGACCAGTCAAGGATTATTCTGAGTTTATTCAAGCCTTAGATACTGATGATGAGGATCTTGTGGAGTCCTCTTGCAAAGTATCATTCACATTGTTTCTAGTGGTAGGGATTTGGTATGTTTATTGCAATACTCAGTATTCATTCATATATGTGAACTGACACTAGTTTGGTTACACTTCACAGAAGAGGTTACTGAAAGAAGATCACAAGATCTTGATATTTTCACAGTCGGTCCCAATGCTCAGAATCTTGCAGGTTTTCTCCACTTCTATTTTCGTCTTTTCTTACCATTTGTCTCACATTCTCACGCTAACCTTGTTATTTTTACTTTGTGAAACAGGATGCTTTAGAATATGTTGTAGACAAAGAGCAAATACTGTATATGGATGGCAATACACCATTAGATGAAAGAACTAGCTTAAAGAAGGTACTGTTTCTTCAGTTTAGTATATGACATTGTCTAAATAACTAAATATCACAATAGCTCATTTATTACATAATCATGACATCATAAGTGAGCAGCCTAAGCCAATGTCAAAGCATCTCAACCATAGTGTAATATATACATACTGTTTCTGAAATGTAGGACTTTGCAAAGAATCATGACAACTGTTCAGGAAAGGAGAATTTGGAGTCCACAGATGATGAAAAAACCCCTTTAATATTTGTAATGAGCACACAAGTTGGTGGCTTGGGACCTTTGTTCAGATTTCGTTGAGTCGAGTCGAGTCGAGCTCAAAGATTTGAGTCGACCAGTCGACATGTCGCCGATT
This sequence comes from Dactylis glomerata, assembly GCA_007115705.1. Lineage (NCBI taxonomy): Eukaryota > Viridiplantae > Streptophyta > Magnoliopsida > Poales > Poaceae > Dactylis > Dactylis glomerata. The sequence goes on along the minus strand of QXEO01000464.1, from coordinate 11,638,123 downwards.
AGGCGACAACTGGGCGTTGGGCGTAATAATAATATATAATATATAATATGATAGGAAAATGAATATTTGCATCATATTTCAGCAAATTAGGAGATTTAGGAACATAAATAATAACTTGCATTAGCATAAGTTCAACAACATAAGGTCCAGAGGTTCAAAACACAAATTTAGCCGACATAGTTTCAACATAAATTAGGTGATATAGCACCAGCAAACACAAACAGCCAAGGACACGATGAGCATCAGCCATCAGGACAGCCAACCAAGGCCAAGCACTCCTAGTCTCCTACACATCATCGTCAGCCATCTGTCCAAGATCAACACAGCAAGAACTATAAGAACAGAGTGGGAGAGGGCAGAGAGGAGCAGCAATCAGAGCAAACAGAGCAGCAGAGCTGCAGAGAGGGCGGCGGGAGATGGAGGAGAGGAGCTGCAGAGAGGGCGGCGGGAGAGGGAGGAGAGGAGCTGCACAGAGGAAGGAGAAGTAGAGGAAGGAAAAGGAGGGCAGGAGGCTTACCGGAGAAGGAGCTGCTTGGTGGCGGCGGCGATGTGGTCTCCCGCTCGATGTGCCTCGGCCTCCCTCTGTCTCCCGCTCGATTCGCTGCAGGTGTGGTCGATTCCCCCCCCCCCCCCCCCCCTCTCCCGCTCTATTCCCTCTATCTCCCGCTGGATTTGCTATTCCCGTCACTGGTAGGCGCCAATTTCTACTAATTCCCACCGATTCCCTCCCAGATTTCCCGCCAGTTTCCTGGGCGGGCGCCCGAACCACCCGAGACGACGCCCAGTCGAGCGGGGCGACGCCTTTTTTTCCTGGGCGCGCGCCTAGCTCGATTTTTCTGGCCGTCGCTCCCAGGCGTCCTTTCCTGTGCGCCCCGACGACTAGTCGCCGATTAGGCGACGATTAGGCGACGCATTCTGAACAAAGCTTGGGACTCAATCTTGTTGCTGCATCAAGAGTGATCATAATTGATCCATCTAAAAATCCCAGGTAAGTAAATTTCCCTTCCTACTACAGATTAGTGCATGGTAGAGTTTGTTAAGATGTATTCTTTCAATCTATTTGCAGTGCGGACAACCAGGCGGTAGACCGTGTCTACCGTTTTGGGCAGGAAAAGGTTGCTGTGATCTATAGGCTGGTCACGTGTGAGACAGTTGAAGAGCACACTTATAGCCAGCAGGTAGAGTCATATCTATTATTCCTGAATCTTAGAAGTGGGATATAAGTTATTGCTTGGAGGCGATAAAGAAAGAGGTGTGATGCTAATATTTAAGTTTTCCAGATTGTGAAAGGTGAGATTGCTCACACTTTAACCGAAGGAAAGCAAATCCGCCGGACAGTTGACAAAAGGGTATAATTTTGAATGTACAAATATATAGCCGCTGGAATTCTTTATGTAAATTAACTAAGTTCCATATTCATTTTTCAGGATCGTAGAGTCTTGTCTTTTCCTGAACATGATTTCTCAGTTTCTACAACGCATGATAGAATTTGCAAGGAGTATAACAAGAAATTTGATGAGTGAGCCCATTATATACTTACCTATTTTTATTGTTTTACCCTTTTGAAAGTTACTTATTTGCATGTGTTGTTTCTCATAACTTACTGTAGTGATATAGCTGAAGAAGTAAGAAAGGTGCAGGAGCACAAATTTGTCACGTCTGTTACGATCCACAGTGACTTGTTTTCGCTGGAGGAGCATGTTCATAACTTGCCTTCGGATGATGAAGACGATGATGATGAGGGGTAGGTTTTGTGCACTAATTAATTTTACTCTAATCAATCTACATTTGCCGTATGTAAGTTACTCTTTCTTTTTATTTGCAGGCCGATTGTTCCGAAGGTTTCCCACCAGCGCACTATAAGAATTCGGAACACTGTTGTAGGAGGGTAAAGTCTATACTCATTGTCATCTAAGTCATTATCACAAGCGAAAATATTTGCTGTTTAGCTTTTCTTTGTATTTGCTAATGCACATCTTCATTAAGCAGAGTTGTTCAAGTTTGGTTAAGATTTAGTCTTTGCAGATCAAAACATGCTGTGCACCCCACCAAGCCCGAGGGGAAAGGTGAGCACACTCCTTGGAATGAACGGGGCAATGATCACCATAAGGATGGGCTACAATGAGGTAATTCGGCTCAGTTTGATGTTTGATGCAAATTATTGTTTAGTTCACAGTTTTAGGAATTCTCTTTTACAACTAAAAATTTTGTGAACAGTCAGTCACGATCTTCTCTCCTGGAGCCATTCTGTCCGGCATATCTGCGATGAAGACCTGTACTGTTTGCAGCGTTGGATGTACACTGATGTCCATGTACACTAGTACTGATGGGGGTTTACATCGTTTCGATCAAGTCGTAAACCTCATGCATTCGGTTTGATCAACTTGTAGAAGTCTGCAACATTTTAAACGAAAAGACATGTCTTAGAGTTTGATCAAGTTGTAACCTCATCAATCTGTTAAAAGGAGTTGGTTATACAACTTCCCCTGGTTCTTCTGGATGTGTCTTGAGTTTGAAAAAGCTCCTAACATCTGATACGTGCCTCTTGGTCCTTCTGGATGTGTAGTCCGAGGGTGCATATTGCAATTGCCCCTAAAGATACACAAACACCACTTTTTTGTTGTTGAATAGGAGTTGCGTTCTTTCCAGATCAGCCACCTGCAGGTTACCATGACCGTGGAATACTGGAGTTCCATGCTGGCTCTGCGTGCTGGCTTGGAGGTACCTTTTGAATGACATTGAACCATCAGGTCGCCAAACTGTGAACTTGAAAAGAGGGAGCCATCAGTGATCTTTGCGTTGCCACGGTGCCGTGTGATGCGTAGGATAAGATACGATAGATTTTTTTTAAAAGAATCGCGCGAGATCCTCTGACGTTCATCAGTGCGGTCCGTTGGATGCATCTGACCAGTCGGTAGCAAGTCGAGATGCCTGAAACCCAGCGATGCGGGTCGGCCCAATTCCCAGCTCAACGAAACCGCGCACTCCAGGTTTCCCTTGACTCGTCGGCACGCCCTGCTCTGCTCCTCGGTCGTTCGCCGTCAACGCAGGCAGCTCTCAACCAGCGCCCATGTTGTGTTGGTCGCCGGCCGACGCTCCACCTCGGCGCTGCCACTAACCTGGTCGCCGGCACAACCAGCGCCCATGTCATCCTGGTAGACGACGCTCTGCCCCGTCTCTGACGCTGACCTGGGGCACGCCCAGTGCGCATGTCGTCCTCCTGGTCGCCGCCGTGCTCTACCTCTGCGCTAGCTCTAGCTGCCGCTGACCTCGCTCGCCGGCACGCCTAGCTCCACGGTCATCGTCGATCGGCTTCACCATGCCGTCGAGGATGGCGAGTGAAGGAGCAGGCATTTTCGAATTCACTGGTGTACAGTACAGGGACAAGACATAATTAGTATTTTGTGTGTGTGTGCGCGCGCGCGCGCGCGTGTGTGTTACACTCCCCCATTTAGTTCAGCTCAAGTTCAGTTGTCGGTGCCATTTCTGTTCAGTTTGCACATGCACAGAGTTTACTCAAACACAGGAATATCTTGCCTTTGAAATCTCTATTGAGTCCTGCACTTTAACATAGCAACTGGAGTTCTTATTCAGTCGTAACATCCACTGACAACAGCAGTTCCAAATTCAGTTAAAAGGTCTTTCTGCAGTTGGCAATTTTTTTGGCATGGCTGTTCCAGATTCAGTTAACTATGCCCACCATGCCGAACGGCGGCGGCAACACACACGATGAGCGCGGCGGCCACGAATCCAAGTTCTGCTCCTTCACTCGCCACCCTGGATCCTGGTTGAGATGACCTCGACGGCGTGCAGCCGATCACGACTGTGGAGCTGGGCGTGCCGGCGAGCGAGTGGTAGAACGCGCGCGGCGACCAGGACGACACAAGCACTGGTTGAGTACTGCCTTGACGGCGTGGTGAAGCACACGCACTTGCTCAAGGCCGCGTTCGTCGACGCGCTCCCGCTTGTGCCTTTGGCCCCGAGGTGCTGCTCCATAACGTCATGGCCACGACGCGCAGGGAGATCGACCTGCTGCCGGTGTCTGGTCCTGGGTCTCTTGCGGCAGAACTCTGGCCGTGGGGGCGGCGCGTCGTCCCCTCAGCCGTCGTTGTTGTGGGCCAAAAATCCGCCAGAGGTGAAGTAACGGCGGCTGACCGCGGACAGGTGCGCGCGCTGGATCAGCGTTCGAGGGAAAACAAGCAGGAGCGGAGCACAAGGCGCGCGCCGGCCCTGCGGCCTCTCCAGGTCACCGTCAGTTCCAAAGCAACCGCGTGCTGGAAGACAAGCTATTGAGCTGACCAAACTCACAACAGTTTGCATGTACACCAGCCGGCTAGACACTAACTTGGGTGGTGCTTCTGTAGATCTGCTGCATTGTGGCTTCAAGCTTTGTGTTGAGCAGGAGCGATACATTCATCCGCTCCCATGTCTGTAAACGAACGGCAAGTTCAGTTAACTGCTGAGTTTATGTATAAATAAGTCTTCATCCACCACTTGGCTTATCTGATACATTCCTCAATCCAAATTAATTACGCAAGACTATCTGATATATAGAAACCACACCGGAGATTCAAATCACAACAGCTGGTGGGTGGAGGCAAGGACGCGCAACTCTCACTAGTGGAAAACAGGGCTTCAGTCCCGGTTCGTTTGGGCCTTTAGTCCCGGTTGCGCAACCGGGACTAACCAACCGGGACTGAAGCCTAATCTTTAGTCCCGGTTGCTATACGAACCGGAACTAAAGAGAGACCACGTGGCAGGGCTGGGTGCTCGTGGGCGTAGGACCTTTAGTCCCGGTTCGTGTTAGTGTCCACACGTGGCAGCCTCTGCTGCTTCTTTATTTTTCTGGATTTCAATTGTTATTTAGGGGTTTAGGGTTTAGGGTATATTTGTATTTTGCTCCATTCAATTGTTTGATTCATTTCAAACAAGTTTTCTTATATACTTATTCATACAGCATTACAACATAATATATAAACCGATACATATATATAATATATTTGGTTCACCGAGCATAAACATGCATACAAGTATATATACAACTTGTTCACACACATAAGATCACGACTTGTGTTTAATTATAAACATTGTCTAATCGAAACTGACATGAAATTCACCATTTGGGTTAATGACATGTTCAAGCAGAAATCCGGCTATTTCCTCTTGAATTCCTACTATGCGTTCAGTAGGTGAGAGCCGATTCCGCTTTGCTTCAAACTACAAAGAAGAAGAACAATATGAATATGAATCATCATAACATAAATTGATGCCAATAAAATGAATTTGTCAGTATATTGTTTACTTACTGTTTGAAAATCAATTCCTTCAGTGACCTGCGCACGAAGGTTCTCGCAAGCGTAGTATGCACATAGATTAGTCCCCGAAGGCTGCCTCGCACACTTTACGAGAATAGATTTTAGTCAGTGACATATCAAGATTGATATACTTAATGGTATTTGAAACTAGAATTAAAGGGATGTGTGGACCTAGCTCGTACGACTTACCTCGATCTGACGGTAAATCAGCTCATTTTTCCATTCACCTTTAACTGTGCGTATAAACTGTTTCCAAACACTGTCGAGCAAACAAAATGAATAGATGAGTTATAGATGAACGAAAGAGACCGATATAATGCCGTAATGATTGAAATTACCTATCCATCACATCAATGATGCTTTGGTATTCATTAAGTGGTTTATTCATCGAGTCAAAGATTTGAACCTTTCCATAGTCAGGTTCAATCTTTAGCAAAATCCAGTGGTAACTGCGTGCAAGTTTAATTATATAAGTTAATAAACTCATCAATTACACTTATAACATCGAGTAAGGAAAAGTAACTGTGTATATGATAGTAACACTCACCTGATGTTGTACGGAAACATTATTCTAGCTCGGTATTCCTGCGTAAGTAGGAACTCTAGCAAGATATCCTCCGTCTCCTTGCGTTTCCTCTGTATCATCGCTCCGTTAACTCGATTTGGATCAATGAATCCAAGTTAGAGGTCATTCCTTTTCTTACATTCCATACTCTTCATTCTGCATAATAAACAGTGTAGTGAGGAAAATTACATGCAAAGAACGAGTTGAGCTAGAGACTTATAGAAATAATGAATCACTTACAGAACATAGGCACTGACGAGAGATTTGTCGAGCGCGTCTTGATTGAATAGCTGAAAGAATTCATCAAACTCAATATGCACCAAGTCTTCACCTAAGAAATGGTCCTTTGAGATTTTCATAAGGAGAAAATCTTGCGTGCCCTTTGCGGCTTGCAGGTACCACTTATGCAATTTTCGCATTTGTGTTGGTAGATTCATTTCAATCTCAGGTGGGACCAGACTCTTCCCCTTTTCATATTGCCGTGCTATAGGCGCCTTTGGGGTGATATCTTCATGTAGCAATTGAGAAAGAGTCAAACCAGCTTCTTTAGCAAAGTCGGCGGGATTGGGTTGAGCAACACTCCCACCAGCATCACTAGCAAAGACCTTTAGCGGGGAGATCGATTTTTTGGTCTGTGCTCCAAGCTGGGCAACGTCTCTTTTCCCTCTTGCAGTTGCGCTTGTCTTATTAGCTTCTTTCTTTGCATCTACCTGCTTATCCAAACAACGCTTGTAGTCATCTGGCTTACGCAATTCATATTGCGAAGGTTGGGTAAGCATATCAATGGCCCACTCCTTCTGTTCCAGAGTATATACCTGCTTCGGTGTAGGGGTCGGGCGTAGGGCTGCGAGCTTCCTTTTCACTTTGGCTCTGTCCTCCGCCTCAATTTCTTCAGCAGTCTTCTCGAGAGGAGGAGGCGGCACCGCCTTAGCTATCTTAGCCCGTTTCTTCGGAGAGACATTGCTAGTTGACATAGCAGCGGACTTGCCATAACTCTGGGACTTACGAGTGGGCTGAGGCGGCGGAGGTGGCGGAGGCGGCGGAGGTGGCGGAGGCGGCTGACATTGAGGTGGAGATCGATGTGGACTCGGGGTATGGTGGTAGTCGTCTCTGTCGTCGTCGGGAGGTGGTGAATTGCGAGGACTCGGAGGAGAGGGTGGCCGCCTTGGCGACGAGCCTGGAAACACGATGTGTTTCTTATCCCAAAGAATTATACCACCCAATACTTCTCCCAGTCTTTCCTCCTCTTCAGGTCCAGCGATGTCAAGATTGAGGGACTCATACCCCCTTTCAATTGCATCCACCCCGACCTTAGCATAGCCAGCTCGAATCTCACGGCCATGCCAGGTTTGTCCAGGTCCAGATGGCAACACATAGCCAACCGCCACCTTCATCGATATGTTCTTCATGGGATAATGCAGCTCACAGTCTATCTTCTTGGTGATATCATCCACGGGGTAGTGAACCATCGGTACCTCCGTGGAAGCCACGCTGCTTCTCCGCTGAGATCGGTCGCCTGATGCATGTTCTAGGTGTTGCCTTTCTATGCTCTCTATCCGTGAGGCCTCCTCCTGCGCCTTCCGCTTCTTCGCTCTCTCTCGGCTTCTATAAGTCTGGCTCTCTTCGGCGAACCCAGACCTCCACGGAATAGCAGAACCCAGACCCCGTGTTCGTCCTGTGTGTTCTTTGTTCCCGAGGGCCTTCGTCAGCTTGTCGTTCTCTCTGTCCGGCTTGAATGTCCCCTCTTGAACCTCGGCGATTGTCTTGATAAGTGCTCCCAAGGGTTCAGCAATTTGTTTCTTCTCTTTAACTAATTTCCCTGTTCTCTCATCATAGACAGCTCCATGGGCAAGTGCCCAATTTCTTGGCCTTCTGGGCCATTGTTCTGTTTCTGGTTCGATGCCTTTTTCTCGTAGGGCGGCCTCTTGCATATCCCACTTAGGCTCGGCCCTTTTGTAGCCACCTGGACCCAACTTATGATGATATTTCTTTTTCGCGGCATTTGCCTGATTTTTCTGACTCCTTAGCTTACCCAGCTCTGACTCCTTGTACTCCACAAATGCGTCCCAGTGATCCCGCAGGAACTCATTGGGGCCAGTAAATTCTGGAGCTTGTCGATCGGCGTTGACATAGGCGTTCCATAACCTCTTCTTGTGGTTATTGAACTGTGCAGCCATCTTCTTGAGAGCCCACTCCCTGACTATCTCCTTCTGTTTCTCTGCTTCTTCCAGGGACTCGGTGACCGGCAGATTGAAATGTGGAATGAGGGAATCCCAAAGTCTGTCTTTCAAGACCTTGGTGACATAATTGACTGCTGCACCCTCTTCTGGCTCTGGCTGTGCTGGCTCTCCCTTTGCCGCCTTGGGCTTATACCAATACTGAATGCTTATCGGCACCATGTCCCTGACAAGACATCCACATTGACTAGTGAACGCATTTGCGACACTCTTGGGTTCCAACGGTTCGCCTTCACTTGAGAGACGCCCAATCGTGTAATGTTGATTCGATGCTAGCCGTTTGGCCGGGCCTCGCTTCTTTCTAGAAGAATCAGAGGTCTAAAATAAGAAAACACTCGTTAATATAGATACCACATAATGCATCGTCATCTACTGATTCATGAATAGAGCTAGTCTATATATATATATATATATATATATATATATATATATATATATATATACCTCGCCGGACCGTTTTACTAAGTCACGTCCAGTCCCTTGTGAGCCGTCCTCGCAATCATCATTTTCCGATTCATGCGGCTGCTCCTCCTCCATTCCGTCACCCGACTCGTTCAAAAATTCTGAGCCGTCTTCTTCTGCACGGGTGATACCCTCTCCTTGTGGACGGGTGGTACCCTCTCCTATAATATTCAATATCTCTTCTTCACCTTCTCTTCCGGCGCCGAAATCCATAACTGAAATCCATAACATAGATCAACAACATTACTCCATATTTTATTACTATTACTAATAGTAATAGCATTTTACTAACTAGCATTTATATTACTATTACTAATAGTAATAGCATTTTACTAACTACATTTTTCTAACATAATAGTAATAGTAATAGCATTTTACTAACTTAATAATAGTAATAGCATTTTACTAACTTAATAATAGTAATAGCATTTTACTAACTTAATAATAGTAATAGCATAAAATCTAACATAATAATAATAGTAATAGCATTTTACTAACTTAATAATAGTAATAGCATAAAATCTAACATAATAATAATAGTAATAGCATTTTACTAACTTAATAATAGTAATAGCATTTTACTAACTTAATAATAGTAATAGCATAAAATCTAACATAATAATAATAGTAATAGCATTTTACTAACTTAATAATAGTAATAGCATAAAATCTAACATAATAATAGTAATAGCATTTTACTAACTTAATAATAGTAATAGCATTTTACTAACTTAATAATAGTAATAGCATAAAATCTAACATAATAATAATAGTAAGCATTTTACTAACTTAATAATAGTAATAGCATAAAATCTAACATAATAATTTAATAGTAATAGCATAAAATCTAACATAATAATAATAGTAATAGCATAAAATCTAACATAATAATAATAGTAATAGCATTTTACTAACTATATTTGCTACATTACTATTTTTATATTCTATTTTTCTTTCTATATTTCTAACTTATTTTTCTAACTTAAAATCTAACTACTTTTCTAACTTATTTTTCTAACTTAAAATCTAACTACTTTTCTATCTACATTTCTAACTATATTTGCTACATTTTTTCTAACTACATTTGCTACATTTTTCTTTCTATTTTTTCTTTCTTTTTTTCCAACTTTTTTTCTTGCCTGCCGGTGGCGGCGGCCGGCCGGTGCTCTCACCTGCGCGGCGGGCGGCGCCGGGCGATGCGGCACGGGGAGATGCGGCGGCGTGGGGGCCGAGGCTCGGGCTCGGGCGGGGCGGTCGTCGGCGTCGGAGGCGCGCGGCGGCGACGTGGGGGCCGAGGCTCGGGCTCGGGCGCGCGGCGGCGCGGGCTCGGGCGCGGGCTCGGGCGTCGACGTCGGAGGCGCGCGGCGGCGGCGCAGCGGATGCGGCGGCACGGCGGGGTCGTCGGAGGCGTCGGCGGCCGGGCACGGAATCGACGTGCCGCAACGATCCCGCGTAGAAGCTCCTCGCGCGCAGAGAAAACTGCTAAGTGTCGTGGCTGAGGGAAGAAGAAGAGGGGCGGCGGGTTATATACCCCCCCCTTTAGTCCCGGTTGGTGGCTCCAACCGGGACTAAAGAGGGGTCTTTGGTCCCGGTTGGTGCCTCCAACCGGGACTAAAGACCTTTGGCGGTTCGCGCCCCAGATCCAGACCTTTAGTCCCGGTTGGTTAAACGAACCGGGACTAAAGGCGTAATAAATGCGCGCCAATGGTAGATTTTTTCAGATTTCATTTGAAAATATAAATTTTGAATTTTAATTTGAATAACTTCTGCATATTTTAGAATTTGATAAAACTTTGAATATGAAAAGTGTTTGAAATTGAATAACTAATTCAAAACTATTTTCTATTTTCAAAATTAATTATTCTAACTATTCAAACAATTAACTATTTTGCCATTTTCAATTAAAACAATATTGATTAAAATTCTTTTTGCATATTTTAGAATTTGATAAAACTTTGAATATGAAAAGTGTTTGAAATTGAATAACTAATTCAAAACTATTTTCTATTTTCAAAATTAATTATTCTAACTATTCAAACAATTAACTATTTTGCCGTTTTCAATTAAAACAATATTGATTAAAATTCTTTTTGCATATTTTAGAATTTGATAAAACTTTGAATATGAAAAGTGTTTGAAATTGAATAACTAATTCAAAACTATTTGCTATTTTCAAAATTAATTATTCTAACTATTCAAACAATTAACTATTTTGCCATTTTCAATTAAAACAATATTGATTAAAATTCTTTTTGCTTATTTTAGAATTTGATAAAACTTTGAATATGAAAAGTGTTTGAAATTGAATAACTAATTCAAAACTATTTTCTATTTTCAAAATTAATTAATCTAACTATTCAAACAATTAACTATTTTGCCATTTTCAATTAAAACAATATTGATTAAAATTCTTTTTGCATATTTTAGAATTTGATAAAACTTTGAATATGAAAAGTGTTTGAAATTGAATAACTAATTCAAAACTATTTTCTATTTTCAAAATTAATTATTCTAACTATTCAAACAATTAACTATTTTGTCATTTTCAATTACTTGGAATATAAAAAGTGTTCGAATTTGAATAACTAACCCAAAATCATACATTTACATCAAAGGTTTAATACATTATTACACATCACCAACATCCCCATCTAGTGTTGGGGTTTCCTTCTGCACCGTAACCATGGAGTATCTTCTTTGTTTAAGAGGAGGGTTGGGTCAGTGTTCACTCTGAAGGGCGGAATTTCATCAAACTTGTTATAATCTTCTGACATATCTGTCTTGTCCTCCACTCTCACGATGATTCTTTTCCCTGAGAGAACAATGTGTCGCTTTGGCTCATCGTGTGATGTATTCGTTTTCTTATCTTTTCTCTTTCTCGGTTTTGTAGACATGTCCTTCACATAGAAAACCTGAGCGACATCGTTGGCTAGGACGAATGGTTCGTCCATGTACGCAAAATTGTTGAGATCCACTGTTGTCATGCCGTACTTTTGGTCTACAACTACCCCGCCTCCTGTCAGCTTGACCCATTTGCACCGAAACAAAGGGACCTTAAAAGACGGTCCATAGTCAAGTTCCCATATCTCCTCTATGTAACCATAATATGTGTCCTTTGTCCCATTGTCGTGTAATGCATCAAAGCGGACACCACTGTTTTGATTGATGCTCTTTTTATCTTGGGCGACCGTGTAAAATGTATTCCCATTTATCTCGTAACCCTGGAAAGTCAATATAGTTGAAGATGGTTTCTTGGCCAACATGGACAGCTCATATCCAACAGTGGCGTCATTTATGAGAAGTGTTTGCAACCAACCACCAAAAGTCGCCATGTGCAACTTTGTAATCCAGGAGTTTGACTGCCCAGGGTTTTCCGAGCGTACAATATTCTTGTGTCGCTCCATATACGGCTCCACCAACGTGGAATTTCGTAAAACTGTGTAGTGTGCTTCACTCAAAGAATGTCCATCCATACAGTATGCTGATTTCATTCCTAGCGTGCCTTTTCCACTTAGTCTCCCCTCATGCCGCGATTGAGGAAGACCAATCGGGTTCAGGTCAGGAACAAAGTCAACACAAAACTCAATGACCTCCTCTGTTAGATAGCCCTTGGAGATGCTTCCTTCTGGCCTTGCACGGTTATGCACGTATTTCTTTAAGACTCCCATGAACCTCTCAAAGGGGAACATATTGTGCAGAAATACTGGACCGAGAATGGTAATCTCTTCGACTAGGTGAACTAAGAGATGCGTCATAATATTGAAGAAGGACGGTGGGAACACCAACTCGAAGCTGACAAGACATTGGGCCACATCATTCTGTAACCGTTGTAGATCTTCTGGATTGATTACATTCTGTGAAATTGCATTGAGGAATGCACATAGCTTCACAATCGGTACTCGAACATTTTCCGGTAGAATCCCCCTCAGTGCAACCGGAAGCAATTGCGTCATAAGCACGTGGCAGTCATGAGACTTTAGGTTTTGGAATTTTTTCTCGGCCATATTTATTATTCCCTTTATATTTGACGAGAATCCAGATGGGACCTTGATACTGCTCAGGCATTCAAAAAAGATTTCCTTCTCTTCTTTGGTAAGAGCGTAGCTCGCAGGACCCTTAGAATCCTCCGGATGCATGCCGTCTCTTCTTTTCATACGGTGCTGGTCCTCCCGTGCTTCTGGTGTATCTTTTGTCTTCCCATACAAGCCCAAGAATCCTAGTAGGTTCACGCAAACATTCTTCGTCACGTGCATCACGTCGATTGCAGAGCGGACCTCTAGGAATTTCCAATACTCAAGCTCCCAAAATATAGATTTCTTCTTCCACATGGGTGCATGTCCGCTAGCGTCATTCGGAACAGACAGACTGCCAGGACCCTTTCCAAAGATTACTTCTAAATCTTTGACCATATCAAATATATCATCACCAGTATGGCGTTTAGGCTTGCCCCGGACTTCTGCCTCGCCCTTGAAATGCTTGCCTTTTTTCTTCAATTGATGTTTGGGCGAAAGAAATCGACGATGCCCGAGATACACCACCTTCTTACTTTTATCCAAATATATACTATCGATCTCACCTAAACAGTGAGTGCATGCATTGTATCCCTTGTTTGTCTGTCCTGAAAGGTTACTAAGAGCAGGCCAATCATTGATGGTCACGAACAGCAATGCTCGTAGATCAAATTCCTCTTGTTTGTACTCATCCCACACACGAACACCTTCAGTCTGCCACAGCTGTAAAAGTTCAAAAACTAATGGCCTTAGATACACATCAATGTCATTACCGGGTTGCTTCGGGCCTTGGATAAGCACTGGCATCATAATAAACTTTCGCTTCATGCACAACCAAGGAGGAAGGTTATATATACATAGAGTCACGGGCCAGGTGCTATGACTGCAGCTCTGCTCCCCAAAAGGATTCATGCCATCTGTACTTAGACCAAACCTCAGGTTGCGTGCGTCTTCCGTAAACTCCGGGAAATCTCTGTCGATTTTTCTCCACTGCGACCCATCAGCGGGGTGTCTCAACATCTCGTCACTCTTACGGTCTTCTTTGTGCCACCTCAACAACTTGGCATGCTCTTTATTTCTGAACAAACGTTTCAACCGTGGTATTATAGGTGCATACCACATCACCTTGGCAGGAACCCTCTTCCTGGGGCGCTCGCCCTCAACATCACCAGGGTCATCTCGCCTGATCTTATACCGAAATGCACTGCACACCGGGCATGCATTCAAATTCTCATACTCACCGCGGTAGAGAATATAGTCATTAATGCATGCATGTATCTTCTGCACCTCCAATCCTAGAGGGCAGACAATCTTCTTTGCTTCATACGTACTGGCGGGCAATTCGTTATCCTTTGGAAGCATCTTCTTCATAATTTTCAGCAACTTTTCAAATCCCTTGTCAGATAAACCACTCTCTGCTTTCCATTGCAGCAATTCCAGCGTGCTTCCTAGCTTTTTCTGGCCGTCTTCGCAATTTGGGTACAAATCCTTTTTGTGATCATCTAACATGCGTTCCAACTTCTCCCTCTCCTTTTCACTTTCACAGTCAATCTGTGCATCAACAATGACCTGACCAAGATCATCAGCGGGCATATCTGATGCCCGTTCTTCACCTTCTTCTTCTTCTTCATTATCTTCCATTGCGGTATCGGTGGTTTCAGGGAACTCAGGATAGTTGTCATTATTCTCTTCTTCATCGTTGTCTTCCATCATAACCCCTCTCTCCCCATGCTTGGTCCAACAATTATAGCCGGACATGAAACCGAACCGGAACAGGTGGATGTGAAGGGTCTTTGTGGAGGGGTAATCCTTCTCATTTCGACAACCACCGCATGGACAACACATAAAACCATTCCGCTTGGTTGCCTCAGCCACCTTGAGAAAAGAATGCACGCCTTTAATGAAATCTCCGGAGCGTCGATCGGCGTACATCCATGCTCGGCTCATCTGCATTATATAAGTACATATCAAACGCAAATCAAATATATAATTTCTATTTCTATCTCTAATCTCTTCTAACAGTGTTGCGTAAAGGGTTGGGAAATCTCCCGTGGCGGAGCTTCTCGAAGATGTCGTTGGTGCTCACACCCTACGGCATCTTCGGAAGCTCCGCCTCGGAAAAATTTCCCTGCAAGCCCGTGAAAGATTCCATCTCCTCTAACAGTGTTGCGTAAAGGGTTGGGAAATCTCCCGTGGCGGAGCTTCTCGAAGATGTCGTTGGTGCTCACGCCCTACGGCATCTTCGAAAGCTCCGCCCTACGTCATCTATCTCTATTTCTATCGCTATTTCTATTTTTCTATCTCTATCTCTATTTCTATTTCTATGTTAGCTATGTCTACTTCTATTTTTATTTTTAATTCTAACATTTCTATTTCTAATAGCATTTCTATTTCTAATAAAATCTAACATAAATAAAATCTATATAGCATTTCTATTTTTACCTCTATCTTCACCTATTTGTACACATAATCAAATAAATATCTAATAATTGCTCCCATAAAAAATCACAAATCTCTCTACTTCTAGAGCAATAAATGAGCTAAATTACCAATGAAAGACAAAAGCACAAAATTCCTCACCTTTTAGTCCACTTAGATTGAAGTGGGGACATCAATTTGTGACAAAAAATGGTGATCAAAGAGGATGAACTCGAGTTGCATGAAGAACACTTGAGAGTGGAGAGGGGGAGTGACTGGCTCGGGGAGGAAGAAGGAGCTGCTTTATACAGGAAAGTCATTAGTCCCGATTTGTAATACCAACCGGGACTAAAGGCTTAATCTTTAGTCCCGGTTGGTGTTACCAGCCGGGACTAATGAGCCTGGCAACGGCCGGATTGCAACCCAAAGCCTTTAGTCCCGGTTCGTAATACGAACCGGGACTATAGGTTCAAAACGAACCGGGACTAATGAAATCTGCGTTCCAGCGGCCGAAAAAGCGGTGGGGCCCGGCGCATCAGTCCCGGTTCAAACATCAACCGGGACTAATGCCCTGAAATATTAGGCCGGTTTTCTACTAGTGTCTCGAAGCACGGCGATGCGGGCAGCGGGCCTAGAACCACCGTTGCTGCCACCGTCCCCTGCCGCATCCAGCTCGTCCATCATCTTCGGCCACCACCTGCAGCCACGCGCTGCTGGCGAACTCCCACACGCGCAGGCGCGCAGCTCGTTCATCATATTTGGACGAGTAACGCCTCGACGTGTTGCGCTGCATGTTCGACGTCACCACGAACTTGCCTAGAAAATATACCGTGCCGCCGCGCTTGCCCTATCGTTCGGACAACATGAGAAACCATGGATCACGGGCGACGAGAGCCTGAGGGTTTTTGAGAGGGAGAGGACTGTGGGCACTTCATCTCCGGCCGCGCAGCACGGTAAGGACGGGTCAACGGTGAGGTCTGTGTGGCCGCGGAAAGCAGCAGCGAGCAAAAGGGGAAAACAGTTAAATCCAGGAAGGTACCATTAGAACCAAACTAGAGAGAGGTCAGAGCCGTAAGAGAAATACTATGCGAGGTTATTCTTGCAAAATAAACAATGCCACGTGTCAGCCAGAGATCGAATTTGGATCAGATTGCACCCGTGTTTTGCAAGTTTGTGTACTGGTACACAATGTATGTCAGGTGCAATTAGCTCTATCTACAATATCTACGATAACCAAGCACGGATTTAACATTTAATAAAAACTACATGTTTTGTGAATTTCTCTAATATCGCCAGGTACAAAATTTACATATCTTCATTGATATCTGGTTTCTAATATGTAAAGAAATCATTTTGCCCATAAATAGATAATTAGAAGTGGTTTTCGTGCACTGAAATATTTTATTTACCATAAAATATGACTATAGTACCATGCTTATCCTAAATGCGTAACATAAGTATGTGGGGGACAATAAATATACTTTTTAACACTCTTAGACTAGTCACAATGCATAGTATTATCTCTACAATGCATATTATCACATAATAGTATTATAGTTATATTATATTTAATGTTTTGTAGAATCTCAAGGTAAATATGTGTTGGTGATATATTTGCTAGTAGACTTTCTAGTTTTGTGTATCATGATACATTATCATATTATGATACCACTCTCATATCTCTCTTTATTAATTGTAGGGTCACATCAGATTTTGCCAATATGACATGCATGATACTAGCTATAATACTCCTATCTGGACTAGTCTTAGATATTGTCCTCGCATTTGCGAGGCTCCCTATGCGCTAGTTTTACTATAAAAAAGTTTTACTAATATCCTGAATTTTATCTAGTTTTCGGGAAAAGAAATGTAAATTCTGTTTTTTTCTGACACCAACGAACATGTCCCCGAAAATCCGGAGCACAAACCCAGCGCCGTGACGTCAGCGAGGATGACGATCGTTCACCAGCACGGTCCGTGCTCCCCACACTGGCCGACGTGCACGGGAAGCCGCCGTCCCATGCGGAGATCCTCGCCGCCGACCAGAACCGCGTCGAGTCCATCCAGCGCCGTGCGTCCGCACCTGTCCAGCCCGGAACAAAGAAGAAACCCGTGCGCGCACTCGACGCCCTCCTCCAGCGGTCCAGCCCGTCGCTGCATGCCGGCGTCATCGGGGCGCGCGCTGGGCACTGGCAAGTGGCAACTGCGTGGTGACCGTCGGGGGCTGGGCACGCCAGCGTCGCCGTGCCGCCCCGGCGTGGTCGACCCGGCCAAGTCGTACACCTCGCTACGTCAACGTCTCCTGCGCTGACCTCGACCAAAGTGGCTGCTCCGGAGGGCACTGCTTGTATGGCCTCCATTACGGCGACGGCTCCTCCACCGTCGGATTCTTCGCCCAGGATAACCTCACCATCTCCCACGACGCCATCAAGGGGTACCGGTTCCGGTGCGGGGAGAAGAACAGCGGCCGGAATAATGGGGCTCGGCCGCGGGAAGACGTCGCTGACGGTGCAGGCTTACGACAGATACGCCATACGGCGGCGCGTTCGCGTACTCCCTCCCGGCGTCGTCATCGGGGACGACGGGCCACCTGGACTTGGGCCGCGGCCAACGCGAGGCTGACGCCGATGCTGACCGACGACATAGTGCTGACGTTCGTTCTACTAGGTACGTGGGCCTGATGGGCATCCGCCTCGGCGGGACGCAGCCGTCCATCCCGGAGTCCGTCTTCTCCATGGCCGGAACGTTGGTGGACTCCGGCACGGTGATCACGCGACTCCCGGAGACCGCCAACGCTGCGCTGTCGTGAGCGTTCGATGCGGCGCGCGGGGACAAGAAGGCGCCGGCGTTTTTTATCCTGGACAGACTTCACGGGGATCAGCGAGGCGGAGCTGCCGGCGCCCGGCGGTATCGCTCGTGTTCCAGGGCGGCGCAAGCCTGGACATTGACGCGTCCAGGATCATGTTCGCGGTCACACAGGCACAGGTGTGCCTGGCATTTGCGTCCAACGGCGACGACGACAGCGTCGGCATCACCTGTTAAATTATCTAGGCACGGCACGAGATCGGAGCAGCGAGCGGAGCGAAGGGGCTGCGGCCCCGGAGTTCGGTGGTGGACTGGTGGCCGGCCTGACGAAGAGCGCACACTCATCTGTCAGGTTCGACAGTACGTTTCCTTGCAGTCCCGCAGAGGACTATGCTCTCAGAGCATCTCTAGTCGTAGTCGTAGCCTCCAAATCGTGTGCGGCAACTCCCTGTACAGACATGGTTAACTGGGGGTGCCGAATGTTATCCCCAATAGCAAAAGAATACTTTAATTTGGCATTAACAAAAACGTATTGTGAGCGTCAAACATGACGGCGAGAGGAGCCTCGTGTGCACGCACGTTAGAAAAAAGCCTACTAATGGTGTGGCGAATTCGATGTTAGTGACGTCTTCGGTATAAGATTTCACAAAAATAAATATATAAATATATATATATATATATATTTCCAGAGATACCATCTCATTTTCCTATATATATATATACATGTTTTATACTCCCAGGTGTACATACTCCCACCTCTTAACGGGTTGGATATACCCTATAACTAACAAGATCTAGCCACCGTCATAAGAATAAATAAATTATTTAACAAATGCTTTGCATGCATGCACCTAGTCAACGACTCCAACAAAAAGGATCCGATCAACCATGGTAGTTTCGGTTTTGAAAAGGAAACACACGCGCATGATTGGAGTATATATTCGTTAATAATAAAGTACATAGTCTGCTAAAATTTGGGTATATCTTAAAAGGAGTACGTTTTGTCATGTTATTTGAAGGAGTATACATACACATACTGCAATGGAAATGGATTATATTTTGCCATCTCAAATGAGTAAATACATTGCCGGATGATACCAAAGCAGTATATACTTCATCAGATCAAAATGCAGTATATACTTCATCGGATTAAAATGCAGTATATACTTCATCGGATTAAAATGCAGTATATACTTCATCGGATTAAAATGCAGTATATACTTCATCGGATTAAAATGCAGTATATACTTCATCGGATTAAAATGCAGTATATACTTCATCGGATTAAAATGCAGTATACTTCATCGGATTCACAAACCCTTAACAAAGGAGTATATTCCATCTAAAAAAACAAAGGAGTATATACTCGTTTGGAAACATGGACAGATTACATATCCGATCAAAAGTATACTACACAAAAATAAAATAAGTATAATACTACAACTTTCTAGACTATATATACTTTATTTAACATGAAGTAGTATATACGGGTAAAATCCAAAATTATACTGCCCAAGAGATGTAGAGGTTTGTACTGCACAAAAAATGTGGAAGTATATGCCCCCTATGAACAAGTATACACACATAGATTCGAGCATATTTTGTGAGCTAGCTAGCAAAACGATCGGAGCAAGAACGATCAACTATTTGCACCGGGGAACATCACAACTTCACAAGCCAGAGGAGTACACCAATCCATCTGATTCTAAATAGCTGCCCATACGTGTGCATCTTGGTGAGTTGCATCGGCGCAAACGAGCATGGGCGGCGCCCCGCACCAACAATCACCGGTGCCGCCCACGCGCGGCCGGCCGTCGGCTTCATGCCGCACCACTCGCAACGTGCACGCCATACTGATTGCGATGAGAGTTTCTGAGTTGTATGCAAAGACGTTCATCAGTGCGCGGATACATCTTGTTCTCGTCCGTCTTCATTGAACCGCTGCAGCCCGGATCTCGTATCCTCTATTAAGCCGGCTCCGTCGTCATGTCGCCGCCGGTCACGTCCCATCTTTTATACTCCTACTTCATGCCGCATCTCGTCTTCATGATCGAGCCGCTGCCAGCCACATGCGTCTTGTCGCCGTCGTCGCTCCGGCGAGTCGCCGTCGTCTGCATGCAACTCATCTGCGTCATCGCCGGCCATGTGGATCGAGCCGTCGCCAGCCATACCCATCTCCATCTAGTCGCTGGCATCGCTCTGTCGAGTCGCCATCGTCCGCATGCATCTCGTCTGCCTCGTCGCCATTATCGTGCTGCACGGCTGCATGCACCCTAGGCCATCAAGCTGCAAGATATCGGAAGTAGTCATCAGGATGGCACTGACATGAATATACTTGCTCGATGTATGCCTAGTGCTAGATCTAGCTCAGTTCAACAGATTACCATGTACGTATACGAAATACCTCTTGGAGTTGCCGATCAAAAAGCTTTCAAATCGATGCATCAAAATCGCTCATCGATGGCCATGCATGAGGGATGAGGCTGTTTAACCATGACCATACCGCAACGCCCATGCCAGCTGCTTCATGGTGAACTGCCACCACTCGTCCGCCGTCGCCGCCGTCCGCCGGCCGGCAGCCCGGCAGCATCTCGTCTCCATCGTCGTGTTCCGTCGGAAGCATCTCATATCTGCCGCTCAAGTCGTCTGGTGCGCAAACATGGGGCCGGCGGCCGTTGCGCTGGTATTTAAAGGATCAAATCGTGCGGATCAATTATCCCTACTATCACGTAACAAATTTTCAAACGGAACCTTATCCTTGCATGCAGATTTGCTCGGTAGTTATTATTATAATTAGATATATATGTTAAAGGGTATGGACGCTCCGACCCGGTAGCGTTTCGAACTGTCCATAGGCAAACGATGCTAGGAGTACGTACTCCTAGGGATACCATCTAGTTTTCCTATATATATATATCAACGCGGATTTGCTACCATCGGTGGTAGCTATGCATGCATGCATAGTCCTTGGATTATGTGAGCATGTTATTCCTCGCATGCGATGTAGAGAGCAGGAGATGACGGTGATAACGGATGAAATTCCTCCGTTTGTTGCATGCATATGGTATTCTTGAATGGCTACCTAGCATGGCAACTGTGGATGGCTAGAGCATGTGGTGATTTTAGACATACCATGCCTAGTTGTCATGCGTAGTTGCTATGCACACTCTTGAATATCTACCTAGGATGGCAACCGTGTATGGCTAGAGGAGGTGGTGATTTAAGATATGCCATTCCTAGTTGCCATGCACACTTTACTAACCAAGTAACCTGCAGAGTTGCCTTGTATGATTTCCTAACCGATCAAGGTGGTGATTTTGGGAATGCCACACCTAGTTGCCATGCACACTCTCCAAACACACTAACCACCTAGACATGCCATGTGATGTAGACGTCTTGCCTAGCCATACGTGTGGTTTTGGCGGGATTTTTTTGTTGGCGCGAATGTTATGGTCTTCCTTTTCCCTCCATTATCTCACTGCTGCCACTTGATTAAGAGAGAAAAAAGACATTTATGAAATGAGCTCTACTTGATTAAGTAGCGGCGCTCTCAAAATCAACAAATCAATTAACCGCTGATTTTTATGGATCAATGTGTTCGTCCTAGTGAGCTATGGTATGAATCCGATTATGTATCAGGGAAATGCTAAATAGAAAAGGATATGGCAGCTATGAGTACACAATGTGAGTGGTGAGATGAGATGATTTGTTTGCATGGTTCCACGGTGTGGTGGCTTTGGATGGATAGGTTGAGTGGATGGTGTAGTAGGTGTGTGTGTGTGGTTAGTTGGGGTGGATAATCCAATAGGTTGCATGGTGTGGTGTGTTGGTGTGGTGTGTTGAGGTGGTGAGAGATAGGAATATGCATGCAAACACCGTCGCTTCCGTCTGTTAACTCTTGTGCTCCTGGTAGAAAATCACATGCTCCCTATAGAGAATCTAATGGTGGATGATGGGTGCATAGCTACCACCGGTGGTAGCAGGCTATTTTGCATATATTAGAATAAACTTGAATTGATATTACTATCAATTATTCGGGCGTGGAGGACCTATACCCGAACAATTGAAAAATTTCAATAAAAAAAAAAGTTAATTAATAATTTCGAAATATTTAATGAATAAAGAAAAATAAATATTCCTATTATGAAGATCTCCATCATCAACAAGCATGCAAGCAGCCAAAGAATTGAAGCTGTCAAAAGTTCTTCACATGCATGCAAGAAGAAGGAATTCAAGCCAAAGTAAAGAAGCAGACTCCAAGACACCATCATGTGAAGCGAGAAGATTTTTCCAAGATGAAGATAAGGAAGAAGTCACCTCCATGTCACCTCCATAGCCAGCCAAGGCAATTTGGTGGCTGTACAAATAGTCCCTCCAACATGCTCTAAAATGGCTAAGGCCTAGAAAGCCTAAAAAAGTCCTACAAAATAGGTGTATGATGAGCAAGAGGAGACAAGAACCAATAATGGTGAAAGAAGGCTGTAGAATGCAGCAATAATAGAGAAGCAAGGCTGCAGAAATGGTGCTCTCTCGTGCCTATAAAAGGAGAAGAGCGCAGCGAAGGAACACACGGAGACACACACAGAGCAAGCAAACACCAGCAGAAGAAACACCAGCCAGCAGCGAGCTCCTGCGAGAACTCTCTGCTTAGTAGTAGTAGTAGTAGTACCACCACCACTTGTAATAATAAGCCTGCATAGTGAAGGCAATCGTGTTGTACCGAAGGAGCTAAGGTAATCCTCCTTCTCGTGTAAACCCTTCGGGGCTTCCCGAAAGGGAAAACCATATGTAAGCTATATTGTGGAAATAAAGTAGTTTCGTGTTTCCCTTAATCTTTTCAGCATGTTTATATGGGATGGGTTCTTATGCTAGGGATCCTATAGGAGAAACCTCTGCATGTAGTTCTCTGTTAAGCCTTGTGTATGGCGTCAGAACGAGAACCTTAGTTGTAGAGAAGTGTTCCCTTTGGGTGGAACTGCCTGGGAAGACGATAAGAAAATAACCCATATAAATTTGACTAAAGAAATTTAGGGAAATAAACTTAGCTACTCCTGAAGCAATATGGTGAAAAATATGGTGAGTACCGAGTAGGACAATACAACTCTGCGTACACCCCGCTCGAATTGTTGGCCTCGACAGCCATAAAGATCCTGCAGAATATACAAAAATAAATATTATAATCTGAATATTAAATTTACGTATTTATAATCATTAATATAAAAGAATTTATAATCTGAATATTAAACTTACGTATTTATAATTGTTAATATAAAAGAATTTTATCCCGCATATTTTACTATTTATCTTACTGTTTATTTATATTTGTGTATATATATATATATATATAGAGAGAGAGTCGCGCTATTTGACTCCCTGGGTGCAGAATAGTTATTCTGCACCCGGGTCTATGCAGCGCACGGAACCCGTCCGGCTCAACCAGCCAGCCAGCGCGCCCGCGTCAGTTTCCAATCCCACGCGTCGTAAGAACTTGCATGCGACGTAATAAACTTACGCGCCCAACTGCCCGAGGAAGCCTGGTCGTGCGCGTCTTTTTCTGTTTTTCTAAAGCAGTGACGTAAGAACCTGCCAGCCAACGTAAAAAGACAGCTGTGCTTTTTCACAGCACCACCAAGCAGTATTGCACGCTATCGATGTAATGACTTCCTTTGAATTGGTACCTGCTGTATTACACACATCCGTAAGATTATTCTTGATTAAATCTGCTGATACACATCATTAGACTTTGCACGATTGACAGCCATAACCTTTGTGGTCACATAGAATAAATACAAGCAAGGCCTAACAAGCCTATAAAAAATGAAGGAATTAGTAATTGAACATGTAGTGAAATACATGACTTGGTGTAACCTATATTTTGTTACTACATTAATTCCATTGCACGACATTTTGATGGTTCATTTCCATCCTATGGTTTCCATCCTACGAGGCAGCAGAGTGATGAACCATGTTGGAGCTAGTGTGATATACTAATATAAGTGAAGCCCCTCGATCAGTTGTTTCTCATGAGTCTTGAATTTGAAGCAAATCACCAGCATGACCTGTCTTGTTGTAGGTTTGTCGCAGAAATAGTCTAAATGGATGGTAAATCTGAAAGGTCCATAAAAAAGGACACATAAGATTTTTATTAGTATGTGCCAAATATATGTGTTAGCAACTAACGAGTTGTACAATAAGGTAAAAAAATGTATAACTCATTACATGATGGATAAGAAACTATTCCTTGGCGACACGCAGAAGGTGAGTAGGTGACCCAAACTTTTCTTCTTTTTTGTACATGTGAAGCTAAATATAGCTAGTCAAGCTAGTAAGTACTTGTTGGAATCTATGAAAGAAAAATAGACAAAACATCTTATGTGGCGAAATTAATTTCAGTCAAATGCGTCATATAATATGACCGTGCAACAAATTAGACAAATGCTTATAAGTGGTCCTAACAAATTTGTACCTCCCAAAACGAATTATTCCTGGAAAAAAGTGAAGAATAATCTAAATTACTCTAAAAATCAGGGTAGTAATTCTAAGAACATTGTACACCATGGTAAGCTTGAGCGGCATGACAGGCAGTTTGTATTTACCTACACAGCTGAAACCTGATGACAGAAATTGGATTTCCGTAAGAAACATGTGCAGATGCTTGGTTTGCAGCAACTTTGAATGTTGACTAGGAAACAAATTGTATTTATTATTGGAGTAATGATCAAAATCACTTATACAAGACTATAAGTATCTGGTTACAGTTCTGCGAATTGCTAGCAGGCTAAGAAAGAAGGAAATCAGCAGGCTAAGCCTTGTAAAAAATATTGAATGTAATAACAGGTAAACTAGATTCAGTTTAAGTACAGGAGAGTTGCATAATATCGTTATCTTGATAGATCTAGTCCATAATTCGGTTAAGTATAATAGTTATGTGCCGAACGTACCCAAGCTACTGGTCGCCAAAAATCAGCCACAATCTGCCCAAAATAGACAGATAAATGTGAAGCGAAGTTTTTCCGATATATTGACTCGCTTATAGCTAGCAACATATGAAAAAGCATGGACATAATTATGTAGATGAACCGATATTAAACTCACCAAATAAAGGCATGTCTATGGGAGTTGTAAGAACTCCGAAAGAAGAAATTGATCTTAGTTGAATTGACAGGTCTGCAAGATATAGCAACTATAAAATGTGCAGTTTCTGCAGAAGTTCGCTCCAGAAGTGGTATACCAAGAAGAAAGGGAAGCAGTGGATAACATAGATGGGGACATAACTTTTTTGTCTTCATTCTGAACATTTCTTTATTATGTTCAGCAGTAAACAAAATGGTACATTGAACTTAGATGGCAAACAAAAGATTTATGAAACATCAGTCAATATCAGGATATTTTATTTTAGAAGACATATACGGAGGTGGAAATGGTAAGTGATAAGTGGACGATGATGTCTTTGTTTAGAAGTGAAGGCTACATTATCCATGGAAAATAATACTCCTAGGCTCCTTTTCAAGTGGCTCCACATTCAGTAGCTACCAGTTCAGTTTGATTGGGAGCAATAATGAGATACAACATGAACATGTTATCCTGATTCCTGAGCTATTTGTCTATTTTCAATAGCAAGGTAAGATGACAGATGCAGAACCTCTTGGCCTTGTAAGATATCAGAACCCAATGTAGAAATGAAATAAGCAAAAACTAATCACTGTCTAGTTGATAAACTGCTATTAGTGGTATCTACGGCTGCACATATGATAGATCTAGATGTTACTTGTTTATGCCACCTTGAGCCAAATGTGGTGTACCAGACGCTATGAAATTCATTGGTTCATAATGCCATTTAATAGAACAGTATAATTTGCCTTCAATTTGTTATTTTCACACAGAACAAAGTTGAGCAGACCCACTAGCAGTATACTGGAGATACTATTGCAGTCAACAAGTTAAAAATGATGCAGAAATACTTATTTCAAGTTTTAGTTTTAAAGCAAGAAAATTGCAGGGAGTAGAACTAAATATGTATATGCACATTAATAGAAACTACATTTCTCAAGCTCCTAAACTTTCTACCATGGCCTGCCAAACGTAGTCAGAGCAATGGGCAATCATGGTATGCAGCTTGAGTGTCTAAAACTAATGTGTATTCTTTTGGGACCAATTTCGTATTAGGTATTACACGATCTCTCACTTTGTGGATGATAATCGAATAAAAGTCAAAGTATGGATGGCACCATGTTCTTGCTCGGAAAAGTCGAGATTGACAGGAGCGACCGGAGACGAACGGCAGGAGAGGTTGGAGATGAATGGCGGCCGGACAGGCTGGAGACAAGGAGGACCGGCGGCGTCGCATGGTGAAGACGGTGCGGAGGAGATGGTGCTGCCGGCGCGGGGGCGGGGGAGATGGCGCCGGGGCGGTCGATTTGGCGCTGGCAGAGCTCGAGCACAGGGGACGGCGACTCCACGCCGCCGATTCGGCCGGCCGACCACGACGTCACCGAACTCCAGCGAGAGCACAGAACACACCTGCTCCTCGCCTGGTTCCCGAGTCCGCCGGAGTCGAAACCGCTCGCCGTCGCCATATGCGCCTAAATTCCAATCTCCAAACTACTCGCCGTCGCCATACTGCATAGTGGGCTAGCTCCCCACGACCTTATCCAGAAGCTAAACCGTCCAAGTAATAAAAACAAAAAATTACAGCATGCAAAGTAGGCTGCTGCGAGCCAGCACAGGTTCAATGGAACCGAGCGTGGAACGTGGCAGTCCGGCTCGGTGGATCGACCCGGGTGCAGAATAACTTATTCTGCACCCAGGGGGTCTAATAGAGTTATTCTATATATATATATAAAGGAATCATGGTAGCGATGTATAAATATTGTTGGGGAGATGGTGCTAATCAAAAGATGATGCATTGGCTGGCTTGGTGGAAAACGTGTGTGCCAAAGAAACAAGGGGTATATGCTTTAGAGATATTCACTACTTCAATCTTGCGTTACTAGCAAAGCAAGCTTGGAGATTAACTGATTAATAGAGGAGCTAGAGTCACTATGTGCTCAAGTGCTTAGAGAAAAATATTTTCCTACAAGAGATCTTGTTGATGCAGAGATGAAAAAAGGGAGTTCTTTTACATGGCAAAGCATATGGCAGGTATTCAAACCTTCAAAAAGGGCCATATTTGGCGTATTGGCGATGCATCATCAATAAACGTATGGGAAGATAAGTGGATTCCTAGTAGCCACTCTAGGAAGGTTCTAACTCCGGAAGGCCAGAATTTACTTACTAGAGGTAATGAGCCAATTGATCCCCCACACTAATTCTTGGGATGCAGATTTGGTAACCGAAGCTTTTTAGGTGGTTGATGCAAGAATAATTCTGGCAATTCTATTATCTTCATCTGATATGGGCGATTCTGTGGCATGGCACCAAACCAAGTTTCGAACCTTTCCTGTTCGGTCTGCCTATCACATCGAATGGGAAAGTCAATATGGTCACACGGTGAATCGCCAAGGTGATGGTCCTATTTCCTATGAATGATCATCCTATTTGGGAGAAGATTTGGAGGCTTCGAGTTCCAAACAAAGTTAAAATATCTCTGTGGAGATTGGAGAATCAAGCAAGAGCAATTACCAAGTCGAGTTGTCCTTGCAAATAGATATGTGCCAGTTAGCGCGTAGTGTCCGATATGCAATGTAGGAGTGGAGGATGTGAAGCACCCTACTGTTTGAATGTCCCGAGAGCATCGAAATGTCCCGAGAGCATCCAGAATGCATGCACGACTGACCGCACGAGGCAAGCAGTTCTAGATTCATGGTATGTCACTCTATTTGAGATCCTTACTCGACATAATCATTGTACATAGTAAATACGTAATTTATGGTCACTAAATACATATTACAGGTTTATCAAAGTTCACCAAAGTCCGTATAGTCATGTATTTGCTGACGTGCCACCGCCAGTCTTTATAACAGGATTTTTGCAAAACACCCCTTCTTCAAACCTGCCTCGCGCCGGGCTGGCGGCGTCCCTCCCCCCTGCCTCGTGCCAGACCGGCGGCACCCCGCCCCGCCCCTGCCTCGTGCCGACTCACGCGCCAGATGCATGGGAGTGGCGGTGGGAGGCCAACGGCAGGAGGACGGCGGGATGCCTTTTTTTCTTTTTCTTTGCAACTTAGCCCTTTCTTTCTTTTTCTTACTAGAAAATAGTGTCTGCAAATGGTAGGGGCTGACAAGTGGGGTCCCTGACATGCCACCTCAGCAAATATGGGGCTATACGTACTCCGGTGACCTTCGATGAACCTGTGATGCGTATTTAGTCATCGTAAATTGCATATTGCTATGTATGATGACCAAGACAAGTAAGGGATACAAGTTTGATGATGTACGGTGTATTTTACCCTTTATTCTATGCACGAAACAGAGATTCACACCGTGCTCGGATGCGCTAACTTCTCTGAGCCGGTTGCGGTTGCATGTTGGTTCCTCTAGTGGGAACGACGGCAGTTTACCAAGGGCATGACTTGTGTGAGATCTGGGCATACAATGAGATCATAGGATCTAGTATTTCCGACCATTAGATATAGAACCTGTGGTACAGATCGGATATCTAGACTTGTGGATCATTTTTGTAGTGAACAACCCGTTGTATTATGTATTGTAGTTTGCCCTTTCATTCCTACCCTGTTCCACTCTCAGAACTCTGAACCATATCTTAAAAACTCTGAACCCTAGCTTCTATAGCAGCAATCTCATGCAACAAGTTCAATTTTTTTGTGAAAATGCAACGAGCTAATTTTTGATGAACCTCTTAATTGTTTGAGCAGCAAAATAAATGTTCTTTTTAGAAAATTTGGCACAGATTTCAGAGAACTAAAAAAAAAACATCAACTGTTTGGAAGCATTACTCGTATGTACATTCAGATTCAGTTTGAATCGCATACAGTGCATACAAAAAATAGATTAGGCAATCTGCAAGATACAAGAATGACATGCAATAAGGATTAAGCAATCTTCTTCACGACCATCTGCAAGCATGACAGAACCGAGGATGTGCGGCCATAGCGCCAGTGATAACTACCAAAACTAAACATTGGATCTTCTCAGTTGGTCCCTATCCAGTATTTTTGGGCCAGGAATTTGGAGTAGATCATGTGCAGGTGTGGATCCAGATCTTTGGGTCGCCGCCGCCACCATTGATCTCGGCCGCCTTCGTCCGCAGAAGAAAAGGAAATAGTTCAGACGAGGAATAAATCTCAACAAGATGGAAGGTTCCCACCGGCGGAGCTATTGGCTTCCATTTCCATCGTCTTTATCGGCTTCTCCAGGACGGAAGGCGATTTGGGAACTTCAGAATTTCAGATACAGGGTGGGGATGGGAGGGTACAGAAATAGAATACACAATAGGACAAGGTCTTCTGTGCAAAACTATTCCACCAAATCTGGTAAATCCGATCTGTACCACAAGCTTTACATCCAACGGTCCATAGGATGTAATCCTTTGATCCCACCTCAGGTCCGATCCCATACAAAGTTGTCCCAGTTTACCAATGGCGAGGCATTGCGGGAACCCAGAAAGACAGCCAGAGCCGTCGACATGCTGTACTCCAATTTCTATACAGCAAAATAGTCGTAGAGCAAAACCCAAAAGAGGAGGCTGGGTGAAACCTCTTCGGTATCATCTGAAGATCAACGTTGATGCTTCATTTGATGCGGACGAGTTGAAAGGACTGACCGGAGCTATCATCCAGGATTGTACTGGCAGATTTATAGCGACAGGAAGTACAAAGCTAGATTTTGTTCAAGACGCTCTATCAGCTGAACTGAAGCACATGCAACGAAGCAGGGCCTTCTCCTTGCACAATCCATTGGCTGCAACCGAATCATTGTTAATCCGGACAACATGGAGGCGATCACGATGATGTGGGAGGGAGGACATTCTAGTGTTGTGGCAGCGACGGTGTTTGACGACTTCTTTCACCTAGTCTCAGAGTTTTCTAATGTTATCTTTGACAGGACAGCGCGACTTGCCGCATGTTTGTCCGTCTACGATGAGCAAGCAGATATAAACAAATATTATAAAAATAAATAAATAAAGAGAGTATAATTTATAATGCAATAGGTAGTAGCTGCTTTACACATAATTATATCACTAGCAGAAAAAAAGGCTTTCGTTTGGATCTGCTCAGAGCTTTAACACCGGTTGTGCTACGAATCCAGACTAAAGGGTGCATTCGCACCGGTTCGAGTGGCCAGGACGCCGCAGGGAACCCGCAGGGCTTTAGCACCAGTTCGTAAGGAACCTTTAGCACCGGTTTGAGCTATAAACCAGTACTAATTAAAGAGGTTGCGTGTAGGCCCTAACCCTTTAGCATCGGTTCGTGGCTCAAATCGGTGCTAAAGGTCCCCCCTTTCTCACCGGTTCATGGCTTAAACCGGAACTAAAAGGTAGTAACCTTGAGCATCGGTTTGAGCCACGAACCGGTACAAAAGGGTGACCTTTAGCACCGGTTTGAGCCATGAGCCGGTGCTAAATGGTTGACGCCCATTTTTTTTCACTCATGCCTACCCCTCCACGTAGAAAAAATGTCTAAAGAATAAACGAAAATAATAAAAACTTCAAATTTCAAAATCCCTTGACATACATGTACCTCACGGAACCAACTTTTAGGAAAAATTTGAATTTTTTTTTTTTCCAAAAAATGGTTATTCCAAATTAAAACGACAGTAACTTTTGCGTACGGACTCGAAAAAAATGTGTAATATATGAAAAACTATCTACGCAAGAAGTTACATGCGATTTCAACGGCCATAGGCCATTTGCACAAATTCTTGCTTCTCAAAATTCCAAAGGGAAATATGAAAGCAGGAAGATTTTAGATTTTTTAAAAAAATTGACCTTTTTTGAAATTTTTGAATTTCTTTTGTTTTTATTTTAGTTTTAATTATTTTGAATGTTTCACATTATTTTGTAATTTTAAGTTTTTTTGAAATATTTTGAGTTTTAATTAATAATTGTATTATGCATAAAGATTATTTGAAATTCACTGTTGCTTATTAGTCCCTCCATTCCTTAATATAAGGTGTATAGTTTTCTTGCACGAATATTAACGCACAGACTAAATGGGCAAATTTTGAGACTTGTAGATGTTAATACATGTAGGTAATCAATGTGAGAATAGAGGAACATAGGGAAATCTCAGTATCTTATCTCTCCTAATAAGATTGACTCGTAAATTGTGTAAAAAAATCCCATAATCGCATCATATACCTTATATTTTGGAATTTTGCATAGAAAACTATACACCTTATATCAAGGAATGGAGGGAGTATTACTTAAATATTGTTGCTTATTTTTAAAATTATTTGGAATTAAAAAACAAAATCATGTGTTATCAAAGTATAAGGGTTAATACAATTCATAGCATGGTATTATTAAGAAGTCGCGAGCGCAGTCTTGAAAGCTAGTATGAAAGGAATTGAGAAGTTAAGCGTGTAAAAGGTAGAGCAGTGTGAGAATGGGTGACCGACCAGGAAGTGAGTACCACAAGTATGTAATTTAACATAAGAATAGAGATAATTAGATATTAGAGTGAAAACTGTCAAACAATTAAAATATTCAAAAAATAGAGAAATTCAAAAAATTCTAAAAAATAAATTCAATTTGTTTTTCAAAATTTCTACCAAAAATTATACCGAACATTTAGCACCGGTTCATGGCTCAAATCGGTGCTAAAGGGTCCTCCAGGAGCAGCATATGACTGGGCCACGTGAAACCCTTTAGCACCGGTTCGCAGCACAACCGGTGCTAAAGGGGTGAGGCTTTAGTCCCTATTTCTTTGCATCGGTTGTGACAATCGGTGCAAATGGGGTTACAAGCTGGTGCACATACCCTGTTTTCTACTAGTATATAATTAACCTAAGCTTTAAGCTAGGTCGTGAGCCAGCGATATGAGAGCACTTGGCGTTCGATGATCCGCGAGACGCTGGCTGCGTGTGGGCCGCTTCACTTCTCCATCGCTGCTGTTGGGCCAATTGCTAACTTCGTGCGGGTGCAGTCCAACTATGAGCTATCCCCGAACCGCCTTTCCTCGCACCGACCAGCATTTATTTTTTGACAGACCAAGTCCAACTGGTTCTCTTCCTCGATCCCCAATGTTCGACCTCCTGCGTGCCGGCCGCTGCCTCCACCACCTCCTCACATCGCTGGAGAACCCTCTCGCTGTCTCCCAAACTCATGCTGGCCATCGTCCTTCCCCAGCCCCTGCTTGCTGACGCCGGCCCCTGCGCCGCCTCCCATCTCCTACGTGCCGCCGGAGGACGCCGGCCATGGTCGTTCGAGCACGAGCTGAGCTCGATGTGTCTTGGGGCGAGCGCATGGATGCCACGGGCTGTAGTTCCTCGCCTTGACGAACAGGCCTGGACTCCCCTTGACGAACAGGCCTGGACTCCCCTTGAGAGCTGTTGGATCTCCATTCTAAATAAGAAGAAAGAGCAACTGTTGCAGGCGTTGATACCCTAGAAACCAGAATAGATCAGATCTGCAAGTACTATGGTCGGGACACACCACCTTTAAGTTTTCTCTTTCACCAAGAGGTCAATAGCTCAATTCACCATTGCTTTAGCTCAACCATTTATTTCTATGCCATGATTTACCTGGTTGTAGTTCGACCTGAAGTATTGGATAGTAATGAACTGATGGATCCTTGGTTCCTTTGTTGTTTTTTGTTGATTACAAGCTTTATGCAATTTCCCTTTACCAAGTTTGCTGTTTTTTCCCTTGGTCTGTAGCATGTACATGGATGCTTGTGAAATCCTCATTAATTTCTGTTATTTCCACTTAGATCTGCTAGGGCACCATTTTAAGATATGTTTTACCCAAAAAGAAGTCCTGTCAAGAAGCCATTATTTTTGTCATATACGTGGTTAAGTTTGTTGTATGAGAAGTTGGCACGGCTCCAGATACTAAATTGACCTCTGTGTTAGCAACTGACTAAATTAATTTTCCTTCAGTCACAAAGTACTTTCAGATATAATCATTGTTTTAAAAATTCATTTATTTAGTCTTAGTGGAAATTTAAACTTAATTCTCTTTACTTTTTAGTAATTGATGGCAGTGCATCTGCTGTTGTAGAGAAAGAAGCCTAAAGTCCTGAGTATCAGGCTATCAGCACACTGGTCATGCTTCTTATATATTCTTGGTGATGCTCAAAGTGTGCCTGTCCCATATTACACAAAGGTTTGGTATCTATTTTAATATCTCAAACCACCCTTCTGTAGTATCTTTTTGTTGGCTTGGCCTACCTTTGCAATTTGTTTGATGCAATAAACATATCTTGGGACATATACATTTAATGCTCTATGTCTGCACCGAGACAAATATGTTTTACACTAAAACTCAGTATACGGATGATTGTGTATATCCATTGGGAAAAAGGTTCATTTTGCAGATCCATCTTGGAACTATTATGTGATCGATCCAGCTTAAAAAACAGATTCATGTTGCATCTCCTTTTGTGAGTACAATAAATAATTGTATAAAGGAAATAATGTAATAGTTGACATATTTAACTGAACTTCACATATGGGATCCCTAGGTTGCAGCACGTTCTGTAGTTAACTCCCTGCTCTCTGCCGCCGTTGGTCATACTTTGATTATGCGTTACCTTCATTGATTATAATATAAA
Organism: Dactylis glomerata; assembly: GCA_007115705.1. Classification (NCBI taxonomy): domain Eukaryota; kingdom Viridiplantae; phylum Streptophyta; class Magnoliopsida; order Poales; family Poaceae; genus Dactylis; species Dactylis glomerata. The sequence continues at coordinate 11,604,638 of QXEO01000464.1, read as the reverse complement.
CTGTACTTAATTGCAACAAGCCTCGCAAACTTCTTTATCCCATGGTCTCTCTATGCAATAAATCTCCCTAATATTATCCCAGTATTCCACTCTTATAGCCATGAAGCTATCATACAAACCCATTTTTGTGTTGAGATTTTACAGTTCTGTAGGTTAGTTAGTCGTGGCATCCAATCTGAGATTTTTTACGGCTATTTGTTGTATTTGATAAACGGTCACTGCTGATTGACGTCATACTCGTGCAGTGGCCTAAATCTACCAGGTAACTATTATCACCGCCTAATGATGATTTCCTTTCATACAAAAATGATATTGTACTTCAGACCTTTGGTTTGTAAGCCGTGATTTGTTCGACTAACTAACCTACAGAACTGTAAAATCTCAACACAAAAATGGGTTTGTATGATAGCTTCATGGCTATAAGAGTGGAATACTGGGATAATATTAGGGAGATTTATTGCATAGAGAGACCATGGGATAAAGAAGTTTGCGAGGCTTGTTGCAATTAAGTACAGTTTATATTATAATCAATGAAGGTAACGCATAATCAAAGTATGACCAACGGCGGCAGAGAGCAGGGAGTTAACTACAGAACGTGCTGCAACCTAGGGATCCCATAAAGTTCAGTTAAATATGTCAATTAAGAAGTCGGACCTTAGACCGACCCCGACCCCCGCTACAGTGAGGTCGGGCGATTTTCTGAGCGAACTCGCTAGAACCACCTCGCCGCCGCGAGATCCGGCCGATCCCCCGCCTCCGCCGGCCGCTTCGGCGGCGGCACTAGTAGGAAAACCCTTATAGGTGGGATGAAATTCTGTGGCGCACTAGCCAGCAGTGCGCCACAGAAAATAATTCTGTGGCGCACCAGGCAGGGTGCGCCACAAAAATATAGCATTTCTGTGGTGCACCAGAAGGACATGCGCCACAGAATTTTGGTGGGGCCCACTCCCTGCCAGCCCCAATCATTGGTTCCACTAATTCTGTGGCGCATCTACTCTGGTGCGCCACAGAATTAGGACATTCTGTGGCGCATCTTAGGTGGTGCGCCACAGAATTACCTAATTCTGTGGCGCATCTGGTCCAGTGCGCCACAGAATTAGTGTAATTCTGTGGAGCACTTCACTAGATGCGCCACAGAATTAGCTCGTCCCACACCTTTAAAGTGCCAACCTCCCACACCTCCCACACTCCCAAGCCATTCATCTTCCTCTCCTCCATCTAGATCCAGCTCTAGGTCCCTACCCTCTCATCCCATTTTGGCCATAGTTTTCACTTTCTTTGGTACTTATTGTACTTACTTTGGTTGATACATAATTGGCGGTGAGGAGAAGCCTCTCCATACTCTCTCCTCCTCTCCAACTCATCGATCGCGGTCTCGTCTCGGTATTGAATCTACAAGGTGAGTATTTGGAGGGGACATGCATGCGCATGTCGATCTTGTGTATGGATGATTGTTGCACGTGAAGCGCTTGTGTGTGTGTGCCGGTGTGGTGCATGGATGTTTGTCAAGACGTTGATTCATTTCCGTTTCGGCAAATTTTTGCACTACCCATACGTCCTACCTTTAGGAGAGGTCATGCCGAATTTTTCCGCTCTATGTATACCTTTAGGAGAGGTCCATGCATGTGTGTGCATATGTTGCGGTTCTAATTTTCTGCTCTATGTATACCATTTGCAGACAACCATGGTCCTCTCGATGAGTTCCGCTCGAATTAGTAGATACAAGAAAGACGCGAAGGAGGACATGATTCGGAACAATAGGCGCCAGATAAGATGTCCGTGTCGATCATGCAAACTCGAGCGCTGGATCAACCCTGATTCCGGACAACTGGAGCAGCACCTGCTGAGGCGCGGTTTCATGCAGGACAACCAGGCGCGGCCGGCCCCAACAAATGGTGCGCATGAAGACCATGGTGGCGAGCGAGATGACGAAGCACCACATGTCGGTGGAGAATATCATCATGAAGAAGAAGTCGGCGGAGAAGATCATCATGAAGTAGAAGTTGCCGGCGGAGAAGATCATGATGAAGAAGAAGATTCTGGCGCGACTCCGCTAATTTCGGCCTTGCGGGACTCTCATGTTCAAGATCTGCTCCTCCATGAGACGAGCAACGACAGAGCTGCAGCCAGAGAGAGAGCCAAGCTGGCGCAAATGGAGAAAGACGGGATGACTCCGATATTTCCTGGGTGCCGTCCGCAGGATACGCGCTTGCATGTAACGCTTGATTGTCTGCAGATGAAGACGCAGAACAAATGGACCGATTCCAGCTTCAGCAAGAACATGAAATTCTGGCACGATCGTCTCCCAGAGGGGAACACATTGCCAAGTAGTATCGAGGAGGCCAAGAAAGTTGTGTGCCCTCTTGACCTACCGCACGAAAGATACCACGCCTGCATCAATGATTGCGTGATTTATCGGGGGGAGTACAAGGACATGACCACATGTCCGGTGTGCGGCCACGGACGGTACAAGGTTGGGAACAAGAAGGTACCTCGAAAAGTGGTATGGTACTTTCGTATCACTCCCCGTCTGCAGCGGTATTTCGTGGACCCTAAGGAGGCAAAGCTCATGCAATGGCACGCGGAAAGGGAGAAGCCCGAAGAAGATCCGGAGATGGGCTATATGCTGACACACCCATCAGACGCTGGCCAGTGGGAAGCATTGGACATTGCCTTCCCTAGGTTCGGGGGCGACGGAAGGAACATCAGGCTGGGTATGAGCACCGATGGACTCAATCCGTTCGGCAACCAGAGTAGCACGCATAGCACTTGGCCTGTGTTTGTATGGCCTTACAACCTACCCCCGTGGCTGTGCACCAAGCAAAGGTACATACACCTGAGTATTCTCATTCAGGGGCCGAAACAACCAGGTGTCGACATGCATTTGTATCTCGGGCTGCTGAAAGAGGAGTTAGACACGTTGTGGAAGACGCCACCCCGTACGTGGGACGCCTACAGTAGAACTTATTTCGATATGAGAGCCGCGTTGATCACGACGGTCACGGACTATCCTGGTTGCGCATACGTATCTGCCCAGGTCAGCCACGGATTCTGCGGCTGTGTGAAGTGCATGGACGAGACCCCGCATCTACAGCTACCAAGGGATCCCGGGTCCTCGAAAACTGTGTACCCAGGTGCTCGAAGGTGGCTTCGCTTGGATCACCCATGGAGAAAACGCGGTGATCTGTTCAATGGTAAAGATGAGCCCGATGGACCCCCGCGACAGAGGAGCGGTGCAGAAATCGACGATCTTCTAAAAAATTGGAAGGAGTGCCCAGCGCCGGGAAAGAAGCGACCGAAGCCAGAGCCGCTGCTCGGTGTATGGAAAGCGAGGTCTATTTTCCACGACTTGGAGTACTGGAAGGTCCTCCGCACGCCCCACAGCCTCGATGTCATGCACATTACGAAGAACGTTACCGAGAGTCTGCTTGGCACTCTTTGCAACTCGGAAAAGTCCAAGGATGGGCCGAAAGCAAGATACGATCTGAAACATTTAGGCATCAGAAAAGCTCTTCAAGCCCCCGATACTGATGACAACGACGACGATGATGATGATGATCAGACGGAAGGGACTCAACGTCTCCGTAAAAGGGCTAAGAAGAACGCGGTGGTGCTTCCCGCTGCCTGCTTCACAATGAGTCCGGAGGAGCTCGAGCAGTTTTTCAGGTGCCTCCTACGAGTGAAACTTCCTCACGGTTACTCGGGGAATATAAGCAGATATCTAGACGTAGCGAAGAAGAGGTTCACCGGGATGAAGTCTCACGATTGTCACGTGCTCATGACGCAGATACTTCCCGTTGCGATCCGAGGGATAATGGACGAGCACGTCCGTGATACGTTGTTTGGCCTTTGCAACTTCTTTGACGTTATCACCAGGAAGTCGATCGGCGTGAGGCAGCTCAAGATGCTACAGGATGAGATCGTGGTGATACTATGTGAGCTCGAGATTTACTTCCCGCCCGCATTCTGTGATATATGCGTTCATCTCCTTCTCCATGTCGTTGATGACATCAGGCAGCTCGGCCCGACGTTCCTCCACAACATGATGCCTTTCGAAAGGCAGAACTGTGTCATGAAAGGATACGTTCGCAACAGGGCCCGTCCAGACGCAAGCATGGCCAAGGGGTTCCTAACCTACGAGTGCATCTCCTTCTGCCAGAATTATCTAAGCACCGAGGACGACCAGGATCATGTTGGTCTGCCCACCAGGACGCACCTCGGCAGGCTCGCTGGAGTCGGTCACCGCGAGGGCTACCGCTCAGTCCATGTGGGCATTGTCAATCGACGCGACGACTTTGAAAGGGCTCACCGGGTCGCGCTACAACACTTAAAATTGGTCGAACCTTTTGTGCAAGAGCACAAAAGCATAATCGAGCAGAATTACATCGATATGGGCCGGCCAAGGAAGATGGGAGACGTAACCAAAGAGCACAACTCCAGCTTCACGCTTTGGTTTAAGCAAAGTCAACTACTTCAAGCACAGATCAGAAGGCCTTCTACCGAAGATGAAAAACTCATATACACCTTATCACAGGGCCCCGGGCATAACGTAAGGACCTATCAGGGGTACGACATCAACGGTTACAGATTCTACACCGAGGAAAAGGACAGAAATAGTGAAAATCAAAACTCAGGAGTAACTATGCTATCATACGCCGATGACGAGACTAGTATCAAGGAAAGATTTTTCGGAAGGATCGAGGAGATATGGGAGCTCAATTACTGTGGAGAGACGGTGCCAATGTTTCGTGTGAGATGGGCCAAGAAGGTCGAAAAAGAAGGTCGATATTTCACCACCATGGTTATACCGGATGCCAAATCGAAGAACGCATCCGCGAAAAATGAGCCATGGGTACTCGGTAGCCAAGTTGACCAATGCTTCTTCATCACCGACCCGTCGAGGCCTAGCCGTGTTGTCGTGAGGAGGGGCAAGAGGAGCATCATAGGAATGGAAGGAGACGCAAACAAGGAAGACTTGGACAAGAACGGTGACCCGAAGATCGAGGAGGAATTCGACACGCACTTCGACATGCCTACTACTAGTAAAGTAAGAAGGAAGACCTCCCTACCTACTAAAGGTTGTCCGTTCACACGAAGAAATCTCAAGGTGGCCGGCATAAAGTATTCAACCGCCAACAAGAAGGGCAAGAAGATTGCGAAGAAACGCTAAGCTAGCTCGGAACCGGACGGAGAAGACTTTTTTGGTGTGTGTGATCGAGACTTTTTGGTGTATGCACATGTGTGTGTGATCGAGACTTTTAATTTTGTGTGTGTGTGCACATGTGTGATCGAGACTTTTAATTTTGTGTGTGTATGCACAAAAAAGAGCAAAAAGACGTATCTAACGGTATTGATCTTATATTGTGCATGTTAGTGATTTATTCTAAAATTTTGGGCAAACTTCATATTGTTTGACTTTTTAGAAAAAATATAAGCCTTATTCATTAAAACAGAGGGAGTTATAACTAAAATAATTAAAAAAAAGGAAATAAATTCTGTGGCGCATCTACTGGTGCGATGCGCCACAGAATTCTCTAATTCTGTGGCGCATCGCACCAGTAGATGCGCCACAGAATGTTGACACTTAGTAAAAAATTGGCGCACGCCCTCCACTCCTCTTTCTTTCTCTCTATCCCCTCCCCCGCGCCGACGAACCCTAGTTAGCCGCCGGAGCTATCCCCACCGACGAACCCTAGCGAACCGCCGACGAACCACTAGCGACCGTATCCCCACCCGCCCCGGTCTCCCTCCCGCCAGCGACCGGCCATCCTCGCCGCCGGGTCTCGTCCCAGCGGTCCTCCTGGAAGGACCCCGAGGGCCGGGTCATCTCCGCCGCCACGCGCGCCGACGCCGTCGCGCGCCTCGGGGAGCTCCGAGCGCAGATCCTCCACCGCCGCGCCACCTTCCCCGAACTCGCCGCGCAGCACTCCGACTGCTCCTCCGCACGCCACGGCGGCGACCTAGGTACGCCCGCCCCGCTCTAGGGTAATGCAAAGGGATCGATCCAGTCGGTTCTTGACTCTTCTCGAGGTAGAATCGATGCACCCCGTTCGATTATTGGTTGAATTTTTATGGCGAAAAAAGTCTGATGTGAAGATACACGATCTAGCCTCTCTGGTGGTATTTTTGCTGACTGAAATCGATCCCGGGGAGGTTAATTAGTGTTTGAGCTGACCTAGCTGTCATGCTATCAGTGGATGTTTGGTTGCTGCGATTCCTTTTTTTGTCATTGTAGAGAAAACATACTGTTTAATAATCTGCATACTCCTAATCCTAACAGAAAAATGAAGACATCACTGTCCTGTCATTTTCTACAACGGCTCTGGAACCTCGGAAACTGAAAGCAATCGAAGCAAATAATATTCTAAGCCTAGTTTTGTCATCTCATTATGCTTCCTGTGATATCTACTTATTTCTAAAGCCAATTTTGATGCAAATATGCCTTCTATAATGTAACTTCATGTAAGCTGAGCTGATGTTTAGAAGGATGCAGTTTGGTTGCAAACCTTTATTGCTTTTGGTCATTTGACCAAATATTATCTTGAGAATATTGTTGCTGTTATGTGTTATGCAATGAGATATTTTGACCATAATCTGCTGTTATATATGCTTATGAGATGTTGTCAAGTGTGGATGAATAAACTGAGTTGCCCATTTCTCCCGAAGTGTTGATTCGCTTCCGTTTCGGTTGAGAAATGGACACTCATAGGTAGAAAAATTAGCAAAAGTCATGCCGAAATTTTGAATTTTTCCGTTGCATTATGTACTAACTATTTGCCTCTTTTTAATGAAGTGCAAATAAACATGTCGGGCACTTCTAACCCTAAGACCCAGGAGGAAGTCGCCAGAGAGGCCAACAAGCCATGGTGGGAGGAATACGATGAGGTAGAGGGCCGGGGGGGCGCCGCCGATCGCGGCGATGAGGACGAGAGCTGGGGGGCCGCCTCCGAGAGCGGCGATGAGGAAGAGGGCCAGGATGACGCCGCCGAGACCGGTGAAGAGACCACCGACCGCACGGAAGGTGATAGCGGCGGCAACCCTGAGGAGGCCAAGAAGAAGAGGATGGCGAAGAGGCCAAGGGCGGATCGGAGGCCGCAAGTGCTAGCCAACATCACCGATCCTTTCACGTTGGTCTCCGAAAGTGGCCTACCCTTGGAGCCTTCTAAGGTTGCCAAAGGGTACGCGATGCAACTAGGGTGCATCGTCCGTGAAACCGTGTCGCTCAACACTCAAGACCTCAGAAGCGAGGCCAACGCGGCTTTGGCCGCAACCCTCCTCCAGAAGCTTCACCAACGATACACGTTCCCACAGCCGTTCAATAAAAAGGTGGACTCTTTAGCGCTCACGAAGATGAGCACCGCCTTGAGCAGCTGGAAAACCCGGCTGAAAGACAAGATCAAGAAAGGTAAAAGCTGGGAGCAGATAAGTCGCAAAGACCCGACACTCTCTAGAGAAGACTTCGAAGCATTCAAGTCGTCCTTAGAGACTGACGAGGCTAAAAAATGGACCGCCTGGGGGAAGAAAATGCGGGAATTGAACCTAGGGGCTCACCGTTGCGGAAGCGGCGGTTACCGAGGAAAACAGCCCACTTGGGACAAGGAGGATGCCGAGATGATACGTCTGGGCAAAGAAAACCCCTGGCTAAAAATCGCGGATATACAGACTAGGAACTATGTCCGGTCCCGCTACTACTTAGACTGGGAGACGGGGGAATTTATTACGGATTACCCCGACGTGAAGAAGTTCGAGAAACTCCTGGTAAGGATAGTCTATATTATTATTGCGCTGATCTTATTAAGCAATGAAACCAAATGGGCTAACCTTAAGTTCCTTTGTCTGAAGGACAATGAGTAGAAGGGTAGTTCTACGGCTGGCCCGTCGTCCCAGGGGTCGACGGAACCGTGGGACACGCCTTTCAACAGGGCGACGAACGCATACAAGGAACGGGACCTGGACAAGCCACCGACGTCGGCTGGCCGTGTGTCCGGCTTTGGCACAAGTATGAAGGTATCCGAGTACTACGGATCGGATGCCAAGTCGAGAAAGGAGAGGAGGTCGACTAAGCAGGATAAAGCCGAGGTTCAGGAGCTGAAGAAGAAGGTGGAGTCACTAGAGAAAATAGTGGACCCGACCGAGATGAGTAAGTTACTGGACGAGAAGCTGCAGGAGAGGCTCCGGCAGATCATCCCCCCTGGTTTGATGGAGGGGTTAGCTGCTTGGAATGCGGCAGGTCAACAGGGGCCGATATATGTGCCCAGCGTCAGCGGCAGTAACTCAAGTCACCAAGTGTCACCGCTGGTGACCCCGACGCCGCCGCTCCACCTGGTCGCATCGACGCCCCCAACCGCGGAAGCTGATAGGGTGGTGGTGCCTGATAATGCACTCGAGAGTGAGCGGCCCGGCGCCGGCACCGACGCCCTTGTATCAACATTAGCAGAGATCAACGCCGTCAAGAAGGTAACTCATTAGTTAGTCCTCCGCGTCATCTTCTTTAACTATATATGCCTTGCGCTGATCTTATCCAACATGCCCCTGACTCAGGACGAACCTTGCATACTCCTGCATGTGGTGGAGCCCGGCGGCAAGTTGATGGATGTTGCTAGCGGCACTGTCATGCCCAGCCGAACTATGCACCACAGAAACATTGCAGATCATTTGGTGAAGGTGAAGTTGGCAATGGTAGTGCCGGAGTACCACAACCTCCTCCCCCCCGATCAACCTTCGGGCACAGACGAGGACGACGTTATGGTCCTTGGGAATTGCATCGGCTAGCTTATGACATGGCCGAAGAACCAGATTCGTCTGGGTGGGGGTCTTCCGAGTGTCAGGCGCAACATCGGCGCCACCTCCCCTATCATCCGGCCCAAGGTCGTCCGGCCCGGCGCCGGCCCCACCCTTAAGGAACCGGCGGTCGCCGCCGCCACTACCCTGAAGGAACCGGCGGTCGCCGCCGCCACTACCCGAAAGGAACCGGCGGTCGCTGCCGCCACTACCCTGAAGGAACCGGCGGTCGCCGCCGCCACCCGGAAGGAACCGGCGATCGCCGCTACCACCACACGCCACCAACAGCTGTTGGGAAAGCTTCCGCAACGACCGTCGACCAAACGCAAGGTACGCCAAGCGGCGGCATCGCAACCGCCACCACCTAACTTCCAGGACATGGCGCCGCTTGATGGCAACGATGATGATGATGACGTCGATGCCTACATCAACACTGGCGCCTGCAGCCAAGATATGTACATGCCTCATATGGATGAAGAAGCCTTCCGCACTCACGGCGATCAACTTGGTCGTCCCACTACAGTCACGCAGCGCCTGACCTTCACGGGTCTTTCTCTGCAAGACACTCCTCCGGAGGCTGGCAATCCAGCTCAAGTCAAGACGGCTACCATTTTCAGCCCTAACACGCTGTATAAGACGATCGTCGGGGAGCCACGCGAATCAACCCCAGCACCCCAAGCTCCACCATCAGCACCACCAGCACCCCAAGCAACCCAAGCACCCGTTGCACCACCATCATCACCACCAGCACCCCAAGCAACCCCACCATCAGCACCACCAGCACCCGAAGCACCCCCAGCAGGTCAGGTGAAGAAGCCAAGGAAGAGAGGAAATAAAAAGGGCGCATCTTCGAGCCAGACTCTTCCTAAGAAGATGCGGGCTGACGACATGGTACCACGGACACCTGGTGGCTTGTCCCGGCTTCATGAAGCTGGTAAACTGATACTGCCTGAGGACCTCGAACACCTCGCAAGTGGACCAATGATCAGTTTGCAGCAAAATATTCAGTTTCTAGAGAGCCTCCTTCTTCAAGACAAGGATCCAAATTACCCGGTGTTCACGGTCAGGGTGCCAGCAGCAGACCCGAACTTCGTCCAAGCATACCCCGCGGATATCTTCTTCATAGCGTTCGAGGACGTCTTCAATCTATTTCACTGGAAACGGCTCGACTATAACTTGGTTCGCCTATACGCGATCAATCTTCAGATGAAGATCAAGAGAGAGAGACCCCCCAACGTCGCGGTAGCGGATCCCTACTACATGCGCGATAGCCAGCTGGTGGATGGCTCAAGCACACGGACCGCGGCGGTGCGGTACCTCCAGAGCTTCATGCTCATGAACAAAGAGAAGAACACCATTCTTCTGCCTGTCTTTCCCGAGTAAGTACACATTCGCTCTCGGCCGTCGTAACTTATGCTTTCTTATATATTTCTTCCATTGCCGATCATTTCCAACATTCCATTTAAATTGCATGTGTTGAGCAGGGACACATACTGCACACTCGTCGTTCTTTGCCCGAAGTGGTCCCTAGCCCAGTACTTCGACTCGTCGAGTACGACGACGAAGAAAGACTACAACAGAATAAGGAGTGTTCTCGATGAGGCTATCCTTTTCTACTCCAAAAATGGAGGCATCTTCCACGAGAAGGGGAAATTTATCAGGCCGGACACTAAAGAGCAGGGGTTCAAGCACGTGATCAACTTCCCTTGCATCAAGCAGCCAGATGACAGCATGAAGGAGGCCTTCTATGTCCTCCATCACCTTAAAGGGTTTGTCGCGGATGCAGAGATGATGCGTCTGCCACCTAGTAAGCGAGACCCCAAAAAAATGGCGGGGGAGATCAGCGATGCTGATCTTAGAGAAGACTTCCATCGCATCCAAGTAAAGCTATCAGAAATTATCGTAGAAGATGTATGCAACAGATCGGGGCTCTTACACCAACTCAGAGGGTTGTGTAAGAGGGATATAGAAGAACGCCTACATAGGCAGGGTGATGGAAGGACGTGGACGACGAAGGACATGTACAAACCGTTCCCGGAGCCCATGAACAAGACGTCTCGTTGATCGAGATGCCGGTGTGCCTACTGTGTTGTAAATAAACTTGCTTAGTGCCGTTGTTGGACTTCAATTACTATTGTAGTCGATGTAGTTGAACTTGATTACTTATGTGATACCGATGCTATATGACTTTTAGGTTTATTATTATTTCCTTGCTTTAATTCTTGTGAATATGTATGCATGTGAACCCTCTAATTCTTTCCATTGCATTATATACTAATATGCCTTGTGTCCATAGAGATGACGTGGTACGTCGTGTTCGAGGGGCGGGTTCCAGGAGTCTACGAGGAGTGGACGGACTGCAAGGAACAGGTGCACAAGTTCAGCGGCAACTGCTACAAAGGCTACCCGACTCAACAAGAGGCGGTTGCCAAGTGGAGGAAGCACCAGTCGAACAAGAGCAAGATGAAGACCTTCATTGTGCTCTCGCTCTTGCTCACCATCGTCGGAGCGGTACTCTATTTCATCCTAGTGTAGGCGGCGGCCGGTGTCACTTCATTTGTATATTGAGATGATGCACTTAATTTGCATGGATTATGAGTTGTATGGAGATATATATGTATGATGAGTTGTATATGCATGGAGCTATATGAAATCTGTTAATATTCTATATGACATGAGTTGTATATGGAGATATATAATTGTGCTACATGAAATCTGTTGATATATCTGTATACTGCTATATTATATCTGTTAATACCTGTATATATACGCCAGACAGAATAATTTCTGTATAAAACCTGTAATATTTCTGTGGCGCACTAACTTGTAATTCTGTGGCGCACCTAATTCTGTGGCGCACCAAGCCAAAATGCGCCACAGAATTCCTTAATTCTGTGGCGCATTAGGTCTTGGTGCGCCACAGAATTCCTTATTTCTGTGGCGCATGTGCTGGTGCGCCACAGAATGCTTATTTTTGTGGCGAAGATTCTGTGGAGCACCACCCATGCGCCACAGAATGCATATTTTGGTGCGCCACAGAAGAGGTTTTCCCTACTAGTGCGGGAGGTTGGGGAATCGCCGGATCCGGGCGTGTACATAGCGTAGGCTCTAGTGGTTGGGTGGCCGGCGGCGTGAAGGAGACGGTGGCGCTGTCGGTGTGGCCTTTTGCGGAGGCGGTCGTCTTCTCCGGTGGTGGTGCCCTGCGGGGCGCGGCCACGGATCTGCTTCCTCCTGGCGCTCGCGGCTCGGTGGAGCTGTGGGGTGCCTCTAGCCCGAACCGGAGATCGTGGAGCGGCGGATCCAGTGAGGAACTTTTGAAGGTGAAGGTGATGGTGAACCAGATCGAGGACGGTGGCGATGAGGTTAGGTGGAGGTTCTTTCGAGCCGAGTTCCGTGACTTCCCGTCCGCCTGGGGTCTCCGTCCGTGTCCAAGGCATCTGTGGAGGAGCGGCGGCGGCGCGCCGCGGTACGTCTTCTTCTTCGACGGCGTCTTCAAGGTCACTCAGGACTTGTGCGCAATTTTTGTGTTCCGTAGGGTTCGTTTTGTGTGATTTTGGTTCTGTATCACTTGATCTTTCTAGCAAAAAAAAAGTTAGTGATACTTCGCTAAAATAGGAACTGCCAATCGATCCACACAGATTTCCATATGATTCCAAGATTTTATTTCATGTTAATCTGTTGGTTCATGTATTTCAGGTTCATTATAGAGATTGTTTATGAAAAGATCTATGGTCTTGCTCTCCTGCCCCAGCTCAAACGGTATGTAGGTTGGCAAAATAGTGAGTTAGATACAAATTCTACTTTCTACTACTGTTTAGACAAGTATTAGGAGTAATGCTTAGTTGTATGCTGTTAGATTGTACCTAACAAGCTCTACGATCCCTATGTTCTGTGCCTAGCTAGGTTATTACGGTTCTAGCCTAAGATCAAAACACACCTTGATATAATATTGCCCAAAGGTTTACTGATGTCTGTCATTGCATCTGAATAATAAAACATAAATCTAAACATGAAAGGAATATGCCCGAGAGGCAATAATAAAGTTGTTATTATATTATTCCGTGTTCATAATAGATGTTTATTTTTCATGCTAGAATTGTATTAATCGGAAACATTAATACTTGTGTGATTAATAAACTAAAAGGGTTCCTAGTAAAGCCTCTCTTTTATACTAGCTCGTTGATTAACTGATGATCAAGGTTTCCTGATCATGAACATTGGATGTTGTTAATAACGGGGTCATATCATTAGAAGAATGATGTGATGAACACTCACACCCATAGTACGAATAGCAATACGATCAAGTCATCAAGTTCATTGCTATATCAAACTCATGCGAAGTAGTTCTAATCCTTAGACCATGAGATCATGTTAATCACTCATACCGGAAGGGTACTTTGATGATATCAAACGTCACACCGTAATAGGGTGATTATAAAGGTTGATTTGGGTACTCTGAAAGTATTAGTTGAGGCTCATGGATCAAGAGTGGGATTTGTCCATCCGAATGACGGAAAGATATTCTCTGGGCCCTTCTCGGTGATATTGCATTAGAATCGCTTGCAAGCATGTGACTAGGTCACAGGAATGCATTATCACGGAACGAGTAAAGAGACTTGTCAGGAACGAGATCGAACTAGGTATGGTTGATACCAAATGATCGGATCTCGGACAAGTAATAATATCGTGAGACAAAAGGAATTAACTATGTTCGTTACCGGTTCACACGATCACTAGTTCATCGTTGAGTAAGTGGGAGTCATCATGGATTTCCAGATCCCGCTGTTGATTATTGATCGGAGAGGAGTCTCGATCATGTCCACGTTATTCACGAACCGTAGGGTGACACACTTAAGGCTCGTTGTCGTTTTTGAGTGGATACGATACTCCGATCGAATTACAGGACAGCATAAGGGTTGTTTCTGAAAAGCACCAAAACTGTTTTGGGATATCGAAATAACTCAAGGGTGTATTTGTTAATGTTTGTTAATTGAATGAATTAACAAATATTAAAGAAATAAAAATGTTTTATTAAATCAATAAGTGTGATTTTAATTGGCATGAATGTCATGCATTAAAATGGGGGTTACCTCATGTTGATGAGGGAGTAATCACCATAAAAGGGAATGAAGAGGGGGCAATGAAGAGGGAGGAGACCCTTGGGCCGGCCACCCCTTGGCTGTCCTCCTCCTCTATATAAACCCCCCCTCTCTCCCTTGTACACATACTTCTTGATCCTCCCTCCCTTGCATAGTTGCTGTCCACTTTCCGTCTTAGCTTAGCGAAGCTCTGCCGGAATTGTAGTTCGTAGTTCACCCACTTGGAGAAGTGTGTGGAGGAGTGTCCAACGGATCCCTTCTTCCGCTGCCCCGCTGGACCGAGGGCGTGGAGGAGTCGACGTCAAGCTGCACGTGTGTGCGAGTACGGGGGCGCTGCCACTTGTGGCGCCGGGTACACGATCTTGTGATCGTCAAGTGAACCACGACGTCGACTACGTCAAGTGAACGACTACGTCGACTACGTGCGTCTTCACCAACTCTCCATCGTCAACGTTTGTGCGGGAACGTAATCCCCGCTTACGGTCGTCGAGGGTGAGTATCCGTTGCTACCATCTCGTAGAGTATCTTGGCCAGTTTTTGTGTTCATGCGTAGGAAAATTTTTGTTTTCTATGCTACGAACCCATCAGTGGTATCAGAGCCATCTCTATGCGTAGTTGGTATGCACGGTTAGAACACATGTGGATGTGGGCGTTGATGATCATGTTATTGCAATTTTTTGGTATTTTGGATCATAGTGGCATAGTGGGATTGAAGCTGCCCGAGACTAACCTTACGTGACCGCGTTCACGAGACTTGTCCCACACTTGACATGCTTCGGCATATGTGGCTTTGCGGGTGCACGTTTCTCCCACTATAGTTATGATCTATTTTACAAAGAGTTGTTAATAATATTTTTATCACCGTTGTGGTTCTTGTTCGTAGGTAAGAACGGTTCTTCCTAGAAAGCCCCAAACCACGTAAAATATGCAAGACAAATTAGAAACGTCTAACTTGTTTTTGCAGGGCATGTGATGTGATATGGTCAAATTGTTTATGTTACAAATTGTATGCGATGATCCTTTTTGTAAGTTATAAACAACCGGCAGGAGCCATATGGTTGTCTTTACATTTAAATGGCCTGCGTGCCGTATATATATATCCAAGTGATATATTGTAATGGAGGAAGACAACCAAGGTGGCGCGCCATGGACCTTGGTGCTACGCCGGTGGAATGATGGAGATCATGCCATGATGCACAAGATGGAGATCGAGTGCATGAAGGACCATATCATATCACATTATATATGCATGTGATGTTTATCCTTTTATGCATCTTATTCTGCTTAGATTTGATCGCGCGGTAGCATTATAAGATGATCCCTCTCACATAAATATCAAGATAAAATGTGTTCTCCCATAACATGCACCGTCACGAAAGTTCGTCGTTTTGAGACACCTCGTGATGATCGGGTGTGATAGACTCTACGTTCACATATGACGGGTGTAAGACAGTTTTATACACGCAAATGTTATGGTTCTACTTGGCGAGCCTAGCATGTACAGACATGGCCTCGGAACACAAACCGAAAGGTTAAGCATGAGTCATATGGTTGATATGATGAACATGGTGATGTTCGCCTTTGAAACTATATCGTTGCACGTGATGATCGGTTGCGGTATAGTGGATTTGGTTCGTGTAATCACTTAAGAAAACTAGGAGGGATGTTGTTTTTAAGTGGGAGTTCACGTAGAATTTGATTTAACCTGAACTCATTCTATTATGAACTTAGTCTAAGTTAACTTTGCAAATAATTTGTAGATCATGGCACCACCTGCTCTGAATTTCAATGCGTTCATGGAGAAAGAAAAACTAGCCACCAACGGTAGCAACTTCACCAATTGGGCACTTAACTTGAGGATCCTCCTCAATGCCTCTCAAAAGGGCTATGTGCTTGAGGCACTGCTAGGTAACCTGCCTGCAGAAGATGCTCCCGATGAAGAGAAAAATGTTTTTCTGACTCGTAAGGAGGACCACAGTTTAGTTCATTGCGGCATACTGTATGGACTTGAGCCGGAGCTGCGAAAACGTTTCGAGAACAGCAACGCTTATGATACAATGGGAGAGTTGAAACTGATCTTCGACTCCCATACTGCCGTGGGGAGTTATGATGCTTCAGAAAAGTTCTTTAGCTGCATGATGGAAGAGAACAGCTCCGTTAGCGAGCACGTACTCAAAATGTCTGAGTACGCCGATAAGCTCATCTCTTTGGGAATAACGATTCCCAATGAGTTGGGAATACATCGGGTTCTCCAATCTCTCCCACCTAGCTTCAAAAGCTTTGTGATGAACTACAACATGCAGGGCATGAGGAAGTCTCTCCCCGAGCTTCTCTCAATGCTTAAGACTGCAGAAGTGGAGATCAAAAAGGAACATCAAGTGTTGATGGTCAATAAGACCACTAGTTTCAAGAGAGGTAGAAAGGATAATAAGTCCAAGGGTAGAAACAAGAAGGACGGCAAATCTGTTGCCGGTTCTGAGAGGAAACCCAAGACTGGTCCTAAACCTGAAACTGAGTGTTTCTACTGCAAGGAAATGGGGCACTGGAAGCGCAACTGCCCAAAGTATCTGGCGGATAAGAAGAACGGGAAGATTAACAAAGGTATATATGATATACATGTTATTGATGTGTACCTTACTAGTAGTCGCAATAGCACCTGGGTATTTGATACCGGTTCGGTTGCTCACATATGTAACTCGAAACAGGGGCTAAAGAATAGGCGGCAACTTGCGAAGGATGAGGTCACGATGTGCGTCGGCAATGGATCAAAAGTTGATGTGATCGCCGTCGGGACGCTACCTCTACATTTACCATCTGGATTAGTTTTAAACCTGAATAAATGTTATTTGGTGCCTGCGTTGAGCATGAACATTATATCCGGATCTTATTTAATGCGAGACAATTATTCATTTCAGTCTGAGAACAATGGTTGTTCGATTTATATGAATAAAATCTTTTATGGACATGCACCTGAGAAGAAAGGTTTATTTCTTTTGAATCTTGATAGTAATGAAACACATATTCATAATGTGAATGCCAAAAGAATTAAGTCAAATGATGATATAGCCGCATACATGTGGCACTGCCGTTTAGGTCATATTGGTGTTAAACGTATGAAGAAACTTCATTCGGATGGACTTCTGGAATCACTTGATTATGAATCATTTGAAACATGCGAACCATGCCTTATGGGCAAGATGACTAGAACGCCGTTTTCCGGTTCAATGGAACGGGCGACGGACTTATTGGAAATCATACATACTGATGTATGTGGACCTATGAGTGTGCCGGCGCGTGGTGGATATCGTTATTTTGTTACTTTCACTGATGACTTAAGTAGATATGGGTATATTTACTTAATGAAACACAAGTCTGAAATGTTTGAAAAGTTCAAAGAATTTTAGAGTGAAGTAGAAAATCATCGTAACAGAAAGATTAAATTTCTACGATCTGATAGTGGAGGAGAATATCTTAGTTACGAGTTTGGCGCACATATGAGAGAATGTGGAATAGTTTCACAACTCACTCCCGCTGGAACGCCACAACGAAATGGTGTATCCGAACGTCGTAACCGTACCTTATTGGATATGGTTCGGTCTATGATGTCTCTTACCGATCTGCCACTATCTTTTTGGGGTTATGCGCTAGAAACAGCCGCTTTCACTTTAAATAGGGCTCCATCTAAATCCGTTGAAACGACACCGTATGAATTATGGTTTGGAAACAAACCTAAGCTGTCATTTCTAAAAGTTTGGGGATGCGATGTTTATGTGAAGAAACTTCAGCCTGATAAACTCGAACCCAAAGCGGAAAAATGTGTCTTCATAGGATACCCTAAAGAAACAATTGGGTACACCTTCTATCACAGATCCGAGGGCAAAGTGTTTGTTGCTAAGAACGGATCCTTTTTGGAGAAGGCGTTTCTCTCGAAAGGCATGAATAGTAGGAAGGTAGAACTCGATGAGGTTATTGAACCTCCTCTTCATGAATTGGCGAGTGGCGCAGCGCCGGAAACCATTCCGGTGGTGACTTCACCAAATGAAGTGGGAGCTAATGATGAAGATCATGAAACTCCAAAAGAGGATACTACCGAACCTCGCAGGTCGACAAGAACACGCACCACTCCTGAATGGTATGGTGATCTTGTCGTAAATGCCATTGTTGAGAACGATGACCCTGCGACGTATGATGAAGCGATGATGAGCCCAGATTCCAACAAATGGCATGAAGCCATGAAATCCGAAATGGAATCCATGTATGAAAACCAAGTATGGACTTTGGTGGAACTTCCCAATGACCGAAAGGCCGTTGAGAATAAATCGATTTTCAAGAAGAAAACAGACGCTGATGGTAATGTGACCGTCTATAAAGCACGACTTGTCGCAAAAGGTTTCCGACAAATTCAAGGAATTGACTACGATGAGACTTTCTCACCCGTAGCGATGCTAAAGTCTGTTAGGATTATGTTAGCAATTGCTGCATTTTTCGATTATGAAATTTGGCAGATGGATGTAAAAACCGCGTTCCTTAATGGTAACATTGAGGAAGAGTTGTACATGGTACAGCCCAAGGGTTTTGTTGATCCTAAGGATGCTGACAAGGTATGCAAACTTCAGCGATCCATTTATGGACTGAAGCAAGCATCCCGGAGTTGGAATCTCCGTTTTGACGAAGTTATCAAAGGGTTTGGATTTGTCAAAACTTATGGAGAAACTTGTATTTACAAGAAAGTGAGTGGGAGCTCTGTAGCATTTCTAATATTATATGTGGATGACATATTGCTGATTGCAAATGATACGGAACTTTTGAAGAGCGTAAAAGATTACTTAAACAGTAAGTTTTCGATGAAAGACCTTGGTGAAGCGGCGTATATTTTAGGCATCAAAATCTATAGAGATAGATCAAGACGCTTAATTGGGCTATCGCAAAGTACATACCTTGACAAGATTCTAAAGAGGTTTAGAATGGAGGATAGTAAGAAAGGGTTCTTACCTATGTTGCAAGGAAAGATCTTGAGTAAGACTCAAGGTCCGGCTACAGCTAAAAATAGAGAAGAAATGAATAAGATTCCCTATGCCTCTGCCATAGGCTCTATCATGTATGCCATGTTATGTACAAGACCGGATGTGGCACATGCTATTAGTTGGACTAGTAGGTACCAATCTGATCCAGGTTTGGAACACTGGACAGCGGTCAAGAATATCTTTAAGTACTTACGAAGGACTAAGGATATGTTTCTCGTATATGGCGGTGAAGAAGAGCTCGTCGCAAGTTGTTACGTCGATGCTAGCTTCGACACTGATCCGGATGACTCTAAGTCTCAATCCGGGTACGTATTTGTAATGAATGGAGGAGCGGTAAGCTGGAGGAGTTCCAAGCAAAGCGTGGTGGCGAGATCGACTACAGAGGCGGAATACATTGCTGCTTCAGAAGCGGCAGAAGAAGCAGTTTGGATGAAGGAGTTCATATCCGAACTGGGCGTGGTTCCGAGTGCATTGGATCCAATGGTTATCTATTGTGACAACAATGGTGCCATAGCCAATACTCAGGAGCCAAGGTCTCACAAGAAATTCAAGCATGTAAAGCGCCGATTTCACTCCATCCGTGAACATGTCGCGGATGGTGATGTAAAGATTTGCAAAGTGCACACGGATCTGAATGTGGCAGACCCGTTGACTAAAGCTCTCCCCAAGGCAAAACATGATCAGCACCAGAACTCAATGGGTGTTAGATTCATCACTATGTAATCTAGATTATTGACTCTAGTGCAAGTGGGAGACTGAAAGGAATATGCCCGAGAGGCAATAATAAAGTTGTTATTATATTATTCCGTGTTCATAATAGATGTTTATTTTTCATGCTAGAATTGTATTAATCGGAAACATTAATACTTGTGTGATTAATAAACTAAAAGGGTTCCTAGTAAAGCCTCTCTTTTATACTAGCTCGTTGATTAACTGATGATCAAGGTTTCCTGATCATGAACATTGGATGTTGTTAATAACGGGGTCATATCATTAGAAGAATGATGTGATGAACACTCACACCCATAGTACGAATAGCAATACGATCAAGTCATCAAGTTCATTGCTATATCAAACTCATGCGAAGTAGTTCTAATCCTTAGACCATGAGATCATGTTAATCACTCATACCGGAAGAGTACTTTGATGATATCAAATGTCACACCGTAATAGGGTGATTATAAAGGTTGATTTGGGTACTCTGAAAGTATTAGTTGAGGCTCATGGATCAAGAGTGGGATTTGTCCATCCGGATGACGGAAAGATATTCTCTGGGCCCTTCTCGGTGATATTGCATTAGAATCGCTTGCAAGCATGTGATTAGGTCACAGGAATGCATTATCACGGAACGAGTAAAGAGACTTGTCAGGAACGAGATCGAACTAGGTATGGTTGATACCAAATGATCGGATCTCGGACAAGTAATAATATCGTGAGACAAAAGGAATTAACTATGTTCGTTACCGGTTCACACGATCACTAGTTCATCGTTGAGTAAGTGGGAGTCATCATGGATTTCCAGATCCCGTTGTTGATTATTGATCGGAGAGGAGTCTCGATCATGTCCACGTTATTCACGAACCGTAGGGTGACACACTTAAGGCTCGTTGTCGTTTTTGAGTGGATACGATACTCCGATCGAATTACAGGACAGCATAAGGGTTGTTTCTGAAAAGCATCGAAACTGTTTCGGGATATCGAAATAACTCAAGGGTGTATTTGTTAATGTTTGTTAATTGAATGAATTAACAAAGATTAAAGAAATAAAAATGTTTTATTAAATCAATAAGTGTGATTTTAATTGGCATGAATGTCATGCATTAAAATGGGGGTTACCTCATGTTGATGAGGGAGTAATCACCATAAAAGGGAATGAAGAGGGGGCAATGAAGAGGGAGGAGACCCTTGGGCCGGCCACCCCTTGGCTGCCCTCCTCCTCTATATAAACCCCCCCTCTCTCCCTTGTACACATACTTCTTGATCCTCCCTCCCTTGCATAGTTGCTGTCCACTTTCCGTCTTAGCTTAGCGAAGCTCTGCCGGAATTGTAGTTCGTAGTTCACCCACTTGGAGAAGTGTGTGGAGGAGTGTCCAGCGGATCCCTTCTTCCGCTGCCCCGCTGGACCGAGGGCGTGGAGGAGTCGACGTCAAGCTGCACGTGTGTGCGAGTACGGGGGCGCTGCCACTTGTGGCGCCGGGTACACGATCTTGTGATCGTCAAGTGAACCACGACGTCGACTACGTCAAGTGAACGACTACGTCGACTACGTGCGTCTTCACCAACTCTCCATCGTCAACGTTTGTGCGGGAACGTAATCCCCGCTTACGGTCGTCGAGGGTGAGTATCCGTTGCTACCATCTCGTAGAGTATCTTGGCCAGTTTTTGTGTTCATGCGTAGGAAAATTTTTGTTTTCTATGCTACGAACCCATCAAAACAGACCAGTTCTGTGGGTTGCCGTTTAAGTTGAGTGGGTGCACGTCGAGCGACGGCTGTGCATTGGACATGGGTGGTGTCCACAACAACCGGCAGAGCCGATATGGTTTCTCCAGCTCTTCTTTGTCCGGGCCTTTGTATGCACTCTTGCCACTTACTTTCTCTTGGTAAATTCCTTCACAGATTTTGTGGACGAAATATTCACCCGTTCTTTTGCCATGAGGATGGATTGCACTCACAAATTCTGAATGTTAAACATGTATACCTGTTGGTGTTGGATGATGCATGTAATATATTTGTTAAGTTTAAGCCTGATGGTCCCTTTTTACTTTTATGCTTCTTTGCTGACTCATGGTTATTATTCAGTGAAGTAATATTTTTTATTCTTCTCAAATTAAAGGTTGCGATGTCAATAAAATTGCTAGCCTATGCATTATATTGATTATCTGTCTAAACTTGGTTAAAAGAACTGATTGTGGCATGTGACCAGTAGCCCAATAGTTTGTCTATGTCTTTTGGTTATATATGGTGCCTCCTATCAGTTACTTTGTTCGCTACATTTCAGTATGTCATATATGTTCTTGGTTCTTTGCTTAATATGTTTCTCTTTTTTTAGTCGACACAAATTCAATGGAGTCATATTAATCTGCAAATTAATTCATAGTAGGCAAATTAACACCATTTTTTTGATGATTTTGTTGTTGATAGTAGACAGCTTAATTTTTACCCGCTAATTACTATTGATTAGATTTGTACAATCTGTATGTTGAATATCTGAATGAATCTATCTTTGTCATGAGAGCCACAACTCTCAAAGATCAGGCTACTTATGAAATTAATCATAATAGTTCTATTAAGACACTGTTTTAAAGATGCCCAACCATAATTTTTAGAAGGTTTCCGAAGGCGTACACTTGGTATCCGCAGCTAAATTGCACATCGTAATTTCGTAAACCCATGCTAATATGGTGTAAAAACGTGGTGCAGGTGGGCCGGGCGAAGCCGGCCGGCCCGTCTAGTAGTACATGATATAGGGAGCCAAATAAGACTATCTTTTAGCAACTGTGGCAATGATACGAGTCTAAAGTTTGCTCTATACACACACACACACCGAGCGATTGCACTGTGAATTTAGCATCATTGGAGCGATCTATTGATTTTAGGTTTGCAACAATTTGTTCAACCGTCATATCCGTACACGGGTGGATGGGCTATAATAATACTGAGGGTTGTAATTCAGTAATTCAAGAAACCGAAACATCGATATCTCTGAAGAAAGAGCAACCAACTTGTTTATTCTTAGCTGCGCTTGCAAAAGATCTACTATCTGGCAATTGATATCTTGCTTGACCACACTTTAAATCCTTGCCTTTCTACGGTGATAGCAATGCAGTAAGTTCAGACATGTTTCTCAACCATGCTTGAAACCAGAAAACATTATGTGAGAATATGCTAAACATCATGTGAGAAGATACTTTGATAATAATATACTTGGAAAATTGAATTCCTCTTTGAGTCTAGCAACGACAATCAGTGTACTTGAGGTTTTGTGAGAAGAGAGAGGTATCATCGATGGAATAAACAATACAAATACAGTATGACTGCACGATATGTTTGAAACCATCCCAAGATAGATCCGGCAACCTGTTTGAGCTACTTTCCCTTTTGCTACCAGCACCCGCGTCGCTCCCATTGGAGCGACACGGGCGGAACCCTAGCACCACTACTCCGTCAGCACCCCTCCACCAAGCCCTCTCGCCGCCGCCGCCGGCGTGAGCCGCCGGGCAAAGCCCGTGCGGTGCCGGCGGCGGTGGAATCCCGCATTGTTGCTCCCTGGCCGTTGTGCTGCCTCCTCTGAAGCTCCTCGTGCACCGTTCCTCCTCTGATTCTGCTCCACCTCTGCGTCGTCCCGTCGGCTGGTGAGGCCCTCCTTCCGTCCCCTACATTGTGGTCTGGCGCCGCCGGCCCCCAGCCGTTCTCCGTCTAGGCCCTCTGCCCCCTGCATCTTCATCGCCTCCCCGTCGCCCCTCCCACGCGGTCGGGCCCAAGGTCACCGTCGGCCGGCCCTCCAGCCGGATCTTGCGTGGAGGTTGCCCCCTCTCCCCCGCCGGCAGCTCCCCTCCTCCTCTCCCCTCTGGTCCTGGCCAGCTGTAGTGGTCTTGGGGATGTGGTGCTCTGCTTTGCTCCGGGTGAAAACCCATGCCGGTCTTGGCCGGTGCCGACTACAGCGACGCTGATGGGCGTTGTCTTCCTTGTTGGAGGCGTTTGTCGGGAAAGCTCTGCATTCCACCCATCTCTTGTGTGCTCCGGGCGAAAGCCTTGATTCAGTTTCTAGATCGGACGACGGCGATGGTGGTGACATCGTTACCCCCTTTGGGGCGTCGTCTTGGAGCGCCAAGTCCCTGTAGGCCGTTTGATGTCTCGTGCAGCCGGTGCTGCTCTTCGTCGAGGTCTGATGATTGCTCCTGAAGATTGTCAAAGTTTTGGTGGTGCTTATGTTTTTGTTCGAAGCCGGGTTAGCGAGCCCTGATCCACCCTTGGATCAGCTCGTTCCTGTCAATGCTGCTCCCTCTCTTCGAGTGGTGTTTACTGGTGGCGACCAGACAACCAGCGGCTTGGCGTCTGCCGCGCTGGTTAGATGAAGATGAAAGCTGAAGCCCGCCGGTGTCTTTGTTGATTGGTCAAATATGTAGACCTTGTATCCCCTCTTCGCCCTCTGTAGTTCTGTTTAGGTGGTGATGGTGTGTGCGTTCCTATTCTTTTGCCTCTCTTGGAGAGGTTGAGTTTCTCCTCCTTGTTTTCGTTTTTGAGTTACTTGTACTTGTTTACTCCTCTTAATGAAATGAAAATAGCATTGACGCTGCTTTCCATAAAAAAAAGCTACTTTTCCTTTGTCTGTTCCTTTCATCGTTCTATTTAATTAAACCGTCGGTGAAGAACTTTATTTTCCTTCTTCTTTTCCAACTCGGTGTAGCCGAAGTCTTTCAGCACCTTCTTCTAAACCGTTCTCTATGTATTTGACTGCGTGGACTGCAGCATCATTCTCGATTGTTTCTAAAGTCTCTGAAAGATCGTTGCACAGTGACTGAGTGGCAAAACGCTGAAGTTGCTGACAGTCACCACCACAACTTCCTTCAAATGTACGACTCTGATACTTGGGCGTGAAAGGCGTAACTTATTTGGCCTCTAGCATGACGGTAGTTGCCTAGTTGGGATCTTGACGGTTTCCATCAAGTTGCTAGCATGAACCAGAGAAAGTATTAGTCCAGTAGAATCAATCATTCAATCTTCAGTAAAATACTAACATATCAATCAATGCCCATATATCACGATAGTCATTTTCTTAATGGTAAAGTTAGCAACAAATGGTTCAAACCACCAAAAACATGTGATGCTTAAAAAATATAAAGTGACAATTAATAACAGAAGCCAACAATGATTTTAAAGAGCAAGAGGTGTTAAGCTAATTATAACTATATTTTTTTATGATAAACCTTTCACGAATGAGAGTTGCTCCTGATTCTTTCTAGCACACCGCTACATATAAATTGTACACACAATTTTCAGATATGAACAGTTCAGAACAAGAAATAATAGTCTGGTTAATTGAAGTTAGAGCAAGTGAGAGATATGTCACATTATGTGGTATAACTGTCAGAGATATATCACGATACGTGACATAACTCACTGATCCTCTGAATCATAGATAATCCTTATTATTGTAATTTCCCATTTATGATTAGAATCGTAATTCTTGTATCAATACACATGCAATAAAAAGGCCCAAGTGTGGTCAATTCTCTCACATGGTATCATCCTAACAATCCTACACCGCTTCCCCTCCTCACCCTAGCCGCCGTCGGCCACTCTTCAACCCCAGCCAGACGCCGCCGCCCAACCCCCTTCCCTCCTCTCCACTCCCCACCATGGCTGCTCTCCCTGTGCAGCAGTCCTTCTTCCTTGGCAACACCGCCCCCTACGGCGCGTCTTCGTACAGCGCTTTGTCCGGCCACGCCTTCTCGTACGCGGCTCTTCCCCATGCCGGCCACGCCGCGCCCTCTGTAGCTCTTCCCCATGCCGGCCACGCCACCCCCTACGGCGCATCTTCGTACGGCGCTCCGCCTGGCGCCGCCCCCTACGTGGATCTTCCCCATGTCGGCCACGCCGCCCTGCATGGCGCTCCGCCTAGTGCCGCCCTCTACGTGGCTCCTCCCCATGCTGGCCACACCACCCCCTACGATCCGGCAACGTGCAGCGCCC
Organism: Dactylis glomerata; assembly: GCA_007115705.1. Taxonomy (NCBI): domain Eukaryota; kingdom Viridiplantae; phylum Streptophyta; class Magnoliopsida; order Poales; family Poaceae; genus Dactylis; species Dactylis glomerata. The sequence continues at coordinate 11,579,040 of QXEO01000464.1, read as the reverse complement.
CCATACAGTGTCGTCCTGCAAGGAATCACCACATATGGTACCGCCTCCTACATCGCGCCACCGACATTGGCGCAAACATGGGCTCCCTCACCCTCCATGGAGTGGGTCTTCGACAGCGGTGCCACCGCTCACCTCTCTAAGGACGCCGGTATCCTTCACACTCTTTCTCCACATCCTGTCCATCGTCCTGTCACTGTTGGCGATGGTTCCTCCATTCATGTGTCATCCTCCGGCCATGCCTCTTTTCCTTCTTTTTTTATCTAATCGCCCACTTTATCTTTGTGATGTTCTTGTTACACCTCGCATAATTAAAAATCTCATCTCAGTCCGTCAATTCACCATTGATAATAATTGCTCCGTAGATTTTGACCCTTTTGGATTTTCTGTGAAGGACCTTCTTACCCGACATGAGCTTCTTCGGTGCAATAGTACGAGGGAGCCTTATTCATTCGAGCACCCGGTGCCCCGTGCTCTCACCACGACCACCACCTCTCATGATATTTAGCATCGTCACCTCGGTCATCCTGGTCATGACGCCTATCGTCGTCTTTCGCATCATATCTGGTTGCCTTCTACCAGACAAACAACTCATAGTACTCTTTGCCATGCGTGTCAACTTGGATGACATGTACGTTTGCCTTTTTCTTCTTTCCACGACTAGAACTACTTGTCCTTTTAAGTTAATTCACTATGATCTTTGGACATCTCCAGTCTTGAGAATTTCTGGCTTTAAATATTTCTTAGTCATTCTTGATGATTTTACTCACTTTTATGGACCATTCATCTCCGCCAAAAATATGATGTCTACGCCGCGCTCGCCTTTTTTCGAGTTTTCGCCCATACCCAGATTTAAATTGCATCTTGCGTCCATACAGTGTGACAATAGTCGTGAGTTTGACAATGCCAAACTCCACACCCTCTCCGCCGCGCATGTACACATTTGCTTCTCGTGCCTATATACCTCCCAACAAAATAGTAAAGCTAAGTGTATTATACGTACAGTCAATGACATCGTGCGTCCTCTTTTATTTTAGGCTAGTTTATCGTCCTGTTTTTGGGTCAAAGCTCTTCATCACGCCACTCACCAAAACCATTAGCGCGCTCTCTCCATATTTTGCCCTTCATAATATGTATCCCGACTACTTGTCTCTTCACGTTTTTGGTTGTCTTTGCTACCCTAACACTGCCTTCACTATGTCCCACAAACTCGTGCCACAGTCTAGTGCTTGCATTTTTCTTGGTTATTCTCCTCATCATAAGGGTTATATGTGTGGATCTTGCTACTCATTGTGTCCTCATTTCTCGCCATGTTACTTTTGACGAGTCTACTTTTCCCTTTGGCTCACCGCAGCCTCCCTCTGCTGCCACTTACGAGTTTCTAGACGACGCTCCTTCTATCGTTGTTCCTCCGGTTGCCCAGCACACCCCTACAACGCTGCCCTCGCCGGCTCCCCGGCGCCCTCACCGCCGCCCTCGCCACCGCCTTTGCAAGCGCATGCGCCCTCCCCGGCGCCCTCGCTCGTGCATCACACGCGCAACACCTCCAGCATACATGTCCCTCCCCGTGAGCGGCTTAACCTGCATGCTTCTATCAACAGGTACTCGTCGGTTTCCTCCTCCGCACGTGCGGCGCTCAAGGATCCCAACTACCTTGAGGATATGACCGAGGAGTATCGTGCTCTCGTCGGCAATGACACTTGGGACCTCGTGCCTTATCCTCGGAACACCAACATCGTCTCTGGCAAGTGGGTCTTTCGCCACAAGATGAAGCCCGATGGCTCTCTCAACCGCTACAAATCATGCTGGGTGCATCGCGGTTTCTCTCAGGAGCAAGACGTTGACTTTGATGAGACGTTCAACCCAGTTGTCAAACTACCATGGTCTGTGTCATCCTCTCCATCACACTCTCCCGTAAATAGGAGACTCGCTAGCTCGACGTCAAGAACGCTTTCCTCCATGGTAAGCTCATCACGTCGATTGGCTTCATGTGCTCCCGCTCTGACACGTCGATGTTCGTTCTTTAGTGTGTGGAGGGTACAACATACCTCCTGCTGTACATCAACAACATCGTCCTCATTGCCTCCTTGACTCGGCTTCTGGACCGGATCACCACCTTCCTTCGCTCTGAGTTCGCCATGACGGACATGGGAAGCCTCCACTACTTCCTCGGCATCACGGTCACCCACGACTCCTCTGACATGCACCTCTCGTAGGCCAAGTACGTGGAAGAAATTTTGGACAAAGCTGGCATGACTGCCTGCAAGTCCGCCACTGAAAGGATCGTATGAGCGACTAGAGGGGGTGAATAGGAGCTACCCAATTTTTGTTCTTTTTCAAATTAAGGCTAGACAAGAAAGGTAAATTCTCTAAATGTGCTACTAGGTGAATTTACCTAAAATCGTAAGCAAGCTAGCAATACCAATATAAGTAAAGATACAAGTAAAGGATAGAAGTAACCGCAATGGAGACACGAAGACATGAGGATGTATTCTCATAGTTCCTTCCTTGTTACGGGAAGTACGTCTTCGTTGGAGGGGTGTGGTACCATGAAGGCCACCAACGCCACAAAGGCTCACCCTATTCTCCGGTGACCAAGCCATGAAGGCGAGTTCACGCTCCACTAAGCGGTGCCCTTGAAGGAGGCATGATATCTTGTTATGGGAAGTACGTCTACGTTGGAGGGGTGTGGTACCATGAAGGCCACCAATGCCACAAAGGCTCACCCTATTCTTCGGTGACCAAGCCATGAAGGCGAGTTCACGCTCTACTAAGCGGTGCCCTTGAAGGCGGCATGATACCTTTACACAAAGTATTGGGGCGAGCTCCAAAACTCAATTGGAGGCTCCCCATAAGCCCACCTAGATCTTACACACAAAGATTGAGCAAGGAGGGCGGCTTCTTCCGGCTAGGGTTCCAAGGAACCCAAGAGTAACAAGTAACTCAATGAAATGGATGGGGAACACAAATTCCTTCGGTGCAAGTGGAGATCTAGGTCTCCTCCTTCGATTCCCAAAAAGGGCTTCAAGTTCTAGTGGCTAGAGAGGAAGATCTAGGAGTTTTGAGCTTTGGAACAATGGAGGAGATAGAGTGGAAGCCGCAACCTTCACTGGAGGTAGAAGACGACTATTTATACCCCTTGATGAAATCTAGCCATTGTAGTCTCACTCATACTGGAGTCTCCGCCCTTGAAGGGTCGGAGTCTCCGGTTAGAGTAACTGGGCACCGGAGTCTCCAGCCAGAGGGGCCAGAGTTTTCAGACTCGGGAAAGTTTTCGAGCAAAGTATCTGAGGTAGGAGGAAAAAGTCTCCGCCCCCATTACTACGTCGAGCGAAACCCCAAGTTAAGATACCCCGGAGTCTCCGGTCTCTAGTGTTTGCACACCCGGAGTCTCTAGCCAGGAGACCCGGAGTCTCCGGCCTAGACAATACTGCAGTCAGCAACCACCTCTCCAACTTGTTCCTAAAAGAGGGTGGGTGCAGTAGAGTAAGAAAAATGTGTTCACCCACACCAAAATAGAGAGTACCCCTCTTGATAATACGGAGACCTATAATAATAAACCGGAAAGCTAGGTCTTCGAACACCAATCTTCTTCGTCCAAATTAGAGGGGACGTCAATCATCCAGTACTTCACCTATGAGAACTTTAGAGTTGTAACAAGATGATTAGAAACCTAAGTATTGACAACAAACACCCAAAACACATTTATAAGGGAAATACCCGACACCAGTTGACACGTCGTCGAAGCTTGCTGCCTCTATCGGCCCTCTCGTGACCGACCCGACTGAGTACCGGAGTCTTGTCGGGGCTCTCCAGTACCTCACCTTCACGCGCCCTGACATCGCCTACGCTGTTCAGCACGTGTGTCTTCACATGCACGATTAAGCGCATCTTATTCTATGTCAAGGGCACGATGTCTCATGGACTCCAGCTTCATTTGTCTTCACCGGATTCCATGGTCACCTACACCGATGCCGACTGGGTCGGCTGCCCCGACACTCGATGTTCCACATCGGGTTTCTGCGTCTATCTCGGTGACAAGCCCGTCTCATGGTCTTCGAAGCGGCAACGCACGGTCTCTCGTTCCAGCGCTGTGGCTGAGTAACATGATGTGGCTAACGCCATTGCCAAGGCCATTTGGATTCGTCAACTCCTCCACGAGCTTCATCGACCATCTCCTCCAGCTACGGTTGTAATCTATGACAATGTTAGCATCGTCTACATGTCAACGAACCCCGTCCAGCACTAGCGCACCAAGCACATCAAAGTCGATCTTCACTTCGTTCGCGATTGTGTTGCCATGGGTCAGGTTCGCGTGTTGCATGTTCCTTCGTCTCGATAGTTCGCCGACATCTTGACGAAGGGTCTTCCATCACCGTTGTTTCTAGATTTTCGGTCCAGTCTCAACGTCCGTACTCCTCCGTTGTGATTGCGGTGGAGTGTTAGAGATATGTCACCTTATGTGACATAGCTGTCAGAGATATGTCAGGATATGTGACATAACTCCATGAACCTCTGAATCGTGGAGAGTCCTTATTATTATAATCTCTTATTTATGATAAGGATTATAATTCTTATACAAATATACATGCAATGGAAAGGTCCAAGTGTGATCAATTCTCTCACAACAATAAAGAGGAATGTCAAAACCTATGCATATGTGTAGGTGAATACCTTAGGGATGTAGGAAGTAACATTAACCAACAATAAAGAGGAATGTCAAAACCTATGCATATGTGTAGGTGAATACCTTTAGGGATGTAGGAAGTAACATTAACCAAAGTGTCCCCATTCATCACCCAACCAATCTATGAAAATCCACAACAAACCGTGACTTAATTATTACCGATCTATCTAAAACAAAGAACTGCATGAACCTCTCGTAGTACACAAAAAATGAACCATCCTGTATGTCAACTATATATGATCAGATTTTTAAAAAGTTAAGAAAATCAATAACTCTGCAAGAACACTGACACGGCTGACCTGCAATCCTACAAAAGAAAGGGGATTAAATCAATTGTTTGGTGCTTTCAACACAACCAATACAAGAGATACGGTTCACAAAACATATATGCATAATGTGATCTTGACCTAAGCAAGCACTATGGGTACACCGAGAATGTATCCTATGAAACAGCCCAATCTATGCATCAGCTAAAACCATGACACACAAACTGTTGGATTGAAAAGGGAGGTACAAGATGAACCCGGACTTTTGGCTCTGAGCCACGCCCCCGCCTGGTATCCACCCGTTCATTATATGCTTTGTGATCTGTGGACTTGGAGAAGAAATGCGAATATTCCGACTGTAGACCATGAATACGCATTCGTTACGCATTTATTGGGCCAAAGCTGGCGTCATTGTACAGGCCGGAACATGAGTACAGTGCAAGTGGACTGATGCATGTGTCAGTTGAATAGGCCGGCATTGATTCAGCCCTTAAATGCTCGCCTATCCTGCCTGAGAGGTAATCCTACTGCTATACACACGATGATTTTGGTACGATTTACGTACGACGTGAAGGATCGAACCGTTCACGCAGGTGAGAATAGCAGCGTGGCCGCTCGATGGCTTGTCGTACGCGCGTCGTACACTATGTGTCGTACGCATAGAGGATTCGTCCTCTGAAATATGCCTTGACAAAATTGAGAGACTTATAATCTTCAAAGAGAAAAAGGGCAGAGACCTATAGAATCTAGAGAGAGGCGCGGAGGATAAGCACCGTGGACTTAGCACGGAGTAGCCTTCAGGTTTGTAGGAGTTAATTTCCTACTAGTTTTGGCTGAAGATATGTTTGATTCTGAGCATACTTCATTTTCTTATGAAATTTGGTGGAATCAATCAAATGATGTTCCTGTTCCAGTGGGGGTCTTGTAAAATCCTAAATTATTTATGACTGAGGGTTGCACCAAGAGCTTTAGACAGGGGTTACAGAGACCGATTCAAGAGAGTATACATCTCAGTTCTCGGATTTCCTTGATCTTTGAACATTCCTAAGAGTATCTCGAGGACGAGATAACCTATACTACATAAGTGGCCGGTCAAAGAGATTACGGGTGGATTAGAAAACAATGTTCAAATGTTATAATCTAGACAGATTTAGAGGAAGTTGTACTCATACATGGATATCTCGAGCTGAGCTTTGTAATTTAGCGTGTACTGTGTACACATAGAACCAGGGAGTTTAATGGTGATTAAATGCAGGACAGATGTCCTCCTGTGACGTCATACTGTGGGCTACTTGTATTAATATACCAATGGATACACGAAGGAATACGTTTATATCTGGGAATACGACACATAACTACTTAGGCAAGTACTAATAAGGGACGGCTACGGATGGTGAGCCGATGGTGAGATATGGGGTGGGGGCGTTAGCAGGTTCTCCTATGCAATGGGAGGTACAAGATCCACTATAAGGTTGGCCTGCTGGTACATTTGTAAAAGAGACCTTCTAATTTCTTTGAATTAGCGAGCCAACCTCCCCAAAACTAGTTCGCCTCTCTGCATCTGCCTCTCATGTACCTCTTGTCCGCATTGAACCACTTCCTGTACCACTGCGCCACCATGCGAGCTAGGGTTAAGGAAAAAAATGACGAGCTATAGTTTTTTTTAGCACAATCGGGAGGAGTGCTGTCTCTTTATTAAAGATAGGGAGGCCATGTTTTTTTTCACGAGCTATAGTTTCACAGACCAGTCAAACCATGTATTGGATTGCATTGCATCACAACAGAAACACTTGTAGCAGAAAGTGGCACTACAGGCATTACATCACAACAGAAAACACTTGTAGCAGAAAGTGGCACTACAGATACACTAAATGCATAGCTAAAATGGCAGAGAAGCACAATGGACTTGAATGGATTTGAATCCACTATACCGAGTTCACACAAACGACTTCAAATAATTATTACACCAACACAATGGTATTTGGTTCTAGAAATGTTTACTTGAGCAGTGCATGAATAGCAAACAAATTGGGTGCTGGGAAAACTTAAGGAGCTCGATTGGCAGTTCGTGTCAAGATGTCAAGCTCAGCAACAGAGGGAGTGATTGTCACTGCAATTCTTTTGTTGTCACAGATCCTATTTGAGCCGTGTTTACAATGATGAGGATCAGGTCCTATCTGCCGTTGTGATAATGGTTCATTTTGTCGTCGTGGTGAAACAACATATGCCATAGGATGGCTTAAATGGGGGCCGAACTAGATGCTGGAGGATTCGGGAGAGGGGAACGAGCTAAAAAGCACGACAGAAAGAGACACTGATCTACCCAGGTTCGGGGCTCTCGTAAGGAGATAACACCCCTACTCCTGCTCTACTGATTGTATATATGGGTCGGTGTAGTACACCACAATGGTGCTTCCAAGCTCTCTGCTAGAGAAGGAAGATGAACTGCTAAGTGTAAGAGTACAGAGTGATCAATCTACCTTCAACCTTCCAACCTTCTTCCAGCTACCAACCTTCCCACGACCAACCCTTTACCAGGGCTCCCTATGCCACCTTATATAGTGGTGGCCAGGGTTACAACGGTCATACAAGACCACAAGACAAGGGCTACACTCCAAACAGGAGCTGGTGGCGATGGCAGAGACCCTTGACTTCGCCCCTGATTGCTCACGATGGGACGCCATATCCCTGTACCTTGTACCTCTTGAACTGTGGCCTTACCTCTGTGCGGTAAGCTCGTACTTGTGCACAGTGAGGGTAGGTAACCTCCACTGTGCACCCTGCCATCTTACTCTGCTACCATGCTTGGATGTTTTCTTCCTTGATTGTAGGGATGTGACACCTTGGTTGACTTAAGTATCCCGGATATGACCGTTGGCCATACCCAGGATTTATATGCCGGACCAACGACCTACGAGGGTCGGGTAATCCGGCCTCCCCTGCTCCTGCACAACACACCAAATGGTTAGGCCGGCATATCTAAGTATATACCGGCACACTTTTATAAGTATTCCGGCTATGCCGGCATATCCAAGTATCAGCCGGGATACACATTATATGCCGGCCTGGCCGATGCTCTTATATTCCGGCCAGGCCCTTCCTTGTTAACCCGGCATAAAGTCAATCATAGACCTTGTGTCTTTCTACTCTCTTGACCCTACCGGGGGTCATCCCCCCGACACTAGTCCCCGAAGCTGCCGAGGTTCCCCAGTCATAACTGTGGAGCCTTGACAGGTTCAACATACCTTTCAACATACCTTTCTTCATTATGCCCCGGCGATCAGATTATATGCCGGCACATCTGCACATATCCCGGCCTCTGTTCCTGTTCCAAAACTTATTCCGGCCGGTCTCGAGGGTATTCCGGACGGAACATATACATCGGGCAATTAATCCGACATATAGACGAGTCTTCCTCGAGAAGCCATGTCTGACAGCTTTGCATCGAAACTTGTAACTGCCCTGCCACCTCGAACGGTCACCCACGATGTGACGGTTCACAGTGCAGCAGTTACTTCTTGCCATCATGGCGTCATGGCACGGTTACAGGAACCGCCGCCCCACTCTGCGCCGCCACGTGGCGCCTCGCCGCAGAAACGGTCGGGGGAGTGGAACACTCCCACGATCCCCACGATCCCCACGACCCTGACCCGGCAGACCTATAAATAGGGCGGCGGGGGTAAACGTATCTTTTTACCCCCCACCACCATCATCTTCCTCGCCTTCCTCGCCTGCTACTTTGCCTCCTGCGCTCCACCGCCGGTCCGAAGAGCAGCATCGCCGTCGCAGCCGACCTGCTCCCCGCCGACGCCGACGCCCGACGACGCACGGCATCACCTTTGACGACGCCGCCGCCGCCGCCTCTTCTCTCTGCAGCATTGCAGGGAGATTGGATCTTCCTGCACGCTCGCCGCCGCTCCATCGTCGCCGGCCAAGCTCCGGTGAGACCTCCGTCTGTTCTTCCTCTTTCACGCCTTTTACAACTTCGCACCGGTAGCCCCGCTTGCACAGATCTGCCTCGGTTTCAGAGCTAGTTTTCCCTTTGATTCGACTAGCATTGCTAGGCAACGCTCGCAGGTGTTCATCTTTAGGAGTTTTACCCTTATTTGCTTCCTATTTTAACTGCCTCGGTAGATCTTCTATTCCTGCTAACATCTGTGAGAGTGGTATGCCGGAGAGACTAACCTCCCTCTTTTCTCCGGCCTTGATAGGAATAACATCACGGGACTCCGGCTCTCACGCCTTATCCCGGCCACTAAGATGGCATCTTCAAGCATGACGGCTACCTCGGCCTCTGAGGAAGATACCTCGGCCCGAGCCCAAGGACGCTCCGGCTGGGAGGGGTCGGAGGTTACTCCGGCCGACATATCCTGGGTCACCTCCACCAGGAGAGTCCCGGAGGGCGTAGCATGCCGGCTACCCGCGGGAGAAACTGTGCCGGCACCTGAACCCGGCGAACGCGTCGTCTTCATCGCCCACTTCGAGCGGGGCTTCGGTCTGCCGGTATCGGACTTCTTCCGGGACTTCCTCAACACCTACGACCTACAACCTCATCATATCCCGGCCAATGCCGTGATGATCCTCTCCGCCTTCGCTGCTTTTTGCGAGGGCTATGCCGGCATAGAGGCCCTTACTCAAGGCTGGGCGAAGTACTTCCAACTGCGGAAGCAAGTCGTCCAAGAGCCGCCCCGAAGCAAGGACGACCCGCCGGAGACGGCCCAGGAAAAGAAGGACCGCCCCATGACCCTCTGCGGCGCGGCCACCATCATGTCCCGAAAGGGCTCGGACTTCCCCAAGGTGGAACTCCTGGAATCTTGCAAGAAGTGGCAGAAAAGCTTCTTCTACGTCAAGAACACCACCGACGAGGATCTGCTCAACCTGCCGCCATTTGTGGACGAGCCACCCTTGGCCATGACGAACTGGACCTATAACCCGAAGAACTCGGTGATGCCGGTGAATGCGCTTCACCGGGTTAAGGGCGAGCTCCTGGATGCCGGTCTTACTCCTCAAGACCTGGTGGCCTGCTATATAAGCCGGCGCGTCTCCCCTCTGCAGCGCCGGTCGCACAAGATCTGTCAGATGAGCGGGCCAATGGACCCCACCCGGCACTCCACACACGAGCTGACTCCGGCCGACATTCTGCGCCGGATTAAGGATGTCTGCAAGTCCTCTCAGGCCACTTTTGCCTGGGGGCTAGAACCATACAACCGGGATAGGCCCGCCCCAACGGTAAACCATCTTATCCGATACATAAAGTCCATGTCCGGCACATAGATACTTAAGCCGACACATGTCTATTTGCCGGCACATATCATATTGATCCGACATACCTCTTCCACCGGCATATTTCCTTGTCTGAATACTTGACTTTGCTGTTTATACAGAAATTCAGCTTCCAAACCATGGAGAACTCCCGGATCAAGATCGCGGCGGATCGCACCGTTGCGGATGTTGAAGATCCGGATCATTGGGATAAGCTTCCCAGGAGCACCCGTGCTGCAGCTGCCATGGGTAAGGGCTCTTCATCCCGGCATTATACTCAAGACCGGAGTGAGATTGATTCTAACGAGGAGATCCTACTGTACTATGACCCGATGCCACTTGCGTACGCCTTTCCAGAAACACCTATTGCTTACGAGTTTCCAATGCCGTCCTCAGCTATCCCGGACGATATGGTTGTCGACGCCGCCCCTCTGAACCAGGGACCTCCTTCCACCGGCGGACGTGCCGGCCGGAAGCGAGGCGTGAAGCCCCCGTCCGACATACCTCAGAGGTCGAAAAGGCAGAAGGTCTGCGTGCCCAAACAGAAGAAACAGAGGCCTGTTGCCTCGGGGTAAATTTCCTTTTCTTTGCATTTCCTCCGACATATCTCTTGTTTGTATTACTGACTTGGTGTTTTCTCTCTTTCAGTGCTCCTCTTGAGCCGGAACAAGCTTCTGGCTTGAGCGGCGACCCGAAGGTTACCAAGCCCGCTGCCCCTGCTACCTCCGACATTCCCTCTGCCAGTCACACGACCTCCCCGGCGCCGGCATCTTCGCCTGCGCCTGAGAAGACCACCTCCCCGGCGAAGGACGTTCCTCCGTCGGAACAAGATATCTCTGCCCCCGACGTCCACATGGACTCGGGGGCTCAACAGGAAACCTCGGCTCCTGATGTCCACATGGACACAGGAGCCCACCAAGAAGCACCAGACTCCGGCGCGCCCACCAGCGACGCCGGCACAACTGAAGCCGCCGGAGCAGACATCAAGGGTAAAGGCCCTTTAGTGCCGGAAGTCCGGACTTTTCTGGATCCTGCTCCCGCTGGCCAAGAAGCACCGGCCGCGCCGGAACAGCCCACACCCGAGACTCCTTCAGCTGACAAGACCCCAGCACCGGCCAAGACCACTGCACCGGCCAAGACCACTGCACCGGCCAAGGCCACTGCACCGGCCAAGTCCACTGCCCGGGCCAAGACCACTGCACCGGCCCAGACCGGCACGTTGAAGATTCAGCCGGCCAAGTTCGGCACACCATCTGCCGCAACTACTCCTCCTAAGGCAGCGTCCCGGACCAGCTCTGCTCTGGCCCTGCATCTTGGCAGGGCAGCAGCCCGGCCGGGGTACCGGACCAGCTTCTTCGACACCCGAGAACTCGAGGGCCTCGTCCCTCTTGCGACGAAAAGTGATCAGAGCCTCGGCTCTCTTAAGGAGCAGTGCATCAAATGGAACGACGCCAGCAACATGGACACTGCGGACTCAAGGAGCAAGAAGCTGGCCGAAGCCAAGACCAGTGGCGACCCAAGCGACTTCCTGGCAGCGAAGCCCATACCGATCGCCAGCGAGCTCCTCAGCCTCCAGCAAAGACTTCACAAGTTGGCCGATGCCACCAACGTAAGTCCTCTCTATTTACACACATATCCCCAGTCCCCGAAAATGTCGGCTGTCCGGGATATGGACATCCGGGATTTTCTCATAGTCCTTTAGCTAGCTTCTTTTGAATTAACTGCCGACATATGAGCTCGATCCGAGCTTCAAATCCTAGTCACCGAGGGCCGGGATAGGTGCGCAGCACCTGTGCCGGGTCTTTAACAATTTCACATCTCTAATATCTTTCAAGTCCTCTTGACCGGGATATAAGCTCAATTCGAGCTTCAAATCCTAGTCACCGAGAGCCGGGATAGGTGCGCAGCACCTGTGCCGGGTCTTTAAAAGAATGATCACTTGATAAAATCTTCACTTTAATTATCATGTCAAATTTCTCTGCTGACATTTCAAATCCCGGCATTTTTGCAGCTCATGAACAACACCCGGGCCAACATGTTCCATGAGTTGGTGTGCGAGCACCGGAAGCTATCTGACGCACACAGCAAGCTTCAGCAGGAGCTGTCCCAGAAAGGTAATCTTTGCCGACATACCGCTATATGCCGGATATCTTTCCTCTCTTTACTTTGCAATACTTCTTCTTACCGACACATAACCTTGTGCCGACATTCTGCAGCTGGCACTGAAAAACAAGTCGTCGCGCTTCTTACGAGGGTGAAAGAGCTTACTGGTATGCCGGATCCTGCTGTTACCCGGATAGCTACTTTATACTTCAAATCCTTTACTCTTTGTCACTGTTTTCTTTCTTCAAATCCTTTTAACTTGAAATCTTTTCAGATGAGAAGGCTGCACTGGAGGCACGCCACCAGGATTGTGTGTCCTCGGTGGATGTGGCCAAGCAACTGGACGACCGGGATGCCGGTCACAAGGCCGAGGTTGAGCAGTTGAAGGGCCGGATCACCGAGCTGCTGGACGAAAAGGAACAGAGGGAGGGCCTACTGAAGAAAACCCATACCCTGCTTGTTACCTCCGAGACTGATGCCGCCAACGCCCATGCTGAACTGGATAGCCTGAAGGAGCAGGCCACCAAATGGGAGGTTACAGTTGCGCAGCTGAATGCCGACCTTGCCCGTAAGCTTCAAATCCTTTCCCCTTTTATCCTTTCCGACATAGTGTAATCTTTTTCGGCATAGCATCTATGCCGACATATTTTCCTTTTGCTAACATTGTTTCTATTCTGCAGGCATGTTTCCCGCTTCCGTCGCTGACGTTGAGAGGGCTTTGCAGTTGGACCGAGAAAACCGGGGTGTTCCGGTTGACTCGCCCAACTGGGACATGTCGGAGCAGCTGCTGGCCCTGCAGTCCCGAAGGAGGCCATGACCCTTTACACTGAAGAGCTCTTCTACGGCGCCCAGGAGGCATTCTCTGCCCTCTGGCCGGGACAAAGGACTCCCACTGATCCGGTTGACCTCGGCAACGACCTGCAGCTTGCCAAGGTTCGCCTCCGGGAGTGGCGAGATTCCGGCGCGAGGGTTGGAGCTGACGAAGCCCTCAGCTACTTCTTGTCTTGGTATGAAAAGGCAGACTTGGAGACTTTGCGCACCGTGCGCGAAGGATCCATCTGGACCACGGATCCGGATCATATCCGTCGCCGCAAGGAGTTGGCCCATAGTTATGTGGACTATGCCGACACCGACAAATTCGTCCGGGACATCCGCGAGCCGGAGAAGAATGACGATGCCGGGACATCTGCTGCTGCTGAGGGTTCCGACTCCAGCCAAGATGAAGATGAAGCTGAGGAAGCCGACACTGAAGCTCCGGAACAGGCATCTGCCCCGGGCGGAGGTGATGGCTCCATTCCATCTGCTGGGTCCGGCACACCTGAGGCCGCCACTTCGACTGCTACTGCTCCACCTGCTGGCGGCCCCGCGTCTGCCCCTTGAATCTTTGCATCAAAAACACTTTAAGCTTTATCAGATCCCCGGTATGCCGGGTGCAGTTGTAAGATATACGTTTACTTTCCTTTGGTTTGCTATCTGAACAAGTTTTATCTTGGTTTGCTTGTTACTAATGCCGGATCATCTTTTGGCTAAGTCACCGAGTTGTTTTCCTGTTTCCTCAATTTCACAACCTTGGCTACTTGTCTACCTTAATTGGCTTTCGACGTATGAGTCTCAAGGTTGCTTCCTCGAACATACAGTACTTTAACTTTGAGACTTAGACTTCAAATCATCCGACACTTTAAATTTTAACTTTAGCTTTAACGAAAATGTCGGTTCGCTTGCTTTGTATTTCCTTAGCCGTTTTCCATGTGTAGACAATCTCCGGCATCTACTCTTGCTAGCCATGAAGCCGGGTTTCGGACAGCAGCTGAGTCGAAGAGTGGCCTTTGGTGCCGACACATTACTAGGCCGACATAGGAAACACTCAAATAAAGCCAGCCGGCATATAACAAAAAACTGTAAATAAACAACAAATATACCTCGGAGCTAGTTACCCGGCTTCTTCGGGATGCCGGTATTTCATTCATTAGTCTTGTGCCGGCACAACACGCCGGCATACAAAGGAAAATATGGAAATACATACATTGTGTTGCTCAGGAGTAAAAGGGGCGCAGTAGAGCTATGTTCCATGGCCTCTTGGTTTCTTCTCCGGACCTGTCCACCTTATTCTTCTTGGGGTCCTGCGCATCTATAAGATAATAGGCATCATTGTGCAGAGCTCTGCTCACAATGAATGGCCCCTCCCATGGAGGAGTTAACTTATGCCGGCCTTCTGTTCCTTGCTTTAGCCGGAGTACTAGATCTCCCTCTTGAAATCTCCTTGGATTTACCTTCTGCGCATGATAGCGTCTGAGGTTCTGCTGATATACTGCTGTTCTTGATAGAGTTATTTCCCTTGCTTCCTCTAGCAGATCAACATCATTTTCTCTGGCTTCTTTAGCCTCTTCCTCAGTATATAGCACTATTCTTGGTGCATCATGTATTACATCTGTTGGAAGCACAGCTTCTGCTCCATACACCAGGAAAAATGGTGTGTAGCCTGTTGATCTATTCGGAGTTGTTCTTAAACTCCACAGCACTGCTGGCAGCTCATCTAGCCAACATCCCGGAGTTTTCTCCAGGGGCTCTATCAGCCGGGGTTTTATGCCGGATAGTACTAGCCCATTCGATCTCTCTACTTGGCCATTGGCACAAGGGTGGGCAACCGACGCAACGTCCAGCCGGATCCCCACCTCCTCACAAAATCTGGCAAATGGCCCTTGGGCAAAGTTTGACCCATTGTCAGTGATGATGCTATGAGGAACACCATATCTCAAGATTATATCCTTTAAGAATTTCACTGCTGTGTGACCATCACACTTGCTTATGGGCTTCACTTCAATCCACTTGGTGAACTTGTCCACCATGACCAGGATATGGGTCATTTTCCCTCTGGCCGGCTTAAAAGCCCCGACCATATCCAGGCCCCAAACAGCAAAGGGCTAGGTTATTGGGATAGTTTTCAGGGCAGATGCCGGCTGATGAATCTGGTGGGCATATCTTTGACACCCATTACATTTCCGGACCAAGTTTTCTGCCTCTTGCAGTGCCGTTGGCCAATAAAAGCCATGCCGGAATACCTTTGCCACCAATGCCCTGGACGAAGCATGGTGACCACACTCCCCCTGGTGAATTTCCTGGAGCATCTCCAAACCCTCCGCAGATTCGACACATCTCTGCAATACTCCGGTGGTACTTCTCTTGTATATTTCTTTGTTGATGATGGTATACGCTTTGGATCTCCTCATAACCCGGCGGGCCTCGGTTTCATCCGCCGGCACTTGACCATCCACCATGAAGTTCAAGATAGGACGTGCCCATGAGGGCACTTCCCTGACAGTGAACACTGCCTGATCTATTTCCATCATTTCGACCGACACATAATCGATCTCCATGGGCTGCGAAGTCCCCGGGACTGAAGAATCAGTCCCTGGGTATGCCGGAGCAGTCCCCGGGTATACCGGCACAACCTCTAGGCACATTTTACCCTTGCCTTTAGTTTTGCTCCGGAATACTGTACTAACAGCATATGCCGGCCCAGTCCCCGGGACTGAGGAAACAGTCCCCGGGTTATCCGTCTTGGCTCCGGCATCTATGTCCATTGGAACTGCTTCGTCTGGACCTGGCGGGACATAAATGGAGGATGACTCCGGCGAGGGTTTGATCGATGGCTTCCTCAGATGCTCCAGCGAAATGCCGGGTGGGATTGAATCTCGGGAAGATCCCAGCTTGGATAATGCATCGGCTGCATCGTTCTGAGCCCGGAGAACGTGCCGGAACTCACAACCTTCAAAGTAACCACTTAACTGCTGCACCAGGAAACGGTATGATGCCATGTTAGCATCATGCGCGTCCCATATGCCGGAACACTGCTGAATCACCAAGTCAGAATCCCCGAAGCACATAATCCGGCGAATTCCTATGTCCTTAGACACCTTCAGGCCATGCACAAGTGCCTCATATTCCGCCACATTATTTGATGCTGCAAAGTGAATCTGCAGGACGTATCTCAGCTGGTCATTCTTTGGTGAACTGAGAACTATGCCGGCACCCAAGCCATGGATTGTCTTGGACCCATCGAAATGCATCCTCCAATAATTGGCATCTGGCAATGGTGGCTCATACTGTATCTCGGCCCAGTCAATAAAGAAATCAGCCAAGACCTGGGACTTGATTGTATCCCTCTTATCGTACTGCGGTGTATATGGTGAAAGCTCTATTGCCCATTTTGCTATCCGGCCGCTGGCATCTTTGTTGCCTATAATTTCCGAGATAGGGGCCTCAGCCACTACCCGGATTGGATGCTCTTGGAAGTAATGCTTGAGCTTCTTAGCCGCCATATAGACACCATAGGTCATCTTCTGATAGTGGGGGTAATTTTGCTTTGAGGTGGAGAGGACTTCACTCAGATAATATACCGGCCGTTGCACGGTTTTGCCTCCTTCCTCTCGCTCTACTACCACCACAGTACTGACAACTCGGTTGGTTGCCGCTATATAGAGCAACATTGGCTCCCGGGGCATCGGAGACGCTAATACCGGCGCTGTTGACAACAATTGTTTCAATTCCTTGAAAGCTGCATCTGCTTGCGTTGTCCAGACAAATGTGTCGTACTTTTTCATCAACTGATATAACGGCAGAGCTTTCTCTCCCAGCCGGCTTATGAAGCGGCTCAGGGATGCGAGGCACCCAGTGAACTTCTGTACTTCCCTCAAATCTGTCGGCGGCTTCATCCTTTCTATGGCACGAATCTTGCCAGGATTCACCTCAATACCCCGGCTGGAAACAAGGAAACCGAGCAACTTGCCCGCCGGCACACCAAAGGTGCACTTAGCCGGATTCAACTTCATCCGGAATCTCCTCAGGTTCCCAAAGGTTTCCCGGAGATCATCTATGAGAGTCTTGCTCTCCTTGGTTTTTATGACGATATCATCGACATATACCTGCACATTTTTATCTATCTGATCGTGCAAACACTTTTGCATACACCTTTGGTAAGTTGCGCCGGCATTTCTTAAACCGAACGGCATAGTGAGATAGCAATAAGCCCCGTACGGGGTAATAAAGGATGTCTTTATTTGATCTGGCTCATATAAAGGGATCTGGTGGAAACCAGAATAAGCATCTACGAAAGATAACAGTTCACATCCGGCGGTGGAATCAATCACTTGATCGATCCGAGGCAGCGGGAATGGATCTTTAGGACATGCCTTGTTCAAGTTGGTGTAATCAACACACATCCGCCATACTTTCACTATGACGGGCTCATCTTTCTTCTTTTCCACCAAAACCGGATTAGACACCCAATCCGGATGAAGTACTTCCTTGATAAAGCCAGAGGCTAAGAGCCTGGCCACTTCCTCCCATATGGCTTTCCTTCTATCGCCGGCATTCCGCCGGAGCGGCTGCTTCACTGGCTTAGCATCGGGTCTCACGTGCAATGCGTGCTCAGCCAGCTCCCTCGGCACACCTTGCAGGTCCGAAGTAGACCATGCAAAGATATCCCGATTCTCACGGAGGAAGCTGATGAGCTCGCTTTCCTATTTGGGATCCAAACTTGCCCCAACCAGGGCATGGCGTTCCGGGAAAGCTTCATCCAGCGGCACCTTTTTGACTTCCTTGCCTACTTGAAAAGAAGCACTGCCGCCGGGATTTGTCATGCCCGGCATATATTTGCCGGCCACGACCGTTTCAGCAATCTCCACTGCTCGCTTGAGCCTCTTCCTCTCCTCTGCAATGATCAGAGTCTCGGCCAGATTGGATCCGGCGGTGGCACATGCCATCGAACGCTTGTAATCACCAATGATGGTGATCACCCCTTTGGGTCCTGGCATCTTCATCTTCAGATACGCCACATGCGTAGAGGCCATGAATTTTGCCAGTGCCGGTCTACCCAGCAAAGCATGGTAGGGGCTCTCCAGATCAACCACCTCGAACATGAGGTTTTCCACCCTGCAGTTATCCTGGCTGCCAAACATGACATCCATCCGGATCTTGCCCATCGGCGCACACGAAAGTCCCGGCACAATGCCGTGGAACGTGGTCTTGCTTGGTTCCAGCATATTTTCCTTGATTCCCAGCTTCTCCATCGTATCCCGATACATGATGTTGATGCTGCTTCCATTATCAATGAGGACCTTGCTGAATCTTACGTTATTAGCCGGCCCGACGAATGTCGGATCCATCACCAGAGCATATCCGCCGGGATTTGGCATGATCCGGGGATGATCTGCCCTGTCCCAACCAACAGCCTGGTCAGACCAGTACATCAACTTTGGCACAGCCGACATAACGGCATTCACCTCCAGACTCCGCCGGTACAAGCTCTGCTTGTCTGTTCTCTCGGTCTCAAAGACCATATAGCTCTGATCATACTCCTTGTACTCATTCCGGCCCGCTCCTGGGCCTCCGGCGTTATATTCCGGATTATAGCTCTGGTCAACTTGATTTACGCCGGCATTTCCGGCGTTGCTCTGATTCCCAGGATTAACCGGCCTAGGTGGGACTGCAATTGTATTAGCACCTGTCAACGGCGATGGAGCTGCCGGGACAGAGGGTCTAGCCGGTCCCCAGGGACCCGCACGACCTGCTAATATGTCGTCCAGCCATGAACAGTTCCTTGTCAAATGGTTTGCCGGCTTTCCCGGCTGGAATGTGTGAAACACACAAGGCTTGTCCATGGCAAGACCCACAGTATACTTCGGCCACTGCTTCTTCTGGCCGGCGGCTCCGCCGGCATTCTTGTTGGTCCAGACATTCTTCTTCTGGAACGGCTGTGCTTGCTGCTGCGGCTGCTGCTGATAGTTCTCATATCTCGGACGCTGGCTACTGCCGGCGCCCCCTTGCTCTTCCTCCACAGCTGCAACTTGTGCTGCTCCGTACCGATAATCCGGCCGCTCATCTCTCCTCTTATTCCGGTTATCCGGGCGATAGTATTGCCCTGGTCTCCCGGCATTGCTGGTGTTCCCCTGGGTTTGCCCCTGTCCTTGTGAATCGAGACTGGGCTGCTTGGGATCTCCCAGAGCATAACTATCAGCGATCTTGATTGTTTCGGCCAGCGTGGCCGGCATTTGCCTCTGAAGCTTTTGCCACAGCATGGTGCCATGCTGGCACCCATGAGCGAACCACATGATGGCCTGCTGCTCATTGATTCCTTCGCAGGAATTGCGCAACGTGCACCACCTGGTCAGATAGTCACGGTCAGTCTCATTCACTCCTTGCCGGCAGTTAGCCAGCTGCTGCGGACGGTTGGGCCTCTTGTATGTACTGGTAAAGTTCGACACAAACTGCTCTTCGAAATCAATCCAGCCGTTGATACTCCCGGCCGGCAAATTATTCAGCCATATCCTGGCTGGACCTTCCAACATCTGCGGCACATATCGTACCGCCCATCTGAGGTTTCCTCCGGCGATGTTCACCGCTGTGGAGTAATCCTCCAACCAATCTTCCGGCTTCGTACTGCCATTATATGTCCTCGCGCCACGCGCGAGCTGGAAGAAGTAAGGCACCGGCTCCCCCATAATCCGGGGTCCGAAACACATAGGGCCCGGAGCTCCTTGTCTCTCCACCAACTCTGATTGGTGGAGCTTGTCCAGCTTGAAACGTGCATCATTGGCTTCCAAGGACCGAGGTCCAAGCCGGGATGCTATTGGGCCTGCGATCATCTGCTGCTGCTGCTCCGGCTGATGCTGCTCACTATGCCGGCCTTGCTGATGCTGCTGCTGATATCCCGCCCTGGCAAGGGCGGAATTGCCGTCATCCTCTCGATGTCCCGGATGGCCTGCACCCTGCTGCTGCGCTGCACCTCCGGCGCCCTGTTGCTGACGCCGGGCTGCACTGTTACTCTGGCCACCACCGGCCGCTGCTGCTTCATGCCCGGCCGGCATACTCTGGCCGGGCTTCTTGCTGCCGACATACTTGTCGGCTTGGCCGACATTCTTCTGCACCATCGCCTGCTTTCCGGCGGCAGCCGGATCGTACACCTGGATCTGCTTGTCCCGGCGGCCAGAGGTCACACTTCCGGCACGCCGGGCGCTAGGATGCGGGGACGAGGCTTGGCCCCTCGACCTCGCACCGGCACCTCCCGCCGACACAATGTACTGGGATGCCCCGGCACCTGGGTTTGCCTTCTTAAAGGCCTCCTGCTGCTTTGTAGCTTCAGACAAAAGTTGGTTAAGCCGGGCTTGCTGCTCACGCAGTGCTTCGCCGGATAAACAAGATAAATCCTTAGCTACCTCGGCCGCTGCTCTAAGGTTCTTTACTGGCGAACTATAGACTACCTTAGGCACAGTACTAGTTGCAGTATGACTCTTATCTCTAGCATCTTTTCCTATCTCAGCATTAAGATTTCTGCCTCTAGTTCTAACCTCTTCTATCCGGCTAGGCCGGATTACTACAGGAGTAAAACCATGGGCTGCCTCATACTCACGGAGTTGCCGGTTAAACCGTTCGCGCTCCTGGTTCATGGCCAGGGCCTCGTCGACGAGGGCCTGACGAGATCCCTCCAGGACCTCCCTTGTCTGCTCCAGATCAACGCCGGATCGCACCGGCTCGAGAAGCCGGTCGATGATGGGAAGAAGAACCTCGCCCCTAGCCGGCACACCGGAAGTGCCGGCCAGGTTCTCCGCACGCTCCAACGGAGGACGCGCCGACCTCTTGACCTTCGGCGGCTCCGGAGGAGAAGCTCCGACCGCTGCTGCTTTGCCGGCATCCTCCGCCGGCGGCACGGATGTGCCGGCCATCATCACCTCAGCCGACTCTACTGAGCGAGCGCTACGCCCAGCGTGAGCCAGCCGATGTGACGGAGGATCCGACGCCACCAGCACCTCCTTCCTGCAAATTCTCTCAGTCCCCACGTACACCTCGTGGGAACCGAAAGACATAATCCGGCCATCCCTGGGGAACGGCCGGCCACCGAGACAACCGGCGTTGTCACTGACGAAACTGAGCGAGCCTAGCCTCTGGACGAGGCCAGAGACCACGCGCACTCCCGAAGCTGCTATCACAGACCCCGTCCGAATGAACACTCCGCCCAGCATATCGATCTGATGCCCCACGGTGGGCGCCAAATGTCGTCGTGGTGAAACAACATATGCCATAGGATGGCTTAAATGGGGGCCGAACTAGATGCTGGAGGATTCGGGAGAGGGGAACGAGCTAAAAAGCACGACAGAAAGAGACACTGATCTACCCAGGTTCGGGGCTCTCGTAAGGAGATAACACCCCTACTCCTGCTCTACTGATTGTATATATGGGTCGGTGTAGTACACCACAATGGTGCTTCCAAGCTCTCTGCTAGAGAAGGAAGATGAACTGCTAAGTGTAAGAGTACAGAGTGATCAATCTACCTTCAACCTTCCAACCTTCTTCCAGCTACCAACCTTCCCACGACCAACCCTTTACCAGGGCTCCCTATGCCACCTTATATAGTGGTGGCCAGGGTTACAACGGTCATACAAGACCACAAGACAAGGGCTACACTCCAAACAGGAGCTGGTGGCGATGGCAGAGACCCTTGACTTCGCCCCTGATTGCTCACGATGGGACGCCATATCCCTGTACCTTGTACCTCTTGAACTGTGGCCTTACCTCTGTGCGGTAAGCTCGTACTTGTGCACAGTGAGGGTAGGTAACCTCCACTGTGCACCCTGCCATCTTACTCTGCTACCATGCTTGGATGTTTTCTTCCTTGATTGTAGGGATGTGACACCTTGGTTGACTTAAGTATCCCGGATATGACCGTTGGCCATACCCAGGATTTATATGCCGGACCAACGACCTACGAGGGTCGGGTAATCCGGCCTCCCCTGCTCCTGCACAACACACCAAATGGTTAGGCCGGCATATCTAAGTATATACCGGCACACTTTTATAAGTATTCCGGCTATGCCGGCATATCCAAGTATCAGCCGGGATACACATTATATGCCGGCCTGGCCGATGCTCTTATATTCCGGCCAGGCCCTTCCTTGTTAACCCGGCATAAAGTCAATCATAGACCTTGTGTCTTTCTACTCTCTTGACCCTACCGGGGGTCATCCCCCCGACACATTTCGTCCTGATGGCGCGTTCTCTTAGGTCATCTGAGATCATATTGTATATTTGCAATAAGTGTATCATCTGTTCCTTCACCAGGTATTGCTCGAGGCTGCAATGTATAACAAGAACAAATGAGCTGGTACTCAAGTATACAGTTACATACATGAAAACTGAGATAACACAATGCTGTAAAAGATCAATAAGACACGTGTGGGACTCTTGCGTATCAATAAGACACATGTGAGATTAATTCCTGATAAACAATCAATTTATTCCCAAGAATTAGAACTAAACCTACTCAAAGAGTATACAAAACATGGTACAGAGGAGTCTCTAACCTTTGGGAAAATGCTACAGAAAACGACATCTTAAGAAAAAAGATAGGAAAATGCTACAGAAAACGACACCTTTGGGAAAATGCTACACAAAACATGGTACAGAGGAGTCTCTAACCTAAGAAAAAAGATGAACCCAAAATAATGAAGGGACCTTCAATTAAGTTGCTAGAATTATGCCTGATATGTAATTCAATTTCTAGGTCTAGCAATGTTTGATATCACAAAGGTACAGAGAAGAAACTTCCTTACCACAAGCTTGCCAAGGCCAACACAATCTACTAATGTGAGGCAAGGAAGGTATGAGCAAAGAAACATCGCTTCACAATTGTCAAACAAACAACCCCCATCAGTCGTCATCCTCTGAATCTGCATCGTGATCAAAATACCTTAAATAATCAGATACTAACAAAAACCAGGGTTAATATAGTTTCTGGTCTAACGTAATTTAAATCTCTTTATCTGATTATTGGGATGGAAGGAGTCTCCCAAAGGGTCTACTGGAGCCAATTGCCATAAGGCAATCTAATCAATATATGTGAATGTCCAATTCATGCAACTAGCCAAAAAAATCATTATATATGACAATTGAGTCTCCCTACTAGTATTATCTCTTTTCTTATAAATATGTAGGACTCTCCTGTTTCATGTAGGTATGGCCAACAATGGTACACAAAAACTAACAAAGGGAATATCTCCTTGGTTAGAATTTCCTATCTTGCCGCTTTAACTCCGGATAAAATTAGACCATTATACTCGCACATCAACATCAATTCAATGCACACACCATTTGTATTCAAAATGCCACTAATTTCAGAAACAATGGGGGCAACAAGACACCCAGATTTGAAGAACAAAATACAGTCATAAGATGTAGATAAAGGAAGAAGAAAACAAACCCTTGATCCTCCACCTACAGCAGATCTTAGATTCTCGTGCCACAGTAGCTTTGAAGTGCTGGAGGTACCACACGACATCGGCGAGCTGCCACCACCGCCCACGATTTTGTAGCGCGCACTCCCTTTAGAGGATCGCAGAGTAGAGAGAACTTCAGTGCTTGAGATCTCCACCTAGGTACAGGTAGTGGCAAGGGTCTCGAGTCATACAGGAGAGGGACATGGACAATATGGGACGAATTTCCTAACCCTAGCTCCCATGGTGGTGCCGTACAGGAGAGAGAGAGAGAGAGAGAGAGACGATGACTATGGTCTAGGAAGGACGGTTCGTGCAAATTAGTGGCACAGGGAGGTTTGTTTTGCAAATGTTCCACCAGTCATGTCCTCGGTGCATCGTGTCCCTTCCTTTCACATCTAATGGCCATAACAGCTAGGTGCAGCTGGTACATGAGTTCAGTTGTTTCATAGGATACACTCTCTGGGTACACCTTGTTACTCAGAAAGCGAAGCAATGGCAGTGACTTGGCACGTCCACTGTAAAGTCTCATGTGGGGGCATCTCTGCCCATTTTTACACCTGAACTCAAAACAGCACAGACACACCAATTGCCAATTACTGTAGGTGCCTAACTCAGAAAAACTGAACGGTATACAATCACTTCTTCAGGTCAAGATGGCTGCTTAATTTGTATCATGATGATGCTATCAGAGAGGGAGAGAGAGAGAGACGTACTGATTATGATGCTTCGGTATTATTATCAAGTCTTGTTTAATTACCTGTGGAACATCTGGGAGGTACATGCTGCCATGTCTAGTCCAAGCTCGTACACCATCGATCATTGGTTTCAGAGTGGCGAGCTTCATCGGCAGAAACTGAATCAAAACAGTTTTAAGTTTAGCTTAGCTTCAAACACCATTACAAAAATGTTCATAACCTATTTTAAATTCATTCTCTTGCTGCTTGCTACTTCCTTGACCATTGCATCTGTTTAAGTTTAGTAAAGAAATGGACCATGAGAAGGCTCCATTCCAATGTGAACCGTCAAGCTATAAAATTGGTTCCGTCACAATGGCTTAAATCTGGTAAGTTGGCCATATGTCGAGATGAACTTATTAATTATTTTTAATGAACAATAAAAAGTTGGTTGTTTATATAAGATAAATAAAGGTGTAAGCACACCTGCAGGTAATTATCTTGGATGAGAATTGAGAACATATATTGAGAATCAATAAATTTCTATCCTGAAAAACAAAGTATATTAGAGGATACACCATCGTAATGGACAATGTTCAGGCAAAAAGAAATTAGCAGTCCATCTCACCTATGGTGTAAATAGTTGTTGATGGAATCCGCTTACTTTAATAGCTGATACTGTAACACAAAGGACCAACATTTGGTTAGTAACACGAATCAATATCAAAGGGAAAATTAAAGTTCACTGAAGAACTGATACCTTGAAAACAAGCAGCCTAAATATGAAAGAAACATAGTTTCACAAGGAACTACAAATATTCTACAGGGGCAGACATCGATCATTACAACCAAATTAAAAGGGATAAGAAATGTTAAAATATAGCTAAATAACTACTAAACTCATTGTGTCTTGTACAGAATAGGCTAGCATTTGTAGAGTGTGTGGATCCATAAAGCATTGAGTACCTTGACTAGCAAGGTTTGAGGAAGTCTTACTAATTTTCTTATAACTAATCTATGGCTAAGATCGCACATGTCACCTTCTTGTACATTCCTAAGTAAATATATGAGTTAATACATCTAGAGATACATGAAATTTAATATCAACCTACATAGCAAATTTAAGTTCTTGCTATGCGTCTAAGTGACCATTCAGGTTCTAGTAGTCTAACATCTTCCTTAACCATTGATTCTTGCTATCGAATAAATAGGAAAATACATGCTGTTCTCATTTACTACAACCTGCTCATTGTTGACAAATTGTTCAGAAGAAAACTTTGTAAAATAATCCGCTGCCACCGTAAGTACATTTACTCATATAAACCCTATAAAGTGAGGTAAAGTAGTAAACAACCCACATAAATAACCTAAGTACATGTCTATTGGTACAACTACTAGAGATTTTTTGGCTGTCTTAGAAGTCACTTCCACTTGCACCACCATGGTGTGCAGCTGCTCGTACTTTGAAGGATCAAAAGCATATTTAGCTTCCAGCCTCTACATAGCAACAGGACCAAGTAAGCACCATGATAAACATACTCCTACAACTATCCTTAAACTCAGGCGTAATTAAGCTGAACTCCAGCACTAATACTGTATCCATATGAGCTAATAATGACTCGAATTAGTACTGTATCCATATGAGCTTAGTAATAAAATGGGCTTATCTAGGTTGCATCTTGCAGTATATAAACTGAACAAACGAGAATCATGTTATGACCCCAGTAGCAAGTAGATTTCCATGTGATTATAGCACATAATACTCCTGGCAAGTTACTGTCATCAGGTACTGAACCAGATTCCTGGACCAAGTGTCATAGTAACTGAACTTTGGTTGTCACTGAAAATTTGCCAATGTGCCAGTTCTTTGTGCAAAACTGTGTGAATTGACCTGTACTACAGGAAATGGACCAAGCCAAAACTGACAAATAAGGTGGTTTAGAAATTCAGCTTATTTCCTCATTGGTTCAAACAAAGTATAAATATATCCTGAACTAATTGGAACATGGAGATAAATTACCAAACATGTTGAATCAAGAAATTTCTGGATAATTTATTTAGGTAAGCTAGCTACTGTTATACTACTAACACAAATTATTTCTGGACAATTTATTTAGGGAAGCTAGCTCTATATCACCAACTACGACATGAATGCATGACTATACCTGTCGAAATCCTGATAACCAGGGATGGACAAAAATCATTGCAATTTAATCACAGGAGTGGATGATGCATCACATTCATAGCAGGCTGACCAGAGTTCACAAACAGTATATTCAATATAATTTTCACAGGAGTGAATGGATTACCGTGTCCATCTCCCTAAGTTGTAGTTGTGGCACTTACTTGAGTTTCTGAACTCAGTCATGTGTCACCTTGGTCACGCAGATGAGATCATGCTGCAAGTACCAAGATTGATGAGGCCTCAAGAACCGAGATGCAGCGAAAGGCTGAGGGCTGAGGCGCGGTGCAGGGCCCCTCAGTGGCGATCTTGTAGATGCCCTAGAGCCTGAGATGTGTCTCGTCGAGGACGCTGGTGCCAGATGCAGAGGAAGCCGCAATGAAGGCGGAGGCAGCGCTGAAGTCCTCATCCAGCACCGTGCTCTCCACGACATCCCAGTTGCTGTCTCTCGAGCCGTCATCGAGGGGCAGGTTTGCCGTCTTGGCCCACCAAAACAGCCGCCACCAGATCCGTGAAAAAGGTTGTAAGAATTCAACCTTTTTCATAGATCTAGCTGAGACACTTATGGAGATGGAGCGCACCTTCGAGGGGGTGGAAAGCAGCGTTGGGAGAAGGGGCAGTGAGGAGGGGACAGGTCAAATATCAGCCATACTGGTAGATATCAGACTATATTGACCAATGTGTGAAAATGATAGTCTTGATTTAAAAGCTTGTCCAAATTATCACCTTCATGATACAAAATCAACCTTTACATATATGGGACGGAGAGAGAAGAAAATACACAAAAGAGTAGTGAATTATCACCTTCATGATACAAAATCAACCTTTACATATATGGGACGGAGAGAGAAGAAAATACACAAAAGAGTAGTGCAACAAGCTTATTGGACGCCGAGAAGCCCTACGCGGCTAAGCAGCAAGTCTAACCATACTTTCCATGTAAGGCATTACATTGAAGAAAAAGATATTCTGCCCAGCAGACTCAAAGCTCCCAGCTATATTACGCTGAAACCTAAGGCGATCCATCTCAGCCAAGTCTGCCAGCTGACTTGTGTGCAGATGGTAACGGTAGAGACGGCGCCTTGAATACCACATGACCTTGTCAGCAGCAAGAAGTGCCATTGGACGACCAACTTGTGAATTACAGATTGAATAACGTTGCTCCCATCGTGAGCTCATACCATCTTCATGTACCAACGCCCAGACCAACTGAGGCTGCGGGCCTGGCTTAGCGCTGCTTGCAGCAGTCAAGCATAGCTCCCCATGCATCACATCCAACATGAAGGCTTCGTCAAGGGCAGGATCCAATGAATCAGGCAAAGAGGTGGTGCCAAATGTCTCATCTTCTATGTTGAAGCACAGAAGGCACCGTGGCCGCAGCGGTTTAATGTTGTACAAGTGAATAATCCAAAACATTTGCCCCTTTACTGATTTGGGGGTTGTCCACTCCACAACAGGGTACGGAGGATCGTTAGGTGTATCCCTCCAAGTGGCAGATGTATCACCAATGGTGTAGACTTGCATTCCCATGTGAAAAACATCTGTTAAAGGATCTATGGAACGGTAAAAGGCCCGGACTACCTTGTACCTGCCCGTGCGAGGATCGAGGACAAGCCCCGCGGGCAGACATACATCAGGTGGGACTGAGATCCAGTGCCTCGCTGTGGGCAAGGCACGGATGAACAGTATTGTGCCTTGCACCCCTATTTTAGCCATTGGATTAAGAATCAATGGACCAGATGATATGAATAGTCCAGTGCTACAGGGTCCGTCTACAGTGTGCGTGCTACAGCGATTCACGCATAGTATATCCGCTACAGTGTAGTGCACAGTATATTCGCTACAGTACTTAATCTGGACTGCCTGTTTACAATCCGATGGTCCAAGATGCAAGGCACGGTACTGTTCATCCGTGCCTTGTCCACAGCAAGGCACCGGATCCCAGACCCATCAGGTGGTACTTGTATCTTGTTTGGGTTACTTTCTGGAAGCGTCAAGGTGTCTCTTGTCGCGGGGTTGAAGAGATAGATCTTTGTGTTGGTGGGGAGAAGCACGAGGCCGTCGCAGTGAACAAATTGACACACCGAACTGAACTCGCCGTTGAAATCCTTACCGTGCTTGAATTTCGCTATCGAGGAAGAGGCTGGCTGCCATTGGTAGAAGCTTATTTGGGTGGAGAAGGTCGTCGGCCACTTCTCCCCTTTGATGACACTATTAAGGGCATGGGGGGCAATAAGCAGCGATTGGTTCTGCTTCCATTTCAAGGCTGAGTGCTGCATCTGCTTGCGGATGAACAAAGGGTCGGAAATCATAGCGCGCCAGGCCTTGCTAACGGATTTGAACCGCAGGAGAGATTTGACGGGGAGCCGGATAAGGATCTCAAAAACCATTTCCTCGAGTAACTCTGTTTGCGTTTTGCCCTTCATCTTCTTTGAAGTCTGAAGACCCACAAAGAAGTCAAAAATATCACAACTTCTTCACGGAAGACGATAGATCTTCTGAAATAAAAAAAATTGTATTTGTATACAAACCCAAAAGTACAGATTCAAGGTAAAGAGAAAAAGTATATCCAAAGATAATTCATTCAGATCTGATAAACTTACATAAATACGGGGCCGCTGTTCTCTCCTCATCCGCTTCATCGAGATGGCCGTCGGCGGACACACGCAGCGACGGCGCTAGGTCTCAGCGGATATACACGGCGGCAAACTAGGTCGACAAGGCCGTGGGCGGCGGCGATACTAGGCCGTGGGCGGCGGCGGCGGCGATACTAGGGCGTGGTCGGCGGCGATACTAGGCCGTCGGCGGCGGCGATACTAGGCCGTCGGCAGGTCGACTTGCCGTCCTAGAACGAACCCTAGATAAATATATGTATGCACAGAAGAGCCCCGGTGGTACTAGTGCATCTTCTTCTATCCCCGAGCCTTTGATTTATACTAGGAAGGCTAGCGCGGCGCACGCCGCGCCCTTGGTTGTTAGATTGTTGGCTAAAATATTGTAGAAGTAATACATTATCTGAGTTGATGAATTACTGTAGAAGTGATGTTGGGAAAGCACAGTTAAATAGGATAAAATTGGTATTATAGAGCATGGTTCAAAATTATTTCCGTGCGGGTAGGTGGTCCAGAAAGGCTAAAAAAAATAGGGCAGTATAGACAAAAATCACCGGAAGTTTATGAGTTTATTAGGAAAAGGAGGTTACTATGCAGCTAGAGTGCCCAGAGTGAGGAGAAAGCGCCACATCTTAAAGACGATGCATGTGATAGAGCAAGTTTTGTCTACATATACCATAGAGTGGGCAGTAGTATTTTCGTAGTTAAATGAGGTAGACGCTGATGTATTTTAAAAGTAGACGGTAGTATTTGCACCGGTAAAAGAGGCAAAAAATACAATGGAGTAATTATATTTTCCAAAGGCCATAGAAGAACACATCCAGACAATGGAGTAAGTATATTTTTTGAAGGTACCATAGAAGAAGATATTAGAATTAGCCCTGGAAAAAGGAAGCCATGAATAATGGAGTGCGGCAAGAAGGACTATCATGAACTATTGCCAAGAAATTACTATTGAGAATTTAATGGCAGAAACTAACTGTTGAGAAATTACTTGATGTGAACAGTAGAAAAGATAGTGGCATTTAGTTGAATAAAAGAGGCAACAAACAATGGAGTATTTCGTTTGTCAAAAGTTACAATATGAGAACCCTGAAGTGCCGATAGAAGAAGACAGATGTCGAAAAATTACCGAAGGAGATGTTCATGCACTGTTGAAAGATTATTATTTAGAAATTACCATTGACGACATAGGCACCGTTGAAGAGTTACTATTGCGTAATTAACGACAGTCACTTTCGAAGGATATTGAGAAACTATCGTCGATGACCTAGGTGCCATTGAAG
Organism: Dactylis glomerata; assembly: GCA_007115705.1. NCBI lineage: Eukaryota > Viridiplantae > Streptophyta > Magnoliopsida > Poales > Poaceae > Dactylis > Dactylis glomerata. The sequence goes on along the minus strand of QXEO01000464.1, from coordinate 11,548,704 downwards.
AGTTAGTATTGGGTAATTATCGATGATGAATTATTCTTGGTGTTCAAGCTTCACTTCAAAGAATTACTTCCAAAAATTACTCGAGGCGATCAGTAGAAGAAGATAGTAACATTGTATTATCGAATAAAAGAGGTAACGTATAGTGGAGTATTTTTTTTTTGTCAAAGTTATCGTAGGAGAACTCTTAAGCTAGGGTAGAAGAAGGAAACTATCATTAAAGAATTACCAATGGAGGTGCCCGTGCACTGTTGAAGAATTATTGTTTGGAAATTCCCATCAATGACCTAGGCGTCATTGAAGAGTAACTTTTGCGTAATTACATGTAGTCACCACCGAAGGTATATTGTTAGGAAATTTAAGTCGATGACCTAGGGTCATTAAAGAATTATTATTGGGTAATCTAGGTGTTCAACCTTCGCTTCAAAGAATTACGGTTGGAAATTCAGTACTCACGCAACATCGTAAAATTACTGTTAAATAATTACCATTAGGGAATTGTTGTTCGAGCTGTGAAATTACTGCTAGAAAATCATCGGCTAAAAAACTGTAGCATGACTATTCATGTCGTACCGGAAAACTACTGTCAAAATTAAACTGACCAAAAAATCCAAGTAATAACACTAATGTATAGTCGTAGAATTACGCAACATTGGGAAACTATGTCGTATACTGGGAAACTACTGTGAAAAATTAAACTAACAAAAATTAAAATAACACCGATGCGAAATTACCATCTTCGAATTATGCAACAGTGGAAAATTAATGTGGATTAATTATATCAAGGGAATTATTGGTTGAGCAGAATATAAAATAACCTGAAAAATCTATAGAGCGCACGATTCATATAATATGTCGGCAACTATTGCAATGAAACAAACGACAAAAATTACTGCAGTAGGACAGTGTTCACACTTTACTTAGAAACAGCGGCAAAAATTACCGCAAGGCACTATTTTAATCGGTGTTATTTTAGCCGCTGGATCAAAATCTGAAGGTCCAAACGCTTGCTGCACTATTCATCCACATATCACTGTTCATATGAACAGTGAGCATTACGTGGAAGCGTTGAGGAGGCTCTAAATCCTTCCAACTTTATATATGTATGAAATTACTATAAAAAAAGTATGCCTCATAAAGAATTACAGTTGGGTAAATATCGTCTAGAAATTATATCTGAAGCCAAAGACTTGTAGCAAAAAATGTTGTATAAGAATCATTAGTTTTTTTTTTTAGTGTGCACTACTCGCACGGAGACGCATATACTACCCGTAAAATCAAGTATGCACTGCCTAGAAATTATAGTTGGTAATTACCGTCATGAAATAACCATTGGAGCTAGAAATTTGCTGCTCGCATGGAGACGCATATACTACCCGTAAAATCAAGTATGCACTGCCTAGAAATTATAGTTGGTAATTACCGTCATGAAATAACCATTGGAGCTAGAAATTTGTTTTAAAAATTACTACGAAAGAATTACTGAAAAATTGCCGGTCACTATTCCCGCGAGGTACTGTTCATAGCGGTTGCTGTTCCCGCGAGGACCGTCATGAACAGTGTTTGATGGCGTGGAGGCTGGTAAGACAGTTTGCCATTATATAGGTAGTAATTTATATGGAGTCTTCCGACCCCGCTATGCTACAAGAGCCCCGGTGGTACTAGTGCACCGACCGGTGTCGTTTCGGTCAACCCATGGGCCCGACTATACCTGAAATCCCAATGGGCTGATCAAAATTTCTTTTCCTTTTGGGCCGCCTCTGTCGACCAGTCGAGCAGCGCAGAAATTCGGAACTGCTCCGTATCGCGCGCGCCATCGCAGCTACCGTTTCGCTCAAGGGATTCTGGTCGTGGGCTGGCTCTATTTCTTGATTTCGTGTGGCTGGTCGTTCGTTCCTTTGGTACGAGCTGTTGGGCGATGGTTTGTTCCTTCGCATGTTTCTATTTTTTTTATTTTTTTTTTCAATAAAGACCACATATTAATATTACAAAGATATTAATTACATACAGCCTGACGCATTGCTCTATCGGCATTACAGATGCACACAGTCAAAAAAATTACAAAAAAGATTTTTAACTTCTCATGTGCAGTCGCCCCCACTTGTGCTTCTGGTCGTGGGCTGGCCCCATTTCTTGATTTCGTGTCGCTGGTCGTTCGTTCCTTTGGTACGAGCTGTTGGGCGATGGTTCGTTCCTTCGCTTGTTTCTGTTTTTTTTTTTGAAATTTTTCTCTTTCGATAAAGACCACATATTAATATTACAAAGATATTAATTACATACAGCCTGACGCATTGCTCTATCGGCATTACAGATGCACACGGTCAAAAAAAATTACAAAAAAGATTTTTAACTTCTTGTGTGCAGTCGCCCCCACTTGTGCTCCAACTCACAAAGCACTAGGCCAATTCCTCATTGCCACCAAGACTCAAGCCACTATTGCTAGTTCTCAGATCTCAGCTTTTATAATATTTTTCGCCAGTACCAAGGAACGAGAAAGCATGCTCCAAAATATTAACAACCCATAGCTTCGAAGTGCTCCCTCTTAAACCAAACGGTCAGAGAAAAACACAAGTGCGCACAATCGAATTCCACCTGATCCAGCAATCTCCAGGCATGAATCGCTCAGTGAAGTTTGCCGACGGAGCCTTCCGGAACATGACGCTCCAGCCAGATCGATGGGGACAGACAACCTGCAGATCTTCGTCTTGGTGCAAGTTGGAATTCTAGGACCACTACCTTTATTCTTCAAAGCAGACGAACAAGCCCCCACATCGTCATCCGCCGCGCGATGACAACAAAGGAGGTTGAGACAACCTCCACCGCAAAAGGAAGAAGCACGTGCAGATGGCAGAGTCGCAGCATGATACGTCTCAAACGTATCTATAATTTTTTATGCTCCATGCTTATTTATACACCATTTGTTTTGTGTTTTGATTACACTTCGTGGTATTTTTATGCATTTTCTGGGACTAACCTATTAACGAAATGCCACAGTGCCAGTTTCTGTTTTCTGCTGTTTTTGTGTTTCATAAAAGTTACACAGGAAATATTCTCGAAATTGGACGAAACAAAAGCCAAAGTTCCTATTTTTTCCGGCACGAGACGGAGTCCAAAGCAGAGACAGAGGGGAGCCAGGGGCTGGCCACACCATGCCACGGCGCGGGTGCCCCTGGTCGCGCGGGGCTATGGTGTGGACCCCTGGTCCACTTCTTGGCATCGCCCCTCCGCCTATATATTCTTCTCGACAAGAAAAACCCTAAGGACCCGATCAATTTTCCACGAAAAGTTCTGTAGCCGCTGTCATCATCGAACCGAGATCGGAAGGGTCCAGAAGCTCTTCCCAGCACCCTGCCGGAGAGGGGAATCATCACCGGAGGCCTTCTTTATCATCATGCCTGCCTCCGGAGTGATGTGCGAGTTGTCTACCTTGGACTATGGGTCCATAGCAGTAGCTAGATGGTTGTCTTCTCCTCCATGTGCTTCATGTTTAGATCTTGTGAGCTGCCTATCATGATCAAGATTATCGTTATGTAATTCTACATATTGTGTTTGTTGGGATCCGATAAATATTGAGCACTATGTCAAGTTGATTTGTGAATTATCATCTCTATGTTGTTTATGATCTTGCATGCTCTCCGTTGCTAGTAGATATCTTGGCCGAGTAGATGCTAGTAAATCCAAGAGGGAGTATTTATGCTCGATAGTGGGTTCACGCCTCTAGTAATCTGGGAGAGTGACAATAACTTCTAAGGTTGTAGATGTGTTGTTGCTACTAGGGAGAAAACAACAATCTTGTGTTCAAGGATATTTGTATTATTTACATTACACACTTTGCTTAAGGCGATAATCTGTTGCTTGCAACTTAATACGCAACGGTTGCTCGGACGACATCCGGCGGGTGGATTATTAGTCATAGATGCAGTTGGATTACGGTCTATATATTATGTTGTAATGCCCAAGTGAATCTCATAGTGATCTTCATGACATGTGCATGCTTTCTTTATTCTGTCAATTGCTCAACTGTAATTTGTTTACCCAGCATGTTATTTATCTTTATGGAGAGACACCTCTAGTGAACTATGGACCCCGGTCCATTCTTTTACATTTATATTACCGTTTACTTTATTCAAGCATTATTTACTTTCTTGCAAACAAATATCTTTTACCACACGATACGCTTAATCCTTTGTTTTTAGCAAACCGGTGAGATTGACAACCTCACTGCAAGTTCGGGCAATGTATCTTGGTTGTGTTGTGTGCAGGTTCCACGTTGCTGCTGGCGCTGAGTCAACCACGCGTCCGCACAAGTCTTCTAGCGCCGTTGCTAAAGTCAGCTAGCAACAACCTTCGAAAGTGGTTTCTTTCTCCTACTGGTCGATTAAACTTTGGTTTCAAAACTAAGGGAAAACTTACTGTTGTGCTCTTCACACCCTCCTCTTGGGGTTCCCAACTGGTTCGTCAACACCGACGCATCAACAAGTTTTTTGGCGTTGTTGCCGGGGAGAAAGAGGATTTCTGCAAGGGGAGTCTCTCACTTCCAATCTTTTTTACTTTGTTATTGTTTTGCTTAGTTTATTTACTTTATCTTGTTTGCATCTTTTAATAAAAAGTACAAAAAATTGGTTCCTACTATAGTTGTTATTTTTGTTGGTCTGTTATTGTCTTGCTTTATCACGCTTTCTATCAATGGTTGATTGCTTTGAAACTATATCTTACTGGCAAGGTGGGTTCACGGAAGAACAACAAATTTATTATAAGGAACACCGCTTATCACAAAAAGGGAAACACTTATGGGAATAAATTAATAAATTGTATATCATTGCTAGAAACATGTGCTCTACTTATAATGTTACTTATTGCTTTGATAAATCTTGTTGTTGTAGGAGGTATAAACACCTCCCTTTTCAATGTGGGTATAATAATAATGTTACCATATCTTCTTATGTTAAGGGAAATTATGACTTTTATGATGTGGAATAAATTAAAGAATTTATTGCTTAGAAGGGTGCATTCGAACTTGCTTATTTGCTTGAAAATACTGATAATGCACCTTATAAATATGAGGTTTATGATATACTTAAATTTTGCTTTGATAATTACAAGGAAGAAAACAGCTATATTCTTAAATATCTTAATAGATGCTCTCCACCAACGGAAGAGACTAATGCCTTGCAGGAGCCTATGGAAGAAGAAATTGCTAAAACTGGAAGCTCATTGGATGAAAAAGAGGAGGAGAGTGATGATCAAGAGGGGGAAGAATGGAGCAGCTACCCATGTCTACCTCCCAATAAGAGTAACTCTTTAACTAGTACCTTATTTGACTGCCCTCTATGCTTACCAAAGGAGGATGACTGTGATATTTATATTGTTGAGTTTGTTCATGATGCTATTGAAAATGATTATGAGAGAGGAAAATATGGTTGTTGGAATTTTCATGTTACTAAAACACGTCTCTTTATATTGAGAGTTCCAAAGTTGCTCTTGTTTTATCTACCCATGCTTGTTACTATGTGCTTCTTTGATTTATTTTCTTACAAGATTCCTATGCATAGGAAGTGGGTTAGATTTAAATGTGTTTCATATTTGCTCCTTGATGCTCTCTTTTGCTTCAATTCATATTTCTTATGTGAGCATCTTCTCAAATTACTAAGCCTAGCTCAAAGGCGTTAAAGAAAAGCACTATTGGGAGATAACCCAATGTTTTCTTTTCAGTACTTTTTTCTTGTTGTTGAGTCTTGGAAGTTATTACTACTATAATGACCTCTCCATATCATTTTTATTTTGTTTTTGTGCCAAGAAGAACCTCTAATTGGAGGAAGGTAAGATTTCGGGAAGTTGTTGTCCTGAAACAGATTTATGTGTTGTACCGTACAAAATTTGTGAAAATTCTCAGAATGTCTTTTTGATCTGCGATTTCTTGTGCACATGCCCCAGGTTATTGTCTAACTTTCATTAGTTTTGCACTTTTCGATTTGAGCAATAGAAGATTTTCAAAAAATTGATCTTTACCTGCTGACAAGGGTATAGATAATAGAGCTTGTCAGTTGAATACCCCTGAGGCCCGTTAAGCTAGGCCCAATTGTAACGCTAGTCGAAATACGAGTTCGTGTCGTATGTCGCTATTGTAATCTGTATCGGATCCCTCCCGATCCTCGAGACCTGGCCACCTATATATAGGGGCTAGGAGAGGACGGTGAGGGACAGATTGAAAGCAAGCCAGGTTTACACCCACGTTTACTTTCGAGACACACCTTGTTTGACTAATTTTACCCTCGAGTTCATCCGACGCCCTATCTCCCCGATCCTAAGTCCTTCATCTAGGACATTTGTCGAGTTAACCCTCGTCAATTGGCACCGACCGTGGGGACTCTGGGCGTTGGAATCATGAATTCGGCGGCTTTTTCGCTTTTAGCCAATAGCAATCCAGAAGTCGACGAAAGCCAAGAGATGGAACTGACAATCGGAAGTCTAAGCTTCTACATCGGACCTTCGGGTTCAACTCGCCTTTCGGATCCGGCGAAATAGGGTCCGTCGGCAAGCAAAGCCGAGAGAATTACAATATCTGGATCATCCATGGGCTCTTCTAGCGAGGTAAACTCGCCGGTCAGTCTCACAGCAACAGAAGACATGCAAAAGAGACTCGAGGAACTCGACGAAACTCAGGGAAAGCCCGACATGGAAGCCATGACAGTTAAAACTCACGATAGTCCAAGGGGTTTCGCCACCGGAAGCAGTGGCGTCTCCAGAAGCGTACATCAGTTATGCGTCATTATCACTGAAGCAGCAGAAGAGGATAATCACGAAGGCAACGAAGAGGTCGACATGCAAGTCAACAAACCAAAGAGTAACAGCAAAAAGGAAAAGGAGAAAACTCATGTTTCAACCAGAGAGTGGAGAATCATCATGTCAGCCATCAATCACGGCACAGAAGTACCCGCAGATTCCAGGAGAGAAGTTCTGATGGGATATCAATACGCGTTGCACCAGCGCAGAAAGAAGTTAAGGGAGGAAAGAGACATGTTTATGAGAAGTCGAGATGACAATAGTACATCGAGTGGAGGATATTGGGATGAGTATAGTGATGCATCAGAGTGCAGCATGGAAAGGCACAGAGACCCGAAGCACAACAGGAGGACAACAGCGCAGACAAGAGAAGAAAGCTATGCAAAAAGTTTGAGCGCACAGCCGTCAGATGAAGAAGAAGACTTTGTGCAAGAAACACCAGAGGCAACATTAGTAGCAGCACAGGCGTACCTACTAATCACACAACCAGAGCCTGGAGACCCGCGGGAGCACATGCATCAAGCCGCAATACGAAGCCTCGGGTTGATAGAAGACAAGCTAATGGGAAAACTTCTAGAGGAAAAGGCGACATATCGTAAGGAAAGGCAAAAGGAAGAGTTCAAGCGCAAATCCTCGCGAAACGAATCCAGTGAGTCATCAGGTGACGAGAGACGACAAAAACGGAAGGAGGACGCAATGAACATAATAGCACAAGCACGAGTAAACAACTCACGCTATGCGTGGAGAGAAGAAAATTACGAAGACGATGAAAAAGATATGGGCGCGTTGTGCTTTACCCGCAGGGTTCGCAAAACGCGGGTACCCAAAGGATTCAAGTTGCCGCACGATCAACAAAAATATGATGGGTCGCAAGAGCCCACTTTATGGTTGTCAGATTACCTGCAAGCAGTACAGATACTCGGAGGAACAAGAGCAACAGCCATGCAAAGTTTGCAGTTACACCTCACCGGCGCAGCACGGTCCTGGTTGAACACCCTACCCAACGATTCCATCGGGAGTTGGGGAGAATTAGAGAGCCAATTCGCAAGAAATTTTCACTCAACATATAAGTGCCCAGCGTCGCTGGAAGAAATCAAGTCGTGTGTGCAGAAGAAAGACAAAACCCTACGCTCTTATATACAACGCTGGAGTGTAATCAAAAATTCAGCAGAAGACGTCTCTGATGAAAGAGCGATAGATGCTTTTTCGGCTGGCCTTCGTCGTTCGGACCTCGTGGAAGAGATAGGGAGAACAAAACCAAGGACAGTGGCCGAATTAATGGAAGTAGCCAACAGATTCGCCGATGGAGAAGACACATATAATAACAAAAGGGGACGTTCACCAGAAGTCGATAGAGCAAGCAGGCAAAGACAAAGATACCGCAACGCAGATAGCCACGCAAGGCAAAATCAGATAGCTGCAGGGTATGAAAGAAGGGACGAGGAAGGCTACGAAAATAGGGAGTTCCAGGCAAGAGGTAATCGGGAAGTAGAAAAACCAAAATACTCTGGCCCATCGGCGGAGGACATGCTATACGGACCTTGTCGAATCCACTATGCGTATCTAGATGGAAAGAGAGTTTCTAACCACCAGATGAAGGATTGCAGAACCTTCTTAAGGTTGCAAAGTGCCATGGACTCGAACCAAGGAGCACGGCAGGGAAAGAAAAGTATAAGTCAAGGATACCAAGTATAGCGACTAGCAAAACATCTGGAGTCGAAAGTATATATATCTGCAATGATCCAACCGGTGCCAAAGTCGAAGAAAGAGCAGAAGAACATATCCAGACAAGTAAACTTAGCTATATCATCACCACCAGCCACTACAGAGTACCTGCAGTGGTCCGATCAACCAGTCAGGTTCAGCAGAGCAGACCACCCGAGAAAAGTGCCCAGGCCGGGGCACTCACCGATGGTGCTAAAGGCGCCAATAGGAGGATATGATATCGGGAGAGTATTCATGGATGCAGGAAGTGGCATAAACCTAATATACGCAAGAACTCTGAAGGCAATGTGCATCTCACTGGAAAATCTAAAACCAACAGATTGTTCTTTCCACGGAATAGTACCAGGAGTCGCAAATTACCCTCTCAGAAAAATAGAACTCGATATTTGCTTCGGCAACAACAACAATTATCGTAGAGAGAAGCTAGAGTTTGAAGTCATGGACTGGCCTTCATAGTATCATGCAATCTTGGGTTGTCCAGCATTTGCAAAGTTCATGGCAGTACCTCACTACGCATATCTCATGCTCAAAATCCCAGGACCCAAAGGAATGATCACGGTACACGGCAGCTTTGAAGTATCCAACACTTGTGACAAAGAATTCAATAGGCTGGCGCAAACTTTCGGTATGACAACAGAGTACGCAAGAGTGAAAGGCGAAACTGACCACAACATGCTACCCGACGTCGGACGATCACTGCCAGATTAGGCTTTCGATGCAACTCAAGACTCGAAGAAAATCCAGGTCCACCCCACGGACCCGAACAAGACCACCTCTATAGCAGTAAACCTGGATCCCACATAGGAAAGCGTGCTCATCGAGTTCCTCTGTGAGTGCTGGGAAATCTTCTCCTGGTGTCCTTCAGACATGCCAGGGGTTCCTAGGGAACTCGTCGAGCACGCACTAAATGTGGATCCTAAAGCAAAGCCAGTCAAGCAACCACTACGATGATTTGACGAACCCAAAAGAAAAGCAATAGCATCCGAGCTACACATGCTAGAAAACACCGGATTCATCCGAGAAATCAAGTCATCAACCTGGGTATCCAACCCAGTCATTGTACCCAAGAAAAACACAGACGTACAAAGAGTGTGCGTCGACTACACATCTCTCAACAAGCACTGTCCAAAGGATCCCTTCCCTCTACCTCGCATTGATCAGATAATTGACTTAACAGCGGGGTGCGCAAGGCTTTCCTTCCTAGATGCATATTCTGGTTACAACTAGATCAAGCTGAAGAAAGAAGACGAGGAAAAGACAGCTTTCATCACACCATACGGCGTGTTCTGTTATCAAGTCATGCCCTTCGGCCTAAAAAATACAGGAACAACCTACCAGCGGATGATGCAAAATTGCCTCGAAAGCCAAATAGGATGCAACATCCAAGTCTACATCGACGACGTGGTCATCACCACAAGGAAGGAAGAATCTCTGATCAGCGACTTGGCAGAAACTTTCGACAATCTGAACAGGTACAAGCTCAAGCTTAACCTGACAAAATGTTCCTTCAGCGTATGAGCAGGACAGCTCCTAGGGTTCCTAGTATCGGCAAGAGGAATAGAAGCAAACCCAGAAAAGATCCAAGCAATTCTAATAATGGGGAAACCAACAAAACTGCACGACGTGCAAAAGCTCGCAGGACGCGTCGCGGCACTAAGTCGATTTGTTGCTCGATTGGGAGAGAAAGCACTCCCTTTCTACGCACTCATGAAAAAGTCAGATGACAAATTCGAGTGGACAGAAGAGGCAGACGTGGCTTTCGCGTAGTTGAAAAAAGTGCTCTCCACGCCACCAGTGCTGGTCGCACCAAACGAGAAAGAGCCACTACTACTCTACATTGCTGCAACACATCAAGTGGTGAGTACAGTATTGGTAGTCGAAAGAAGTGAAGAGGGAAAAGCTCACGGTGTCCAAAGGCCAGTATATTTCGTTAGCAAAGTACTATCTCCAACAAAGCAGAGGTACCCGCACTATCAAAAGCTCGCATATAGTGTATTCACAATAGCACGAAAACTACGGCAATATTTCGTGGTACACCCAATCATAGTGGTTAACGAAGCACCACTATCCAGTATATTGAACAACCCTTCAGCAACATGACGTGTCTCCTTGTGGGGAATTGAGTTATCACCCCTGGACATCACGTACGAAAAGCGAAAAGCGATCAAATCACAAGTTTTACCAGACTTCACAGCAGAGTGGCTGGAGTTACAAAACACAGGACCGCCAAATCTATCGAGTGTATGGACAATGTACTTCGACGGTTCAAAAAGAATCCAAGGCGCAGGAGCAGGAGTGGTCCTGATATCACCACAAGGCGACAAATTGAAGTACGTATTAAGGATGAGTTTTCCACAAGCTTCTAATAATGAAGCCGAATACGAGGCGCTGCTCCATGGAATGAAAATGGCCAAAGCATGCGGAGCAACTCAACTGAAAATATTTGGAGACTCGAATCTCGTCGTCCAACAAGTGATGAACAAGTGCGACGCCATTAGCGACAATATGACAGCATACAGAAACCTATACTATTATCTAGAAGGAACGTTCGATGGATGCGAAGTTTCGCACGTCAGCAGAGCCAGTAACGAGGAAGCCGACAATCTAGCAAACATTGGGTCCCAATGCTTACCCGTACTGCAAGGAGTCTTTTGGGAAAAAATCATAGAAAGATCAATAAAGAACAGCAAAACTTCGAATACAGAGGAGCAAGGCCAGCACCAAGCAACAGGCTCGGAGGCTGGAAAAGCAAGTACAGCAGAACCAGAAGAGGTTATGATGATCGAAGAAACTTGGATGCATCCATATTTGGCATACATGATAAACAAGGCACTACCCGAAGACCCAGTAGAAGCGAAAAGGTAATACGATGATCCAAGGCTTTCGTCGTGTTACAAGGAAAATTATACAAGAGAAGTATAACGGGTGTCCTGCAAAGATGCGTCACCCCTCAAGAAGGGCAAGAAATCTTAAAGGACATCCATGCATGAGTGTGCGGCCATCACGCTAGCAGCAGAGCAATTGCAGCCAAAGCTTTTCGTGTAGGGTTCTACTGGCTAACAGCCATTGAAGACGCGAAAGATATAGTGAGGAAGTGTGAGGCTTGTCAACGTTTCGCATCTCGACCACACGCGCCAGCAGCAAAATTGCAGCCAATACCACTATCCTGGCCCTTCACGCAATGGGGTCTCGACATGGTAGGAAAGTTGCACAAATCTTGGCCAAGAGGGCACGTTTACATGTTGGTGGCAGTCGACAAATTTACCAAGTGGGTTGAAGCAGCCCCCGTAACAACCCAAGATTCTATAGCCACAATCAACTTCATCAAGTCCATAGTCTTTCGCTTCGGAGTACCACACAGCATCATCACAGATAATGGGACAAACTTCACATCGAAGGAGTTCAAGAATTACTGTGAAGGTTTGGAAATTAAATTGAAATTTGCATCTGTGGCGCATCCAAAAACAAACGGACAAGTCGAGAAAGCTAATGGCTTAATATGCAACGGGATAAAGAAGAGGTTGTTAACACCCCTCGAGAAAGCAAAACACGCTTGGGTAGAAGAGTTGCCCTCCGTGCTCTGGAGTCTACGAACTACACCTAATGCAGCTACTCAGGAAACACCTTTCTTTCTGGTCCACGGTGCAGAAGCCGTGCTTCCAGTCGAGGTAACCCATGAAGCCCCAAGAATCGCGGCTTATGATGAGACAACATCCACATAGGCGCTTCAGGATGATGTCGATGCACTTGACGAAGCAAGAGACGTAGCACTTGCCAGAGCCACGCAATAGCAAAATCTACGAAACTACCATAGTAGTCGAGTTCGTCCAAGATCGTTCGTGGTGGGAGATCTAGTCTTACGACTCAAGCTAGATGGTCACGGCAAATTAGAGTCCCCATGGGTGGGACCTTACATCGTGACGGAGGTAATACCAGGAGGAGCTTATCAACTACAAGACAAGAAAACGGGGAAAGACGAGAGCAACATGTGGAATGCAGAGCAACTACATCGGTTCTACGTGTAGACGACATAAGGCGACAAAGAACTTTTGAGCCATGACCCTCTGAATCCAGAACATGAGGCCACAGGTCGGGTTCTTTGGGTCAACTCGACAATATGTATAAGTATTTTACTTTCCACTCGGGGGCTCAGACCCTCGAGTTGTACGAAATAAACTCAACAAAGTTATTGAGATTTGTGATTATCTGAGGCATACTACTAGGTTGTTCGCAACCCGATATTCGGCAACAATATGACCGGTTCAAAGGAACCCGATAATATATAAAGTACACACCTCAGAACGACGATCCGTTCCCATGGTCTATTAATAAAGCAGGGCCAACATATAATCCAAGCACGACTATTTATTACATATAGTATGAGAAAAGACAACTAGAAAAAGAGATTACACAAAGAGAATCTAGTGAAAATGCACTTCAACTTCATACTCCTTCTGGCACTTGGTGCCGTCATAGATCCTCACGTCGAACTTGGACGTGCCGATGTGGAAGTCGAAAGTCATGAAGAAGCCTTGGTGGATGTCATGGTCTTCTGTAAACTGCGACCAGCCGCCCTTGAAGTACATCTCGTCGGCCCCGTCGTACCAGACCTCCACTTCATAGGGAGTTCCTCCCCCAGAGTGTTCATGCAGAACCGCCTCCCGCAGTTCTCGCCCGTCCATAAAATTGGTGAACTTCAGTGGCACCCGCTGAATCTCATGGCACTGAGCGCCGACGATATAGAAGAAGGAGTAAACTCTAGGCAGAGGAGGAGGAGCATTGTGAGGAGCAGCGCTTGGACCTAGCACAGCAGATGAAACCTTAGGTTTATTTTTACTCCCGGCCGGACGGCCAGGGCGCCGCTTCACCGGAGCGGACGACGAAGCTACCACAGCTGCAATGGTAGCCTTGTTCTTACTGCCGCGAGGGCGGCCGCGGCCCCATTTCTCCACCGGGGCGCCGATGTTCAGGCGCGATCCACCTGGAACGTCCATGGAGACAAGTGTTGGAAAGAAGAAACCCTAGATGAGATGAAGAAGAAGAAGAAGATGACGCAGTGGAGGAAGAAACTAATGACTGAATTAGGGTTTTTTACCCTCGCCAGACGTGCTTTATTTATAAGTATACACTAATGGGCCTCTACAAAGGCAAGGTCCAAAGTATATTTATAGGCTCTTATATTCTGCCTAGCGCAGACGATAAAAGAAGCATCAACGTATCAGGGGAAAAGGTACGTACAAAAAAAAAGAGGAAAAAAAGAGGTTATCTATCAAGAAGCACAGCGTACCTCATTTTGGACTCGGGGGCTTATGCTATAAGAAAAAGAAGAGAAGGTTCAGTACGTGAGAATCATATCGAAAAGTATCGCAAGAGGCAGTATATGGAAAGGGTATGTCTATATTTTTGAGCCTATACCCGAAAAAATTCGGCTATAGCCTCGGGGGCTACTCCCATCGGGAGCGCTGTTGTGCACCCGATAGAAAGAAGTCGACAGAAGAAGGATGAAAAGTTACGAAGAAAAATCAGCTGGTGGACAAGTGATTTAGGCAAAATCGTCTACATTTTATCAACAACGAACTTCGACTACATTGTCAACAAAATAAAGATCGATTACTCCCATCGTGAGCTATTTGTGAGAGTTAAAAAGGATAACTCGATTATTTCAAGTATTAAAACAGCCAAACAGGGCTGCGACATATGATTCTCGAGTTGCGTTATCGCGACAAAACTTAATGCCATGGTTGAAATATACCATGAAGGTAAGACCCCGGGATCCGTCCTGTGTGGCCCGGTATACGCACATGGATGCGCTCTGCTAGTATTTATCCATGTCTACGACACGAAGAAAATCCTAGTGGACACACTGGGTACCCTGAGAATTACTGGGATTCATTCTTTGTAAGTCCTAAATGCGGCAAAAGGATGGGTTTGACCGGTTTCCCGAATTCAAATCCAAGGGGATTGAATTTGAAGTAGGTGACAAGTATCTGTTCCGGCAGTTTACTGGCCTCTTGATCTGTCAGAGTTATCAAGCTTGTTCACCAAAACCCCTTGCGAGATATGATAATAAAAAGATAAGTCGAAAGACCAAGGCGAAGATTTGAAGATATGAAGAAGTCAAAAAGACCAAGTCGAAGATTTGAAGATCTGAGATTCAACCCGATTCTGCAATTCTGGTAGAATCTCGGGGGCTACTGACAAGGGTATAGATAATAGAGCCCGTCAGTTGAGTACCCCTGAGGCCTGTTAAGCTAGGCCCAATTGTAACGCTAGTCAAAATACGAGATCGTGTCGTATGTCGCTATTGTAATCTGTATCGGATCCCTCTCGATCCTCGAGACCTGGCCACCTATATATAGGGGTCAGGAGAGGACGGTGAGGGACAGATTGAAAGCAAGCCAGGTTTACACCCACGTTTACTTTCGAGACACACCTTGTTTGACTGATTTTACCTTCGAGTTCACCCGACGCCCTATCTCCCCGATCCTAAGTCCTTCATCTAGGACATTTGTCGAGTTAACCCTCGTCACCTGCTGTTCTGTTTTGACAGATTTATGCCACTATTTGTGTTTGCCTCTTGATCTCTTTCTTTTTTAGTTCTTTTGATCACGGAACTTTTGAGAGAAGTTGCTACATTAGCTTATGTTTTAATGGGTGTTATATTTGAGTTGAAACTGAACCAAAAAGTGGATCTACTATCTTGCTTACACTAATGTTGCTAATAAGAATTGTGTGAAGTTTTGTATGAAGGAAGTTCTCAAGTGTAGGGAAAGGAGAATGATGAAATGAGATGAAGTATGGACAAAAGCTCAAGCTTGGGGATGCCCATGTCACCCCAAGAAATATCAAAGAGTTACAAGCGTCAAAGCTTGGGGATGCCCGAGGCACCCCTTCTTCATCAACAAAAATATCAGGTCATCTTTCAAGACACTATATTTTTATTGCTTCATATGCTATGTGTTTTTCTTGGAGCGCCTTTATTTTCGCTTTCAATTTTATTTTGTTTTGTTTGCTGCAATAAATGGTTGGACCCCAACATGTTTCTTTTGGAGAAGACACACTCCATTTTCATTGCCAAGAACACTCTAGTTTTCACTCTTATCGTTCAACGAGTGTTCTCTTTTTCTAGTACTGCGTTTAGCTTTTGTTTTTCGCTTTGATATTTGTTCAGAACTTGTTAGTTCTTTGTAGCTAGGTATGTTTAGACCTCTGGTCTTTGTTGGTTTTCATCTTTGTGAGTTGTTTCAAAAAGGTTGATTGGTGTTGGAAAAGAGAAAAAAAAGTTTCATGGTTATAGTGGTACAAATGGGAGCTTGTTTAGACTATGGCTTAGACTTTTGCATGTCATGCTGTTGGAATTATGCCCTAGAGGCAATAATAAAAAAGTTATTATTATAATTCTTGTTCATGATAATGTTTATATCCTATGCTAGAATTGTATTAAGTGGAAACATTAATACTTGTGTAGTTTATGAACAACACCGTGTCCCTAGTACGCCTCTATGGACTAGTTCATTGATTAATGATGGTTAAGGTTTCCTAACCATAGACATGAGTTGTAAATTAATAATGAGGTCATATCATTAGGAGAATGATGTGATAGACAGACCCAAATAAAGCACAGCAATTAGATTGTGTCATTGTGTTGGGAGAATGATGTCAAGTATTATATTCCTTAGACCATGAGATAATGCAACTCCCTAGTATCGGAAGAGAGCTTTGAGGTCATCAAACATCACCCTATGACAGAGTGATCATAAAGGTGTCTCTCAGGTAATCGTAAAGTACTTGTTGGGTTGCATGTATCGAGATAGAATTTGTCCCTCCCAAGTCGGAGAGATATACTTCGGGCCCACTCGGTAATCGATATCAACACCGCTTGCAAGCACGTGGTTAAGGAGTTAATCACAAAGTGATATCGGATTACAGAATGAGTAAAGTACTTGCTGTGAACGAGATTGAACTAGGTATGCCGATACCGACGATCGAATCTCGGGCGAGTAAAATATCGCGAGACGAAGGGAATACAAATACGGGATTGATTGAATCCTGACATCGTGGTTCATCCGATATGATCATCGCTGAGTGTGTGGGAGTCAATATGGATTTTCGGATCCCGCTATTGATTATTGATGGAGATCATGTCCGTGTATTCTCGAACTCGTAGGGTCACACACTTAACGCAAAATAATGCTAGGGTAGTTTCGGGATTTATAGAAATGGTTTCAAAAAGTTACGGAATTGTTCCGGGTGGAAAATATAATGTTTATTAATTACATTAATTAATAAATATTAACAATATTTATTTAACAGAAATAAATGATGAAAAAGAAAAGAAAAAAAGAGCAAAAAAAGGCTCGATAGGAAACGATCAGAGCGGCCAGGCGCTGGCCCTTGGCTTGCTCACGGGATGGAAACCAAGTGCCTTGGGCCTTGGCATGTGATGACCCACAAGTATAGGGGATCGCAACAGTCTTTGAGGGAAGTAAAACCCAAATTTATTGATTCGACACAAGGGAAGCCAAAGAATATTTATAAGCCTTGACAGATGAGTTGTTAATTCAGCTGTACCTGGAAACAGACTTGCTCGCAGCAGTTTATCAGTAGCAACAAATTTATAGTGGTGATAGTAGTAAAATTGTAACAGCAGTAGTAAAATAAAGCCAGTAGAGGTATCAATAGTAACCAGTAGGATTAAATACTGTAGGCATTGGGATGGATGAACGGGCGTTGCATGGATAAGATAATTCATGTAATAATCAAGACATGGGCAATTGCAGATAAATAATGATAAAGCATCCTAGTACTAAACAATCATAGGCATATGTTTCGTATATAGTCGTACATGCTCGCAATGAGAAACTTGCATGACATCTTCTGTCCTACCAGCCCGTTTGCAGCGGGGCCTCAAGGGAATCTACTGGTAATTAAGGTACTCCTTTTAATAAAGTACCGGAGCAAAGTATTAACAAATAGTGAACACATGTGATCCTCACATCACAGCCATCCCCTCCGGTTATCCCAATTACTGTCACTTTGGGGCCTCGGGTTCCAAACAACGATATGTGTATACAACTTGCAGATAAGATCATAAACAACAATTATCATCATGAAACAATAACAAGTTCAGATCTGAAATCATGGCACTCAGGCCCAAAGTGACAAGCATTAAGCACAACAAGTTGCAACAATGTCATAAGCACTAACAATGGATACTAGGCACCATGCCCTAACAATCTCATAGCAATTACATGAACAATCTCATCCAATCCCTACCATCCCCTTTGCCTACAGCAGAAATTACTCACACATGGATGGGGGAGTCATGACTGGTTGATGGAGGGACGTCGGTGATGATGATGGCGATGATCTCCTCCAAATCCCCATCCCGACAGGGTGCTAGAACGGAGTTTCTGGTTCCAAATCGCAGTTTCTGATGGTGGCGGTGCAGCGGAACTCTATCTGGGAAAAATGCTGAACCCCCAATGTTTTCAGGTCAGAGGGTATTTGTAGGCGGAAGGAGGGCTCGAGGAGACGGTTGGGGTGGCCACACCACCTGCTGGCGCGGCCAGGCCTGGCCCGCGCCACCAGGTGGTGTGGTGCCCTCCTGGCCCCTCTCCGTCTCGTACTCTGGCTCCATGGGTCTTCTGGTAAAATAGGATTTTTGCAGTATTTACCGGGATTTTTCCTGAAAGTTGGATTTCTGCACAAAAATGAGACACCAGGGCAATTCTGCTGAAAACAGCGTTAGTCTGTGTTAGTTGTATTAAAAACACACAAATTAGAGGAGAAACAACNCGGAGGCCCCACAGAGCGGCAATATATGTCTTTTCCTGAAAAATACACGACCCCACAGGTCATTGGCTGCGGCAGCCCTATAGAGCGGCCCCATTTGTCATTGGCAGCACCGCGTATACAATCAGGAAATAAAACGGCCCACACGTCAGTGATAGATGGATGGCTGCTCCGACGTGTCTCCTGACCCTACCCGTCAGCACCATTCAAAAGCATCGGTCAATTCACAACCACCGCGGCTCCCTAGCCGTCACCGGTAACGGTCAAGGCCTCTGACCAGACCGCAACCCTCCCGTCCGAGCGTCTGCGAGGGGTTTCAAACTAGAGCGAGGGGAAAACTGAGGAAAAGTTATGCGGCTAGGGAAAACTGAGTACAACTAACGACCCAGGGGCACGAAAATAGAAATCCCTATTAAATTAAGTACCCCTCGACTTGCATGCTTCATCTGCTCATCATTAATTTTGAAAGGGAGCTGATCAGACCATTGTAATCTAATCTAAAAAAAGAAAAGAAAAAAGGCACTCCTCCATGGTATGTGAAAGTTGGTGGGCACCCGATGGAATCGGTTAGCCATGGTTTGTGAAAGGAAAAGTGGGGAGGAGTGCCAAGCTTTATAAAAGAGCACCAATGTGCCAATTTTTCAAAGAACTCGGAACCGCTCTCACTTGTTTAGTATAGAAGATAGCAAGAACCCCATTGCCAGTCGTTGACAGGAAACAACCACCTCTCAAAGCAAATTTTTACCTCTGTTTTACAAATGAAAAGCTCTACCACATGTTTAATCACTGCTTCCCTCTGCGAAGGGCCTTTCTTTTACTGTTATGTTGAGTCTTCATCTTCTAACTTTAAGCACTTTCTTGAGAGCATGGCTGCCGTTCTTAGTGTAATGTGCTTGTCCCAGAACACGGTTAATTGTGGTATAACTTTGATGCTTGTATCTTTGATATTTCTACTTCTAGTCTTCTCTTGAACTTCAGAGGTGCCTCAACATTTATGTTTTGCTCCACAAATAAAGGTAAGCGAGATACCACTCTTTCATATCTTATTATGAGCATTACAATCTTGTAACTTCTTATGTTTCATGTTACTTGTTATTAGTGTATTGGCACTCTTTCATAGCTTGCATGACTATGAGATAACATTAGTTGCATACTTCTTATTATGAATTGCTTAAGTATTTGATCATATAGTAAAAATATATACATCTTATGAAGCAAATGTGTTCGTGAAAGTTTCTTTTATCACACTCAGTTGTTAACTGAATTGTTTGAGGACAAGCAATAAGCTAAGCTTGGGGGGAGTTGATACGTCCAAAACGTATCTACTTTCTCGAACACTTCTGTTGTTGTTTCTCCTCTAATTTGTGTGTTTTTAATACAACTAACACAGACTAACGCTGTTTTCAGCAGAATTGCCCTGGTGTCTCATTTTTGTGCAGAAATCCAACTTTCAGGAAAAATCCCGGTAAATACTGCAAAAATCCTATTTTACCAGAAGACCCATGGAGCCAGAGTACGAGACGGAGAGGGGCCAGGAGGGCACCACACCACCTGGTGGCGCGGGCCAGGCCTGGCCGCGCCAGCAGGTGGTGTGGCCACCCCAACCGTCTCCTCGAGCCCTCCTTCCGCCTACAAATACCCTCTGACCTGAAAACATTGGGGGTTCAGCATTTTTCCCAGATAGAGTTCCGCTGCACCGCCACCATCAGAAACTGCGATTTGGAACCAGAAACTCCGTTCTAGCACCCTGTCGGGATGGGGATTTGGAGGAGATCATCGCCATCATCATCACCGACGTCCCTCCATCAACCAGTCATGACTCCCCCATCCATGTGTGAGTAATTTCTGCTGTAGGCAAAGGGGATGGTAGGGATTGGATGAGATTGTTCATGTAATTGCTATGAGATTGTTAGGGCATGGTGCCTAGTATCCATTGTTAGTGCTTATGACATTGTTGCAACTTGTTGTGCTTAATGCTTGTCACTTTGGGCCTGAGTGCCATGATTTCAGATCTGAACTTGTTATTGTTTCATGATGATAATTGTTGTTTATGATCTTATCTGCAAGTTGTATACACATATCGTTGTTTGGAACCCGAGGCCCCAAAGTGACAGTAATTGGGATAACCGGAGGGGATGGCTGTGATGTGAGGATCACATGTGTTCACTATTTGTTAATACTTTGCTCCGGTACTTTATTAAAAGGAGTACCTTAATTACCAGTAGATTCCCTTGAGGCCCCGCTGCAAACGGGCTGGTAGGACAGAAGATGTCATGCAAGTTTCTCATTGCGAGCATGTACGACTATATACGAAACATATGCCTATGATTGTTTAGTACTAGGATGCTTTATCATTATTTATCTGCAATTGCCCATGTCTTGATTATTACATGAATTATCTTATCCATGCAACGCCCGTTCATCCATCCCAATGCCTACAGTATTTAATCCTACTGGTTACTATTGATACCTCTACTGGCTTTATTTTACTACTGCTGTTACAATTTTACTACTATCACCACTATAAATTTGTTGCTACTGATAAACTGCTGCGAGCAAGTCTGTTTCCAGGTACAGCTGAATTAACAACTCATCTGTCAAGGCTTATAAATATTCTTTGGCTTCCCTTGTGTCGAATCAATAAATTTGGGTTTTACTTCCCTCAAAGACTGTTGCGATCCCCTATACTTGTGGGTCATCACATGCCAAGGCCCAAGGCACTTGGTTTCCATCCCGTGAGCAAGCCAAGGGCCAGCGCCTGGCCGCTCTGATCGTTTCCTATCGAGCCTTTTTTTGCTCTTTTTTTCTTTTCTTTTTCATCATTTATTTCTGTTAAATAAATATTGTTAATATTTATTAATTAATGTAATTAATAAACATTATATTTTCCACCCGGAACAATTCCGTAACTTTTTGAAACCATTAATGGCAAAAATTATCCACCAAGGAACCAGCCTCACTCTCGAGGCCGTCTGAATCACATGAACGTTGAAGAAGCTCAGGAAGCCACCGACGTTGTGCTGGGTATGTTCCTTGTTAACTCTACTCCTGCAAGAGTTCTGTTTGATTCTGGAGCTTCACACTCGTTTGTCACTAAGTTATTTGTTGATAAAAGTGGACTACACCCAAAACCTATGAAGCATGCCATGTTAGTACAAATACCTGGGTCAACAACAAGGTCTGAGTGGAACTGTTTGGCAGTTCCCATAGAAATTCATGGAGTCGCCTTCCTAGCCAATTTGATAGTATTGGGAACCAAAGGTTTGGAAGTAGTTCTTGGTATGAATTGGATGTCCGCCCATCAAGGAGTGATAGATTGTGCCAAGAAAACCATCACTTGAAGAGTAGCACTGGAAGTATAGTGAAGCACGTGTCAGTAAAACCAACCCAAACCACCCGATGTCATAAGAGTATCTCAGGACCAACTTTAGAGCAAGTTCCCATCGTCTGTGAATATCCGGATGTTTTTCCCGATGAGCTACCCGGAATGCCACCGGATCGGGATATTGAGTTTATCATTGAGCTTATCCCCGGAACTGGATCTATCGCCCAACGACCCAATCGTATGAAACCAGCTGAATTAGTGGAGTTAAAGAAGCAATTGGATGACCTTTTGAGTAAGGGATTGATCCAACCAAGTTCTTCTGCTTGGAGATCACCTGTCTTGTTTGTGGATAAAAGTGACGGTTCTAGCCGACTGTGCACGGATTACTGCAAGCTAAATGATGTGACCATCAAGAACAAGTATCCTCTCCCGAAGATTGAGGATCTATTTGACCAACTGACTGGAGCTCGAGTCTTCTCAAAGATAGACCTTAGAACTGGATACCATCAACTGAAGATCCGTGCAACTGATATACCCAAAACAGCCTTCACTACCCGATATGGATTGTATGAGTACACCGTAATGTCCTTTGGATTAACCAATGCCCCTGCTTACTTCATGAATCTCATGAATAAGGTTTTTATAGAGTTCCTGGATAAGTTTGTTGTTGTCTTCATTGATGACATTCTTATCTACTCCAAGTCCGAAGAAGAGCATGCAACCCATTTGAGATTAATCTTAGAGACTCTGAGAGAGCATCAGCTGTATGCCAAGTTCAGTAAATGTGAGTTCTGGTTGAAGGAAGTTGGATTTTTAGGCCATGTATTATCAGCGGGAGGAGTGTCTGTGGACCCAAAGAAGATCACCTCAGTCATGGAATGGGAAGCCCCTACCACTCAAACTGAAGTTAGAGGTTTTCTCGGATTAGCGGGATATTACCGCAAGTTTGTTGAAGGATTTTCAAGCATTGCCCGGCCAATGACCCAACTGTTGAAGAAGGACAAGAAGTTTGAATGGACCCCTAAGTGTGAAGAGAGTTTTCAAGAGCTCAAGAAGCGGTTGGTGACCGCACCCGTCCTAACCATGCCCGATATCACCAAAAACTTTGATGTCTATTGCGACGCTTCCAAACTTGGACTTGGTTGTGTATTGATGCAAGAAGGCAAGGTCATAGCTCACCTCTCTCGGCAGCTTAGACCTCATGAGGAAAACTATCCAACCCACAATCTGGAGTTAGCAGCCGTAGTTCTAGCTTTGAAGACTTGGAGGCACTATCTTATGGGTAACCGTTGCGAGATCTACACTGACCACAAGAGTTTGAAGTATATTTTCACTCAGAAGGAGTTAAACATGAGGCAAAGAAGATGGATAGAGTTTATCAAAGATTATGATCTGGAAATTCATTATCACCCCGGTAAGGCCAATGTAGTGGCCGATGCATTGAGTCAGAAGCCATGCTCATTAAATATGATGATCAAAGAGGAGCAACCCATGTTGCATCAAGAGTTTGAAAAATTTGGATTGGAACTAGTCAGTCAAGGATTCTTAGCCAACCTTGAGTTTCAACCCACCTTGATGAGCCAAATCAAAGAAGCCCAGAAGGGAAATGAGAGTATTGACGGAATTAAGCGCCGAATTAGTTCCGGCAAGGTGCCAGGATTTGAAGAAGATGATCAAGGAGTTCTTTGGTATAAAGGACGTATTTGTGTGCCTGCTGATTCAGAATTAAAGGAAGTGATTATGAAGGAAGCCCATGAGACACCTTACTCCATCCATCCCGGTGGAACTAAGATGTACCAAGATTTGAAGGAACAATTTTGGTGGCATGGAATGAAGCGTGAGATTGCATCGTTCATCTCTAAGTGTGATATTTGTCAAAGAGTCAAGGCTGAACATCAACGTCCTGCGGGATTGCTGCAACCTTTGCAAGTTCCGGAATGGAAGTGGGAATCTGTTGGAATGGATTTCATCACTAGATTTCCAAGGTCTAGCCGTGGCAATGACTCTATTTGGGTCATTGTGGATAGACTGACCAAAGTAGCCCACTTTATTCCTGTCAAGACCACTTATCGCTCGGGACAGCTAGCAGATCTGTATCTATCCAGAATTGTTAGTCTGCACGGAGTCCCTAAAACCATAGTTTCCGATCGAGGAACCCAATTCACCTCAAGATTCTGGAGAAGTTTACATGAAGCCTTGGGCACCAAATTAGCTTTCAGCACCGCTTACCACCCTCAGACTGATGGACAGACTGAAAGAGTGAATCAAATACTTGAGGATATGTTGAGAGCCTGTGTTCTAGCCTATGGAGCTAAGTGGGAAGATTGTCTGCCCTTCGCGGAGTTTTCCTACAACAACAGCTATCAAGCCAGTTTGCAAATGGCCCCATTTGAAGCTTTCTATGGAAGAAAGTGTCGTACCCCTCTGAATTGGTCAGAAACCAGAGACAGTCAGATATTTGGACCTGACATTCTGCAAGAAGCCGAGGAGAAGGTTCGCATGATTCGTGATTACCTCAAGGCAGCCCAGTCTAGACAAAAGAGTTATGCGGATAAGAGGCGTAGAGAACTAACCTTCCAGATTGGAGATTTCGTGTATCTTAGAGTGTCACCCCTCAAGGGAATGCAAAGATTCCAAGTAAAAGGAAAGCTTGCCCCAAGATATATTGGACCCTTCAAGATACTAGACCGCAGAGGAGAAGTGTCTTATCAGTTGGAAATGCCCCCTGAATTGTCTGAAGTGCACGACGTCTTTCACGTATCTTTACTTCGGAAATGTCTTGAAGTTCCGGAGAAGCCCGAAATCTTCAAGAATATTGATCACCGTTCTGTGGACATCAACAAGGATTTGACCTATCGTGAAATGCCTATCCGTATCCTCGAGGAAGCATATAGAACCACTCGAACCCGAAGCATCAAGTTTCTGAAAGTTCAGTGGAGTAATCACACCGAAGATGAAGCTACGTGGGAACGAGAAGATTACCTTCAGAAAGAGTTTCCCAATCTTTTCAGTTCTTAACTAGTGAATCTCGGGGACGAGATTCTTTTTAAGGGGGGAAGATTGTACCAACTCAGAAATTGTAATCCACTTCTTATTAAATTAAGTGCCAAATTTTGGACCCAGATAAAACTTTTTGTCCAATATTCCATGCATACATGTATTCACTATTCTATGTCATTTATGATTTCATGTGTGTTTCTTTTGGTTGTGCAATAGTTAGTTAATTCTAAGTTAACTAACAGAAGCAAATGAGAAAGATTATAAGAACCAAAGAGAAAAGAAACAAAGGAAAGAAAAAAAAGAGAAGAATAAGATGATCTAGGAAATCTGTTTGACTACCCTACTTTGAACCCTTGGATTAAGAAATCTGTAACCCACCTTCATGTTTGGCCAGTTAGTTGAGCTTAACCAAGTTACATACTAACTCAACCAACAAAAATCTACTAAAAATTCAAACTAGAGCATGTCGGTGTAATGGATACCGGGGTATCCCGGTCCACCTGCTCCTGGGCCCCGTCATCGGCCCATCTTCAGCCCAGGAGATAATCGACAATCTTCGGTATGGAGAAGACCCTCACGAGGAGGCGCCTCGTGAGGAGAACGACGACGTAAACTGCTAAGGACCAGAAGACCTCCTCACGAGCCCCTGCTGGTGAGGAGATGACGCACGCCCACGCCAACTCAGCACGTTTTCGTGCGGAGCAAGAAGGGCAACGGGCAGAAGACCGCGTACCGCCCACGCTACCCCCGACAGGGAGGAGACCAACTTTCTCTGTGCCTGCCCAAAGCGGCACAGTGGCAGTTGGCCACCCCCCTAAATATAGCATGGACGGTGCAGGGCACCAGAGGAGGACGTCAGCCTCCTCCACCCACTCCTGTGGACCGGCGCCACTACCCTACGAAGACCAAGTCTACCGAAGAGCCTAGTCTACAGCTGTCCTCCCTCCTTGGCCGTGTGTGGCAACCCCTTCCCCAAGAAGATAAGGGGAAGGAGGACCTGGGCACTATAAAGGGAGGGGGAGGCCACCCCTTAGAGGGGATCGAATCTTCATCTTCTTCAGGCTGCTAGTTGGGCAGGCAGGTTCTTCAACCTCTGGCCAACTAGAGCTTTGTAACCAAGGCCTTGTACTCCTCGCGAGGTGTCGCGTTGCAATACAAGAAGGCAGGAAGTAGGGGTTTTACCTCACCACGAGGGCCCTGAACCTGGGTAAAGCTCGGTCTCCCTCTCTGCAGTGCGTAGCGCGTCCGACAATCGAGGCTTCCGTCACTGTGTTTCGTTGCGATCCAAGGTCTCACATGTTCAGCCCCCTGCGTTCGAATCTTTTGGGTCCGTCGCGTGGTACCCCGTGTTCTTACGACACGAAATCCATCGACATTTGGCGCGCCAGGTAGGGGGCTGTGGTGTGTTTTCTTTTAGATCTGCTTCGACATGGCCGACGCCAACGCAAGGCTCGAGCGTCTTCGCCGTCGCAACGCTGTTCGGGGGCAAACCGAGCCCATCTTCCGTCGTCATGAAGCTTCGGCCGAGGAAGAAGAGGAGGAGGATCTGGAATCCTCCTACCTTCCGTCCGGGCGGACAGAGCCTTCGCTCTCCTTCACCGCCACCGCCACTTCTCGCGCTCGTTCTGGGAGTCAGCTGTCTCCTGCGCAGGCGCTCGCCATGGCGCAGGAGCTGCTGCGCTATCAACCCACCGACGACGGGCGTGAGGGGTGGCGCGCTCGAATCGCCGAGCTCGTCGCCATCGCCAACGAAGACCCGGCCTTGGGAGGAGCCCAGGGCGCGGGGAACCCAGATCCGGCGGCGGGGCATCGTGCCCCGGGCGCCGGAGATGGGATGGCCAACAAGGCCAAGAAGGTGGTTTCCCGCGCCGTATCTTCGCCGTGCGGGGAGCCCAGCTGCCAAATCGTCCAACGCGCTCCGGAAGACGCACGCGTCTCCCTCGAGCGCCGCCGCGAAAACCATGACCGCGCCATCGATGACATCGGCGAAGCTGGCAAGAACGTCAGGACCCCCGGCGTCCCGATCTACAACCCCGGGTGTCTTGCCCTCACTCGCCAGCAGCGCTACGTCGTCTGGCCTGACAAGTTCAAGCCAGACATCAGCGCGCGTTACGACGGGACCACAAATCCTGTCGAATTCCTCCAGCTCTACGTCGTCGCCGTCCAGGCTGCGCGTGGAGATTAGCGCGCCATGGCCAATTGGTTCCCCATGGCTCTCAAGGATGCTCCGCGGACTTGGCTCATGAATCTTCCTCACGAATCCGTGACGTCGTGGAAGGATTTATGTCGTCAGTTCGTGGCCAACTTCATGCCCACGTACGAGCGCCCCGCAACTAAGAACGATCTTAAGGCGGTGCGTCAGTACAAGGGCAAGACGCTTCGTCAGTACATCCAGCGCTTCAGTCAGATGAGGAACAAGATTCCTAGGATCTCCAACGAGGAGGTCATCTCCGCGTTCTCCACGGGCGTCTCCGACGTCAAGATGCGGGAGAAGCTGTCCGTGAATGATGAGCTGACTTCCGTCGTCAGGCTCTTCGAGATCGCCGACCGCTGCGCCAAGGCTGAGGAGGGGAGGCTCTTCGTGCACAATCTGCCGGAGGCGCCTCCCCCAAAGCCGAAGTCCAAGGACCCCAAGCGAAAGGAGGCTGCTGCCCTCGCGGCGGAGCCAGATCATAAGCAACGCCGCGGGGACCGCTCCGATCGCGATAAAGGTCGACGTCGCCGCTACTGCCTCATCCACAAGAAGGACACCCACAATACCGAGGATTGTTGGATTGTCCGGAAGTTTCATGAGGAGAATGGCGTCGCCAAGCGTCGCGGGGGTGGCCGCAGCAACGGCAAGAGTGGATCCCGGGGCGATCGCCGCAACGACGACCGCGAGGAAGGTCGCCGCCGTGGGGGTCTGTCTCGAGACGATCCCGAGCCGCTGCCGCTACCCCCGCCAGCAAACGATCGTCGGGAGGAGAACCAGGGGGGCTATCAAGAGCCACGAGACTTCGTCGCTTGCCTCCTGGGTGGAGCTCAGGCTCCTCTGTCAAATCGGCACTTCAAACAGCTGTCGCGAGAGATCGCGGCGGCGCAGCCCAACTTTGGCAATCGCCTGATGAAGTGGTCGACGTGCAAGATTGGCTTCGACGAGGAGGATCATCCGGCTTCCACAAGGGGCGTGGGCACAATCCCCCTCTTGTGCACGCCAACCATCAACAACGTCGCCGTCAATCGCACTCTCATCGACGGAGGGGCGGGCCTCAACATCATCTCCGTCGAGATCTTCGAAAAGATGCAGGTGCCGTACCACCGGCTCATGCCAACTCGGCCGTTCTTCGGGGTAACCGAGGGATCTACAACGCCAATTGGGCAGGTAAGCCTGCCCGTCACCTTCGGCACCCGGGACAACTACAGGACGGAAAGCCTCGACTTTGACGTCGCCAACATCGCCCTGCCATACAATGCCATCCTCGGCTACCCAGCCTTGGCTAGGTTCATGGCGGCAACGCACCATGGCTTCAACGTCCTCAAGATTCCGGGCGCCAATGGCACGATCACCGTGCGCTGCAACGAGAAGGATGCTCTCCGATCAGTTGAGCATGTCTACCGCGAGGCCGCCGCCATGTTCCCCGCCGATGAAGACCTACTGGAACACTCCGGCGACCTCGCGAGGAAAAAGCAGCTCGTATCCCAAGAGCGGGCTGCAGCGAAGAAGGCCTCTCTTGAGCCCCTCCCTCTGGGTTCGACAGGGAAGAAGTTCGCCGCCTCTGCGTCGCCTACTCCAAGCGAGGACCTAGACCATCCCATGATGGACTTGAGCATTGGGGAAGCTGCGGTACCCTCAGGAAGGAGGCCCCAGTTCACCCAAGAGCGCTCGGCAACCAAGAAGGTCCCGCTGCAGGCTGGGGGCTGCGAAAACTTCGTCACCATCGGGGCAGGGCTTTCCCCCAAATAGGAAAGCGTGCTCGTCACCTTCCTGCGGGCAAATTCTGACATGTTCGCTTGGACTCCGTCGGATATGCCCGGTGTCCCCAGGGAGGTGATTGAGCACCACTTAGCCGTGTGCCCTCAGGCACACCCCGTGAAGCAGAAGACTAGGAAGCAAGCGCAAGAGAAGCAAGACTTCATCGTCAAGGAAATAGAGAAGCTGAAGGAGGCCAAGTTGATACGCGAGGTAGCCCACCCCACCTGGATTGCTAATCCGGTGGTCGTCTCAAAGGCTAGCGGCAGTGGGCGCCTCTGCGTGGACTTCACAAGTCTCAACAAGGCCTGTCCCAAGGACCCTTACCCTCTCCCGAGGATAGATCAAATCGTCGACTCCACCGCCGGCTGCGACCTCCTTTGCCTCTTGGATGCTTTCTCCGGCTATCATCAGATCAAGATGGCAAAGGAGGACGAGGAGAAGACCGCCTTCATCACGCCCTGTGGGGTGTACTGCTACGTCTGTATGCCCTTCGGCCTGAAGAACGCAGGAGCCACCTTCCAAAGGCTCATGCGTAAAGCCCTAGGGACTCAGATGGGAAGGAACGCGGAAGCCTACGTTGATGACATCGTCGTCAAGACTCGCGAGGGTCACACCTTCATCGAGGATCTGGAGGAAACATTCGTCAACCTGAGGAAGGTAAACATCAAGCTCAACCCCGCCAAGTGCGCCTTTGGCGTACCGTCGGGAAAGCTGTTGGGGTTCCTCGTGTCCAACCGTGGGATAGAGGCGAACCCCGACAAGGTCAAGGCCATCGAAGAGATGCGTCCTCCGCGCAATCTTAAGGAAATGCAACGCCTCGCGGGGTGCATGGCAGCCCTGGGGCGCTTCATCGCGAGGAGTGGGGAAAAAGCTTTGCCCTTCTTCAAACTCATGAAGCGCACCGGCAAGTTCGAGTGGACTCCTGAAGCCGACAAGGCCTTCGCCGAGTTAAAAAGGTACCTCACGAGCCCACCGATCATGGTTGCCCCAGCGACTCGCGAGCCCTTGCTACTCTACATCGCGGCAACTCCAAGGACTGCAAGTGCCGTTCTCGTCGCGGAGCGGGACGTCAAGGTAATCGCCAAGGAGGAGGTCACTCCTCCAAGCTCGGGGGCTCCTCACGAGGAAGAGGCCGCTTCAACCCCCGCCTCTCGAGAGGAGCCGCCCGAGGGATCTTCACCGACCGAGCCGCTCTCTCAGAGCAACGCTCAAAAGCCTCCTGAAGAGGAGCCTTCCGAGGGTGTCGTCAAGGTGCAAAATCCTGTATACTTCGTCAGCACGGTACTGCGCGACGCGCGGGAGCGCTACACAATGCAGCAAAAGCTGCTCTACACCTTGCTCATCGCCTCGCGGAAGCTACGCCACTACTTCCAGGGTCACCCGATTAAGGTGGTAACCGATCGGCCCCTGGAAACCGTCCTGCGCAACCCCAATGTCACCGGGCGGGTGGCTGAGTGGGCTGTGGAGCTTCAGCCTTTCGAGATCTCCTTCGAAACTACAAAGGTAATCAAGAGCAAGGCTTTGGCCGAGTTCACTGCAGAATGGACTGATCCATTCGTAGACGAGCCTCCAGAGGTGGAGTCGACTCTCCCTGGAGATGAGGCCCCAGGCCTCTGGGTCATGCACTTCGACGGCGCCTTCAACCTCCCCGGCGCGGGAGCTGGTGCTGTCCTAACCTCTCCCACTGGAGACAAGCTTTTCTACGCTGTGCAGCTTTGCTTCGCGCCTGAGAACAAGGTCTCCAACAACATCGCGGAGTACGAAGGACTACTTGCTGGCCTAAGGGCAGCAAACGCTTTGGGCATCAAGCGCCTCATCGTCAAGGGAGATTCACAGCTGGTTGTGAACTTCTCAAATAAGAGCTACACTCCAAGGGATGAGCACATGGCGGCTTATCTCGAGGAGCATCGAAAGATGGAAAAACGCTTCCAAGGCTTGGAGCTAAAGCACATCCCGAGGGGAGAGAACGTGGAAGCCGACGAGATCGCCAAGCGCGCCTCTCATCGCCTGGCGCAGCCCGCCGGCGTCTTCGAGGAGCGTCTCTTCAAGCCGTCCGCCTCTCCGTCAACATCCAAACCACCTCCTCCTTCTGCTTTGCCGCCACCGCCGGAGCAGGGGGCTCCGGATTGCGGGCCTCCTTCGGGTGACCGCGTCCTTCTGGCATTGGCTCGGCAGGAGGGAGTGGATTGGATCATCGAGCTCAAGGCCTACCTCACCAGCAGCAGGCTTCCTGAGGATGAAGAGGAGGCCGAGAGGATTGTGCGTCAAGCTTCGGGCTACTGCGTCAAGGATGGAGATTTGTACCGGCGTCGTCCAAGTGGCGTCGCTCTGAAGTGCATATCTACTCACCAAGGCCAAGAGCTTCTAAGGGACATCCACGCCGGCGAATGTGGGCATCATGCCTCTGCTGCGACTCTAGCCGCAAAGGCATATCGAAGTGGCTTCTACTGGCCTTCGGCGCTCGGGGATGCAGCGGAGATGGTTAAAAGGTGCGAGGCGTGCCAATTCCACGCCAAGCAGATTCATCAGCCGGCGCAAGAGCTGCGAACCATCCCACTCACTTGGCCCTTTGCCGTTTGGGGGCTGGACATCCTCGGTCCATTCCCCAGGGCGCAAGGGGGCTATCGCTACCTCTACGTCGCCATCGACAAGTTCACCAAGTGGGTGGAGGTGGAACCGGTGTGCACGATCCCGGCGAGGTCCGCAGTCAAGTTCATCCGTGGGCTGGTCTGCCGTTTTGGAGTGCCTAACCGCATCATCACCGACAACGGCAGCCAGTTCACCAGCGGACTGTTCCGGGAGTACTGCACATCGACCGGCATCAAGATCTGCTTCGCCTCCGTCGCCTACCCTAGGAGCAATGGCCAAGCCGAGCGCGCCAACGCCGAAGCGCTCAAAGGGCTCAAGACGAAAAGCTTCAACGCCAAGCTTGAAGCCTGCGGCAAAAAATGGTTAGACAACCTCCAATCCATCTTGTGGTCCATCAGGACTACCGCCACCAAACCCACTGGAGAGACCCCTTTCTTCTTGGTCTATGGGGCGGAGGCTGTTCTTCCCACCGACGTCAAGTTTGGGTCGCCAAGGGTGCTCGCCTTCGACGAAATTCGCCAAGAGAACCTCATCAAGGACCGCCTCCTCCTGCTCGAAGAAGCTCGGTGCCAAGCCGCGCTCCGCGCCGCGAGGTACCAGCAAGGACTACGTCGCTACCATAGCCGCCAATTTCGAGCAAGAACTCTGGAGGTCGGCGACCTGGTGCTGAGGAGAATACTCTCTCGCGAGGGCCTGCACAAGCTGTCTCCAATGTGGGAAGGACCCTTCAAGGTGACGCACATCGCCAAGCCAGGCTCGGCGCGGCTGGAAACCGCAGAAGGCGTGCCAGTGGGGAACCCGTGGAACATAGCTCATCTGCGAAAGTTCTACCCCTAGGTTCCTCACGAGGAGAAAAAGACCGTTTTCACGGCACTTGTATCAGCTCAATCTGCTCTTAAGCACTGATATTAAGTTATCGCGCAATGTAGCGCCTCTGCTTCGGCATGACATCCAAATGGCATGAAGTCCATTTATTTTCTGTTGTACTCCTCGCGGAAGGGGGCTAGGCACGGTGTCTATGCTGGGGCCTTCGCCCGGAAAACAGCAAGCCCGAAAAACCCGAAGGGAGCGAGCTCTGGTCGGGGGCGACGGCCCCATTAACGATCACCTCTGGATGCCCATGGTGCTTAGTTCCTCGCGAAGTACGCCAGAAAATAAAAAATCTTCGAGGAAAAGTCCAAGGTGTGCCCATGGCACCCGCTAAGGACCTACCCCTCGTGAGCAACCCTCACGAGGGAGCAAAGACGCGTCGATGCACTAGCATCCGCAGGAGGATTCCCTCTCTCGAGGAAGGCCTAACGTGGTAGGATTATTGAAGACCAAGGCCGCTCCGATAAATCTTGCGAAGGAGACGCAGATCCGGAGGTCCGCGCCAGGCCCTTCACCTCATGAGCAATCCTTGTGAGGTGTCAACGGTCTCTGGGCTCTCTTAAGCGTCGACGTTTTCACGTCCGTGAGGGTCCAGCTTCCCTCAACGACGAGGAAGGCCCCGTGAATCACCACGCGCGGCAATTTGCTCTTAGCTGCTGGCACAGATAGTGCCGCGCTCCTCCACGACGGAGAAGGTCCCTGTGCCGGTCACAGGGGCATCTTATTTGCCTTCTTTTTTCGTTTGTTTTACCGACTTGTTTTTTTGTTTTCGGGGATTTGGGGTTTTTTCTTTTCCAACTCTTTCTTCAACTTCTTGTCTCAGGAATCGTCCACTGTGTCATCGACGCCGAACCTGTCCCAAGCTCTGAGGTGGAGGGAGGCTTCCCGTCGATGCCTGCAGCTCGCCAGGGCTCTCGAGCAAGCGAATGGCCAGGACAGTGAAGGACAGCAAGATTAAGCAACTGGATTTCATTAAGCCCCCCAGCGGGGGATGGAACGGAGCACGACGGGGCATACCCCGCCGGCAAGGACTACGCAACAAAAAGGGGAGGAGACTAGCTCCCCTCCCCAGAAGACTACCGCCCAGGACCTCCTCTTCACTGCGCCGGGAGTGGGGAGAAGGTGCGGCGGACGTCGCCGGCGGTGAAGATCCGCACCGTCGCCTCCAGGGTCCCCAGCTTGAAGCGGAAGACGAGGCGGTCGCCGATGCGGAGGCGGCAGCCGAGAGCGAAGGGCCTCCAGCGGCCGGAGAGGACGGCGCTGCCATTCACCCCGAAGAGGATGTCCACAGGCCAGAAGAGATCTGGCCTGCTCTGCTCCCCCAGGGCGATCTCCCCGGCGGCCGGGCCATGGGCGTGAATCGCCCTCCGGATGGCGTCGGGCAGCCGGAGGGAGCTGAACCCCGGGGCGTCGACGATGACGAGGAGCTCCAGGAAGCGGGACCCCGGGGCGACGAGGGGTCCCAGCATCGCCGCCGCCAGGTGGCGCGGAGTGGCGATCACTCCGTTCACCGGTGGGGCAGGAAGATCTGCAGCAGGGGAAGGGGGGCCCAGGGCGGCCTCCACCTCCCGGAGGGCCCGATCGATGCTCCCCGAGGCGCGGGGAGCAGGCACCGTCGCCTGCGACGACGGCAAGTTCAGGGCGCCTCCACGCGCAGGACCCCTGAGGGTCAGGGCGCCGGAGGTCCCCGCGGCGGCACGGCTCGCCTCGCCCTGCCGCGGCGCGCCAATGCGGAGGGGGCCGCCGGCGCCGGGCGTCCACTGGGCCGGGACCTTCGCCTTTTTCCCGCTGCCCAGGGGGCGTCCACGGCGCTTCGCCCCAGAGCTTGGACCGACGGCGGCGGCGGAGTTGGAGGGGTCCATGCTCTCAGGGAAGAAGAAGCAGAAGTGGCACTGGTGGAAGGAGGTGAAGTGCCGAAGGTCTCGAGGAGGACCTATTTAAGGGGAGCATCCAGCGTTGATGCGTCAAATCCCAGCGCGGGAATCGAAGCGTTGGCGCAGCGCTCTGCAGTCAAGCGACGCATCATCATGATGGTTGACGCCTTGGAGACTGTAGCGTCGCCGCCGTTTCGTCTCGCCAGCTGCGGCCACGACACGTGCCCGCAGCCTCTGCATCTTCACTGGACCTCTGACCGCTCGGTCGACG
The DNA here is from genome assembly GCA_007115705.1 of Dactylis glomerata. Taxonomy (NCBI): domain Eukaryota; kingdom Viridiplantae; phylum Streptophyta; class Magnoliopsida; order Poales; family Poaceae; genus Dactylis; species Dactylis glomerata. Next base: position 11,514,523 of record QXEO01000464.1, on the reverse strand, counting down.
CGTGCCGTTGGAGGGCCCAGTCGCTTCGGGGGCCCCCGACCCTTCGCTTCCTCAGGAGGGCGCATTGTGGGCCGGGCTCCTGGGGGCTACTGTCGGTGTAATGGATACCGGGGTATCCCGGTCCACCTGCTCCTGGGCCCCGTCATCGGCCCATCTTCAGCCCAGGAGATAATCGACAATCTTCGGTATGGAGAAGACCCTCACGAGGAGGTGCCTCGTGAGGAGAACGACGACGTAAACTGCTAAGGACCAGAAGACCTCCTCACGAGCCCCTGCTGGTGAGGAGATGACGCACGCCCACGCCAACTCAGCACATTTTCGTGCGGAGCAAGAAGGGCAACGGGCAGAAGACCGCGTACCGCCCACGCTACCCCCGACAGGGAGGAGACCAACTTTCTCTGTGCCTGCCCAAAGCGGCACAGTGGCAGTTGGCCACCCCCCTAAATATAGCATGGACGGTGCAGGGCGCCAGAGGAGGACGTCAGCCTCCTCCACCCACTCCTGTGGACTGGCACCACTACCCTACGAAGACCAAGTCTACCGAAGAGCCTAGTCTACAGCTGTCCTCCCTCCTTGGCCGTGTGTGGCAACCCCTTCCCCAAGAAGATAAGGGGAAGGAGGACCTGGGCACTATAAAGGGAGGGGGAGGCCACCCCTTAGAGGGGATCGAATCTTCATCTTCTTCAGGCTGCTAGTTGGGCACGCAGGTTCTTCAACCTCTGGCCAACTAGAGCTTTGTAACCAAGGCCTTGTACTCCTCGCGAGGTGTCGCATTGCAATACAAGAAGGCAGGAAGTAGGGGTTTTACCTCACCACGAGGGCCCTGAACCTGGGTAAAGCTCGGTCTCCCTCTCTGCAGTGCGTAGCGCGTCCGACAATCGAGGCTTCCGTCACCGTGTTTCGTTGCGATCCAAGATCTCACACGTTCAGCCCCCTGCGTTCGAATCTTTTGGGTCCGTCGCGTGGTACCCCGTGTTCTTACGACACAAAATCCATCGACAGAGCATCACTCAAACTTGAACCAAAGTTTGAATCTGAAACAGTGGCTATACCAAAAATTTGAATTAAGATTTGTGCAAAACCTGCTATTTCTCCAAAACAAAAATATGGCAGGACCCCTTGGCCAATATGTTGATCACTCAAACTGGAAAATTTCAAAAACTCAAAATTCAAGTTCTTGCGGGCATTTCGTCGAACACTGGCAGAGAAATCAAACCAAATCTGAGTTCACTGTGATGATCACTGTGCTTGCTCGCCCAAGCGCTGTAGCCATGCTCCTGGGAGAAGCCGCGGTCGAGCCCAGCGCCCCCAGCCCCGACCCAAGCCGTGAGAAGTGGAGGGAGGAGGAGAAACGCGCCCAGGGCCCCCTCCCAGTCATCTTCTTCTCTGCGCGATGCCGACCGCCCTGCCCTCGCCAGAGCAGACCCACAGCACCCCGCGGCCAAGCCAGAACCCTCCCAGCACGCCCCCGAGACCGCCGTGCCCGGAGCGACCTTCGAGCGTTGCCAGGGCCCCCGCTCCGGCGAGGTACTGGACGCTCTCTCCCCCGATGCTCCGACCTATAAATACCCTCGCCGATCAAACGGAGACACTCGCCTCACTCCCAGCTACCTCCCAGACACCCTCTCTCCCTCCCTCTCGCTCTGTTTCGTCGACGCTCGCCACGCCGGCGAGGTACTGGACGCGAAGCGCGCCGCCGCGTTCGACCACCTGGGAGCGAGCCGCCGCTGGGAATCGGAGGAGGAGTCACGCCGCAGCCGATTCCGCACGTCGCCGTCAAGTTCTGCATCCTCTACGTCACTCCCTCGCCGTCGAACACTCTTCACTGCAACGCCGGTGAGCTCCGCCCTGACTGAGGAAGACGACGCGTAGCAGCCGTTCGATCTTGATCCAACGCTAGCATACCGATTCGGGTTTCTAATTAGATCTGACGTGTGGACCCCAGCTGTCAGGATTCGTTTTTATTCTTTCCCGCCGAAGCGAACCGTTTTCTGGGCCGGCCCGTTCGGGTTTGGTTTGAACTGGGCCTAGCTAGTTTAGATTCGGTCCGTTTCCTTTTTATTTATTTTCCCGCCTTTTCGAATTAGTTCAAAACTGTTTCAGATATGTTTTTCAAACTAAATTTCCAAGAGATTTACAAATCCTTTTCCAGCAAATAAATATGCGTTGGAAAGCTTGTAAAATACTCTACACAGTAGAACTGGTTAGAATTCAAAATAGGTTAGGAATTTAATTAGATATGAATAGTGTGACCATAGCTTTATTAATCTTAGAAGATTTCTAGAAAATAATTTAAGCCTCCTAAAATTATGAAATTTAAATTGTGAACTCACCAATGACCTCCCCTACTGTTAGTAAACCCAAATCAACTCCAAACCCTACTAGTGGGATAAATTAGACCCTAACCCAACTCTAGTTGGTAGCATAAAATGATAGACCCCTATCATGCACTTAAAATTAAATTGCCCTCTTTACCAATTCACTTAGTAATCCCTCCCTACTTGAGCTAGTCTTAGTACCCCTAAACCAATACCAATGCTTAGAAGGTGAACAACCTATGACCCTTAGTAGAAACTCTACCTTGCACACTTCATGAACACTTAGGAGAAAACTTGCAACAGAATTCAAATAAAATCCAACATGAATGATATTGTTTGAAAACAAGTATGTGTGTTTGGTGTGTTGTTAGCATGGTGTAGTGATGGTGTGTTTTGTGTTTATCCGTTACTAGACGCTAGTGTTGCCGAGGAGGATATTGGAGGGGATTATTACCAAGAAGAAGAAGAATACCCCGGACACTTTGCCAACCAAGGCAAGCCATCTTTTGAATCATACTCCAAATACCTAGTTTTACTATTGCATTCTATCTGTTTTAAGTAAATTGCATGATTGAATTGCTAGAGTAGAATGATAGATGGATAGTGATATCTTGCTTAGCAAGAGCATCAAGCTGAGTTTATCCAACCTTACTTAGTGGTATCATCACTCATACTAGTTGCTTAGTCGCTAATAAAACTGAGGTCTTATAAGGGGAACCCTCGTTGAAAATGGGTGACTTGAACTGGAACACTCGCATTAGAGGTTTCTCCTACATGATGGTTTTATGGAGGAAAAATAATCTTGACTAAGAACTATGGAATGTATTTTTTGCGAAATGACAACGAGTGATGTACTATGTGAGCCAGCCATACCGTACGACCACATTATCCTGGTATGGGACAGGGCTTAGCGGAGTAGTTTGTTTCGCCTTAATGTAGACCCTACAAATGTAAATGGAAGTCCGACCAGGGACTCCTTTTCCAGGGCACCCTTGGCTGCGGCCGAGTTTCGCCTTGTCCTCCTCTTCATAGGTGGTTGGGGTACAAGCCGAAGAGCCCTCATTGAAAATGTACTGCCGTAGTAGAACTCTACCTCGGTTAGTGGCATCCGGAGGATCAAGCGGCTGGGAACTTTGCACACTCCGGACAGCTTCTTGGAACTCCGGTGTTGAGGGGTACATCTCTAGGCGTCAGTGTTTATGCTAAGGCGGGCAGGTGAAACATTAATAGTCGGCTGCTTGTCGTGGCATATGTCGTTATGCCGGGAAGTTGCCCACACGATGAGTAGCCGGATGGTGTGGGTAAAGTGTACAACCTCTGCAGAGTGTAAAACTATTCGAATAGCCGCGTCCGCGGTCATGGACAGTTGGCAAGCTCTACTTGACTTTTGTCAAAGATAAAAATAACCATGGTGAGATTGGTGAAGGATCTGAATTGAATTGACTTGACTTGAACCTGATGTTGACACACTTGAAGTTCCTCTTTAGATTGAACTTAGAGAACTAAACTTCTTTTCTACCAATGAACATTCTTGGGAAATAAATCTAGCTTTTGCAAAGAAACTTAGTGCTTAGTCCACTATACTAAGCTTGCATATCTACCTCATCATTTCATTTATAAGATGGTTTGCGAGTGCATCCAATGTACTCATGGCTGTGTCCCTGGCTATCAACTTGGCCAGACTATGGGGAGGAGTATCAGGAGGAAGGGTATGAAGAAGAGTACCAGAACTAAGCTCGTCTCCATGAGTCGCCCTTGCCTGTAGGTGAAGGCATGGACCCCAAAGACGTTATTTCCGCTGCTATATTGTGTTGTAATATGACTTGGTCTATATGACCATTGTATTTGAACTATCGTATTGTAATGTCTATGGAACTGGTTACCAACTACGTTATGTATATCGCAACAATGGTTCTGGGATTGCGGTGGAATACGTAACGGGCACTTCAAATTTGTTATCGAATTTGAGGTCGTCACAAGTTGGTATCAGAGCCTAGGCTGACCATAGGAGACCTTAGTTAGAATGGGCGTTAAAGGAAACCTTGATAAAAGCAAAGATATAAGTAAGGGTTGCAAAATTGCTTAGTCTTTTCCCCTCTATTTACAAAGCTTTATACATGATTCAGTTTTTGTCTACTTAAAATTTTGCACACTTGAGTTGATCACTAACTTAATCTAATCTAAAATTTTGTAGATGGCCCCGGTATTCGTTGAGCACTACCAGTTGGGCCATGGTGGCAGCCTTTGTTTCGAGCGCGACCTCACCACCCTGACCTTGTTCTTGGATCGTTTGTATCCGGAGTTCAAGGGAGCCGTGCTCAATGAGCACCCAGACGGAGAGCTACGGTGGCTTATCAGGGCCAGTTGCCGTGGCAAGAAGGGGAATTTGGGTTCTCCAAGGATCAAGTTCGAGCTTGTGGAGAACACTTGGGCCGATGGTTTGGTCCGAGCAATGCAGGAGATGCACGCCCGCTTGTGCGGACTGCATGTTGAGGAGGTTCAGGGAGAGCACTTTAGGAACTTTGCTCGGCGTGATGCGGATGGACGTCCCGCAAACATGCCCGGGCAGAATGAGCCGAGTACCTACATCGATCACATGGACTTCTTGCTGTACTCCACTCAGCAGGAGGCCGATCGTGCCCGTACCAAGGCTAACCTTGAGCACTTCGCACTGGTGGAGGCGAGGAGCACGATCAGGATACTTGCGAAGGAGCGCAAGAGCCTTCGTCGCCAGCGCGATGAGAAGGAACAGGACCTGGAGGAGTTGAAGGCCAATGTGGCTGAGCTGACTAAGTACATTGAAAGTCTGGAGGATCACCTTGGTGAGGAGGAAGGCATTGATCTCCGCAAGGAGGATAATGCCCTCATTAGTGATGAGGATGACTTCATGGAGGACCTTGATGATCCGGAAGATGTTGGGCATAATGGATTCATTGTGAGTGATGAGGAGGAAGACCCCGAGGAGCCCGCTGTTTAGACCAGAGATCCACGTGTTATCTAGTTATGAGTTCCACTTTATTTTCACTTCGTGTAGGTGTGAGTTGTATCCCCCTCTCTAGTAGACGAGTCGCAATGGTTTGATGTAAACCATTTGTAATGTGTGAACTAGTATGTATGATATGTTTGATGAGTGTTGAATGAAATATGAATTTGGCCCTTAAGGCCTTAGTAAGACAAAATTGCATCATCCATACTACCTTTAAAACTTAGCAAAAATTAGCTTTTCCCTCTTGTCTTACACACCTTATCTTCAGATGCCGCGAGCACCACCACCCCCGAACCCGGAAATGGCCGAACTGCTAAGGTTGATCATGGAAGACCGGGAAGCAGCCCGAGCTGAGCGCCAAGCTAACTTGGCCACTCTTCAGCAATTAACCCAGATGGCAATGAACCACAACAATGGCAATGGCAATGGCAATGGTGAAGGAGAAAACAATGGCAATGGTGATCACCGATCCAAGTTAAGGAGTTTCCAGAACACCAACCCTCCTATATTCACTAAGTCTGAAGAACCCTTAGATGCGGATGACTGGCTTCGTACCATGGAGAACAATTTGGCAGTCGCCGAAGTTGGTGAAAATGAGAAGGTCTTGTACACCACCCACTACCTAGCGGGAGCCGCAAGAGCTTGGTGGGATAGCACCCGTGCAATGCAAGCCCCCGATTATGTGATGCCTTGGGAGGAATTCAAGAGCAAGTTTAGCAAAGCCCATGTTCCGATGGGATTGGTTAAAAGGATGAGAGATGAGTTCAGAAATCTGAAGCAAGGTTCCCTATCTGTGGTGGATTACCGTGACAAGTTCCTTACCTTGTCTAGGTATGCCCCAGATGACACCAACACCACGGAGAAGAAACAAGAAAGGTTTCTGGATGGACTTCATGATGAGATGCAATGTGTCTTGGTCAGCATTCACTTTGCCGACCTGGAGTCATTGGTTGACTCTGCCATTCAGATGGAAGGCAAACTCAAGCAAGCTGCAGAGAACCGCAAGCGCCGTATGATGTATCAAGGCAACTCAAGCAACTCGCAGAGGCCAAGAGGAAATCCACCCATGGGTTTCGCCCCTAGACCTATGAGGCCACCTGCACAAGCTCCACGTCCCAACTATCCCAACCGTCCACCCGGCAACAACTTCAACCGTGCACCCCCAAGACCTAGTGGCAACAACTTCAACACCAATACTCCAAGGCCAAATGGCGCCCCTGTGCTACCCAAACCTGGTGACAAGTCTGGAGTTACCTGTTATGAGTGCGGACTAAAAGGGCACTACTCCAATGAGTGCCCCAAGAAGCTGAATGATGCATCCAAGACCACTGCTCCTGCTCAGCAGCAGCGCCGTGTCGGAAATGGCAAAAATTATCCACCAAGGAACCAGCCTCACTCTCGAGGCCGTCTGAATCACATGAACGTTGAAGAAGCTCAGGAAGCCACCGACGTTGTGCTGGGTATGTTCCTTGTTAACTCTACTCCTGCAAGAGTTCTGTTTGATTCTGGAGCTTCACACTCGTTTGTCACTAAGTTATTTGTTGATAAAAGTGGACTACACCCAAAACCTATGAAGCATGCCATGTTAGTACAAATACCTGGGTCAACAACAAGGTCTGAGTGGAACTGTTTGGCAGTTCCCATAGAAATTCATGGAGTCGCCTTCCTAGCCAATTTGATAGTATTGGGAACCAAAGGTTTGGAAGTAGTTCTTGGTATGAATTGGATGTCCGCCCATCAAGGAGTGATAGATTGTGCCAAGAAAACCATCACTGTGAAGAGTAGCACTGGAAGTATAGTGAAGCACGTGTCAGTAAAACCAACCCAAACCACCCGATGTCATAAGAGTATCTCAGGACCAACTTTAGAGCAAGTTCCCATCGTCTGTGAATATCCGGATGTTTTTCCCGATGAGCTACCCGGAATGCCACCGGATCGGGATATTGAGTTTATCATTGAGCTTATCCCCGGAACTGGATCTATCGCCCAACGACCCTATCGTATGAACCCAGCTGAATTAGTGGAGTTAAAGAAGCAATTGGATGACCTTTTGAGTAAGGGATTGATCCAACCAAGTTCTTCTGCTTGGAGATCACCTGTCTTGTTTGTGGATAAAAGTGACGGTTCTAGCCGACTGTGCACGGATTACCGCAAGCTAAATGATGTGACCATCAAGAACAAGTATCCTCTCTCGAAGATTGAGGATCTATTTGACCAACTGACTGGAGCTCGAGTCTTCTCAAAGATAGACCTTAGAACTGGATACCATCAACTGAAGATCCGTGCAACTGATATACCCAAAACAGCCTTCACTACCCGATACGGATTGTATGAGTACACCGTAATGTCCTTTGGATTAACCAATGCCCCTGCTTACTTCATGAATCTCATGAATAAGGTTTTTATGGAGTTCCTGGATAAGTTTGTTGTTGTCTTCATTGATGACATTCTTATCTACTCCAAGTCCGAAGAAGAGCATGCAACCCATTTGAGATTAATCTTAGAGACTCTGAGAGAGCATCAGCTGTATGCCAAGTTCAGTAAATGTGAGTTCTGGTTGAAGGAAGTTGGATTTTTAGGCCATGTATTATCAGCGGGAGGAGTGTCTGTGGACCCAAAGAAGATCACCTTAGTCATGGAATGGGAAGCCCCTACCACTCAAACTGAAGTTAGAGGTTTTCTCGGATTAGCGGGATATTACCGCAAGTTTGTTGAAGGATTTTCAAGCATTGCCCGGCCAATGACCCAACTGTTGAAGAAGGACAAGAAGTTTGAATGGACCCCTAAGTGTGAAGAGAGTTTTCAAGAGCTCAAGAAGCGGTTGGTGACCACACCCGTCCTAACCATGCCCGATATCACCAAAAACTTTGATGTCTATTGCGACGCTTCCAAACTTGGACTTGGTTGTGTATTGATGCAAGAAGGCAAGGTCATAGCTTACCTCTCTCGGCAGCTTAGACCTCATGAGGAAAACTATCCAACCCACGATCTGGAGTTAGCAGCCGTAGTTCTAGCTTTGAAGACTTGGAGGCACTATCTTATGGGTAACCGTTGCGAGATCTACACTGACCACAAGAGTTTGAAGTATATTTTCACTCCCCTCACAGAAGTCTTCCACTCTTCCCCGACAACGGCGCCAGAAAAACTTGTTGATGGCGCGGTGATGATGGTGCCAGAAAACTTGTTGGCTTGTAGTAAATGACCGGCCAGTTGGTAAACCCCAAGAGAAGGTTTTGATGAATATAGCAGCAAGTTTTCCCTCAGTTAAGAACCAAGGTATATCGATCAGGAGAAAAGCAGACAATAACGACTGAAGGTGATGCGGACTGGCTTAGCGACAGCTTCGGACAATTTATATATGGCGCCTCGTCCAAGCTTTGCTTGCTAGCTGCAACGCGGAACCTGCACACACACAACCAAGTACTTTGTTCCCAACTTGCGATGAGGTTGTCAATCTCACCGGTTTGCTTGAAACAAAGGTTATGAGCGTATCGAGTGGAAAACAGTAGAAGTATGCGAGTAAAGTAAACAGTGCGAGTAAAGTAAACAGGTGATAGCAATATGATGGAAATAGGACCGGGATCCACAGTTCACTAGTGGTGTCTCTCCATAAGATAAATAACACATGCTGGGTAAACAAATTATAGTTGGGCAATTGATAGAATAAAGATAAACGTGATATGTCAAGAAGATCACTATGAGATTTACTCTGGGCATTACAACAAAATACATAGACCACCATCCAACTGCATCTATGACTAATAATCCACTTGTGGCGAATCAATCCGAGAACTCCACATGTATTAAATTGCGAACAACAGATAATTGCATTAAGCAAAGTGTGTAATGTAAACAAAGCATATGCCCTTGAGCATATGAATGTTGTTTTCTCCCTAGTAGCAACAGCACATCTACAACCTTAGAGGTTTCTATCACTCCCCCAGGTTAAATAGAGGCATGAACCCACTATTGAGCATAAATACCCCCTCTTTGAGTCACTAGCAACTACTCGGCCAAGATAGCTACTAACAACGGAGAGCATGCAAGATCATAAACAACATAGAGATAACAAAAGATATAATTCAGTACAGCAACTCAATCATAACACCAATTTTCATCGGATCCCAACAAACCAAACATGTAGAATTACATAACGGTGATCTCAATCATGTAGGGCAGCTCATGAGATCTAAACATGAAGCACATGGTGGAGAAGACAACCATCTAGCTACTGCTATGGACCCATAGTCCAAGTTAGACTACTCACTCATCGCTCCGGAGGCAAGCATGGCGATGAAGAAGACCTCCGGTGGCGATTCCCCTCTCCGGCAGGGTGCCGGGAAGAGCTTCTGGACCCTCCCGATCTTTGGGTCGACGGCGGCGGTGGATCGCGATGTGTTCTAGAAAAGTGATCGGGTACTTAGGTTTTTCCTGTCGGGGGGTCTTTATAGGCGAAGGGGCGATGTCAGAGGTGGAGCCAGGTGGCCTTACCCCTGGCTGGCGTGGCCCAGGCCCTGGCCACGCCGGCCTGGCGTGTGGGGCCCCTGTGGCTCCCCTCCTACTCTCCTTTGGATGACTGGAAGCTCCCGGACAAAATAAGACTTCAGGAACTTGTTTCGTCCAATTCCAAGAATATTTCCTGTGTATCACTTCTGAAACACAAAAACAGCAGAAAACAGGGAACTGGCACTGTGGCGACTCGTTAATAGGTTAGTTCCGGAAAATGCATAAAAGTGCCACTAAGTGTAACGAAACAGTAGGCAAATGGTGTAAAAACAAGCATGGAGCATCAAAAATTATAGATACGTTGGAGACGTATCACATCCCAAGTCATCAATTGGCCCTCGGGCTGCATGGCGCGGACGTTCTCCCACCATGCTCCTGCTGCTCCAGCTAGGAAGTGAGTAGCATAGAGCACCTCTCATTTGCTCCAACTCCCGCATACTCTAGTTTACTCTCAATGGTCTGGAGCCAGTCATCGACATCCAAGGGCTCGGTGGACTTGGTGAAAGTCGGTGGATTGGAGTTTTGGAAATCCCTAAGCTTGTTTCGTGGCTCTTCATTGCCATTGCCACCATTGTTGTTGGTGGTGGTGGCAATCTGAGCGAGGTGTTGGAGGGTGGCGAGGTTGGCTTGGTGTTCAGCGGGTGCGGCCTCACGGTCTTCCAGCATGAGCCGCAGCACTTGAGCCATGCTTGGATCTGGTGGTGGGGGCGGGTTGCCTCTATTTTGACCACAAGTTCCCGTAGCCATTCTGGAGAAAAAGGTTTGTGAGAAACAAGCAAGACATGGAAGGGAACAAATTGCGAATAAAGACTTAACAACATGCACAAGAGACATAACCACATCAAGACATCCATACTAGTACCATACTAAGCATCCATAAACACCCATGTTCAACACATACATACATACATACATACAAAAGAAGTGCCACATCAGTCTAGCACACACACCATATAGTCTCATACAACATCAACATCAAATGGTTTCAGCTGAACCATACAACAAGCATACGCAAAAGGGATCCGGTAGTCCTACTCAGTACGCGACATCCTAAGTGAGGTGGTAGTGTGCCTGGTACCTACTCATCGACGCTGACGTGGGGGACAACCTCCTCGGGGTCCTCCTCACTAGGGGTCTCGGGAGCGTAGAAGTCCATGATAGCATTGCGGTCATCATCGTTGTCGCTACCACGGTCATCGTCATCGGTGCTCGTGGGCTCCTCGTCGAAGGCCTCCTGGTGGTCATCGTCGCGGCCAAGGACTGCCTCATTCTCCTTATAGAGCTTGGCGGTCTCCTCCTCTAGCTCGGACACATGGCTCTCAAGAGAGGCTAGGTGGTCCTCCAAGTCACGGCCGCGCTGCCTAAGAGCCCTATTCCTCTTCACTATCCTCCTCTTGGCTGCGAGGAGGCAGTGACGTGAGAAAATGGACTCCTAAAGGTCCTCACGAATAACAGCAAGCTCCAAACCTCTCTCGTCAGCGACTATATGGACATGGTCCAGCTGCCCCTGAGTGTGGTGCAGCAGGGCCTCCGTGTGGCAGAGGTGGCGACTGAACGGAGTGTGGGTGGTGGCCTAGAAGGGAAAACCCTCGGAGTCGATCCACCCGTAGTGCTCGTAACGAGTGCCCAGCAGCTCATCGTAGTGGAGATGGATGAGGCGCGAGATAGCATGCCGCAGGACACGCATCAAGCCATCACCCCAAGTATGCTCGGTCACCTCGAAAGTGAAATCCTAGGAAGTGGGCGGGACCTCTGTCCTGTGGACCTGGAAGACAACCTGGAAAGCCAGCTCCCAGGTGCCCTGTCGAAGAGGCAGTAGCCTCTCACCTCGGGGCACAGGCGTCCAAGACGGAGAGTCAACTCCACGAGGTTGCTCTCTAAAACGAGTATGTTCTTGTGGGTACTGACCTGACGGTGTGCAGTGGGAGCGTCCATCTATACAAAATTTTAAGGTTGGTTTAATTAATAGCTTACCCAAGCGTCCAAGGTTGGTTTAATTAATAGCAAACAATAAGCAAGCAAGCATAGACAAGGCACAAGCATTACCACACTTCACCACACACAACCAGAGAGTATCAGAAGCAAACAAGTTTAGAATCTGAACAAGTTTTTTATAGGATTTTAGTAGCAAGTTAAATCTATTAAACCTAGGGTATTTCATTTCTAGCAACAAAATCACTACTCAATCCAAACAAGCATGCAGGTGCTAAAATGGGTCAAAAATCACTCTTAGCACATCAGTAGGTAGATAACAAGTTTCTGAACCTAACAAAGTTGGATTCACCTCAAAACACCTTATGGTTTATTTTCTATGAATTTCCTAGCAACAATAATAGCTATAACACTAGAATAATTCCCAGATATTCTCTGGACATCAGAAAAATGTGCCAGAGAATGTTCTGGAAAGATCTTAATGAACCCAATCCATAGAAATTGGTTTCCCACAAAAGTTCCTATCCTACTGCAAATGAGAAATTAAACAATACTAAATAGGGATTTCTATTTTTGTGCCCCTGGTTCGTTAGTTGTACTCAGTTTTCCCCAGCTCGTTAGTTTTTCCTCAGTTTTCCCCAAGCCGTTGTCTGAAACCGTCACCTGTGCTGGAACGGCCGGTTGCCCGACGGTTGAACACCTTTGACCGTTAACTGCTGACTAGTGGGGCCATGTAGAGCCCGCAAAGACACGTCAGAGCATCCATCTTTGTTTGACCGTAAGCATCGCCGTATCCCTGACCAAAACGCGGACGAGTGGGGCTTCGGTATATCGAATGACAAGTGGGGCCATGACGCTGAAACAAGGGGCAATACACGGGTAGGATTAGATTTTTAAACGGAGCTCTACAGCGATGGCACGGAGGAGGTGGCCTGCGGGGTGCCAAAATGAGATCGACGTCCACAAAGAACTGCATGAGGCGAGACCAGACGCATTAGATAGATATAAACTAGACGCGTTTAACCATGCAAAGAAGAGAAGAAATGGTCGAGGACATCGACGACGACCTCAACACTTTGACTGACGGTGTCGAACACGAACGCGAGCAATGTAGAGAAAACTAGTGTCTCTCCTTTCTAGCGTGTATAGATAGGTGCTAGGGGAGTGTGGTGGCGAAGGGAAAGACCTCGCGGTGGTCTGTGGCGTCCAGCATAGCGGGGCGGCATGGCCGTGCCCACAGCGGCGTGCATGTTCGGCATTGGCATCAGCATGTACGTTCGTCATTGGCCTCGGCGGTATCTCTGGTGTGTCAGTGATCGAATGAGGGGACGGGATTGAGGGTGCATCCCGACGGTGACCTAGCAGTAGCGGCGAGCATGCATACCCGTTCTGACCATGCCGATATCGGCATCGGCATCGTTTGGAGGCTGTGGTGCTCGAATCATAGTGGAAATTGCGATTCCCTATTATTTTTACATGCATAATATATGGAAAATAGCTAGATCTATAAATCGATGCATATGAAGCTACATATATATTCTTGGTCATAATCCCCTTAGATGCATGGCTTCACGTCGTCGTCGCTTTCATCGTCAGTATCTTCGTCGTCCGAGTAGTAGTACTTCCTGCACGTTGTTCCGTCGAACACCTTCACTGTGAGCACATAATCGCCTTCATATTTGAAGTGTAGGAAGCAGCCAAAATCCACACCGTGCACGATAGCGAAATTCTCCCAGCCCTTGTCGAGGTACATCCGGCCTTGTCTGTCAAATAGGACCTCCACGGTCCAGAGACGAGGACCGCAGTCAGCTGCTCGCAGATACACCTTTGCGGGCTCCTGGCCGTCAAGATAGTCCGCAAACTTTTGTGGGAGTACCTGCAAAGAGATCGAGCGCCGATCGTTTGAAATTAAAGGTTTTTTAGAACATGCACATAATTAATCACATGCATCATATATGTGGGAACGCGTACGTACCTTCTTGGCCAAAGGGTCTTCATAGATGGTGATGAAGAACTCCTCTATGATCAATGGCAGTGTTGACGGTGGTGGTGGCAATGATGATGATCCACCACCCCAGCCGCCCCTTCCCCTTCCCCTTCCCCTTTCCCTTCCGGTCGGCGTCCGAGACGTGGAACCATGGCAATGGATCAAGTGTATGTGAACGAAGAAGAGAGAGGCAGAACCTATTGACATGAGGGATGGCCGTTGTGGGGGTTTATAAGGGAGAGATGACCGTTGTGGGGTTTACACCATAAATTAAGGTAGAGATGACCGTTGTGGGGTTTACACAATAAATTAAGGAGGAGATGACCGTTGTGGGGGTGGTTTATATCTCAACAAAAAAGTAATGCCTAAAAGAAATGGAAATTCGTGAAAGTTCATCATTTTACGGTGAAAAGTAAAGCCTACAAGAAATGGAAATTCGTGATAGTTTATCATTTCTGCGTGAAAAGTAATGCCTACAAGAAATGGAAATTCGTGATAGTTTATCATTTTACCGTGAAAAGTAATGCGTAAAAGAAATGGAAATTTGTGATAGTTTATCATTTTACCGTGAAAAGTAATGCCTACAAGAAATTCGTGATTACCCAACTTGTTGAATCCGGTGGCAAACTCGTCATTTAGCATACATAGAGGGCTAGTAGTTTGCCACCGACAGATAGAGAGAGGGTGGCACGATCCTGCCCGTTGGATCATAGGATCGACGGTAGGTGGGCACGATCCGTGTGACAACAGCTCGACCAATCAGGCCAAGTTTAGGCTTCTGTGAGAAGGGAGAGGGTAAAACTGAGTAGTATCAAGGATACAAGGGCAAGTAAATAGTAAACAGGCTAAGGAATTCAAATAAGAGATTTAGAAAAAGAAAAACACATGTTTTGTACAATGAAACCCAGGTTGGCCTACCTTAAAGTATTAGCAATTCAAATATACATGAGTGTAAAAATTATGGCCTCATTCAGACAAACTATGTTTTGGGTATAGATGTTTTGAGAAGGGGTTTGAGTGGAAAGCCATGAGCCTTCATAGCTACTAGTGATTTCAGAAGTGGCCATTTGTGTGAAAACTTGATTTATATATGATTGTTATGATTTCCTACGTGGCAGGTCGCGTAACAAGACTCCATGAGTAGGAGGCACTATGATTTTATTTTTTTGAATTTTTTTGCGCATGAAATGACTCAATTAGATGGCTTAATCCCATATGTTGACTCTCTGTTGACCAGCCACTTGAGGGTAAAATTGAGTATATTGCACTAGGCAGTATTAGTACTCGAGGGGAAAACTGAGTACAGATATTTTTCCAGTGTAAGATTCGAGGGTAGAACTGAGTACACGTAACGGTGCTGACGTGCAGTCCCACGGACGCGTGTCGCGGTGAGCAGCGGTTAGCCGCGCGGTGCGCATGTTGAGACCAAAACGTCAACTGCTGAGACGAACCGTCACTTCGCCAGTACAGAGCCCCTCTCCCTCCCTCTGCACACAGTCTCATCATAACTCACGCACACAACCACGGCTCTCACGTCCCATCACCTTCTCCAAAAAACCCCAGCCGCCCTACGCGCGCTCCCCTGCCGGCGATGGAGAAGAAGAATGCGCCGGCGGCCGTTGCCCCCGAGCCCATCGCCTCCGAGCCCGTCGCAAACGAGCCCGTCGCATCCGAGGGCGGCGCATCCAAGCGCAGTGCCTCCGTGAACTGGGCCTCTCTTAAGGGTGATGGACCACTTCACAAGATCGGCGACTGCTTACTGGCGAACGAGGAGTACGTGGACACCTACGCTACTTTGAGGCAAGTTTGTACAAATTGGCGCTCAGATCTACCTGAGCCCGACGTGCACCTGCACGAATGGATCGTGGTAGAACACGCCCTTCCACGCGCCGCTGAGTTCTCCTTCCTCAACCTCCGCACATCCCGCTACGTCACCATCGATCTAACGGAAGTTCATGCAAGGTTCAAATTCCTCCATATCTATAGAGTTAATCTATTTTTATTTTCAATCGTAAACATCTTAGTGCTGAATGTTATCTTCATCAACTCCCTTTTAGATACTACTTCGTCGGCTTTTACCGTGGCGTCATCGTGCTTGCCCAGAGGAACCAGCCGCACAAGATACGGCTTCTGAACCCACTCACAAAGACATTGAACGCTACGTTTGAGGCGCAGATGCCATCTATGATTGTGGAGTCAGTCGCTGTAATGAAGTC
The DNA here is from genome assembly GCA_007115705.1 of Dactylis glomerata. Classification (NCBI taxonomy): domain Eukaryota; kingdom Viridiplantae; phylum Streptophyta; class Magnoliopsida; order Poales; family Poaceae; genus Dactylis; species Dactylis glomerata. The sequence goes on along the minus strand of QXEO01000464.1, from coordinate 11,498,578 downwards.
CCCGACTATGGTCTTCATTTGCACAGGTTACCCCAATGAAATTGCTTGGGTCGATGAGAGCTCTCCTACTAAGGATATAGATGTAGAAGATTGGGGAGAAGGAAGATTTTCGATCGAGGACGATTCTCTGCGTTGCCTTACCCCGTTCAATGGTGAATTGTATGCAATAGCTGTGAACAATTTTGATTTCGGAACATTAGTGTGCACCAACAATGTCCAGTTGGAGAAGCGCGCGAGCACTATCAACATGGAGACACTATTTTCATTTCCAGAACTTGGAAATGACAAGTTCTACCTTGTGGAGTCTGATGGTGATCTGCTGCTTGTGTTGTTCGGCGGCAGCCCTGGCAACAGGCATTTGGAGGAAGGTCAACCATTGGTGTACCGTGTGGACACTGAGAGCCGCTCTCTCCATGCCGTCAACATTGGCAGTCGTGCCTTCTTCGTCAGTTATAAACGGTGTATCTCCGTCGACACCAGAGTGCACCCGACAGTTCGACCTGGCTGCATCTACTACGAGGGCGGTTATATCAGACGGTACTTTGATGATAGAAAGGCCAGGGATGAGTGGCCACGACATGTGGATAGATTAGATTCCGACGGTATGAAAATAGAACAAAGGCCATATCGTTTGTAGGATCTATTGGCTGCACACTGCAGACGGAAGGAGTTCAGTCAATATTTTTTTCGTCTCATGGAATATAGCGACTCCGAAATATATGATGAAGAATGAAGAACCTTCATGTTGGGCATACATTGCGTCTTATTTTATTTTCAGCTTAGTTTGTCGTGAACATTAACATCGTTATTGGCTTCTTTTAGCTGTTGTATGCATTCTATGTATTATACTATACTAGCTTCTAGATTAGCTTCTAGATTTGTTACCATATTGGGCAAAAAACGAGGGCCAAAAGGCAGCAATCATTGAAGAAAGACAGAAATAGAAGCTTCTCTAGATTTGATACTAATTTGGTGAAAAGAGAGAGAACTGTTTACAGAGAGAGAGGGGGGAAAAGGCGCTCTGAAAAGTCAATGCCAATTTGGCCCGAGAGAGACAGAACCGAGCTCTCACGTACAACCAAACGCGGTCTCGTCCTGTCCCACGCGGTCCCTTTCTACCAGCCCCACGCGACGCGGCCCCACACGACGCGGCCCCACATGTCAGCACGGAAACGGTCAACTTAACGGGAATCCTCCGTCCGAGCTCCTTCTGAGGGTTTCAGACAACGGCTTGGGGAAAAGTGAGGAAAAACTAACGAGCTGGGGAAAACTGAGTACAACTAACGACCTGAGGGCATGAAAATAGAAATCCCTACTAAATAATCTATTTGCCAAATTAAATACTACTGCAGATCTACAGCTCCTAAAATATCAAAACCAATGAGACATGCAAGCTATCACATCAAGGCATTACTGAAAATTGGAATCATAGCCATACAGTACACAAAACTCAAAATTTGGACTTTAGATTGAAAAGTGATTAATCTTACCAAACAAAATACCATCATATCTACATGATCTAATGAGCATGGGACCAGTGCCATCTGGTAGGCATTGAGTCAAGCTACTCATAGAAATTTGAATCACACCAAAAGGACTTAAAATTATTTTTATACAAATTTTACAAGCTTACAGTTATTTGAATAACACAAAAAACATTAAAAAACATCTGCGGGCCAGATCTGAGCGGACCCAGGCCTCACCACGCTGGGCCGGCCCAGATCCGGTGTGGGGTGAGCACGGGACAGTGGTTTTAAACCCAACAGACGGGCTAGGGCGGTCAGCCGGCGTGGGGTACCGAAACGGTACACGGCGAGCTCGGTCGTTCGATCTAGTCAAGATCGACGGCCCTTGCTCGTTGTCTCCACTAGAGGGGGTTAGGGTGGCGGAAACCCTAGGGCTCGTAGGGAGGACATGGGGGCTCACCTAGGGTGCTGGTCGATGTCGGGGAAGGGCGGCGGTCGCTGCGGGGGCTCTGCACGGACGAGGCATGGCATCGGCAGCAAATAAGATGGCTTCTGGCGATGGTGTGGTCGAGGAGGCTCCCATGGGTGCTCCGAACTAGCTCGACGATGTCGACGTCCTCCGGTCGTCCAGCCAAAATGAAGGGCATGGTTAGAGAGAGGAGAGTAGGCAGAGGCTAGGGGTGAAGGAATGAGGGAGAGGGGACAGTGCTGTCAACGGCAAGCTTCACCATTTCCTCCCAGTAGCCGAACGAAATCGAGCTCTCTACGGCGAGAGAGAGCCAGAGAGCTTGGCTGGGGTTCTGGAGGAGGCGGTGGAGTCTGTCAGGAGTGGAATGAGAGGAAAGGTGGGGCGAGAGGGGTACGGGTGCGTTTATAACTGGGCGGGTGTACTCTCGAAATTTCTGATGATAGTGGGGTGTCTAGGGCATGGGTTGGTCGAGGGTGGTGCTGGCGGGGCCGTGCAGGGACGCAGAGTGCGCGTCGCGCTGTTTTGGGAGCTAGCGGTCATCCACAGGTGACAAAACGGGAGCATCGCTCTGGTCGGATTGCGTCGGCGTGCAGGTGTTTGACAGGAGGTGCGGTGTCTTAACGGGCAAGTGAGAGCGAGGGGCTGCGCCAACGGGGTTCTGGGGGCTCGCTCTGTCCACGTGCATGAACGAGAGGAACAGGGAGGGAGCGTGAGTTGAGCTCGGGGCCGTGTCCAAATTGACGCGGCCGGAGCGGGTTGGGGGTGGCTGGGCGGGGCGGGTGCACGGGAGAGGGGGTGGCTTCACCTGGGGAACATGCAAGGGGTAGAGAGGGTGCTACGCATGCTTGCTTGGTCGGAGAGACGGAGAGGGAGTGGGGTGCTCGACGTGGGCTGCCTCGGGGGCTGGCAGAGCAAGGGCAAAGAAAGGGGGGCTAGGGTGTGAAGGGAATATGCCCGAGAGGCAATAATAAAGTGGTTATTATCATATTCCATGTTTATGATAAATGTTTATTTCTCAAGCTAGAATTGTATTAATCAGAAACATTAATACTTGTGTGATTAATAAACCAAAAGGTTCCTAGTAAAGCCTCTCTTTTATACTAGCTCGTTCATTAACCAATGATCAAGGTTTCCTGATCATGAACATTGGATGTTATTAATAACGGGGTCATATCATTAGAAGAATGATGTGATGAACACTCACACCCATAGTACGAATAGCAATACGATCAAGTCATCAAGTTTCATTGCTATATCAAAGTCATACAAAATAGTTCTAATCCTCAGACCATGAGATCATGTTAATCACTGATATCGGAAGAGTACTTTGATGATATCAAATGTCACACTGTAACAGGGTGATTATAAAGGTTGATTTGGGTATTCTGAAAGTGTTAGTTGAGGCTCATGGATCAAGAGTGGAATTTTTCTTACCCGATGACGGAAAGATATTCTCTGGGCCCTTCTCAGTAATATTGCATTAACATCGCTTGCAAGCATGTGACTAGGTCACGAGAATGCATTATCACAGAACGAGTAAAAAGACTTGTCGGGAACGAGATTGAACTAGGTATGGTTGATACGAAATGATTGGATCTCGGACAAGTAATAATATCGCGAGACAAAAGGAATTAACTATATTCGTTATTGGTTCACACGATCACTAGTTCATCGTCGAGTAAGTGGGAATCATCATGGATTTCTAGATCCCGTTGATGATTATTGATCGGAGAGGAGTCTCGACCATGTCCACTTTATTCATGAACCATAGGGTGACACACTTAAGGTTTGTCGTCATTTTTGAGTGGATACGATAATCCGCTCGAATTACAGGACAGCATGAGGGTTGTTTCAGAAAAGCGCCGAAACTGTTTCGGCATATCGAAATAACTCAAGGGGTATTTATTAATGTTTTTTTATTGATTGAATTAACAAATATTAAAAAAATAAAAATGTTTTATTAAATCAATTAGTGTGAATTTTAATTAGTATGAATGTCATGCAAAATTAAATGGGGGTTACCTCATGTTGATGAGGGGGTTACCACCATGAAGAGGAGAAGATTTTCTCCTAGAGGCTGGCGCACACCCCCTTGGGGCTGCCCCCTCCTCTCCTATAAAAGGAGCCCTCTTCTCCCTCTTCTCACACTCTTGATTCTCCCCTTCCCCGCATAGTTGCTGCCCAATATCCGTCTTAGCTTAGCGAAGCTCTACCGGATTTTTAGTTTGTAGTTCATACACTTGGAGAAGTGTGTGTTGGAGTGTCCGGCGGATCCCCTCTTCTGCTGCCCCGCTAGACCGTGGGCGTGGAGACGACGATGACAAGTCATACGTGTGACTGAGTACGGAGGCGCCGCCGGTTGTGGCGCCTTGTACACGATCTTGAGATCGTCAAGTGAACGACTACGTCGACTACGTGCGTCTTCGTCAAGTCTTCATCGGCAATGTTTGTGCGGGAACGTAATCCCCACTTCTGGTCTTCGAGGGTTAGTTCTCCGTTGCTATCATCTCATAGAGTTTTCTTGGCTAGTTTGTGTTCATGCGTAGGAAATTTTTTGTTTTCCATGCTACGAACACATCAGTGGTATCAGAGCCATCTCTATGCATAGTTGGTATGCACGATTAGAACACATGGAGATGTGGGCGTTGATGATCATGTTATTACTATTTTTGTATTTTGGATCATAGTGGCATAGTGGGATTGAAGCTACCCGAGACTAACATTACGTGACCGCATTCACGAGACTCGTCCCACACTTGACATGCGTCAGCATATATGGCTTTACGGGTGCACGTTTCTCCCACTATAGTTATGATCTATTTTACAAAGAATTGTTAATAATATTTTATCACCGTTGTGGTTACATGTTCATAGGTAAGAACGATTCTTCCTAGAAAGCCCCAAACCATGTAAAATATGCAAGACAAATTAGAAGCGTCCAACTTATTTTTGCAGGACATGTGATGTGATATGGTCAAATTGTTTATATTACAAATTTTATGCAATGATCCTTTTTGTAAGTTATAAACAACCGGCAGGAGCCATATGGTTGTCTTTTCATTTATGGCCTGCGTGCCGAATATATATATCCAAACGATATATTGTAATGGAGGAAGACAATCAAGGTGGCGCGCCATGGACCTTGGTTCTGCGACGGTGGAATGATGGAGATCATGCCATAATGCACAAGATGGAGATCGAATGCGTGAAGGACCATATCATATCACATTATATATGCATGTGATGTTTATCCTTTTATGCATCTTATTTTGCTTAGATTTGATCGCGTGGTAGCATTATAAGATGATCCCTCTCACATAAATATCAAGATAAAAAATGTGTTCTTCTATAGCATGCACCGTCAAGAAAGTTCATCGTTTCAAGACACCACGTGATGATCGGGTGTGATAGACTCTACGTTCACGTACGATGGGTGTAAGACAGTTTTACACACGCGAGTGCTATGGTTCTACTTGGCGAGCCTGGCATGTACAGACATGGTCTCGGAACATGAATCGAAAGGTTAAGCATGAGTCATATGGTTGATATGATGAACATGGTGATGTTCGCCTTTGAAACTATGTCGTTGTACGTGATGATCGGTTGCGGTATAGTGAATTTGGTTCATGTAATCACTTAAGAAAACTAAGAGGGATGTTGTTTTAAGTGGTAGTTCATTTAGTAATTTTGAATTATAGAACTCAATTTATCATGAACTATATCAAAGTGAATTTGCATAGTTTGTTGTAGGCATTGGCATCCATTTACTACCTTGCAATTAGCTATAATTGAGATAATAGAACTATAGAATTCTGGATGTTAACTTTACGAACTAGTATCATATTGTTTGAATGTCAATCTAAAGTTTAAAGTCCTATTGCAAACTTTTAGCAAACCTTGTTTACTCGAAAAAAATTAATAACTAGCATTAAATTAAGGGTAATAATTCTAGTGTTAGGATCTAAGTATCACACTTGCCTCCATGATCCTTGATATTCAAAAGTTGTTTTTAGTATCAAGGTTATCTAGGAGCTGAAAGAATTATTTCATAAACTATCATGTGTGGAAGATATTGTGATATCAGAAGCAATGTTTGGTTGCAATGTGATAGAGTATAATTTAGTACAACACATGATCTCATATTGTATGTGAATTTGTGAAGATTGGAGATGCTAGGCGTCTAGATATCCTAAAAAGGTTTTAGGAACTAACATTATACTCACAATTAATCCTCATGAGCTATAGTAGCTTGATCATGAAAGTTTTCATGATAGGATGAATACAAGGTGTAGGTAAAATGTTTACTACATTATAAGATTACTAAAGAATGGAATTTAGAAGAACGCCAAATATTTGATGATGGTGATCTACTTCAAAGTGTGAGTCCAAGGGTATTAGTGTTTGACAAATCATGCCTTGAGCTATGTGCCATGTGTATGGCACCACTATTGATGTTGATAAATCTATTATATTATTAAAACAACTAACAATCAATGGCTAAGATTTAACAATTTAGTTTTAAGATATATCAATGGTCGAGATTAGTCAATGTGGATCTGATCGTTCGAAGAGCTAGCCTGCTATACGGTACGTGTTACGTATTCAGCATGAACTCTTAAATTTCCAATCCATCGCACAGCGTATACGTCCGTGACTCCCGGCAGGTGGATCCAAAGCATGATGTAAACCAGCACGCTCCCTTGATATTCCATCTCCAAATCGCTGCAAGCCAGGGTATAGCAAGTCATCCGCAAGACCACGTACATCCATTAAGAGTCCCTCACGTCCGGTGGATTGAAGTCACGCGGCGGTGCATTGCTTGAATGTTTGGCGATCGTCGTATCGAAGGATTGAAGTTGCGAGGCGATGCATTGCTCGGATGCCTGGCGATCGTCAGGAGGCGAAGTATCATCCATCGAGATTTGACGTGGCGATCAGAGAAGACGGCGTCGTGATACCAAGGCGTAGTGCTGCCGGTCGAGATAAGGGGCAGTCATCAATCATCCTGGAGTATGCATGTCCGTGGCTGACGTGCTGCAGAAAAGAGAAGAGGAGCTGATTGTAGCCAGGAGACCTGCCCCACGGGCTTGCTCCCCGCGACATGCCGGCCGGCCGGCTAGCTAGGCGATTTACTACGCTCCATGAAAGACAGTTTGTTTTAAGGGGCCATCCGTGACTAATGGTATGCAGTATATTGATAGAGGTGTGGAGCAGACTCATAGTTACTACAGGTAGTTGTAGTTGGGAAATAAAGATAGTCATATGAATTGGATTAGCAGTTTTGTTAAAGGATGAATGGCTGGTATCGCATATGAGATTGTTGTATTTTTTGGAGGATATGCATGATCGGCTAACTGCTTTATCAACAGAGTCAAACAGAATGCCACGAAGGTACGTGCTGAAAATTGAAGAGAGTAGAGTCTAATTTTTTATAACTAATATGCTACAAATTTATTCATTGGACTGATGTTGAAAAATATTTTCAAAATATATATATGTTTATTTAAATTTTGCCTATGTTGATGACTTCCAAAATAGAATGCAGTCAACCATCCCTTGCTTAGACAAGTAAGATGTAAGAGATATATGGCTTGGTAATATATAAGGATATGTAAGTTGTATTGCCTACACAATAGGTGGAATAACTGAAAACCAATGTATAAGAATCAATTTTTTCATCCATCAGAAAGATATGTAGCTTGGTAATAAAGATATATATAACACCTCAAACATAAATCCATCAGCATATGTAAGTTGCTTTTCGCGCCATAGTAAATCCTAGAAACCTCAAAATTTATCTATTTACTATTTTATTACTAACAAATATGGGAAAATCATTTTTTATACATATAGTAGATATATACGATATTTGGAACCAAAGTCGATTTAATGAGATGGAATTTTAATTCAGAACACATGACAGATACATCCATAATTCCATTGCCATGGATCAATTAATGTAATATTACACAATTCAAAATTATATAGTTAGTAGTTGGATCCGCTTATTGCAACATGTAGAAAAATACAAGCATATTCATAATAAGTAAGCTATCAAGGGAGTGATATAGATTGAGTGAATGTTTAAGCAAATAATGTAAATATACATCAATTGATATGCTAGCTTGGATCAAGCAATAATGCATATGTTGACAGGTGGGTATATATTGTAGGAACCGATAAAAGAAACTGAAATTGTACATGAACCAAGGAAGTGAATAGGCGGTTTCAGTACAAACCGTACATGGTTAGATCCAATTCTTCATGACAGCTGCTCAAATTTGTGCTGGGCACGACACGAAACGAGAAGGGGATGGAAGAAGAAAATATGATGTTTCGCATGAAAGTCTACGTATATTTTTCTTCTATCCTCCCATATCACATTCATGAAAAATGAATAATTATTGCTATGAGGAAATAAGGTTAGGGTGGGAAATATATTTTAAACATAAATATTTGTATAAACTAGCCGCGCAAATGCGCGGGCCATCCTGCTAGTTCTTCTAAAAAGAAAAGGAATTGCTAAAAGAGAATCTGAAAATTATTCTGGCAGAAAAAGAAAAGACTGGAAATGTCCAGCTCAGGTGTATAGAAGATATACATGTTATGGGTGTATTTATTGCTTATTAAAACAATGTGGTTCTTGGGTATCTGATACTAAATTGGTTGGTATGAACTGTCATAGAGAACAACGCAATACAAGAACTACAATGGCCTAATTAACTAGCAAATGAATATGGGATGATTCTCATCGAAAACAAATAAAGTGTTATTGTATTTCATTGGAATTAAACCTAGCCTTCAAGATTTTTTTTAATAATTATTATTTTGTTCTGGTATTATGAGAACAATGGTTGTTCAAATTATTACCAAATTCATAAAAGATGGATGAACGCTTATCTTGTTGGAGAAATCACATCCATAACACTGATGCTAAAAATGTCTCAAGACAAATGATTAGAAGATCACTTATGAGTAACATCACCTTTTAAATCATATTGGAAAGAAAACATGAAGGAACTCCATATTGGTGGAATTTTGGAGTCTTTTGATTTTGAATCAATTGACACTTGTGAAAAATTCCTAAAGATGATTAAAACTCCGTTTGTAGGCCAAAGAAGAATGGACGACTAACTTATCGGACGTTGTACATGTTGATATATATTGTCCATTATGCGTAGCCTTGTGTGGTGTATCTTTGAACTTCATTTACTTTAACCAAGGATTTGAGTAGATGTATGTGTATATTTACTTGATAAGGAAGAAGTATGAAATATTTGAAAAATGTTCAAAGTATTTCTGGATGAAGTGAAAATCATTGTAACAAGAGAATAAAGAATTTATGATTGGATCATAAAGGAAAATATTTGAGTTACAAGTTTAGCAAACACCTAAAAGTTGAAGAATCGTTCCATAGACTTGTATTTCCTGAAACACCATAGGATTATGGAGTGTTCGAGAGATGAAATCAAACTTTGTTTGACATCGTTGGATCAAAGGTGTCGTCTATAAAACTGCCATTATATTTTAAGGATAAAGCTTTAGAGACTACCACTTTTACACTGAAAAGAGTGCCATCATGATCCGTTGAAATGACACCATATGAGTTATGGCATGGGATAAAACCCAAGTTGTCTTTTCTAAAATTTTGGTACGCTAGGCATATGTAAAATGTTTACAACCAAAGTTAGATAAATACGTCTTTGTAGGTTATCCCAAAGTAACTATTGGGATTCCTCTAGAACACCAAAGACAAAAGTGTTTGTCGCTGAAAACGTCAAGTTTCTTAAGAAGGAATTTTTCACAAAAAGTTAAGTGGGAGAACAATAGAACTTTGATTGGGTTGTTGGACCTAAGCTATATGTGCTGAGTAGCACAGCGCCAGGAAGTGTCCCAGAGGCGGCCACAATGCGCATGGCTACCATGCCTCAAAGGTTGTGGTCACAGATATCTAAGTTCCTATTGAACCGTGTGAGTCGGGTAACAATCAAATAGTTAGATTTGAGAACAGATCATTATTGTTTGACAATGATGAACCGACTACATGCAAAGAAGTGATGATGGGCCCTGACTCTGTCAAATGGCTAGAAGCCATAAAATCCGTGATAGTTCCATACACGAGAAACCAAGTTTCTAAACTTGGAAGACCCTCAGAAAGGCATGAAGCCCAGTGAGCGTGTTAGGATCTATAAAGACAAACATGGATGTTTAACATCTATGAAATAGTCGACATATCGTTAAAAGAGTTTACGATTATGTTCAAGGAGTTGAATATGACAAGATTTGATCTTTCGTAGCGATATTTAGTCTGGACGGATTACAGTAGCAACCACTACATATGCCAAATTTTGGTATATGGTAGTTGAACAAACAAAACAACATTCTTCTAATAGAATGGTTACCTAGGACATGTACATGACATGGTCTAAAGGGTTTTGTAAATTCAAAGGATGCTAAAAGGCATGCAAACTTCAATGGTTGAAGTAAGCATTGCGGAGTTGGAATATTCACCGTGATGAAATAATTAAAAGGTTTAGTTTCATCAGATACGATGAATATGCTTACATTTGCAAGAAATTAAGTGGGAGCGTTGAGACATATTTCTAGTACATTATGTAGAAGACATATTGTTAATTGGAAATGATGTATCTTTTATTGACACTGGTTAAGATTTTCATTAAAATTAGATTTTCAATGAAAGACTTAGGCAAAACCAAAATATTGGGTATCGATGTCTATAAAGATAGATTGAGGTGCCAATATGGTTATGCCAACGTACATAGATGAAATATTGAATGAAGTTTAATATGGAAACGACGAGAAAAGTTCTTGCCGCATGGAAGAGGTTGAAACAAGATTCAAGTGTTTTTAACACTTGATGAGTGAAGCCATATGAATGATTTGATCAGTCATGTATACCATGATATGTACATATCCAGACATGTCCTATGCTCTAAATGTTATGAGTATATACCAGAGTGATAAATGTCATAAGATGATCACTGGACAATAGTAAGGATATCCTTATGTGCTTTGGAAGAACTAAGGATATATGTTATGTATGAATAAGTGACACATAGTTCATTGTAAAGTGTTACATTGATACTAAGTTTGTCACAAGATACAGATTAAGTTCATCTCAATTTTAGCTATGTGTTAAGGTGGCACAATGTAATGGAAGAAATTTCCACGATGGATTTGGATGAGTTCCAAAGTTAAGACATTGTGACGGATTCTACAACAAAGGTTGAGTATATGGCTGCTTTAGAAGTAGCGAAAGAGGGCATTTGTGTCAAGAAGTTTGTTATCAAACTAGGTGTAGTTCCAAGCTGGCTATTTCTATGAAGATCTATTGTGCGACAATAGTGACAACATGATTTTAGCTAAAAGGAACTAAGGTCTCACCTAAGGACCAAATTTATACCCAACTATCTCATTTGAGAATGAGTGATGTGTAGAGACGCAAAGACATGCAAATACAGACAGAACTAAAAATGTTAGATCTAGAGATCAGATTAACCACATGCAACGCGTACGGATAACACATGAATGCCATAAGTGTTATATACGCAAGTATCAACTAGAATATTGACTCTAGTGCAAGTGGGAGACTGAAGAGAATATGCCCGATAGGCAATAATAAAGTGGTTATTATCATATTCCATGTTTATGATAAATGTTTATTTCTCATGCTAGAATTATATTAATTGGAAACATTAATACTTATGTGACTAATAAACCAAAAGGTTCCTAGTAAAGCCTCTCTTTTATACTAGCTTATTGATTAACCGATGATCAAGGTTTCCTGATCATGAACATTGGATGTTGTTAATAACGGGTTCATATCATTAGAGGAATGATGTGATGAACTGCTACTCGTGTGATGATGACGCCAGAAAAGAGCTGTGGCGTTTAGTTGACGTGGGAGCAGTAAGTCCTTGTGCATGGTGAATGACCAGCCCGTTGGGAACCCCAAGAGGAAGGTATGATGAGTGTAGCAGCAAGTTTTCCCTCAGTTAAGAAACCAAGGTATATCGAACAGGAGAAGGGAGACGGTGACGACTGAAGGTGTTTGTGGAACCTGCACACACACAAACAAATACTTTGTTCCCAACTTGCGATGAGGTTGTCAATCTCACCGGTTTGCTTGAAACAAAGGTTATGAGTGTATCGAGTGGAAAACAGTAGTAATATGCGAGTAAAGTAAACAATGCGGGAAAAGTAAACAGGTGATTGCAATATGATTAAAATAGGACCGGGGTCCACAGTTCACTAGTGGTGTCTCTCCATAGATAAATAGCATGCTGGGTAAACAAATTACAGTTGGGCAATTGATAGAATAAAGATAACGTGATATGTCAAGAAGATCACTATGAGATTCACTCTGGGCATTACAACAAAATACATAGACCGCCATCCAACTGCATCTATGACTAATAATCCACCCCCGGGGATATCATCCGAACACCCTAGAAGTATTAAGTTGCGAACAACAGATAATTGCATTAAGCAAAGTGTGTAATGTAAACAAAGCATATGCCCTTGAGCATATGAATGTTGTTTTCTCCCTAGTAGCAATAGCACATCTACCACCTTAGAGGTTTCTGTCACTTCCCCAGGTGAAATAGAGACATGAACCCACTATCGAGCATAAATACCCCCTCTTGGAGTCACTAGCAACTACTCAGCCAAGATAGCTACTAACAACGGAGAGCATGCAAGATCATAAACAACATAGAGATAACAAAAGATATAATTCAGTACAGCAACTTAATCATAAACACCAATATTCATCGGATCCCAACAAACCAACATCATAGAATTACATAACGGTGATCTCAATCATGTAAGGCAGCTCATGAGATCTAAACATGAAGCACATGGTGGAGAAGACAACCAGCTAGCTACTGCTATGGACCCATAGTCCAAGGTAGACTACTCACTCATCGCTCCGGAGGCAAGCATGGCGATGAAGAAGACCTTCGGTGGCGATTCCCCTCTCCGGCAGGGTGCCGGGAAGAGCTTCTGGACCCTCCCGATCTTCGGGTCGACGGCGGCGGCGGATCGCGATGTATTCTGGAAAACTGATCGGTCCTTAGGTTTCTCTCGTCGGGGGGTACTTATAGGCGAAGGGACGATGTCAGGAGAGGGACCAGGCACCCTCACACAGGGGTGGCGCGGCCAGGGGCCAGGCCACGCCGCCCCCTTGTGTGGGGCCCTGGTGGCCCCCCTCCGACACTTCTTCGGATGTCTGGAAGCTTCCGGGTAAAATATGACTTCAGGAACTTGTTTCGTCCAATTCCGAGAATATTTCATGTGTATCACTTCTGAAACACAAAAACAGCAGAAAACAGGAAACTGGCACTGTAGCACTTCGTTAATAGGTTAGTTCCGGAAAATGTATAAAAGTGCCACTAAGTGTAACGAAACAATAGGCAAATGGTGTAAAAACAAGCATGGAGCATCAAAAATTATAGATACGTTTGAGACATATCAAGCATCCCCAAGCTTAACTCCTGCTCGTCCTCGAGTAGGTAAGTGATAACAAAAGAATAATTTTTGAGGTGACATGCACCTACACAATCTTGATCATATATGTAAGCATTGGTGAGCTGGGATCAATAGAACTTAAAACATGGGCATGAAAGATATAATCATGATAATAAGAACTTAGCAACCATGTTGTAAACATGCAAATGAACACAAACAAAAGATCATGATAATGAAACAATGAAAGTCAAACGTGTGTTCAAATCATAAGGAAAAACATACAAATGGTTTTCAGCTTGTCCTTCAAAGAGAGCAAAACATAAATGCATAGGACACCTCAAAGTTTAAGAGGGCGACTAGATACAAATAATTTAAGAACAAGTGAAACCAACAATATGAGTCAATCAATGAACTTTGGGACAATGCATATCACACTAAGAATGACAACTATGCTCTCTTAATGGTGCATAAAGAAAGAAGGTGGTGACTCAACATAAAAGTAAAAGAAAGGCCCTTCGCAGAGGGAAGCAGTGATTGCAAGTTTTATAACCTTCAAAAATTATGGTACTTACCGGCTTTGAGCTCTCATTGCCCCCATCATAAGCATCTTGAATGGTTAAAGTTAATGCGAGAACAGTTATGGTGCATTTGCTTGACAAATCATAAGTTGAAAACCTCGTGTCCCGTGAATACGAGTACCCAAACCATGCTAATTTACTTAGAGTCCCAAGCAAGGCTCTTGTCATTGTAAGTATATGCATATCATTGAGAACCGCCAATGGGGTACCTCCGTGCCCGATGACATGGAACAAGCCCACACCAAAATGACAGGACAAGCAGACAATGAACACCTCGACATCTCTTTTACTTGCTATATTGTTTAGCTTTTTATTGTGAGATGCGTCGTCGAATGTTCACCATGGGTATGCTGCAAATTTCCACCATGAATTATGCATGGCTTAGATTGGCGGCCCGGCGTTTCCCTAACACATATAAAAACTCCATGATCCTCACAAGATTCCCAATTCATTTCACACAGCGGGCATCCATAAACAAAAGATCACGATATCAACTCAAAAAGAAGTGCAATGTTGAAAGCTTGCCCCATGACAGCATGGCTGGGCTAGAATCCAACTTACAACTTGCAAGCATAACAACTCAACATAAAAGACCACAATGTCAAATTTTTAAGAACAGGAAAAAGTAAAGTGTGCCTTCCGGTTCGTGAGAGCTTTACTGACCGAATTTCGCATAACACTGGTAAGAGTTTAATTTGAAGAGAAAATAAAAGCAAGTCAAATTTACTTGGAATAGCAAATTGCTAGTAGGTATGTATGGTGGACACTTTGGAAAACTTGGCTTTTAGGAGTTGGATGCACGAGTAGAGCTCATACTCAGTACAAGGCGAGGGCTAGCAAAAGACTGGGAGCGACCAACTAAGAGAGCAATAATGGCCATAATCATGCAAAGCGACAAAGCAACATTAAAAGAAGCATACGATGGCATCAAAAGTCAAAAACTAAATGATCATGAAGGCTATTGGCGACTTTGTAAGAGTCTAACATGTGTGAGCATGCGCCAAGTCAACCCAAATAAAGCATCAAGGAGAAAACCAAAATAATGCTTCCATACAATAAAAACAACGCATGATTTTTTCAAAGGCTCATTAAGCAATCTCAGTTATTTGAGACAAGTCATGCTACAGCAAAACCACTAAGCATACTATCAAAAAGACATCAAGCATGACATGAAAAAGCCTAAGCCGCAGTCTACACAAGCTCCTTCTTGTACCACTATTTTGCACAAAGCTTTTTCTCTTTTCTAACACCATTTGAAATTTTTATAAACACCTCTTTTGATGAAAACCAATGAAGATCAGAGGCAAAAATACACCTTGATGAAAAGATATGACAAGGTCTGAACGCAAATCAAGGCGAAAACGAAAACCAAAAGCAGTAGCAGAAAAAGTAGAATGCTCGATTTTTAATAAGAGTGAAAACTAGAGCGTTCTTTGCAAATGAAAACGAGTACATCTCCTCCAAAGGAAATTTGTAGGGGTCCAACCATTTATTGCAGCAAACAAACAAACTAAACAAACTAAGAAAACTAAAACGACTGATGCTCCAAGAAAAACACATAGTGCATGAAGCAATAAAAATATAGTGTTTTGAAAGGTGACCTGATTTTTGCCGATGAAGAAGGGGTGCCTCGGGGGCATCCCCAAGCTTTGACGCTTGTACTTCTTGGATATTTCTTGGGGTGATGCATGGGCATCCCCAAGCTTGAGCTTTTGTCCATTCTTCAACTCATCTCATCATTCTCCAATCCCTACACTTGAAAACTTCCTTCATACAAAACTAAACACAATTCTATTAGCAACATTAGTGTAAGCATAAAATATATTCAACCTCTTTTAGCTTCAGGTTTCAACCCAAAACCACCACATATAAAGTATATACTACTGTAGCAACTTCCACAAGAGTTCCATGATCAAAAAGAACTCAAAAGAAAGCGATAAAGTGGCAAAAACAAATATTGGCAGAAATCTGTCAAAACTGGACAGCTGACAAAGGACGAATTTGTGAGGGATTTTACGTTGCTCAAATGAAAAAGTATTCAACTAAGAAAAGTTTGGATATAACCTGGGGCATATGCACAAGAAATCTCAGGTCCAAAAGATATACAGAGAATTTTCACGAATTTTTACGGTGCAGCACCGAAAACAGTTTCAGGACAGCAACATCCCCAAATCTTTACCTCACTCAAATTAGAGGCTTCTCTTGGCACAAAAACGAAATAAACAAGATAAGGAGCGGTCATTACAGTAGTAATGACTTCCAAGACTCAAATAAAAGAAAAAGTACTGAAAAGTAAGCAATGGGTTATCTCCCAAGAGTGCTTTTCTTTAATGCCTTTGAGCTAGGCGCAGAAAATTGCGAATCAAGTAATATCAGCAGAAGCATTAAGATCAACAGAAGAGGTCTTATCAATAAGGCATTGTATTTCATCCACATAAGTTTTTGAAGACCCTTTGTGATCATGCTTTGGTACACTATTCTCATCAAAAAGATTTTCAGGACAAGTCCAGGCAAAATTGTTTTCGAAAGCATCATTCAATCCCAAAAGCTTGCAAGGTATAGGTATTTCGGTCTCTTTATTATCTGTACTAATAACATTTATAGGAGAACCGAGTTTATTAAAACGTTTAAGAACCTTCCTAGCTTCAACAACGACATCCTTAAATTCTAGGCGCAGAGTTTCCAAGATAAAAGCTTTCTTTTCGGGATCCTTAATTTCATGAAGCTTGAGGAACATATATTGCATAAAAGGATTAAGACTAGCAAACCTAGTTTCCAACATGTGAACTAAATGAGCAGAAGCAACTTCATAACTAGGTGCTAACTCAACCAAAGACTTTTCCTCATCTTCATCGTGCATACTAATGTGATTAAAGAACTCCTCAATGTTACTTTTGCCAATAATCGAACCACTCCCTACTGAGAGGTCCTCCAGAACGTACTTAGGGATCAACATGATAAACTAAAGTAAAGAAATAACAACTACCAAGGATTCTAATTTTTTTGGGTTTTTGATATAAAAAGCAATGCAGGTAAAATAAAATAGAGTAAAGCAAAACAAATAACAAAGTAAAGAATGTGTGTGCGAAGAACTCCCCTCGCAGAAGTCTTCTCTCTTCCCTGGCAACGGCGCCAGAAAAGAGGCTGCTACTTGTGTGATGATGACGCCAGAAAAGAGCTGTGGCGTTTAGTTGACGTGGGAGCAGTAAGTCCTTGTGCGTGGTGAATGACCAGCCCATTGGGAACCCCAAGAGGAAGGTATGATGAGTGTAGCAGCAAGTTTTCCCTCAGTTAAGAAACCAAGGTATATCGAACAGGAGAAGGGAGACGGTGACGACTGAAGGTGTTTGTGGAACCTGCACACACACAAACAAATACTTTGTTCCCAACTTGCGATGAGGTTGTCAATCTCACCGGTTTGCTTGAAACAAAGGTTATGAGTGTATCGAGTGGAAAACAGTAGTAATATGCGAGTAAAGTAAACAATGCGGGAAAAGTAAACAGGTGATTGCAATATGATTAAAATAGGACCGGGGTCCACAGTTCACTAGTGGTGTCTCTCCATAGATAAATAACATGCTGGGTAAACAAATTACAGTTGGGCAATTGATAGAATAAAGATAACGTGATATGTCAAGAAGATCACTATGAGATTCACTCTGGGCATTACAACAAAATACATAGACCGCCATCCAACTGCATCTATGACTAATAATCCACCCTCGGGGATATCATCCGAACACCCTAGAAGTATTAAGTCGCGAACAACAGATAATTGCATTAAGCAAAGTGTGTAATATAAACAAAGCATATGCCCTTGAGCATATGAATGTTGTTTTCTCCCTAGTAGCAATAGCACATCTACCACCTTAGAGGTTTCTGTCACTCCCCCAGGTGAAATAGAGACATGAACCCACTATCGAGCATAAATACCCCCTCTTGGAGTCACTAGCAACTACTCGGCCAAGATAGCTACTAACAACGGAGAGCATGCAAGATCATAAACAACATAGAGATAACAAAAGATATAATTCAGTACAGCAACTTAATCATAAACACCAATATTCATCGGATCCCAACAAACCAACATCATAGAATTACATAACGGTGATCTCAATCATGTAAGGCAGCTCATGAGATCTAAACATGAAGCACATGGTGGAGAAGACAACCAGCTAGCTACTGCTATGGACCCATAGTCCAAGGTAGACTACTCACTCATCGCTCCGGAGGCAAGCATGGCGATGAAGAAGACCTCCGGTGGCGATTCCCCTCTCCGGCAAGGTGCCGGGAAGAGCTTCTGGACCCTCCCGATCTTCGGGTCGACGGCGGCGGCGGATCGCGATGTATTCTAGAAAACTGATCGGGCCTTAGGTTTCTCTCGTCGGGGGGTACTTATAGGCGAAGGGACGATGTCAGGAGAGGGACCAGGCACCCTCACACAGGGGTGGCGCGGCCAGGGGCCAGGCCGCGCCGCCCCCTTGTGTGGGGTCCTGGTGGCCCCCCTCCGACACTTCTTCGGATGTCTGGAAGCTTCCGGGTAAAATATGACTTCAGGAACTTGTTTCGTCCAATTCCGAGAATATTTCCTGTGTATCACTTCTGAAACACAAAAACAGCAGAAAACAGGAAACTGGCACTGTGGCACTTCGTTAATAGGTTAGTTCTGGAAAATGTATAAAAGTGCCACTAAGTGTAACGAAACAATAGGCAAATGGTGTAAAAACAAGCATGGAGCATCAAAAATTATAGATACGTTTGAGACGTATCATGAACACTCACACCCATAGTACGAATAGCAATACGATCAAGTCATCAAGTTTCATTGCTATATCAAACTCATACGAAATAGTTCTAATCCTTAGACCATGAGATCATGTTAATCACTGATACCAGAAGAGTACTTTGATGATATCAAACATCACACCGTAACAGGGTGATTATAAAGGTTGATTTGGGTATTCTGAAAGTGTTAGTTGAGGCTCATGGATCAAGAGTGGAATTTGTCCGACCCGATGACGGGAAGATATTCTCTGGGCCCTTCTCGGTGATATTGCATTGACATCGCTTGCAAGCATGTGACTAGGTCACGGTGCATTATCACGGAATGAGTAAAGAGACTTGTCGGGAACGAGATCGAACTAGGTATGGTTGATACCAAATGATTGGATCTCGGACAAGTAATAATATCGTGAGACAAACGGAATTAACTATGTTCGTTATTGGTTCACACGATCACTAGTTCATCGTCGAGTAAGTGGGAGTCATCATGGATTTCCAGATCCCGCTGATGATTATTGATCGGAGAGGAGTCTCGATCATGTCCACTTTATTCACGAACCGTAGGGTGACACACTTAAGGTTCGTCTTCATTTTTGAGTGGATACGATACTCCGATCTAATTACATGACAACATGAGGGTTGTTTTAGAAAAGCACCAAAACTATTTTGGCATATCGAAATAACTCAATGGGGTATTTATTAATGTTTTTTAATTGATTGAATTAACAAATATTAAAGAAATAAAAATGTTTTATTAAATCAATTAGTGTGAATTTTAATTAGCATGAATGTCATGCAAAATTAAATGGAGGGTTACCTCATGTTGATGAGGGGGTTACCACCATGAAGAGGAGGATATTTTCTCCTAGGGGCAGGCGAACACCCCCTTGGGGCTGCCCCCTCCTCTCCTATAAAAAGAGCCCTCTTCTCCCTCTTCTCGCACTCTTGATTCTCCCCTTCCCCGCATAGTTGCTACCCAATATCTGTCTTAGCTTAGCGAAGCTCTGCCAGATTTTTAGTTTGTAGTTCATACACTTGGAGAAGTGTGTGTTGGAATGTCCAGCGGATCCCTCTTCCGCTGCCCCGCTGGACCGTGGGCGTGGAGGAGATGACGACAAGCCAGATGTGTGATCGAGTACGTGATGGGTTTCGCAGCATAGTAAATCAAAATTTTCCTACGGATGCGAACGAGAAAGCCAAGATCTAATCTAGGAGATGTAATCAACGAGAGAGATAGATGAGATCTTCATACCCTTGAAGAAATCGCACAGCGGAAATGTTCAACAGAACGTGGATGAAGCAGTCGTACTAGCCGTCTCCTCCTCGCGATCCGATCCGATCCAACGCCGCAAGTGGCGACGCCTCCGAGAGATGCACACGTACGGTGCAGCAATGTCTCCTCCTTCCTTGGTCCAGCAAGTATGGTGGAGAGATAGATTAGATCAGCAGCACGATGGTGTGGTGCTTATGGTGGAGAATTTTTGCAGCAGGGCTTCGCCTACGTGCAGTCGCGAGAGAGAGAAGTGGAGGGCAGCAGTTAGGCTGGCGGCTAGGGTTGGGAGAGGGGGAGGCTGCGGCCCAGCCCTCCCTTATATAGGGGGCTAGGCGGCCAGCTTGGCCCCTCCTCCAAGCCCTAGGGCGGCGGCCAAAGGGGGAGGAGTGGGGGGCAAGTTTTCCCCTCCTTCTAGAACATTTGCCCTAGGGTTTCCCCTTGGGCTTGGCCGGCTGGGCCCTTTGGGGCATGCTACGCCTGGCCCAAGAGGCCAGGACACTTCCCCCCAGGCCCACGCAGGCCTCCATCAAGGGGGCCCACTTTGGCCCCACTCCAGAACCTTCTAGAACACTCTGGTACAATACCGATAAACTCCAAAACTTTTCCAGAATCCAAAAACTGCTTTACTTTATATGAATCTTATTCTCCGGACCATTCCAAAACATCTCGTGATGTCCGCGATCTCATCCGAGACTCCGAACAAAAACTCAATAACCAATTATCCATTCTATCCTAGCATCGATGCACGTTAAGTGTGTGACCCTACGGGTTCGAGAGTATGCAGACATGATCTTCTATCAATAATCAATAGCGGGATCTAGAAACCCATATTGACTCCCACATATTCATCAATGATCATATCGGAAGGGACAAATTCTATCTCGATACATGCAACGCAACAAGTACTTTCCGATTACCTGAGAGACACCTTTGTGATCACCCTTTCATAGGATGACATTTGATGACCTCAAAGCTCTCTTCCGGTACTAGGGAGTTGCATTATCTCATGGTCTAAGAAATACAATACATGACATAGGAAAAAGCTTCGTAAAGATGAACACAATGACACAATCTAATTGTTGTGCTTTATTTGGGTCTGTCCATCATGTCATTCTCCTAATGACATGACCTCTTTATTAATTGACAACTCATGTCTATGGTTAGGAAACCTTAACCATCATTAATCAATGAGCTAGTCTAGTAGAGGCGTACTAGGGACACGGTGTTGTTCATAAACCACACAAGTATTAATGTTTCCACTTAATACAATTATAGCATGGAGTATAAACATTATCATGAACAAGAAATATGATAATAACAATATTATTATTGCCTCTAGGGCATATTTCCTTCAGTCTCCCACTTGCACTAGAGTCAATAATCTAGTCATACTTGCACCTTTAACACCTATGGCATTCCAGTGTTATTCATACGCGTTGCACGTGGTAAACCTTATCTACGGGTCTGACACTTTCAGGTCCGTTTGTATTTGCATATTCTTTTGCGTCAGCACACATTACTCATCTTGTATGAGATAGCATCGTATAAACTTGGTCTTCTGATGAAACCTTTGTTTCTTTGCCAAAACTATGTTATCACTATTGTCATACAATAGAACTACATAGTACTAGCACACTTGGAACTACACCTCCACAATCGGATCGCAGAAAATTAATTTTCCTGTTACGATGGTTTTCCACTTCGTTCTGGAATTCTTTGAACTTTTCAAACATTTCAGATTTATGTTTCATTAAATAGACATAACCATATCTACTTAACTCATTAGTAAAAGTGAGAAAATAGCAATATCCACCGCGCGTCGAAATACTCATTGGTCCGCACACATTGGTATGTATGATTTTCAATAAGTCCGTTGCTCGCTCTATTATTCTGGAGAACGGGGTTTTTGATCATCTTGCCCATGAGGCATGGCTCGCACATGTCAAATGATTCAAAATCAAGAGACTCCAAAAGTCCATCAGAATGGAGTTTCTTCATGCATTTTACGCCAATATGACCTAGACGACAGTGCCACAAATAAGTTGGATTATCACTATCTACTTTGCATCTTTTATGCCGCTTCTAAAGCGATTATACACTTAGCCCTCATTGCAGTGTCCGCCACAATGTTAACATTGGAACTCATCCAAGTCATCATGGAACTTTTTTCCATCTTATTGTGCCACCTTCTAACTCAAAACAAATAGCTTAAAATTGAGATAAAATTTTACCTGTATATGTGACAAAGCCAATGTAACACATTGCAATGAACCATTTGTCACTTTTGCATACAGAATATATTCTTAGTTCTTTGAAAGTACATAAGAATATTCTTACTATTGTTCAACAATCATCATATGAATGCTCGTAACCTTTTAGAGCATCGGACATATCTGGATCTACATATCATGGTATACAAGATTGATAAAATCATTCTTGCGGTTTCACTCATCAAGTGTCAAAACAATTGATTCTTGCTCCAACCTCTTTCATGCAACAAGAACCGTTCTTATTGTTTCCATATTGAACAAATTCAATATTTCATCTATGTACTCTGGCAAAACTATATTAGTGCCTCAATCTATCTGCATAGACATTGATGCTTAATATTCTAGTTTTACCTAAGTCTTTCATCAAAAACTAATTTTAATGAAAAGTTAACAATATCAAGAAAAACACATTATTTCCAATAAACGATATGTCATCCATATAAAGTATTAGAAATATGTCTGAGCGCTCCCACTTACTTTCTTGTAATACAAACATCTTCAAATATCTTGATGAAATTAACACTTTAACATTTTCATCATTTAAGATTCCAACTTCGCTATACTTACTTCTACCATAGAAGTTTGCATACATATCTAGCAACCTTTGAATCAACAAAACCCATTGGGTCGTCTTAGGTACACGTCCTTGGTGTGCATTCCGGTAGAGGAATGTTGTTTCGTTTATTCAACTATCATATCTCAATATGTAATTATTGCTAGAATAATTCATATGACGAAGTCAGGGCCCATCATCGCTTCTTTGTATATTGTTGGTTACTATTATCTAATAATATCTCGTCCTCAAATCTTGCTATTTGATTACGACCAACCTGGTTAAATAGGAACTTTGATGCCGTGACTACAACATATTGTAGACACATGAGCCATGAATGCAGTTGCCGCTTCCAAAACATTTCTGGTGCTGTGCTACTCTGATCATCTTGCTCAGATTCAATAACCTCATCTAGTTCTATCTTCCTCCCACTTAAACCTTTTGCGAGAAAACTCCTTCATAAGAAATTCACTTTTAGCGACAATCACTATGTGTTTAGGTTCATAGTAGAAGGAATACCCATCGACATTGTTTGGGATAACCTACAAAGACTTACTAAGCTGATTTTGGTTGTAAACACTTTACACATATGCCTTGCATACCAAAATTTAAGAAAAACAACTATAACTTGTACAGTGACATTTCAGCGGATTATGATGGCACTCTATTCAGTGAAAAGCGATAGTCTCTAATGCATAATCCATAAATTATAATGGCAGTTTTATTTCAACATTGATCTAACCATGTCAAACAAGGTTTGATTACATCCATCGAAAACTCCATACTCCTATGGTGTTTATCACAATGCAAGTTTGTGGAACAATTCCTCTAACTCTTAGATGTTTGCTAAACTTGTAACTCAAATATTCTTATTTATGATCTAACCATAAAAACTAGAATTTTCTTGTTACAATAATTTCCACTTCATAAATTGAACAATTTCAATTGTTTCATACTTCTATCTCATCAAGTAGATATACCATACATCTATTCGAGTTATTGATAAAATAGAAAATACACCATGATCGACTTCACACCATGGACTACATACATCAACATGTACGATCTCCATTTAGTTAGTCGCTTGTTCTGTCCATGGCCCATGAACGGAGTTTAATCATCTTTAGGAAAAGTCTCACAAGCGTCAATCAATTCAAAATCAAATGACTCGAAAGTCTATCAATATAAAATTTCTTTCATGTTTTGTTTCCAATATGACTTAAACGGCGGTGTCATATATAAGTGAAATTCATTTTGTCTTGCGACCTTTCGCATCAGTGTTATAAATGTCTATTTCACCAACAAGATAATAATAATCTATCCATCGATTATGGAAGACGGTAATAATTTGAACAACCATTGCTCTCATAATACCAGAACAAAATAACAATTATTAAGTTCTTAACAAATCTAGAAGGCTAGGTTTTATGCCGACAAGAAACACAATAACACATTTATTTGTTTCTCGATGCGCATTGTTACCACATTCTTTTGCTAGTTACTTAGGCCATCGTAGTTCTTGTATTGTTGCTTTGTATGTTGTATGACATTTCATACCAACAATCTAGTATCCAATACCCAAGAATTACATTATGTACTAGCAAAGAATACATCTATAACATGTATATATCATTTATATACCTGAGCTGGACATTTCCAGTCTTTTCCTTTTCTACCAAATATTTTTGCAGATCCTATTTAGCATTTCCTGTCTATTTAGAAGAATCTATCAACATCAATAGTGGCGTCAATCATTTGACACATAGTCCAAAGGATGTCAGTCAAATACTAATGGCCTTGGACTTTGCAAATTGAGGTGGATCGCCATTATCATATAATTGGTATTCTTCCAGATTCCATTCTTTAGTATCTTTTGGTATAGCAAAATAATTTAGCCGATACCTTTTCATTCGTCCTATCATGACATCTTTCATGATGAAACTACTATAGCTCTTAAGGACAAATGCAAGTATAATGTTAGTTTCCCAAACTTTTGGGTGATCGGGACGCCTAGCATCTTCAATCTTCGCATATATTCATACAATATGAACATATGTTCTTTTACTAAATTATACTTAATCATTTTGCAAACAATCAAAGTTTAGACATCAAATATATTTTAACTCTTGTTTGTTTCTGAAACAATTCTTTCAGCTCTAAGATCACTTTGATTTTCAAACAATTTTTGAAGATCAATTTCTCATGAAGGCAAACATGATCTTAGATGCTAAACTTGAATCGTTGCTCTTTGATTAATACAACTTATTAAATCGTATGGAGCAAGCAGGGTTTGCTAAAGTTTGCAATAGGACTTAATCTTTAGTCTTGACATTCTAACTAAACGGTACTAGTCCGTAGAGTGACTATCCAGAATTCTATAGTTCTTTTAACTCAATTAAAACTAAGTGTCGGTGGGAAATGGTGCCAAAGACTACAATGACTTATGCAAATACATCAAGATTTAGTTCATGATAATTAGTTCAAGTTAATCAAATTACTAACGAACTCCCACTAAATTCAACATCCCTCAAAGTTGTTTAGTGAAGCATGATCCAAATTCACTACACCGAGACCGATCATCACGTGAATGATGTAGCTTTAATGGTGAACATCAACATGTTGATCATATCATCCATATGAATCATGCTTGACCTTTCGGTTCATGTGTTCCGAGGCCATGTTTGTACATGCTAGGCTCATCAAGTTTAACCCACGTATTTTCGCATGTGTAAATCTGGCTTACACCCGTTGTATGTGAACGTAGAGTTTATAGCACCTGATCATCACGTGATGCTTCAAAACGACGAACTTTTGCAATGGTGCATACATGGGGAGAACACATTTTATCTTGAAATTAAGTGTGAGGGATCATCTTATAATGCTACCGTCGCGATCAAAGCAAAATAAGATGCATACATAAAGGATAAACATCACATGCATATACAATATGTGACATGGTATAGCCAATCTTCGCGCATTGATCTCCATCTCGTGCGCGCCGGCATGATCTCCATCACTCCACCATGATTGCCTCCACCATGAATAGCAACTACGACTATTGCTAACTACTTAGCGATAAAGTAAAGCTATTACATGGCGTATAAGAAGTTGACACACAGGTCATATACAATTATAAAGACAACCATATGGCTCCTGCCGGTTGTGAACTCATCGACGTGCAAGTCGTGAAATATTACAAAACATGATCATCGCATACATCACATATATCACATCACATCTTGTGGCCATACCATATCACAAAACACTCCCTGCAAAAACAAGTTAGACGCCTCTACTTTGTTGTTGCATGTTTTACGTGGCTTATGGGAGTAGCAAGTTAAGAACGATTCTTACCTACGAAAAGCCACAACGGTGATATTATGGTTGCTAACATCCGTTGTAAATCGCATGACATCTATAGTGAGAGAAACTGGCATCCACTAGCTGCATGTGTGGAACAAGCCACACGTCAAGTGCGGAGCCGGTCTCGCGAACGAGGTCGCGTAAAGTTGGCCTGGACTGCTTCGATCTCACTATGCCGCGCCATAAGAAATAAACAACAAAGAGGTTTGCAACAGAAAACATCAACGCCCGCAACAAGCATGTTGCGTTCTACTCGTGAAATACATCTACACATAGATCTAGCTCTGATACCACTGATGGATTTCGCAGCATAGTATATCAAAATTTTCCTACGGATGCGAACGAGAAATCCAAGATCTAATCTAGGAGATGTAATCAACAAGAGAGATAGATGAGATCTTTATACCCTTGAAGAAATCGCACAGTGTAAACGTTCAACAGAACGTGGATGAAGTAGTCGTACTAGCCGTCTCCTCCTCGCGATCCGATCTGATCCAACGCCGCAAGTGGCGACGCCTTCGAGAGATGCACACGTACGATGCAGCAATGTCTCCTCCTTCCTTGGTCCAGCAAGTATGGTGGATAGATAGATTGGATCAGCAGCACGATGACATGGTGCTTATGGTGGAGAATTTCTGCAGCAGGGCTTCGCCTATGTGCAGTCGCGAGAAAGAGAAGTGGAGGGCAGTAGTTAGGCCGGCGGCTAGGGTTTGGAGAGGGGGAGGCTGCGCCTCATCCCTCCC
Organism: Dactylis glomerata; assembly: GCA_007115705.1. NCBI lineage: Eukaryota > Viridiplantae > Streptophyta > Magnoliopsida > Poales > Poaceae > Dactylis > Dactylis glomerata. The sequence continues at coordinate 11,471,591 of QXEO01000464.1, read as the reverse complement.
TTATATAGGGGGTTGGGTGGCCAGCTTGGCCCCTCCTCCAAGCCCTAGGGCGGCGGCCAAAGGGGGAGGAGTGGGGGGCAAGTTTCCCCCCTCCTTCTAGAACATTTACCCTAGGGTTTCCCCTTGGGCTTGGCCGGCTGGGCCCTTTGGGGCATGGTGCGCCTGGCCCAAGAGGCCAGGACACTTCCCCTTAGGCCCACACAGGCCTCCATCAAGTGGGCCCACTTTGGCCCCACTCCGAAACCTTCTAGAACACTCTGGTACAATATCGATAAACTCCGAAACTTTTCCGGAATCCAAAAACTGCTTTCCTTTATATGAATCTTATTCTTCGGACCATTCTGGAACCTCTCGTGATGTCTGCGATCTCATCCGAGACTCCGAACAAAAACTCAATAACCAATTATCCATTCTATCCTAGCATCGATGCACATTAAGTGTGTGACCCTACGGGTTCGAGAATATGCAGACATGATCTTCAATCAATAATCAATAGCGGGATCTGGAAACCCATATTGACTCCCACATATTCATCAATGATCATATCGGATGAACCACGATGCCAGGATTCAATTAATCCCGTATATGTATTTCCTTCGTCACGCGATATTTTACTTGCCCGAGATTCGATCGTCGATATCGACATACCTAGTTCAATCTCGTTCACAGCAAGTACTTTACTCGTTTTGTAATCCAATATCACTTCATGATTAACTCCTTAACCACATGCTTGCAAGCGGTGTTGATATCGATTAACAAGTGGGCCCAGAGTATATCTCTCCGACTCGGGAGGGACAAATTCCATCTCGATACATGCAACGCAACAAGTACTTTCCGATTACCTGAGAGACACCTTTATGATCACCCTTTCATAGGATGACGTTTGATGACCTCAAAGCTCTCTTCCGGTACTAGGGAGTTGCATTATCTCATGGTCTAAGGAATACAATACATGACATAGGAAAAAGCTTCGCAAAGATGAACACAATGACACGATCTAATTGTTGTGCTTTATTTGGGTCTGTCCATCACGTCATTCTCCTAATGACATGACCTCATTATTAATCGACAACTCATGTCTATGGTTAGGAAACCTTAACCATCATTAATCAATGAGCTAGTCTAGTAGAGGCGTACTAGGGACACGGTGTTGTTCATAAACCACACAAGTATTAATGTTTTCACTTAATACAATTATAGCATGGAGTATAAACATTATCATGAACAGGAAATATGATAATAATAATATTATTATTGCCTCTAGGGCATATTTCCTTCAGTACAGAGGCGCCGCCGGTTGTGGCGCCTTGTACACGATCTTGAGATCATCAAGTGAACGACTACGTCGACTACGTGCGTCTTTGTCAAGTCTTCATCGGCAACGTTTGTGCGGGAACGTAATCCCTGCTTCCGGTCTTCGAGGGTTAGTTCTCCGTTGCTACCATCTCGTAGAGTTTTCTTGGCTAGTTTGTGTTCATGCGTAGGAAATTTTTTGTTTTCTATGCTACGAACCCATCAGGGTGCACCCGTGGGGCTGCCAGGTGGGGTCACAGGGGCGGTGGGGTGTGGTTACTCGCCTGGCGAGTGGAGGAGAGGGGAGAGAGGGGTTGGAGAGGATCTGGGCAAGATTTGGGGCATGCATGGGCTTGGGTCCCTTCTCTCTCTCTCATTTCTCAAAAATTCAAACAATGCCATGGCTGGGGCCTTTTCTATTGTGGTATTAGCCAGCAATGCATGGTAGGATTTGCTAGGGTTTTTGGAGAGTGCTTGGCTTTGAAAAGGAAATACCCTATGCACACATAAAATAATAGAGCAATGAAATGCAAATCATTTGCAAGTATATAAAAAGAAAATCTGAAAAGAAAAGTTTAGTTGTCACCACACACCTTCTCATAAAATCATGCACACAAGCACACACATTTAGCAAAAGTTTTTAACTAACCCAACTTTAGCATAAAATCTTGGTCTTAATTAGGTCTACATAAAGTGGGGTGTTACATGTTGCCTTGTCACTTACTTAAAAAAAGCTGCATGATCGCTGCTATTGTATTGCATCGATCACTTTTCTGTGAGACAGCTAGAATATTCTAGAGGCTTGCAGAGTTCCAAACGCAACCATTCAAAATGAACGGAGAAGGATGGCAACACAGTACTCAAGCCAAACGCGAATCCCAGCTCTATGGGCTGTTAGATTGGCTTATCGAACGGTCAACATGTGGCCACGTAGTTCTCTACTTCAAGCCAATAAATATTAGCCGTGTGATTGAAAAAATCCGATGATCTATATGAATGGTTATTGGTACACTATATAGGAGTATAGATATGATTCGATGCTCAAACTTTCTGAAATTTACTTAGTTATTTATTAAATTTAATGGTTTTTTATCGCTATTAAACCACTGAGCCACCGGTTGAACTAGTGAGCCAGTCATCTCACCGGTTCGCTCACCAGTCCGGTTTTTTAAACTATGACGTGATGGCCCCTCAAAAATCGCCAGGCACCCAATAATCAGAGAGAAAAGAAAACCTATGCATCTTATCGAGTGAGGATTTTTGTAGCTCGAGCTACACATAGCTCATCTTTTAAAAAAATCGAAAATGATAGTTTGAAATTTTCAAAAAATCTGAAATTAATTCCAGATATGGATAATGTTGAGATCTAGAAACTTGCAAAGTTTTAATTCCAAATTCCTTATATTCGAGGCTCCACAAAAATGACAAAATCTGATAGATTTTAACGTTTTGAAAGTACGTATGTCAGATTTTGTATTATAAGGTATTTTAAGTTGATATTTTGCACGTTTGTAGATCTCAACATCGTCCATATCTATAATTAATTTCAATTTTTTTGGAAACTTTAATATGCATTTTTTAAATTTTTCAAAAAACGAGCTACACGTAGCTAGAGCTACGTTTATAGTTTTCGGCATCTTATCTTAGTATATAGGTACATATATGAGCTTTGGAAGCAACTGAAGTGCTCATGTTGGAACATATACAGCTTACAACACTGATCTAATTTTAGATCACTACAGAGTCTACAGTAGTACCAAGATATTTTAGCCATTTCCGTATCACCCAAATAACTATATGTATGGAGCCAAAACCACAGCGACTCTACAGATCTTACAATTGTTTTACCAATACTTGTACACAATCAATTATAGAACTTCACTATAATGTGTGGGGAGTGCCATACAGTTAAGACATGCCACCAGCTGCGGTAGTGGACTCTTCCTGATCCCCGAAGATACGTTTGCGGAAGTCAGTGACCATGAGGGGAAGGCCCTCACGCAGGGGAACCTTGGGCTCCCAGCCGAGGAGTTCATTCGCACGGGTGATGTCTGGCTTGCGCTTGTGTGGATCATCGGCAGTGTTTGCACGGAACTCAATGCGTGCATTTGGGTCAATGGTGTCCTGGACCACCTTAGCCAGCTCCAGCATGGTGAACTCACCAGGATTACCCAGGTTGAATGGTCCTATGTGATCCCCTTCCATCAGCTTCATCAACCCTTCCACCTGAGAGAAGCATATCAGTATCAGAAGATGCAGTAAGATAGATGCAATACAAAAAGTATCGGTAGAATGTAAGCGTAACTAGAAGCAGGCATCCATGTGAGAGCCACCCCAGTGAGTGACTTCCCTGTCCAGATCATCTTGGGCCGTGTACAAGCAATCACAGGTCCTCACCATAACTCATGCTTGTTGATAAATATGTCTTTGCAAGAAACCATTACTAACATTTTGATCTTCACCAAATCATAAATGTGTACTTACTACCCCATCGCAACGCAGAACAGAACCCCAGAACATATTGATCAGTTCATAGACACCAAAAGAAAATAAGGTTATTGTAGCCAAAATAGTCTGTGCAAATAAGGAGCAATTCATAAATATGAGACACGGGTAGATTTCAGGGAATTGCAATCGTACATGTGCCCTATTCTGTAAAAGGGAAACCTACCAGATCAGATACATATTGAAAGCTCCTGGTCTGCTTGCCATCCCCATAGACAGTCAAAGGCTCCTTCCTTAGTGCCTGAAAACCACATGCATGAGGACAATTTCAGTATAAATGAACAATGGAATTATCCTTAAGTCAGGAGCCAAAAGAGGAGGATGCAACTGGTAGCTACCTGAGCAACAAAGTTGCTGACAACACGGCCATCATCAATGCACATGCGAGGACCATAAGTGTTAAAAATTCGAGCAATCCTCACCTAAATACAACACAAATTACAATAAAATTAGCATATTCTTAGCAAATAAATCTGAAAATTTTAGTAACAGATAATTTGAATGGCATAAACCTGAAGGTCTGCACCACGGTGGTAATCCATTGTCAATGTTTCAGCTGTGCGCTTGCCCTCATCATAGCAGCTCCTGACACCTATGATTCAAACAAAGTATTTTTAAATAGAAATCTCTCTCAGAACAGGCAAAAACTAGTGCACATTAAACATACTCCTCCGTTTTAAATGCAAGGCCACTTCGTTTTTCGTGTAAAACTTTGATTAATAATTTGGTCAAGAAAATATGAGTTATATGTCACTATAAGAATATCATCAGGAAGTTCTTCTAAATGTGCTTTCAATGGCATAAATTTTGTGGCGTTGGTAGAACTAATGGTCAAAGTTAGACCCAAAATATGAAGTGGCCTTGTACGCAAAGCAACGATTATGAGTCTAACGACTAGTCTAGACCAGTTGTGCGACTAGTCTATGAGTCTTAACTTGACTGTCGACTAGCTTGTTCGACTCGACTAGTTCGTAGAGTTGAGCGGTCGAGTGACTAGTCTAGACTACTCCTGGTACTCGAGTCGTGGACTAGTCTAGACTAGTCATGCATTATTATGTTATGTAACTTGTGTGAACTTATGTCATTTTTAGTTATGAAATCTCTTATCTGGTTGCCATACACGATAGTTTTGTACTAGCTACTGTTGAAGTACATGTCGACTAGTCGAGCAGTATTCTAAACTAGTCACATTAATCTATGAGTCGGTACCCCAACACTCGGCTCGACTCGTCGACACGTAATCCTTGACTCAAAGACGGAGGGAGTAGAAGTGTTTGACAAACTACAAAAGTGACTATTTCAGAAAAGGATTAGTTATTGCTGTCTAGTTTAACACAATTCTCCTCTGTTCTGTTATGTTACTTGAATTCATGTGCTTTTCTTGGTCAGCTGCCACTAGTTTGGTTAAACTAACCTAGTGTAGTTTTGTGATGATAGACTCTTGCTTTATTAGGGGGTTCAACAAGTGGTTAACCTCCTCCCCACACAATTCTACAAACCTTAAGTGTGTGCTTCCATAGGAAAGATGAAAGCATGATTCCACATTCACACCCAAATATCAATTCCCAGCGTTTAAAATTCCAGCCTGTCTCATAGTAATAGTCAATGACCCAGTGGCATGTTTCAGTCATCTTCCCCATTACTTGTAAAAGTGAACCACAGATTTCAGGGATACTATCACTACTGCCTTGCGAATTAGGTAGGGAGTATTTTTGTGAAGGGAGAACATCCCTTTTCTCGACAATTTGCATAGACAGTAGCTTCATACACAGCCAGCTGCAGCACGATGTGTTTAACAACTTACTTTGCCATTTAGTTATCTATATATAAAAGAGAGATTTTCGGAAAGTGTATTTGGAACATGGGCACCAGTGATCTCACCACTTCTAGATTTTTGAAAATTTCAAAATTTTACATTTCTATGTCTCCAAAAATTATGGCATTAAATCTATAAAAAAGACATATGTAGAAAGAGCATACACAAAAAAGTCCCGTTAAAAAATACTTTATATTTTAGGATATATAAAAAAGAAAAATTTCTGACAAAAAGAGAAATCTCTGATAGTAAATAGTGGTAAAGTAGTATTATTTTACTACTACTTTACCACTATTTACTATCAGAGATTTCTCTTTTTTATATTTCCCAAAATATAACATATTTTTTTACGGGACTTTTTCACATACACTCCTCCTGTGTATATCTATCTACATATTTGACGCCATAATTTTTGAAGACATAGAAGTATTGAGATTTTAAAATCTTCAAAATTCTAAAAGTGATGAGAGCACTGGTGCCCATGTGCACAAAATCCTCTCTCAGAGATTTTTTAAAAACAAAGAAACATACAACATATGTATGCTTCTCTACTATTTCTCCACAATTAAACTTCAAGGTATTAATAATAACATTGAAGTTAAGTCCAATAAAGTTTGTTGTTGATGCTATTGCATGGTACATTTAAGGAATTAGTAAAGCAAAGTATTAGGAGGAAGAATTGGTACCAATGGGATTGACATTGCCCCAGTAAGACTCCACCTGAGGGTGCTGGAGAGGATCACCATAGACCTCACTGGTACTTGTGAGGAGGAACCTTGCCCCAATCCTCTTTGCCAATCCAAGCATGTTCAGTGTTCCAACAACGTTGGTCTTGTGTCATCTAAAACGTTAAGGGTCACTATAACCATATGTATAATGATGCAGCTGTTGCCAATGGAACAACATTTCTGATACAGCTTTTGACTATATTGAGATCATGTACTAGTAGTTAGGCTAGAACTCCACTAAGCTAGCTTTAGTAGTTGGAAAAGGAGAGACGTGGATGTGATGTTATGTGATGAGGACGCATGATTGATTAGAAAGAAAAGGTCAGCTATTTGGACCTAGTCTCTTCAATCTCTTCAACTAATTAAATCTAATAACATACATAAATGTCTAGGTCAGATTACGACTTTGATTTATATTTCTACTGGAAGTTAGTACATAGAGCAACATTAAGCAAGCAGTTCTTTTGTTGTTGTCTATCTATCATAACAAAGCACAAACTTTTAAGGATATGCAAATATTAGATGAAAATAAAAACTTGTATTTCCCACAAATATAAAAGGTAAAAAGCTCTGCCTCTCACACTAGGTACACCTGAGATTTAATACTTTCTTGAACACAATACTCTAATCAATTATCACTCCATTAGCAACAAAGAAATCATCAAAAGTGTATTATTTCCAACCAAAGACAGAAAATTCACCCCAAAACCAACCAAACTAACCCAACAAGACGAACAAATCGAGCAATTCACAGAGCAATAACCATGTTAGGAAAAGACCAATAGTGGAAGAGCAATAACATCAGACGAGGTAATTCAGTAAGGATATGATTGTCTTGATTGGGTTGTACTTGTAGTGCACGGGACTGGCAGGGCAGGCGAGGTGGTAGATCTGGTCGACTTCGAGCAGTATAGGCTCGACGACGTCGTGCCGGATGACCTCGAATCTGGGGTTGGCGAGGTGGTGCGCCACGTTCCCCTTGCGCCCCGTGAAGAAGTTGTCCACCACGATCACGCTGTCGCCGCGCTCCATCAGGCGGTCAACCAGGTGGCTCCCCACGAACCCGGCGCCGCCCGTGACGAGGACCCGCTGCACGCGCCGGCGCAGCCCCAGGGGCACCTTGCCGCCGACGGACTCGTGCAGCGACGGGCGCGCGCCGTTCGCGAGGTGGTTGAAGGAGGCAGCGACGGCGCCGGAGGGAGAGGCGTATCCAACCGGGGAGGAGGGCGAGGAGAGGGCGAAGATGGCGGCGGCGAAGAGCATGCCGACGAGAGCGAAGAGAGGGCGGTGCTCGGCGGCTGCGTAGCGGGCTGCGCGGGTGAGCCAGGAGAGCGGCTTGGAGGGCTTCGGGGAGTACTCGCCGCCATCGGAGGCGGATCCTGCGGCCACCCCGCCGCGGTAGGTCAGCTCCGACGCCATCTCCGGCAAAGGGGCTGGATGCAAAATTGACCTCTGGGGCTTTCAGACGGTTTGGTGCTGACTGTAAAAATATTGGGAAGTTCTGGTGTTGGACCTGGACGGCTCGGCAAACGCGTTGCCGAGGTTTACCGCTGCGGGCGACCTGGGAGATGCAGGGACGATGTGTTATATACGAGATGTGACTTGTGAGGGGGAGGGTCTGGTGGCGTCGATTTCTACTGCAGCCGTCAATCGCGTTGTAAGATCAACTTTACGTGCAACGGATGGGAGTTTGCAGCGTAGGAAGTAGTTCAACTTTATTTCCGTGATCTGCGGACAAAAGTTATCAAATTCCGTGAGCTATGATTCTCGAAGAAAACTACAGGAAATGATGGATTTCCACGGCTTCATCCTTCATGTAGGCTAGGCTCCAGAACTCGCCGTTGCAGCAAAATTCAGTCTTTACCAAGTTTTAAAAGAAAATGTACTTTTTCCTAGCAGGATAATAATGTATGAGACGAGCCCAAATTGGCCTAACTTTGATTAAAAAGGACCTAATGTTCACATCGATAAGACCTTCACAGACGGCGTGTATGGTTCCCATCATCCACCCAGCCGGGTGTTCGCGGGGTTGAGCCATTTTTTCAGCAGAGCTTGGCTTGTCGTATCCATCCGAATTTCATATTTTCATATATGAAAAGAGGTATAAATATCCTCAGATACAAGCGTTCGCTAATTAATACTGCGTCCTCAGAAACTCGTCCACCTTGCCAAAGAGTCGTTTTCTAGTTCAGCTGGACGGTGATATTATTATTATTATTTGAAACGAAAGCAAAAGATTTGCCTCAATCTATTAATTAAGAAGAAGAGAATTACCCAGTTAATTAACGGAAAACTGGGTCAAAACCGATATAACAAACCACAAGCGGACAACCTCAACAAACAAGACAACCAACAAGCTCGCTCGACCTATCACAACTGTAAACTAGAGCACCACGTCACAAAGAAAACACATTGAACGTACTCGACAAACTAAACAAGACAACCAACAAGCTCGCTCGACCTACCACACCGTAAACTAGAGCACCACGCCACAAAGAAAACACACTAAATGTACCCGACAAACCGAATCAGGTCCATCAATCAAGTGATGCGGAAAGTTTACATGTGATGACTCTGTTCTTTCTCTTGATTCTGAGAGACTTTTCTAGCTCCATGTCATATCCAAGACTAGCCGTCCCTAAACAGACAAGCAAGTCGCACAACTCTTTTTCAAAGAGAGCCTCAGAGTTAGGTGCCAATACTCCTGCCTCAGATGAGAAGGTGGCGAGGGACTGACAAGGCCTCGACGACGGTGGTGAGGGTGTTGAGGTCACCACTAAGGACTCCAATGAGCCCAACTCCAACGGGCACCACTGTTGATTCCCCACATAGCTCCTGCAGCTCAGGCATAATCTGTAAAACTGGTGCAAAGACCTCGGTGATGACTGATACGTCTCAAACGTATCTATAATTTTTGATGCTCCATGCTTGTTTATACACCATTTGCTTTGTGTTTTGTTACACTTCGTGGCGTTTTTATGCATTTTCCAGAACTAACCTATTAACGAGATGTCACAGTGTCAGTTCCCTGTTTTCTGCTATTTTTGTGTTTCAGAAAAGCTACACAGAAAATATTCTCGGAATTGGACGAAACAAAAGCCGAAGTTCCTATTTTTCCTAAAGCGTGACGGAGTCCAAAGCTGAGACGAAGGGGGACCAGGGGCCGCCCACACCATGGGGCGGCGCGGGCCAGACCCTGGCCGCGCCACCAGGTGGTGGGGCCACCTGGCCCACCTCCTGACGCCGCCCTTCCGCCTATATATTCCCCTCGACGGGAAAACCCTAAGAACCCCGATCAAAAGGGACCTTATGTTCACATCGATAAGACCTTCACATACGGCGTGTGTGGTTCCCATCATCCACCCGGCCGGGTGTTGGGGGGGTTGAGCCATTTTTTCAGCAGAGCCTTGGCTTGTCGTATCCGTCCAAATTTTAAATTTTCAGATGTGAAAAGAGGTATAAATATCCTCATATATAAGTGTTCGCTAATTAATACCGAGGATAGTTCTCATAAACTCGTCCACCTTGCCAAAGAGTCGTTTTCTAGTTCAGCTGGACGATGATAACTTTTTTTTAGAAATGGAAGCAAAAGCTTTGTCCCAATCTATTAATTAAGAAGAAGAGAATTACCCAGTTAATTAACGGAAACTAGACGAAAACCGATACAATAAACCACAAACAGACAACCTCAACAAACAAGACAACCAACAAGCTCGCTCGACCTACCACAACTGTAAACTAGAGCACCACGTCACAAAAAAAACACTGAACGTACTCGACAAATCAAACAAGACAACCAACAAGCTCGCTCGACCTACCACAACCGTAAATTAGAGCACCACACCGCAAAGAAAACACACTGAACGTACCCGACAAACCGAATCAGGTCCATCAATCAAGTGATGCGGAAAGTTTCCATATGATGACTCTGTTCTTTCTCTTGATTCTGAGAGACTTTTCTACCTCCATGCCATATCCAGGACTAGCCGTCTCTAAACGGACAAGCAAGTCGCACAACTTTTTTCCAAAGAGAGCCTTAAAGTTAGGTGCCAACACTCCTGCCTCATATGAGAGGGTGGCGAGGGACTGACAAGGCCCCGACGACGGTGGTGAGGGTGCTGAGGTCACCACTAAGGACTCCAATGAGCCCAACTCCAACGGGGGCACCACTGATGATTCCCCACATAGCTCCTGCAGCCCAGGCATAATCTGCAAAACTGGTGCAAAGACCTCGGTGATGACTTCCCTCCCAGGGACACACGCCTCACAAGGACCCATGCCCATGTCGGTCATGACATCCACCACTTCTGCTGATAAAGCACTCGCCTGCTCAACCCAAGCTTCGGACTGGTGTTCCAAAAGGGCGCCCTCGACACCATCCTCAGGTGAAGCAACATCATGCATCTTCTCAGAGTGCACTCGGATAGACAAGCCTCCCTTATCCTCATAAGCCGCACAACAGGCCGCAAGCGACGCCACCATCGAAGACGGTGATGAGGTGCGGAGCACGGGGGAGCAAAGTCCGAAGAAGCCACCTAGCCCCACGTCGATCGAGGCCTCACGCAGAGGACGAATTACCTCTGCCACCATTTCCTAGATCTGCGAGCGAAACAGCTCCAGCTAAGCTGTGAAAGCTACCTGCAAAAACTGATCCAAGGCACCCTTATTGATTCCCTCACGAACAACAACATCAACACGACGAGCATTAGTGGTATCGTGGCACTCATCAACACGACGAAACATAGAGCAATCTCCTCCTATGGGCGGCAGCGCCGCAACCTCAGCCCAAGAGGCAGGCTACGGAGACCAGACGAGGGAGCGGCCAGCGAGACCGTTGCCGGACAACGCTTGCAGTCCCGCTCTCGGTGACCTGGACGCAGGCAGCCAAGACACCTGAAGGGCTCACGGCATTCACGCACGACATGGTCTCGAGCAAGGCACCAGTAGCATCTTCCCTTCGCCCAGAACACCCGAAATAGGGGCAGCGGCAGGAGGTACGGATGATAGAATTGAAGATTTAATTTCAGGAAAGGATTCTTTTCGATACATTCAGCTGGACGATGATAACATATACAAGTTGATAGAATTGAAGATTTAATTTCAAGAAAGGATTCTTTTCGATACATGTAGTTTGTTGTTTAGAGCTACATTTAACTTTAGCTTTAATATTTGCTATAATTTAAATAATGTAGTATGAAATATCACATGTAGTATAATTAAGTGAAAGTATGTTTAGTTATAGAAGTTATATGAATTTCCTCAAAACTTGGGATATTATTTGCACTTCGCCCCGCAGCCCCAAACTAGCGACGGCCTTGCCTCGTACCACGATATGCACTTCTACATAAACGTTTGCAGTGGAACAAAACAAGTTGTTCCCTTTTTTTATTTGCTAACTGATGAAAAGTGAATGCAGAAGAAAAGAAGTAAGCTCCACCAGCTAATCACTGATTTGAAGCGTAGCAATTCAAACAATACTAGGTACATACAGAATTCTGCAGAAACATTCCTACAAAGATCTATAGGTTCAGATAATACTAGTTGTCCGGAAGCAGCTAACACATCGTGAGATACCAGTAATAACTGGTTCCAAGGGAGAGCTGCCCCGGGCACACAAGCAATGGGACAACACGTATCTTAGATATTTACCAGCTTTATTAACATTGTCATTTCAAGGCATCCAACATCCTCACATCATGCTTCTTGCGCCTGCATCGGTGATGACTCTTCTGCTCCCCAAAATTATTGTCACCAACAATGGCCATCTTATCCATATCCGCGATGCAATCTGCAACGAAATAGAAAAAAAAAAGAGTAGTGAGTAACACAGATTTTAGAATAACAGAACTACTACATGGACCATGCACAAATGCAATACAACATTTCCAAGATATGTAGCCACAAGGAACACCACTCAGAATCAACATCAAATTACAGCAGCAAAACATCACCCCTTTTAGCACTAAAGATCATTTCCGGTCAGGTAATTTACAGCAGAAACAAAGAGACTGATCGCACATGCAGGGGGGTGAAATTTCAGAGAAACTGTACATACAGAAACTAGTGGTCTGAAAGCATGGAAATCCTAGAAGATAGTGTTCGGTAAGAAAGGTGAAGATTCCCAAACTGGCAGCATGGTCAACAAATTTTCAAAAATTACCCACTATAATGATACTAATATCACATACATATCCATGTCAAATGTCACTTTCAAGTATTGTATTACAGCAAATCCGAAGTGCGAACCATGCTAGCAAATTTGAAAATATTTAAGGCATGTTTGGAACATAGGAATCTCACAGGAAGTTAAGACACATCATGTATTCTCAACAGGGCTTACAGGTTAGAGCTTCAAATTTCTTTTAATTGGTGAACAGATATTAAAGTGCAACTACACCATTTTTCCAAATGATTTTCCATAGATGAATGGACTTCGCATAAAAGTGGATTAAAAACCAATGTCTAATTTGCTACCCACCAAAACAATGGACGGTAAAGTATTTATTTATCTTTGTATATATTTTAGCCCCATCGTTTTATCGATCTTGAGATGGTATTAAGCCTATTCAAAGACATAATTTAGAACTACCAAACTAAGTGTATAATTAGTAGCAAAATAACCAAATGGAAAGGCAAGGATTTGGAACCTTAACAACAACCCGAGTTTCTAAAATTGTATGACTGGGCATAAGTTAATAACCCACAAAGTGTAATCATGGTTCCACGAATCACATCCAGACATAATTTTCAACAACGATGTCTAATAAGAAATTTATGGTAAAACCAACCCTAAGCCAACAACAGAATCGCAACTTAGAAATTAAGCTTGCCATACCACTTCTGACATTACCAGTAAGCTAGTAGCACCAGCATTTGGCTAGACTGGAGTTCTAGCAGTAGGCTAGAGAATATTTTAGTTCCATTTGTGAACCCTAGCAATATTTTGTTTGTTCTGTAAATCCAGTTAATTTTAAACAATATAATCAAGCATAACTGGACAAGGCCATTACTAATCACTATTCTCAAAGCAATTCTAGCAGGCCGCGCAGAAGAAACAGAAACCATACCTACTATGTTTAATCATCAGTTAGGCCCTATAGCCGTGTTAGTTATAATGTATAACCGCTACTAGATAGGTGACTCAACGATACCAAACAACAAGCCAGCTATATTTTTATGTTTGTATGACTGAATGATACAATAGGAAGATATGACAGCCCACAAAAGAATAGCTTCAAATTTTCAAAACTGAGGTGAATATGATTTTGCAGGCACACTAGCAACCTCGCAAAGTTTATTTGCAGTGTCCAGTCAAATGTTACTTTATCTTGTACATGCTTTAGCATTTCTACATTCGGGAATTAGTAGCTTCGTTCCTTAAAATTTGGTCTAGCTAGTGAGACACTTGTACTTGTACTACTTAAAAAAATCAGCATAAGTGGACAATGTCATCAAATGTAGTTTGATCCAATAGCTTCAGGGACAGGAGCTACCAACAACAATGGAAGAACTGTGTCAACCTGCAACATCATTCCAGCAACAAACATTGCTAACACATAAATAGGTGAAAGTAACAATTTCTCAAACAGACGGAAAATATCAGATTACAGCAGTAATACTAGGTTCGAATAAACTTACCAACAGAACTGTCACACCAAGAAACTATTATGAGACACAACTTTCACGAAGCAATTAAAAACAACTTGAATGGATATCTTCTAACATGAAGATGTCAACTAGACAACCTTCGATTTTTTTGAGCTCAACACAAGCATCAATAGGGCAACTCAAAACTGCACTACAGGGCCAATGACTTATCTACATAACTTCCAGCTGAAATGTGCACAGTGCCAGTTCCCGTACAGGCTAAACTTAGATTCCACTAATACTAAGGTAGAAACAGCAATATTTTGGAAATTTTGTGTCATCAAGGAATAGATTATGTTATTCCATAGGGATTGGAAGTTTGTGAGCAGTGAAATTAGTCTAGCACATTGTTGTGTGGGTTCATTGAGGAACAAACTAAGCCGTTTCACTGAAAGAAATGGAATACATTGTCCTGTATAATTTACTCACAAACTTAACACAGTTATATTGAAATTAAATCCATTATGCCAATGAAATATGAATTATCTTCATAATAATTATTAATTTGTTTAAGCATGAGGCTTTTCTCCTAAAATCCAATTGCAAACCAAGTTTCCTTCATTTGAAGGAAGGGATGATAATACCATCTTAATTTCACTTCAACACATAACTCTGAGAAATCCATGGAGGCGATAAATATAAGTCAACATATTGCAAATTCCAACTTAAGGTTTGTTAGTTCCATATGAAAATTGCTTTACCTTGCAAGATACAATTTTTAGGGTTAACTTATAAAAGAATCAAGTGTTGCATTTATAACACAATTGTGGCTATACTTTACCCAATTTCTTACAAGGGCCAACAAAATCAAATGAGGCAATCAAGCAGTTACTGAATCAACCAAACCACAAAAGTGTAGCTAACCAACATCATGTTCACTAAAGCCATTATGAATCTACTAATCTGTTGCAGTATTTACTTCAGTAACGACCTGCAACCAATCTAGCATACAATAAAATACGACCAGAAAGCTCAAAGACCTCTAATCATTTTATATCAAGCAAGAAATGCAACCCATAACCAAATCACTATCCATAGAGTTCATGAAGTCTATTATAAGAAAAATCATATTCACAACTGCACATGGTAACGATGCCAACAACTCAGAGCTAGGAAGAGGAAAAGAAAAGCTAAAACAAATACTACTATCTGAGAACTGAGATCAGGCACGTCCATCACCTCCGATCTCACCGCCCCAGAAGAACACCTGCTGCCTGCCGTCCTCCTCCTCTTCGTCTATCTCATCCCCGTACCCAAGTTCCACATCCCCACGGTACCCAGGCTCGCTGCCGTAGCCGGACTCGGTCGCTGCCGCCTCCACCCCGGCAGCCGTCCCACCAGCCCCTGATCCAGCCCCACCAACGGGTAGCGACGCGAACTCCGGGGCCATAGGAACGTCCCTCGCCCGCAGCTCCCCAACATCCGATGCCCACATCTCCCCACTGGAATCCGTGGCGCCACCACCACCGGGACCGCACGTGACGTGGAAGTCGGAGCACGTGCCGGATCTCCGGCGGTCGCTACTGCGGCCAGAGACCGACCGCGAGACTCCCCCGCGGCGCCGGCGCTTGCGGAGCCCGAGCCACCGGAAGGATCCTCCGCTGCCACCGACGGAAGGGGGAGGGGTTGCGGCTTCCACGGAGGCTGCGTCGCCGGGTTGGGCGGAGGGGGGAGCGGTGGAGCGGTCAGAGAGGCATGGTTTCTTGTGGAAGGGGTGCCAGGCAGCAACGGCGTCGCTGAGGGCAAGGTGCGCCGGGTAGTGGCGGAACGGCGGCACGCGCGGTGTCATCGCCGGCGAAGGCGGGGCATCGGGATTAGGGTTTGGGCTGGGGAGCGGACACGGGGGTACTGCTCCCGATCTCATTCGAAGTCGGAATGGACGAGTTACAGGGCAATAGCAACTCTAGAATATTAAATACCTGTACGGTTGCTACGGAATTTTAAATTATTTGTACATATAAATATAATGAATGTGAATATTGCTGATGCAAAGCCTATGCAAACACACTTTTTATCAACATTTTTCATTGTAAACGATAAGAGCAAGTAGTTTGGATTACCCAATCCAAAATGAAGGATACAATTGCATTTCACATGACTTGGGAGAGATTGCAACAATCATCATCCCACTTTCGACAACAGTAATCATGGTGGCCTATGAAATATTAAGAAAATATCCAAAATAATTTAAATTATTTTGATGAAAGATAGCTTTATTAACACAAATAATTATTACAAAGTTCACCAAGAAAAGCAAAAGAAAATAAAGAGATAACAAAACCAAAACATCTCTTCAGTATCTACTGTCATGATGTTTCGTCCCTACGTATGATATTGTATTTAACAGGGATTAATCTATCGACTGTAAGTTAGTCATGCATTGCCCTTGAGTACATCCAATCTATGCAAATACACAATCCCATTCAATCATGTAAGAGTATGACTTAAATAACCACAGGCAGGGGCGGAGCTGCGCCCGGTGCTACCCGTGCTCTAGCACCGGTCGAGCAGCTGCATTGCAACAGTATGTGTTAAACATTAATGCTATAAATGTGAAAATCTTAGGTAACTACCACCATTAAGCAAGTATATTAGCACCACCCTTCCGCTGATTCTGGTTCCGCCCTTGACCACAGGTAATCATGGAAATGATAAGGTAGGATAGGAAAAAGGTATACTGTTATTCAAGAAGAAAATAACCGCATGTAGACCCTTGCATCTGGTTCCTAGTTTTTATCACAAAATAGAAGTATTGCTTGACATTCTCATAATACAAGAACTATGACTATACAAAATAAATGTTCAATCTTGCATGGTAAATTGACATAAAATAGTTGCCAATACTCATTCCTCGGCTATACAGAAATAGTTATGTTATATCTGGTGTCAGAAGTGTCAATAAAACAACTTTATCCTTTACAGTTTGATGGAGTATATGTGATAAAAGTTATATTTGTTCAAAATATGTAGCAAATCAACTGAAAAAAGGGATAAAAGCTAAATCCAGAAAATTTTCTCTCAGGTGTTACTAGAAACAGGGATACAAGATATAAATCTTAAGAATTAATTACAATACACATGCATGAATGGAAAAAGGATGATTTTTTCTCAATAGCAGTAACTAATTTTCACAGCTGAAAACAGCGGTTCAGTGCAAGTTGCAGCCTTTATATAGCTTATGATCCCCTTCAATGGTTCAACCTGGATGGATTAGCACAAAGATCAGTATCAAATCTAGTAATACGTGAAATAAATCTCTAGAACTTAAAATGAAACTGAAATATAAGTAAAAAACACTAAGCTAGCTAGAAACATATATCTTTACAAAAGCTACGTGTATCTTTGGAGCAGGCTGCCACAAGCAGAGCCGATGCACAATTGCATATAAGGATTGAGTGGATTTTTTTATTTCAAGATAGGTAAATAAAACTTTCCAAATACATAAATCATTCTAATATCAAAATCTTTTTCCCTGCCTAATGACAACATGGTTACATGGTAAAATGTGCTATATACTAGGGGCATCTTCTAAAAATATTCCGAACCTAAATTGTCATTCGACTCTAGCAGCTCCTCTAAATGGAGCAACCTATATGGTTGTTCTCCACTCTAACTAAATTTGGATACCCTCTTGACAGCTTAATGTCTCTACCTCCAACCTACAAATCACGATTTTAGAAATCTCCAAAATCTGAACTCACCACTGAATCGGATTACTAAATCAAAATCAATCCAGCTATAAAACATTCAGAAGAAGATGACCTTGGATAATATGTGTGATCACGGACTACCTGTAAAGCTGTTTGTTCTACTAGAGAAACAAATCATTAATCTTTTTAAAACTGATATTCAAATGTAAGTAAAGCATTAAGCTAGCTACAAGCATAATATATTTCGAACAAAAACTATGAGGCACAGGGCACAACTTGGTTCATGACAATAAATGTACCATGTGAAAAAGGGAATCCGAATTTCCAGTAGTACTAAATTATAAGCTCGTGCATGTATTACCAGTTGAGATATCCACATTAGCTACTTCATATCATCTTGTTTGGTTCAGATAATGGAAATATCACATGTCTACCACCTTAAACATTTTTACGGCCTGAATTAGATAAACATTACAAATAAGTTGATCTTTGGAATCTCGAGATGTTAACCATGCAGATATGATAAATACTATTTAAGTGCCGATTGTTTAGAATTACACCAGGTGGTGCAGAACATAGCATGTAAGAGGAGAGGTAATTCCATTCAGTATCAGAGACCTGGCATACTCGTGATCGTTCAAGGAGGTAGGTGCAAGCAGCCGCACCAGATATCTTCCTGTATTTGTCAAATTGGATTTCAATAAACTTACCAAAATGGCTGAAAACATGGACATGTTAAGTATAACAACTAAAAAGTTTGTTCTTCTGAAGAATACTTGTAGTTACTAATTCAAGAATCCACCTTAAGCTATTATTCTTCACTATCATCATGTTACTAAATACTTCCAGTACTGGGTTAGACTAAGTGGCGGTGTACACGAATCAAGAGAGTTAGTGGGACATTCTAGAAGGGAAGTGTGAGAAAGAAAATAAATAAAAATGTTGTATTTACTACCTCTAGAACTTGTTGCTCAACCGTTCGTCCCTCGGTTCCAGGCCTTCCTCCCATGAATGCAAGGTATCTCATGAGCATCTTCGTTGTCTCTGTCTTATCAGCACCACTCTCACCAATATTGACTGGCTCCCGTGTTCATTGATCATTGCCCTGGCAATTCTCATCTGCAACAAAAACTGCGACGAACATCAGCCACAACTGCACGAAGAAGATGACAAGCACACACCTGTAACAAGAATATATAATCACAAAGATATGGGGGCTAAGCTCCCTCGGTGGCACCTTTGTACTGCTCCATCATGTGCATGTAGAGATGCAGCAGCCTATGCAAACAATTAATTGCAAACAAGATGTTCCCGATGTATGCCTTCTGGATCATTTAACAATGTCAGACAATTAACTAAAACGGTTTTGACTGGAGATCATCAAGATGGACAATCCTGGATTAATCATGTATATCTCATTACACACATATCGTAAAGCAAGATTATGCAAGACTCACAGATCATGGAGGTAAGCGAGCTTCGTCATGTCGTCTACTCCGCCAAGCGGTGCTTCCCCTCAGGATATGTTCGCGAATGATACAAAGCTCATCTCCTAAACAACAAATTGATCTGCAATTAAAAGCAAAAGTAGCAATAATAGCAACAAATCAAGAAACAGATGGTAGGCCTTATCGAGTGCTACTCTGCTAAAGATGAAGTACATCTTGATGTGAAATCTGCATTGTCCTTGGTAGAACACATGTGGTAAGAGCCAGCGAACATCTAGAAAATTGAGGAAACCGAATGGTATCATGATTCTCGGAACTTTGAAAAAAGACATCTATACTTAATTTGTCTAGAATCAAGGTTTCAAGAGTAAGTAATGTTGTTGGTATCAATATGGCTTGTATCAGGGAAATAATACAAACTTGAATAGTGCTTGTGCTTGAGAATGTACCCTCCGGTGAGTTTGGTTCTCATGGCAGGCTCCTTCTAAATTTTCTCTAGGAATTTACAACACTTCAGGATTGCAAATTAACATTGTATAATACGGCAACCTCTTTGTACCCAGCAGAGAAAGGTTGATGGTATCCTCCTTTCAAGGGCAACTGAACTTGGTTCTCATGCACATCCTTGGGAGCAACCGACTTGCAATTATACCTAGAGAAAATACGCATCAACGAAAGGCGTGAAAAAAAGGATAACTTCTAGAGGGATCTCACTTCTTTGGTGCAAGCTTAATCTGCAGCTGACAATAATACATGTCAAGAAGATCATAGCTATAGAACAAAGAGAATTCCATTCAAATTGTTTTATCAGCCCGTTTTGCGATAATGCATTGCTACTGACTATCACAATAAACTTCTAGCTTATTCTTGGGACAGAGTAGCAGAACAAACAATGAATGTGAGGCTTCCTTACAGAGTGAGGATGAGCATGAGGGCGCAGATGGCTGAGCATACGCGGACACGTAGCTTCTGGGAGGGTTGCCGCTGTGTTAGGCTTAAACCTGTTACTACTTGGGAAGGAGAAGAACAATAGAAATTCAGACAAGCAAGCACCAAATTCAGTATTTATTTCAGACGTGCTATTCGATTACAGAGACGCCTGTAGGCTAGCCACGAACAGTGGCGGCTTGGGAGATAAACCCTAATACATGAATGATGTCCAGCCTTAGCGCTATCTCGCTTAAGTAGAGGAAAACAAGCAAAAAACAAACTACAGAGTTGTTGGAAATCTAAAAGGAAGGAAAGGAAGGCCGGCTCCAACAGCGACTAGGAGACTAACAGCTACCCTTAAATGGAGCATCAACGGTTGTAAACGAATGTGCTTGGCGCGAAGCGTTAAGAAGCCATATGAGCCGTTGGATGCGACATCGACGCCCACCGTTGACTCTTGGCAATCTTTGGCGCCTGACAACTCCCCCCTGATGAGATGGAACTTGTCCTCAAGGTTGAAATGCTAGGAACACCTTATGAATGAATGTGGCGTCTTCCCATGTAGCTTGCTCAGTTGGCAGGTTCTCCCACTTGATGAGCCACTGGGTTACTGGAATTGCAATTGATCCTTGTTTCCGAGAAATTAGTTTGCGTTCTAGGGCTGCTTCAGGTGCTATCAAAATAGTGTCGTCAGGATTCAGCAAGGGAAGGTGTGGAGTTGGAATAGCTTTTGGGCCCAAATGCTTTTTGAGCTGGCTGACATGAAAAGTATGATGCAATTGACGGCTATCTGGTAACAAGATTTTGTAGGATGTGTTACCCACTTTCTTCAAGACTCTAAAAGTCCCATAAAACTTGGAGGGTAGCTTCAAGCACCTGTGAATGTTGTGTGAATGCTGAGAGACGTGTGCCTGTATGGTTGAAGTTTTAAATAAACCATATCACCAATTTCCAATGTCCTTTCTTGCCTGTTCTTGTCAGCATAGTGCTTCATTCTCTCTTGTGCTTTTTCCAAGTTCAGCTTGATTTGTTTAGCAATGTCTTCCACTATGCTATTTGGTATCAAGGATGGATTCGTGTCCTCTGTGGGCAATATCAGTTCGGCTAGCAGGGGTGGGGGTCTGCCATACATAGCTTGAAAGGGTGTCGTTTTCAATGAGGTATGGAAAGAAGTGTTGTACCACCACTCTGCAAGAGCAAGCCAGTGATGCCATTTCTTAGGTTGTAGAAATGCCATGTTTCTCAAGTAATTCTCCACACATTGGTTGACCTTTCCGTTTGTCCATTTGTTTGAGGGTGGTAAGAAGTGCTAAAATGCAATTTTACTCCCAGAGACTTGAATAGATCTTGCCAAAGTATACTGGTGAATATCCTATCCCTGTTAGTAACAATGACAGTAGGTAGACCATGCAACTGGAAGATATTTTTAGTGAATGCTTTAGCAACTGACTTGACATTTATAGGATGCTTCATGGAGATGAAATGTGCATACTTGGTGAAACAGTCAACAACTACTAGAATTATATCCTTGTTTTCAGAAAGTAGTAAACCTTTAATAAAGTTCATGTTGATATGTGTCCATGCAAAATCTGGTATAGGCAATGGCTGTAGAAGGCTAGGATATTTTGTGTGCTCTGGTTTGTTCAAATGACAAGTAGGAAATTGCTTTATGAATTCAATCACTTGTTGTTTCATGTCAGGCCAATGGAATAGTAGCTTTATTCACTGATATGTTGCTTTCTCTCTAGAATGGCCTCCCAATTCTGAATTGTGCAAAGAGTCCATGAGCTTGTTTCTGAGGCAGTAGTACTACCAATGTAGATTTTAGTTTTGAATCTTATCAGACCATTGGAGAAAGACCAGTTGGGCAATGAATCAGGAGATATAGAAAGCTGATGTATTAATTGTTTGCACTTGTTATCTTCGGAATAAGATTTCACCACTTTAGTGACCCACATTGGCACAACTGCACTTGTTACCATTGAAAGAACCTTGTTCTTAATTCTAGAAAGGGCATCAGCCAACTTGTTTTCTTTTCCCTTTTTGTACTCCACAGAATAATTGTATCCCAAAAATTTAACAAGGAGTTTGTGCTGGATTCCTTCAGTAAGTTTTTGTTCCTGTATGTATTTGAGACTCTGCTGGTCTGTTCTAATAATCAAGGAAGTTGCAGAAAACTAGTGTTTCCATTTCTTTAAAGCTTCCAAGATGGCCATTGCTTCTTTATCATAAGTAGATAATCCTGCAGCTCTTGGACCAATAGCTTTACTAAGAAAGGAAATGGGTTTGCCTTGCTGCATCAGAACAGCTCCAATGCCAGAATCTGAAGCATCTGCTTCTAAGGTGAAAGGCAGAGTAAAATTTGGTAGGGCCAAAACTGGTGGAGTTGTCATTGTTTCTTTTAGTTGCTGAAATGCAGCTTACTGTTTTTCTATCCACTGGAATTGATCTTTTTGGAGGGTTTCAAATAAAGGTTGACAGATGAGACCATAATTTCGAATAAATCTTCTATAGTAGCCTGTCAGACCTAGAAATCCCCTTAGTTGAGTGACATTTTCAGGAGTTGGCCATTTCTGAATGGCGATTTATTTCTGAGGATCAGTAGATACTCCCTCTGCAGAGATAACATGCCCCAAGTATTCTACTTGGTGTGTAGCAAAAGCGCATTTCTGCATTTTGGCAAACAATTTGTTTTGTTGTAATAGCATGAACACTTGTTTGAGGCGAGATAGGTGTTCAGGGAAGGATTTGCTATAAATTAGTATATCATCAAAAAATACTAAAGCAAATTTTCTCAGAACAGGAGCTAGCACTATTTTCACGAGTTGCTGGAAGGTAGCTGGTGCATTGGTAAGACCAAATGGCATCACCACATACTCATAGTGACCCTATTGAGTTGTAAATGCAATCTTACTTTTGTCTTCCTCTTTCATTCTTATTTGGTGATACCCACTCCTTAAATCAATCTTGCCAAAAAAAATTGGTCCATGCAATTCATCCAAGAGGTCCTCAATTATAGGAATCGGGTATTTGTTTTTGATAGTATGCAAATTCAGTTTCCTATAATCTCTGCATTTTCTCCAGGTTTGTCTTTCTTCTTAACCAATATAACTAGAGAGGAGTATGGACTGCTGTTTTCCCTAATTACTTCTTGCTGCAGTATGATGACTGATACGTCTCAAACGTATCTATAATTTTTGATGCTCCATGCTTGTTTTACACCATTTGCTTTATGTTTTGTTTACACTTAGTGACGTTTTTATGCGATTTTTGGAACTAACCTATTGACAAGATGCCACAGTGCCAGTTCCCTGTTTTTTGCTGTTTTTGTGTTTCAGAAAAGCTACATAGGAAATATTCTCGGAATTGGACAAACTGAAGACCGAAACTCCTATTTTTCCCGGACGGAGGACAAGGACCAAAAGAGAGCCGGAGGGGGGCCAGAGGGCAGCCTCACCATGAGGGGGTGCGCCCCCCTCCTGGCCGTGCCCCTTGATGGCGAGACCCCCCTGGTCCACTCCTGAAGACGCCCCTTCGCCTATAAAGAGCCTCCCGACGGAAAACCCTAAATCAATCGGCGTTTTTCCCAGAACAGTTCCGCAGCGCTGCCGCCATCGAAGACAAATTTTGGGGGACAGAAGTCTCTGTTCCGGCACCCTGCCGGGACGGGGAAGTGCCCCCTGAGCCGTCTCCATCGGTCTCCATCACCTTCTCTGCCGTCTCCATCGACCTCATCGCCATCTCCATCATCGTTGCTGTCTCCTATGATGAGGAGGGAGTAGTTCTCCCCCGGGGCTGAGGGCTCTACCGGTAGCTAAGTGGTTCACCTCTCTCTCCCATGATATGATCTTTATGTGATCGTGAGCTTTGTATCTAGTTGAATTGGTAGATATTATTATTCAGATATTATGCTACTCCTATGCTTTATAATTGTAATCTCCGGAGACACCTTGTATCATGATGTGAAGGTGACAGTGTGCGCATTATGTGTGTCTTTTTGGTTAATGTCTCTATGAATTGTTGGTGTTTGTTGGAACCATCTAGTGCGTTCACGGTGACATTGTGGGACAATCTAGTTTGGGTAAATACGGACTTTGAGGAGTTCTTCGTAGCCCTACGCATGATTAGTGTTTGTTTTCCATTGGAGAATTGTTTTGAGTTGCATATGGATGATAGTATCTATTGGTTCAATTATGTTATATTTGTTGGGAGTGTGTCCACTAGTGAAAGTATGATCCCTAGGCCTTGTTTCCAAGCATTGCACACCGTTTACTTACTGTTTTGTTATATGTTTGCTCGCAGCGATATTTATTTCAGATCACATTTACTACTTATAATCATCACAACTACTTGTATTTCACTATCTCTTCGTCGAACTAGTGCACCTATACATCTGACAAGTGTATTGGGTGTGTTGGGGACACAAGAGACTTTCTGTATCGTAATTGCAGGGTTGCTTGAGAGGGATAGCTTTGACCTCTTCCTCCCTGAGTTCGATAAACCTTGGGTGATCCACTTAAGGGAAACTTGCTGCTGTTCTACAAACCTCTGCACTTGGAGGCCCAACACTGTCTACAAGAACAGACGCGTGCGTAGACATCAAGCTCTTTTGTGGCGCCGTTGCCGGGGAGGTAAGGTAAAAGGTACTCACATCTTTTGTCTTTTAGTTGCTGGTGAGTGCTCGAAGTTATTTTCTTTAGATTCTGCAATTATATCTTTTTGTTTCTTGTTTTTATTTTCACTAGTTAGGCTTAATGGAAAATAAAGAGTTTTATAGTGTCTTTCCTGATTTTAGATTTGACGTGTTTGAAAAACCTTTGGAGCTTATTTCGCATAGCAATGTTATTCGTATGAATTCTTTGAACACCGTTATTGCTAATGCTGTAGAAAGGTCTAAGCTTGGGGAAGCTAGTTTTGCTAAGCATGATATTTTTAGTTCCCCAACTTTAGTGGAGAAAGTTTGCTCTGATGATATTTTATCTCCCATATGTGATGTTTCTAATGATGTTTGTGATCCTCGTTCTTTTAAAATACCTATGAAAATTATTGAACGCGTTATAAATAACCGCTATTCAGGAGATGGAACTATCCATCCCGGTGATCATTTACTCTTTATACATGAATTATGCGAGTTGTTCAAGTGTGCATGTATTTCATCAAGCCAGGTTAAGAGGAAGCTATTCTCTTATTCACTGAAGGGCAGAGCTGCGGAGTGGTATAGGTTGCTAAAGGATGGTCCATCTATTGGCTGGGAGGAAATTGTACCTCTCTTTTATTCTAAATTCTATCCTCCATTTGAGATTCATAAAGATCATGATCAGATATATAATTTTTTGCCTCATGATGGAGAAAGCATTGCCCAAGCGTGGGGAAGATTGAAGTCACTAATGCTCAAATGTCCTATTCATGAGCTTCCCCGTAATATTGTTATTAATAATTTTTATGCAAGGCTTTCAGGATATTACAAGGACTATCTAGATGCATGCTTTGATGGATCTTTCACAAGCAAGGATGTTGACGTCAAGTGGAATCTGCTTGAAACAATTCAAAACAATATTGAAGATTGGGATAGCGACAAAGGTAAAGGATCAGGTATAAATTATGAGTATGATTGCATTAAGTCTTTTACTGAAACTGCTGATTTTCAAGAGCTTAGTGCTAAATATGGTCTTGATCGCCAAATTATGGTTAATTACTTTAGAGCCTTTGCTTCCCATATTAATGTTCCTAAGGGAAATGGGGACGTGTATCATGAACCTTTTAAATACACTTGCATAGAAAGTGATATTGTTGTTGATGATTGCAATAAACATGCTTGAATCTCTGAAAGTCCTATTTCTTATAAGCATGTTAATTTTTGTGGAGTACTGATGACCCACAAGTATAGGGGGTGTATCGTAGTACTTTCGATAAATAAGAGTGTCGAACCCAACGAGGAGCAGAAGGTGTTGACAAGTGGTTTTGATCAAGGATTCACTGTAAATACTAGCAAACGGGTTTTCAGGGGTATTTGGTAATGCAAGTAAATAAAGTACGAGTAAATAAAAGACAATAACAATAATTGCTGCAAGTGGCCCAATCCTTTCTAGAGCAAAGGACAAGCCGGTTGTGTAACTTATGATGACCAAACGTTCTCGAGGACACACGGGAGTTTCTATCAAGTGCTTTCGCTTCATACCGCTAAATAATCTTTACTGGTTTGATAAGTGTTATGGGGGTGAACCTGTGCTAGCGCACTACCCTTACTAGGATAAATACACACTTGTGATTATACCCCTTGCAAGCATCCGCAAATACAAGAAAGTAATTAAGATAAATCTAACCACAGCCTTAAACTCTAAGATCCTATGCTCCCTGGTGCAATGGTTTCCCAACGGAGGTTTAGGCTTCTGTCAATCCAGCAACCCCACAATTGGTAGCCAAATACACAATGCATCTCACTAGGCCCATAAATGGTGAAGTATCATGTAGTCGACGTTCACATAACACCACTAGTGAAATAGCACCACAACAAATAAATATCAAACCATTAAATATTACTCAACATAATTCCACTACTAACGACTTGACTTCTCCCATGTCCTCAAGAACTAAACGAACTACTCACAAGACATCATATGGATCATGATCAGAGGTGAAATAATGGTAAATAACAATCTGAACATAAACCTTAATTCAACGGTTCCACTCAATAGCATCAACCATAAGAGTAATCAACACCGGGAAAGTTTCCCCTAAGAATTTAACAAGATTCAACTCAAGATGTTACAGCGGGATGGCGAGGTGATGTTGGAGATGAAGGTGCTGGTGATGGAGATGATGATGATGATGATCCCGATGAAGTCCGGTGCGATGGTGATGACGATGGCGACGATCTCCCCTCTCTGGGAAGGAATTTCCCCGGTAGATTTCTGCCTGCCAGAGAGCTTTTCTCTCTCTGGTGTTTTCCGCCCCGCAGAGGCGGCGGTGTCTATCTCTGAGCCCCCCTTGACTTAGGTTTTTCGGGGACGATGAAATACGCGAAGGGGCGATGGCAGAAGTGGGCCAAGGGGCTCTCACCACAGGTGGGTGCGGCCAGGGGCTGGGCCGCGCCCCCTGGTGGTGAGGCTGCTCTGTGGCCCCTCTCGCCTCCTCCTTCTGGCTTCTTCAGCCTTCTGATAAAATATAATTTTCTGGTATTTTTCTGGAATTTTCCTGATCTTCGAAATATGGTGCCTTGACGGTCCTTTTTCCAGCAGAATCCTGACTCCGGCAGCAATTCCTCCAATGATCATCAAACATGTAAAAACAGAGGAAATAACATAAGTATCATCTCTAAATGTGAAATATATCAATGAATAGCAGCAAATTATGATACAAAATAGTGATGCAAAATGGACGTATCAACCCCCCAAGCTTAGACCTCGCTTGTCCCCAAGCGAAAACTAAACTCCGTAAACATGACCACAGGTTTATGGAGTGAAGTGTCGATAATCAAAATACGGACAAGAAGCATCACCTTCACCAAGGCACAATTTATAATAGACAACAACTTTCCTTTATAAGATATAGACTTGCAATAAGTAAAAGGGAATCACAAATAAAGATGCACAAGGTAAACAATAATTGGTGGTGGCAAACCTTAGTTCTTGGTCAGAGAACAATGAACAAACTATATTAGCTTTTGAATGGAACCTTTTTAAAACAGAGCTAATATAGCAAAAACCATATGCTCAATGAAACAAACTTTTGCATTCATAGAAAGCTTTCAAAGATATATTCCTTCAGACAAAAGCATTGTACTAACAAAATAAGTTAGTAAACATGATTAAATGGATCAACATATGGATGAGTGAAAATAACAACTCAAATGCTTGCTTGAGATAGAAGGGAATAGGTTGACTCAACATGAAAGTAAAAGACAGGCCCTTCACAGAGGGAAGCAGGGATTAAACATGTGCTAGAGCTTTTCATTTGTAAAACAGAGGTAAAAGTTATTTTGAGAGGTGGTTGCTTTTGTCAACGACTAGCAACGGAGTTCTTGATATCTTCCATACTAAACAAGTGAGAGCGGTTCCGAGATGTTTGATTAATTGGCACATTGGTGCTCTTTTATAGCTTGGCACTCCTCCCCACCTTTTCCTTTCTCAAACCATGGCTAACCGATTCCATCGGGTGCCGACCAACTTTCACATACCATGGAGGAGTGCCTTTTTCTTTTCTTTTTGAGATTATAATGGTCTGACCAGCTCCCTTGCAAAATTAATGACGAGCAGATGAAGCTGCCTAGTCGAGGGGTACTTAATTTAGTATGGAAGATAACAAACCCATCCACTACGTCCTCATGAGCTAAAAACAGTGGCACAAAATGAGAAGTGTTTGAAGGTTTTTGAAAGGTAGCACATGAAAATTTACTTGGAATGGCTTGAAATACCATGCATAGGAATTTATAGTGGACTCTTTGGAAGTAACTTGGTTTTTGGGAGTTGGATGCACAAGAAGATTTCCTCTCAGTACAGGTTTTTGGCCAGCAAGGCTGGGTAGCAAGCATAAGAGTTGCATGAAACAAACAAACATACATATAATAAGAACAATCATGCAAACTTCCTTGAAGGTACAATGATTTTAACTTTGAGAATAATAGTGCTTATAAGCCAAACATGAAGGAAAACTGAAGTGATGTCACTACAAACACTTCTTTCTTCTTTTCTACTCAAACCTCAAGGTAATGTTGCTACTGACCAAGCTAAGTTTGCCAAAACCAACTAAATTTACTCATGCTCCCAAAGTGATGCCAATACTAATCAACAAGACTAGTCATATAAGAAACATTGCAAACTAAAATAAAGTGTGCGGAAAGTAAATGATAAAACTTCTCATTAATATTTCATTACCGCAACTCACACCAAGGGATACATAGATAACCAACCTAGGAGGATACTTCCACACTGCAAACTATTCCATAAGATAACTTCTCTATTCATGATATGACTCTACTTGAAAAGTAAATGAGTAAAAGGTGATGATGTGATACCGCGGCACTCCCCCAAGCTTGGAACAAGCCAAGGGGATGCCAATACCGATGACGAACTACTCCTTTGGCGGTGGTGGTGAGTCTTTATCATCATCGTACTTCCAAGGCAGAGGTCCCCCGTCAAGGAAGGATGTCTTGGTCTCCAATATCCTGAAAATTGCAGCAGCACTCATTTGTTGAAATCTAGCTTCATACTCACAGTTTTGGTTCTGCAAGTCGTAAAGTTGTGCTTGTAATTGATTACTAGTCTCGTGGAGCGAAAAGATATCCTTCCAGAGTTTTGTAGTCTCCTTCTTGTACTTGGTAACAAGCTCTTGATTAATCCTATGGATGATGTCCACCTCGCATTCTGCCATCTTCTTGTATTTGAAAACTTCTTATTCCAGTGCTTCCATCCTGGCTTCGAGACTTCCTTCTCCCTTTGAGACTTGGACATCTTTGATCTGCAACTCCCCATCTTTGAGCGACAACTCCTTCGGATGCATCTTCAGCTCCCTCATATACGGATTAATGATATCCGCAAGAGGGTTCTCCTCGGATGGACCAGACGAAGACATTGCAACTTCAAAGCTGAGAACAATCCCCTGACAGAAACAGCTCGAAACAAAACACGACGAGAAAACAATATACAGACCTCGGGGACTATGGGGGGTTATATAGGCAAAAATTATACATCAAGATGAAATCACAGGAGGAAACCCGGACAGAAACGAGATCCGGGGTGGACTCACCACAGGGTGGCGCGGCCTGGGGTGGGCCCGCGCCCCCTGGTGGTGAGGAGCCACCGGACTCCGTCTCCTGCCCGTTTTCGTCTCATAATTTTTCATATTTAATAAAAACATCAAAAATATCAATGGAAAAGTTTTTCGCGAACCTTTTCTGACTAGAACTATTACCTATTTGAAAATGAACTCTGCAGGTTCCTGCAAATTGTCCTGGATGAATTCTTCCGGAGAAACTGTTTCAATTACATCAACATCTTTGTTATAAGAATCTCCAGCAATATAATGTTTGAGTCTTTGCCCATTCACCACTTGTGTAGTGTCATCTTTCAACGAAGCAATCTTTATCGCACCTGAGCGGTACACTTCCACAATAACATATGGTCCTTCCCATTTAGAGAGTAATTTTCCTGCAAAAAATCTGAGCCGAGACCTATACAATAGAACTTTCTCACCAACATGAAACTCTCTTTTAAGAATTCT
The DNA here is from genome assembly GCA_007115705.1 of Dactylis glomerata. NCBI lineage: Eukaryota > Viridiplantae > Streptophyta > Magnoliopsida > Poales > Poaceae > Dactylis > Dactylis glomerata. The sequence continues at coordinate 11,441,356 of QXEO01000464.1, read as the reverse complement.
CTTATCACGCCATTGCTTGACTTTCTCTTTGAAAAGTCTGGCATTCTCATAGGCTTCGTTTCTCCACTCATCTAGAGAACTCAAATCTAACAACCTTTTCTTACCGGCAAGTTTAAAATCCCTATTAAGCTCTTTCACTGCCCAAAAAGCTTTGTGTTCTAATTCTAAAGGCAAGTGACACGCTTTTCCGTAAACCATTTTGTAAGGAGACATACTCATGGGGTTCTTATAAGCCCATAAAGCATCGTTTAACTTGCTAGCCCAGTTTTTCCTAGATCTATTGATAGTCTTCTGCAAGATAGACTTGATCTCTCTATTTGAAAGCTCTACCTGCCCACTAGTTTGGGGATGATAAGCAGAAGCAATTCTATGATTAACATCATATCTAGCAAGAGTTTTTCTAAAACCACCATGAATAAAATGAGAACCTCCGTCAGTCATAAGATATCTAGGCACACCAAACCTAGAAAAAATAACATCCTTAAGCATTTTTAACGAAGTCTCACCATCGGCACTCTTTGTAGGTATGGCTTCTACCCACTTAGTAACATAATCAACAGCAACAAGTATGTGAGTATAGCCTTTTGAAGGAGGAAAAGGACCCATAAAATCAAATCCCCAACAATCAAACGATTCAATAACAAGAGTGTAACTCATAGGCATTTCATTGCATCTAGAAATATTACCAACTCTTTGACATTCATTGCAAGATTAAACATACCTTCTAGCATCTTTAAAGAGGGTTGGCCAATAAAAACCTGATTGTAGAACCTTTTGTGCGATTCTATCTCCAGCATGATGTCCTCCATAAGCGCTTCCATGGCATTTCCTCAATATTTCTTGTTGCTCATATTCTGGTACGCATCTTCGCATAATACCATCAACTCCTTCTTTATATAAGTGTGGGTCATCCCAAAAGTAATGCCTCAAATCATAAAAGAATTTTCTTCTTTGCTGAGCTGTAAAGGTTGGAGGCAAATACTTGGAAACAATAAAGTTACCATAATCAGCATACCAAGGAAGGTCTCGCGAAGTTACATTTATTGAAGCCAACTGTTCATTTGGAAAACTATCATTAACAGGGATAGGATCAAAAGAAATGTTTTCCAATCTAGACAAGTTGTCAGCCACAGGATTTTCAGCACCTTTCCTATGTGCGATATGCAAATCAAACTCTTGTAAAAGCAACACCCATCTAATAAGCCTAGGCTTAGCATCCTTCTTAGTCATAAGATATCTAATAGCAGCATGATCAGTATGAATAGTAACTTTAGAACCAACAATGTAAGGTCTAAACTTATCACATGCAAAAACAACAGCAAGAAACTCTTTCTCAGTAGTAGCATAATTCTTCTGAGCAGCATCAAGAGTCTTACTAGCATAATGAATAACATTCAACTTATTATCTACGCGTTGTCCAAGAACAGCACCAATAGCAAAATCACTAGCATCACACATAATTTCAAAGGGTAAATTCCAATCAGGTGGTTGAACAATAGGAGCAGTAATTAAAGCCTTCTTAAGAGTTTCAAAAGCTTCCTTACAATCATCATCAAAGACAAATGGTACATCTTTTTGAAGAAGATTAGTAAGAGGCTTTGAAATCTTAGAGAAATCTTTAATAAACCTCATATAGAAACCAGCATGACCAAGAATACTATGAATACCTTTAACATCTCTGGGACAGGGCATCTTCTCAATTGCCTCAACTTTTGCTCTGTCGACTTCAATACCTCTTTCAGAAATTTTATGTCCAAGGACAATTCCTTCATTCACCATAAAGTGGCATTTCTCCCAATTAAGAACAAGATTAGTTTCTTCACACCTCTACAAAACTTTATCAAGATTGTGCAAGCAATTATCAAAAGAAGTTCCATAGACGGAGAAATCGTCCATGAAAACCTCCACAATTTCTTCACAAAAGCCATGAAAAATAGCAGACATGCATCTTTGAAAAGTAGCAGGAGCATTGCATGAACCAAAAGGCATATGTCTATAAGCATAAGTTCCATAAGGACAAGTAAAAGTGGTTTTCTCTTGATCTTCTTTTTTAACAGCAATCTGAGAAAAACCGGAATAACCATCAAGAAAACAAAAATGCGTCTTCTTAGACAACCTCTCTAACATTTGATCTATAAATGGTAAAGGATAATGATCTTTCTTAGTAACCTTGTTAACTTTTCTATAGTCAATGCACATCCTATAACCAACTACTACCCTTTGAGGAATAAGCTCGTTATTCTCATTAGGCACAACAGTCATGCCTCCTTTCTTAGGAACACAATGAACAGGACTAACCCATTTACTATCAGCAATAGGATAAATAATACCAGCATCAAGGAGCTTCAATACCTCATTTCTTACCACTTCCTTCATCTTGGGAATTAAGCGGCGTTGATGTTCGACAACTGGCTTCGCATCGTCCTCCATATTAATAGCATGCTTACATAAAGTGGGGCAAATCCCTTTTAAATCATCAAGAGTATATCCCATAGCTCCTCGATGTTTCCTCAATATCTCCAATAACCTTTCTTCTTCCTTTCCTGAAAGCTTAGAACTGATAATAACAGGATATATTTTCTTATCATCTATATAAGCATATTTAAGATCAGCAGGTAAAGGTTTTAATTCAAAAACAGGATCTTCCTTAGGTGGCAAAGTGGTACCAAGATCCTCCACAGGTAAATTGTGCTTGATCAATGGTTGTTGACGAAGGAAAATATTGTCAATCTCTTCTCTTTCCTTCCTGTAAACATCACTTTCATGGTCCTCCATGAATTGCTGCAAAGCATTATTAGTAGCAAGAGCAATAGAAGCAAGCTGTTCAACTTGAAAATTTTCATCAGGCATGTCATTTTCATAAGAAGTCTTAGTAAACTTAGAAAAATTAAACTCATAAGACTCTCCATTAAACTTAGTGAAAATTTTTCTCCTTCTTACAGTCTATCACAGCACCACAAGTATTCAAAAAGGGTCTACCAAAAATAATAGGACAAGTTTTACTAGCCTCCTTACCAAGTACTAGGAAATCAGTGGGATATTTGGTCTTACCGCAAAGAACTTCCACATCTCGAGCAATACCCAGAGGCCAAACAATCTCTCTGTTAGCAAGCTGAACAACAACATCAATATCTTCAAGTTCACAAGCGCCAATCTCATGCATAATCTCTTTGTAAAGCTCTAAAGGAATGTCACTTGCACTAGCACCAATGTCACATCAACCATAATAGCAATGATCGCCAATCCTGACAGAAATAACAGGAACACTTGTTTTCCTATGCCTATTAGGATGTGAGATAATGTTAGAAGCATCTTCACAAAAGAGAATATATTCATCCCCTACATCTTTAGTAACAAGGTCCTTCAATATAGCTATAGAAGACTTAATAGTAATTTGCTCATCAGGCTCTACAGCTTTCTTAGTACTTTTATTAGACACACTTACCAAAGTAGAATACTCTTTTACCTTAGCAGGGAAAGGTGTCTTCTCAAAATAAGGTTCAGGCACAATGCTATCAACAGTACAAACTTCAGTAGCTGCAGCAGGAATATGGCTAATAGAATCTTTATAAGGCACATGATATTTGTTCCAATCTTTCTTTAGAACATCAAGATAAGAGGCAAAAGCCTTAAGACAATTAGCAAGTATTTGAGAATCAAGACCATAAGCAATGCTAACACTATGAAAGTCATTGGTTCCCATAAAAGTTTTAATGCATTCATAATCATAATTTATACCCGACTTCCTACCTTTGTCGTTTTCCCATCCTTCAGCATTCTCTTGGATACGGTCAAGGAGATTCCACTTAGCATCTTCCTTCATATGAGTAAATGATCCAAAACAGGAGGCATCCAAATAATCCTTATCAGGAAGAGCAAGCCGCACATAAAAAATATCAATAACAATATTATTGGGGAGCTCATGAATGGGACATTTGAGCATTAGTAACTTCAATCTCCCCCACGCTTGGGCAATACTTTCTCCATCATGAGGCCAAAAGTTATATATCTGATTACGATCTTTATGAATCTCACTTGGAGGATAAAACTTGGAATAAAAGAGAGGCACAATTTCCTCCCATGCAATAGATGGACCATCTTTAAGCAGTCGATACCACTCCTCAGCTCTGCCTTTTAATGATAAAGAGAATAGCTTCCTCTTGACCTGGCTCGGTGAAATACCTGCACACTTGAACAACTCGCATAATTCATGTATAAAAAGTAAGTGATCACCCGGATGGACAGTTCCATCTCCTGAATAGCAGTTATCCATAACACGCTCAACAATTTTCATAGGTATTTTAAAAGGATCTAATTGAGCAGGTGGTGGTGGTGGTGATTCATCCACATGTGCAGCAGTGGTAGTAGTGTTCCCAATTAGGAAACCAAATGGAGAATTCTCCGTAGCAAAATAAAATAAAAGACAAAAATAAAAACAACACTCACAGTGACGGTTACCTTTACCAAATCCACTCTTCAATAGCGCTTCACTCCCCGGCAACTGCGCTAGAAAATAGTCTTGATGACCCACAAGTATAGGGGGTGTATCGTAGTACTTTCGATAAATAAGAGTGTCGAACCCAACGAGGAGCAGAAGGTGTTGACAAGTGGTTTTGATCAAGGATTCACTGTAAATACTAGCAAACAGCTTTTCAGGGGTATTTGGTAATGCAAGTAAATAAAGTACGAGTAAATAAAAGACAATAACAATAATTGCTGCAAGTGTTCCAATCCTTCTAGAGCAAAGGACAAGCCGGTTGTGTAACATATGATAACCAAACGTTCTCGAGGACACACGGGAGTTTTTGTCAAGTGCTTTCGCTTCATACCGCTAAATATCTTTACTGGTTTGATAAGTGTTATGGGGGTGAACCTATGCTAGCGCACTACCCTTACTAGGATAAATACACACTTGTGATTATACCCCTTGCAAGCATCCGCAAATACAAGAAAGTAATTAAGATAAATCTAACCACAGCCTTAAACTCTAAGATCCTACGCTCCCTAGTGCAATGGTTTCCCAATGGAGGTTTAGGTTTCTGTCACTCCAGCAACCCCACAATTGGTAGCCAAATACACAATGCATCTCACTAGGACCATAAATGGTGAAGTATCATGTAGTCAACTGTTCACATGACACCACTAGTGAAATAGCACCACAACAAATAATATCAAACCATTAAATATTACTCAACATAATTCCACTACTAACGACTTGACTTCTCCCATGTCCTCAAGAACTAAGCGAACTACTCACAAGACATCATATGGATCATGATCAGAGGTGGAAATAATGGTAAATAATAATCTGAACATAAACCTTAATCAACGGTTCCACTCAATAGCATCAACTACAAGAGTAATCAACACCGGGAAAGTTTCCCCTAGATATAACAAGAGCTACTCAAGATGTTACAACGGGATGGCGTGGTGATAGGTGGAGATAAGGTGCTGGTGATGGAGATGATGATAATGATCCCGATGACGTCCGGTGCGATGGGGGTGATGACGATGTCGACGATCTCCCCTCTCCGGGAAGGAATTTCCCTGAAAATTTCTCCCTGCCGGAGAGCTTTTCCTCTGGTGTTTTCCGCCCCGCTGAGGCGGCTGTGTCCAACTCTTCTGAGCCCCCCCCTGACTTAGGTTTTCAGGGACGATGAAGTACACGAAGAGGTGAGACCAGAAGTGGGCCAGGGGTGGCCTCAACACAGGGCTTGCGTGCCCAGGGGTCAGGGCCGCGCCCCTGTGCCGTGAGGCCGCCCCTGGCTCCATCTCCTCTTCTCCTTCTGGCTTCCGGAGTCTTTTGGTAAAATAAAATTTTCTGGTATTTTTCTAGAATTTTCCTGATCTTCCGAAATATGGTGTCTTGACGGTCCTTTTCCAGCAGAATCCTGACTCCGGCAGCAAATCCTCCAATGATCATCAAACATGTGAAAACAAAGGAAATAACATAAGTATCATATCTAAATATGAAATATATCAATGAATAACAGTAAATTATGATACAAAATAGTGATGCAATATGGACGTATCAATAGGTCTGCCCCGGACCACCACCAAACAGCAGCCGGCTCTTCTCTGGAAGTAATTCGGCCAAAGAGCGCCCCGGCGGCATCGTGCACGTCATGGCCATCCATGGCCTTCCAGTTACTCGTTTCTTCCACCAAATTAGCAAGAGGGTCCATGTAGTCAATCGGTTCCCTCCGTGCATGGACGGCGATATCGACAGAGTTTGTTCATCGTTTGCATGATCAGGTGATTAAATCACCATGATTGCTATTGTAACGGAAAATCAGGCATTGATTTTGTGGAACATATGCAGTTTAAGTAGGACACCGTCATGTGGCGTGTGCGCGCTCACTCTTGCTGAGGCGGCCGGCGGCCCACGAGAAAGTAGGAATCCAATGTACGAACATAGAAATAGTTTTCCTTTACCGGTGGCATTACTAATAATGTGTATTTTTATGGGAGGGCAAAACAGTCTAAAAAAAAGTGGTTGACGATAGAACCTTACGTACTTTATTATTAGATATATATATAGATATAGACCAGCACATATGTTCGTGCATTGCAACGAAATATAATATATACATAAATATATTCTCATTGCTAATCACAACATATCATGTGAAATCAACCAGCGTCAACACGTCCACAATGAATTTTTTTTAGCCCACAAAATTTCATATGTGTCTAAGTTAGCCACCACGTTTATTTGGATCCTCATTTCCCTATATTGGTTAGCCCCATTTCGTCGACATATAGCCAAATAGGGCCGCACCTCGACACGTGGGACAATCTAGAGGCATGTCATTGTGTTCCTAAGATGCAAGAGGGAATTCACGAAGCAAATGATTGATTTTGTTGATTTTTATAATATCATAATAATGTAAATAACACATGAATTATGTCTAAGTCTGCGCAGAATGCATAGGAAGGGCCTCGCACAATAGTAGTTTGGTCCTCCAGCAGGCGATCTAGCTTGCAAGTAACAGTCGTCTCCATGGCGCACCACGCGGCGTGGCCCTAGCTCGATCACTTGGGTGGTTAGAATGTGTTGTTAAAGCAAGTATAATAAACTTATGGCAATAAGCTATAAGGCATCAATAATATATTTTTATTGAATTGGATGTGAAAGAAGAGGAGAGAGAATAGAAACGAGTTGTACGATAATAGCCAGCTGCAGTACATGCTCCTAGACGCTTTGTGAGAGTGTCAAGTGGGCCATATATTAATAAAATAGTACAACTCTGTATCTAACCATTGCATGGCAACCGAGAAAGTTCATTTGTGACCGATCGAATGTCATTGCATACATGATAATACAAAGTCTCATTCTTCTGCCAAAGCATATACTTTAACAGTAACATTTGATGATGGAATAATGTTAAACTAGTTGACAAGTTACAAAGAATATAAAAGGTCTGAGTTGTACAGATCACTAAAACACTCTCTCACGAGCAAGCATGATCAAGAACATATGTCTGATATGATATCATGATTGAATACAACTGGATTATTTATACTCTAGTGCAAGTGCGAGACTGAAAGAAATATGCCCTAGAAAATAATAAAGGATTTATTTGCATATTTTTTTAGTTTATGATAAGTTTAATATTGTGCTATAACTATGTCAGTCGGATAACACTGACACACGTGTGGTATTAAACAATCAGAGTCTCTAGTAAACCTCTATACTAGCTCATTAGTCAACTGATGATCAGTTTCCGGATCATGTGACAATTACGTCTAATTGATCATGAGGTTTATGCCATATATAAATTCCATGATGGACTTGCCCAACGTTATTATGTAACACGACTGTGTCACGATGTTCATGTTGCGATAATAAAAAAACATTGTAACATAATCCTTAAACCATGAGATCATATGTAATCACTACTTCTGGAGGAAGCTTTGATTGCATCAACCATCACACCGTGACAGGGTAACTGAAAAGGTGTTTTTGGGTTTCCAATGGAGTAGGCATATGCATCAAGAGCGGGATTTATTCTTCCTCGTAACGGAAAGATACTCTGGGCCTACTCGGTGAGATTTCATCCAATGTTGCAACATGTGACTAGGTCATGGGAATGGAATATCACGGAATGAGTAAATGACAATGTCGGTAACGAGATTGAACTAGGTATGGTGGTACCGATGATCAAGTCTCGGATATTGCAAGTATCGAAGAAATAAAGGGAATAGGACATCGATGTTTGCGGTTGATGACTCCCAAGTGGAGAGATCAATTGTAGTACCTTTCAAATAGAAAAGGTTGTCGAACCCACGAGGACTAGGGTATTTTTAGCAAGTTTAGCAGGAAATAATAATAAAGTGTTTTTGGGTTTTGTTGTGTAAAGGTGCAGATGGAACAATACAGAAAATATAATAGCAATAAGTACAGTAATGCTCTTTTCAGAGAAAGCTCCATCCTCTATGCAGCAAGAGGACAAGCTCAGTGTAATCAATAAGCAACAAATGTTACCAGGGGCGGCATGGTTTTTTCGGCGGACAGATTTCTAAGCATGTGATTATCTGTATCTTGTCAAGTTTTTATTCCCATCGGATGGAGCTAAAAATAGGTCTAGACATATAACACTATGCTACAAACCCTTTATAATTGCATAAAGCCCTAAGGTCCCCGGTCTAGAACCCCCCTAAAAATAATATAGATTCTAAGAAAATGGTTTTGTCTCTCCCATATGTTCCTCATCTGCACAATTACTCTAGGTGAAGTAATATGTAGTCGACGTTCGCACATTACCATCATAGAATCACATAAATATCAAAACTTAAGCAAATACTTGATGCATACTATATAGAAATCATAGCCAATTCATCCTAAGCCCACAGGAACCACAGGAACTACTCACAAGTGTCAAACTACTGCCTCTCCAGGTGCTTCTCGTGATAAACTATTAAGGCTATAAAAATCCCCGATCAAATTGAGGTCCGGAAGGTCCCTAAAACATCAAATTACAAAAATAGGAGATTTTCTATCTCCCAAAAAATAAATATGAAAAAGAGGACTTTGTAGGAAAGTCCCAAAAATCATCTAAAAATGCATGAATAATGAATGGTTGATGCAAATAATATTATAAACTAGTCCTATATGATGCAAATATAATGATGCAAAATACACGTATTAGCGGTTCAATGACAAACGACCTTCGTTGATGCACAGGGGTCATCACGGATATCCAAATCTGATTGATAATCATTTACCAGAGAGGAGTCTTCGTAATATCTGGAGTATTCTCAAACTATAGGGTAATACGCTGAAGGGTTCGATGACATGTAAGATGTTTTTGGTATATCTAGAATTCTCAAAGTGTTGACAAGAGGAAGACGGAAAAGTTCCACGGAGATCCGAAAGTTGTTCGGAGTCTTCCGGAAGAAGTTTTAGAGCAGCAGAGATTAAATAAATAAGTAATTAATATTAATTAATGGAAATAATATTTAATATATTGATTTATTTAATAAAATATAGGCGAGTCACCAAATTGGGCCCTCCTGGGTAGGAGAGCCCATTAGGGGGTCCGCCAGGCCACCCGAGGACCGAGGTGGGCCCCAAGGGGCCCATGCGCCTAGGGGACCCTAGGGTTAAGGTTTGGGGCGTGCTAGGGCTAGTCGCCGGCCCTAGCCCCCCTCTGGCCACCGCCCCATAGATGCCTTGGTGGGGGTAAGGTCTCCCCCTCCCTCTGTCGTCGTGGTGAAACAACATATGCCATAGGATGGCTTAAATGGGGGCCGAACTAGATGCTGGAGGATTCGGGAGAGGGGAACGAGCTAAAGAGCACGACAGAAAGGAACACAGATCTACCCAGGTTCGGGGCTCTCGTAAGGAGATAACACCCCTACTCCTGCTCTACTTGGTTATATATTTGGATCGATGGAGTACACAACAATGGTGCTTCCAAGCTCTGCTAGAGGAGGAAGATGAACTGCTAAGTGTAGGAACACCGAGGGACCAACCCCCTCCTAGGGCTCCCTGTGCCACCTTATATAGTGGTGGCCAGGGTTACAACGGTCATAGGAGACCAGGAGACACCAACTACACTCCAAATAGGACTTACTGACGAGGGCAGACGCCCTTAACTTTCTCCCTGATTGCTCTCGATGGGACTCGCCCTTGCTGTACCTTGTACTTCCAGGACTGTGACCTTACCACTCTGAGGTAAGCTTGTACTTGTGCACAGTGAGGGTAGGTAACCTCCACTGTGCACCCTGCCATCATACTCTGCTACCATGCTTGGATGTTTTCTTCCTTGATTGTAGCGATGTGACACCTTGGTTGACTTAATTATCCCGGATATGACCATTGGCCATATCCGGGACCTATATGCCGGACCGACGACCTATGAAGGTCGGGTAATCCGGCCTCCTCTGCTCCTACACAACACACCAAATAGATAGGCCGGCATATCTAAGTATATGCCGGCACTCCTCAGTTTATATTCCGGTTATACCGGCATATCCAGGCATTAGCCGGGATATATATATATGCCGGCCTGGCCGATGCTCCTATATTCCGGCCAGGCCCTTCCTTGGTCAACCGGTATAAAGTCAACCATAGACCTGGTATCTTTCTTGTCTCTTGACCCTACCGGGGGTCATCCCCCCGACACTAGTCCCCGAAGCTGCCGAGGTTCCCCAGTCATAAATGTGGAACCTCGACAGGTTCAACATATCTTTTTTCATTATACCCCGGCTCTCCAATATATCTCGACGATCAGATTATATGCCGGGACAGCCATGCATATGCCGGCCACTGTTCCTTCTCCAAAGGTTATTCCGGCCGGTCCCGATGGTATTCCGGACGGAACATATACACCGGGCAGTTATTCCGACATATAGACGAGTCTTCCTTGAGAAGCCAGGCCTGACAGTTTACATCGAAACTTGCAACTTCCCTGCCACCTCGAACGGTCACACGATGTGACGGTTCACAGTGCAGTTACTCCTCGCCATCATGGCCTAGTGGCACGGTTACAGGAACCGCCGCCCCACTCCGTGCCGCCACGTGGCGCCTCGCCGCAGAAACGGTCGGGGGAGTGGAGCACTACCCTCCCCACGACCCTTACCTGGCAGGCATATAAATAGGGCGGAGGGGGTAAACTTATCTTTTTACCCCATACCATCGTCTTCCTCCTCTGCTCCTCTGCCTCCTGCGCTTCACCGCCGGACCGAAGAACAGAGGGACAGCATCGCCGCCGCCGTCGATCTGCTCCCCGCCGACGCCGACGCTCGACGACGCCCGACTTCTCTGTCGACGACGCCGCTGCCACCGCATCTCTCCTCCGCGACATTGCTGGGAGATTGGACCTCCTCCTGCACACTCGCCGCCGCTCCATTGCCGCCGGCCAAGCTCCGGTGAGACCATCCTCTATTCTTCCTCTTTTCTGCTTCTCTATAGCTTCGCATCGCTAGCCACACTTGCATAGATCTGCTGCAGTTTCTCTGCTTGTTTTCCCTTTGATTCGACTAGCATTGCTAGCAACGCTCGCAGGTGTTCTTCCTTAGAAGTTTTACCCTTGTTTGTTTCTTGTTTTAACTGCCTCGGTAGATCTTCTATTTCTGCTAACATTGGTGAGAGCGGTATGCCGGAGAGACTAACCTCCCTCTTTTCTCCGGCCTTGATAGGAATAACATCACGGGACTCCGGCTATCACGCCTTGTACCGGCCATCCCGATGGCTTCATCGAGCATGACAGGTACCTCGGCCTCAGAGGAAGATACCTCGGCCCGGGTCCAAGGACGCTCCGGCTGGGAGGGGTCGGAGGTTACCCCGGCCGACATATCCTGGGTCACTTCCACCAGGAGAGTCCCGGAGGGCGTAGCATGCCGGCTACCGGCGGGAGAGACTGCGCCGGCACCCGAACCCGGCGAACGCGTCGTCTTCATCGCCCACTTCGAGCGGGGCTTTGGTCTGCCGGCATCGGACTTCTTCCGGGACTTCCTCAACACCTATGATCTACAACCTCATCATATCCCGGCCAATGCCGTGATGATCCTCTCCGCCTTCGCTGCCTTTTGCGAAGGCTATGCCGGCATAGAGCCCCTTACCCAAGGCTGGGCGAAATACTTCCAACTGCGGAAGCAAGTCGTCCAAGAGCCGCCCCGGAGCAAGGATGACCCGCCGGAGACGGCCCAGGAAAAGAAGGACCGCCCCATGACCCTTTGTGGCGCGACCACCATCATGTCCCGGAAGGGCTCGGACTTCCCCAAGGTGGAACTCCTGGAATCTTGCAAGAAGTGGCAGAAAAGCTTCTTCTATGTCAAGAACACCACTGACACGGATCTGCTCAACCTGCCGCCATTTGTGGACGAGCCACCCTTGGCTATGAAGAATTGGACCTATAACCCGAAGAACTCGGTGCTGCCGGTGAACGCGCTCCATCGGGTTAAGGGCGAGCTCCGGATGCCGGCCTTACTCCTCAAGACTTGGTGGCCTGCTTTATCAGCCGGCGTGTCTCCCCTCTGCAGCGCCGGTCGCACAAGATCTGCCAGATGAGCGGGCCCATGGACCCCACCCGGCATTCCACACATGAGCTGACTCCAGCCGACATTCTGCGGCGGATCAAGGACGTCTGCAAGTCCTCTCAGGCCACCTTTGCCTGGGGGCTAGAACCATATAGCCGGGATAGGCCCGCCCCAACGGTAAACCCTCCTGTCCGATATATAATCTCTTGTCCGGCACATAGATACTTGTCATGCATGATCCGACATACTTCTTGCACCGGCATATAGATACTTAAGCCGACACATAATCTATTCATCGACATATATCATGTTTGGCCCGAGACATTGCTTTTTGCCGCCATATTCCTTTGTTTGATCAATTGACCTTGCTCCTATACAGAAATTCAGCTTCCAGGCCATGGAGAACTCCCGGATCAAGATCGCGGCAGACCGCACTGCTGCGGATGTTGAAGATCCGGACCATTGGGACAAGCTGCCCCGGAACACCCGTGCTGCCGCTGCCGTGGGTAAGGCCTCTTCATTCCGGCAGTTCACTCAAGGCCGGAATGAGGGTGATTCTGACGAGGAGATCTTGATGTATTATGACCCGATGCCACTTGCATATGCTTTTCCAGAAACACCTGTTGCTTACGCCTTTCCAATGCCGTCCTCAGCTATCCCGGACGACATGGTTGTCGACGCCGCCCCTCTGAACCAGGGACCTCCTTACACCGGTGGACGTTCCGGCCGGAAGCGAGGCGTGAAGCCCCAGCCCGACACACCTCAGCAGCAGAAGAGGCAGAAGGTTGGCATGCCTATCCAGAAGAAACAGAGGCCTGTTGCCTCGGGGTAAGTTTCTTTTCTTTGTATTTCCTCCGACATATCTCTTGCTTTGGTTATTAACTTGGTATTTTCTTTCTTTCAGAGCTCCTCTTGCGCCGGAACAAGCTTCTGGCTCGAGTGGCAGCCCGAAGGTTACCAAGCCAGCGGCCCCTGCTACCTCCGACATACCCTCTGCCAGTCATACGACCTCCCCGGCGCCGGCATCTTCGCCTGCGCCCGACAAGACCACCTCCCCGGCGAAGGACGATCCTCCGTCGGAACAAGATATCTCTGCCCCCGACGTCCACATGGACTCGGGGCTCAACAGGAACCTTCGGCCTCTGATGTCCACATGGACATAGGGGCCCACCAAGATGCTCCAGACTCCGGCGCGCCCACCAGCGACGCCGGCACAACTAAAGATGTCGGCGCAAGCAATAAGAGCGCCGGCATCGATGACAAAGGAAAAGGCCCTGCTGTACCGGAAGTCCGGACTATTCCGGAACCTGCCCCTGCTGGCCAAGCTGCATCGGCCGCGCCGGAACAGCCCGCGCCCAAGACGCCTTCTGTTGAAAAGACTCCTGCACCGGCCAAGCTCTCGGTCCCGGACAAGACCTCTGCCCCGGTCTGGTCCGGCCCTCTCAAGATCCAGAAGACCAAGTCTGGCACCACCATCTGGCGCCACTGCTCCTCCCAAAGCGGCGTCCCGGACCAGCTCTGCTCTGGCCCTGCATCTTGGCAGGGCAGCGACCCGGCCTGGCTACCGGCGCAACTTCTTTGACACGCCGGAACTCGAGGGCCGCGTCCCCCTGGAGACGAAGAGTGACCAAAGCCTCGGGTCTCTCAAGGAGCACTGCGTCAGGTGGAATGACGCCGGCGATATGGACACAGCGGATTCCAGGAGCAAGAAGATGGCCGAAGCCTCAGCCACTGGCAATCCAGCAGATATTCTGGCCGCGAAGCCCCTACCGATTGCCTGCGAGCTCCTCAGCCTCCAGCAGAGACTTCACCGACTGGCCGATGCCACCAACGTAAGTCCTCTCTACCTATACACATATCCCCAGTCCCCGAAATGTCGATGTCCGGGATACGGACATCCGGGATTTTCCAATAGTCTTTTAGTTAGCTGCTCTTGATTTATCTGCCGACACATGAGCTCGACCTGAGCTTCAAATCCTAGTCACCGAGAGCTGGGATAGGTGCGCAGCACCTGTGCCGGGTCTCTAACTTTTTTATATCTTAATTATTTTTCACATCCTCTTGACCGAGATACAAGCTCGTCCCGAGCTTCAATCCTAGTCACCGAGAGCCGGGATAGGTGCGCAGCACCTGTGCCGGGTCTCTAACTTTTTTATATCTTAATTATTTTTCACATCCTCTTGACCGAGATACAAGCTCGTCCCGAGCTTCAAATCCTAGTCATCGAGGGCCGGGATAGGTGCGCAGCACCTGTGCCGGGTCTTCAATAGCATGAGTTCTTTATATGATCTTCAAATATACCGGTATGCTAGACTTTTCTCATAGCCTTTCAAATCCTAACACTTTTGCAGCGCATGAACAATACGCGCGCCGACATGTTCCACGACTTGGTGTGCGAGCACCGGAAGGTATCCGACGAGCATAGCAAGCTTCGGCTGGAGCTGTCCAAGAAAGGTAATCTTCGCCGACATACGCTATATGCCGGATATCTTTCCTCTTTTTGCTTTGCAGTACTATTCTTGCCGACACATAACCTTGCGCCGACATTCTTCAAACTGGCACTGAAGAGCAAGTCGCCGAGCTCTCAAGAGGGTCAAGGAGCTGACAGGTATGCTAGATCCTGTTAATCTTCAACTAAACATTCTGTAGTTCAAATCCTTTTAATCTTTGTCACTGTTTTCTTTCTTCAAATCCTTTTAACTTCAAATTTTTGCAGACGAGAAGGCTGGGCTGGAAGCACGCCACCAGGACTGTATGTCCTCAGTTGACGTGGCCAAGCAATTGGACGACCGGGATGCCGCTCACAAGGCCGAGATAGAGCAGCTGAAGGGCCGGATCACCGAGCTTCTGGACGAGAAGGAACAGAGGAGGGCCAACTGAAGAAGACCCAGGACTTGCTCGTTGCTTCCGAGACTGATGCCTCCACTGCCCATGCCGAACTGGCTAGCTTAAAGGAGCAAGCGACAAAATGGGAAGTCACAGTCGCACAGCTCAATGCTGACCTCGCCAGTAAGCTTCAAATCCTTTTTCCTTATCCTGCCCGACATATCATGCTCTCTTCCGACATACCCTCTATGCCGACATATTCTCCTTTTGCTAACATCATCTATTTTTCTCAGACATGTTCCCCGCTTCCGTCGAAGACGTTGAGAGGGCTCTGCAGTTGGATCGAGAGAACCGGGGTGTTCCGGTTGACTCGGCCAACTGGGACATGTCGGAGCAGCTGCTGGCTCTGCAATCCCAGAAGAACGCCATGACGCTCTACACCGAAGAACTCTTTTATGGCGCCCAGGAGGCATTCTCTGCCCTCTGGCCGGGACAAAGGACGCCCACTGATCCTGTTGATCTCGGCAATGATCTGCAGCTTGCCAAGGTTCGCCTCTGGGAATGGCGAGATTCCGGCGCGAGGGTTGGAGCTGACGAAGCTCTCAGCTACTTCTTGTCCTGGTATGAAAAGGCTGACTTGGAGACTTTGCGCACCGTGCGCGAAGGATCCATCTGGACCACGGATCCGGAACATATCCGCCGGCGCCGGGAGTTGGCCCACAGCTATGTGGACTATGCCGACACCGACGCCTTCGTCCGGGACATCCGTGAGCCGGAGAAGAAGGACGACGCCGGGGCATCTGCCGATGCTGAGGGCTCTGACTCCAGCCAAGATGAAGAAGAAGTGAGGAAGCCGACACTGATGCCCCGGGACAGGGATCTGTCCCGGGCGGAGGTGATGGCTCCATTCCATCTGCTGGGTCCGGCACACCTGAAGCCGACACTTCCACTGCTACAGCTCCACCAGCCGGCGGCTCTGCTTCTGTCCCTGCTCCTTGACTTTGCAACACAAAAACTTTAAGTTTTATCAGATCCCCGGAATACCGGGTGCAGTTGTAATATACACGTTTAATTTCCTTTGGTTTGCTACCTTAACAAGTTTTATTTCGGTTTGCTTGTTATCAATGCCGGATCATCTTTTGGCTAAGTCGCCGAGTTGTTTTCCTGTTTCCTCAACTTCACAACCTTGGCTGCTTGTCTACCTTATTTGGCTTTCGACGTATGAGTCTCAAGGTTGCTTGATCGAACATACAGTACTTTAACTTTGAAACTTAGACTTCAAATCATCCGACACTTCAAGTTTTATCTTTAACTTTAACACAAATGTCGGTTCGCTTGCTATATATTTCCTTAGCCGTTTTCCATGTGTGGACAATCTCCGGCATCTACTTTTGCTAGCCATGAAGCTGGGTTTCGGACAGCAGCTGAGTCGAAGAGCGGCCTTTGTTGCCGACACATTACTAGGCCGACATAGGAAACCTTCAAATCAAGCCAGCCGGCATATAACAAGAATAGTAAATGAACAACAATATATCTCGGAGACCGTGCCCGCTCTCTTCGGGATGCCGACATTTCATTCATAAGTCTTGTGCCGGCATAAAGCACCGGCACACAAAAGAAAAATATGGAAATACATACATTGTGCTGCTCAGGAGTAAAAGGGGCGCAGTAGAGCTATGTTCCATGGTCTCTTGGTCTCTCTCCGGACCTGTCCGCCTTATCCTTCTTGGGGGCCTGCGCATCTATAAGATAATAGGCATCATTGTGCAGAGCTCTGCTCACAATGAATGGCCCCTCCCACGGAGGAGTTAACTTATGCCGGCCTTTGTTCCTTGCCTTAGCCGGAGTACCAGATCTCCCTCTTGGAATCTTCTTGGATTTACCTTCTGCGCATGATAGCGTCTGAGGTTCTGCTTATACTGCTGTTCTTGACGTGTTATTTCTCTT